>OY728131.1:1514575608-1515825608 GCA_963277665.1 Viscum album
CCGCATCACCATTGTGTCAGATATAACATAAATTATTTAATGTCTAAAAATTATGAATAAATTATCATTAATTAGGAAATCGTTTTATCTTTCTAATTAATATTTATAGTCAAATTTAGCTTATGTATAACCCTATATTAAAAATTAATTAGTTATTAAACTTTGATTTTAACTATTTTAACCCTTCTTTAAATAAAATAATAATAAATGTCCTAATATAATCCAAGTGGACCTAAATGGTCTTATTTTTTTCCTAAGGTTGTTTTTGGTCGAATTACACTTATCTAGTAGAATTAGGATATGTGTTTGGGTAATAGTAATATCATTTTTACCCTTAATTACCCTATTTACTTTTAACTGTGGTAAAAAAATAAAAAAGTTACTACTCACCAAAATTATTTTCATATCATTGATTCACATTTTAGTCCTTGATATTAACCATGTCTCTCCGATTTTCGAAATTCCACTCATAGAAGTGGTAAAATTATGTTTTATGTGAATTTGCAAATTCTCCTAGGAGGTGGGTAAAAGATGGTGAAAAGTTTAATAAAATTTTTTTATATATAAAATTATTATAAAATAACTCCAATGAATTACATTGAAATTATATAGGTATTATGTATCAATTTTTACCTAAAATAAATTTAAGTAAAATAAATAATTATTTAAATAAAAAGTCGGTTTTTGATATAGTAACCAAATGTTTTCACTATTCATAAAAAATTGAAAGTTTTCAGAAAAATACCCAAATTTCACCCTAGGTTAATTTTGATATTATGAATCCAAAAATGAAGTCCACTTTGAAAGATAAAATTTATAAAATTTCAAAATGTGGGTATTACTATTCATAACGGTTAGTTTTAATAATATTTTAATAGCATATCGTTGTTTAGTGAAACTCGGTATTGCGTACGACGCAAGCTATCGAGAAAGGTCGTGATTACGTGTAAAGCAAGCCAATATAGTGTTGTGTGTAGTGAAAGATTCCTTTGATGATGTATATAACATAAAAACAAAACCTTTCTCATGAAAATATCGGGTGTTACACATATCATTGTTATAGTCAAAATATACCTTAATGTTTGAAAATGGTGTATTTTTTTCCTTGTAAATAAGAATAGAAATAAAAAATTATTAAAATTAAATGATATTTTTTCTCATACATACATTATATAGAATTTAGATGAATGAATTTAGTTTAAAATGGATATATATCAAAGGTAATTATATATTAATTTTTTTATTTTAATTGTATATTTATGTGTTCTAGATACATCAAAATTTTATATTTTAATTGTAGGGTTGAATTTATTGGTGGGTATTCATTATTAATTTTATCATCAATAAGTGATGTTAAAATTTTATCATATGTATTTTCTATGATCCTTGATTGATACTAGAGTTAAATTCTACAAAGTGTAAGTAATTGTTAGTAGATGTTGACTGAATTTTTCCTTTAACTAGGGAATTTAGGGAGTTATCTTCAATTATATCATTCAAAAAAGGTTTGAATTTGAATTTTTATATATTTTCTAAAATTATTTTTATGAAATTATATGTTGAAAGTTTCTCACGGATTCTAACATCATTTGGGTTTAGAAATTACCCTCCTTTTTGTGTGTGAAATATTTTTAAAATGTTCACATATAATAAGCTTAAGATAAACTAATAGTTTATAACATGCCAAGGGAATCAATAATTCCATCTATCATTTGTGATGGGATGAAATCAAAAGTTAAAAAATATTCCAATAAGAATATAATTTACTTATACATAGAGTATGTTATTTTTTGAACTTATCTAAAAGTTCCAAGATCTACGAAAAAAGAAAATTGTGAAATAAATGAGATTTTAGAAAAGTGAATTATATTAATCTATAAAATATAAAGCAGGATAATGAAATTGATCTAGAAAGAATTTATAATTTTGAAGCTTAAAAAATAATATATTTATAATTTTATTTAATGAATAAGGACTTTGTATAAGTGGTTTATTATTAGGTTCTCGAACCATGTTGTATACCTATGAGTTTCGCCTTAACTGTTTTTAAAAAGGCATGTTTTGGTATCATCAACATATGATGTTGATAAAAATATATTCTAATTGAAATATTCATATGTTGGGGGTGAAAAAAGTTATGATGACATATGTTTTTCAAATAACCTAAAATAAATTAAAAGTTTATTCAATAGGATATTGTATCTCATAACCATAATGCGATTTCATGTACCATTAGGGAAATATTTGAGGGAAATAAACATACATATTATTATGATCATGAGAAAGGAATTATATCTCTAAATTATATAATTATATAGGTTATATGGAAGATGAACCAAGGAAGAGGAATTAAAATCATGTTATTCTTTTTCTTATGATCGATTAGATTATGATTCCAATATAGATATAAATAAAATTAGGAGTTTTTATCCAGAATTAGAATGATGGGTTGAAAATGATTGAGTTTAATTGGTGGGAAATATCACGATTTTCAATTTACAGTTTAGATCCCATCATAACCAATTTAATTAAATAATCCAATTAATGGATTTTAAAAGAGATGAGAACCAATATTAACTTATTGATTATTAAAAATCATGAAAAATTGAGTAATACATTTTTTCCTATAATAGAGGCATGATAAATTAATGAAATGGAGTTGGTCCCAATGTTGAGGAAAAATTAATCGATTATTTGTAAAGGGATGAATTTATGGTAATAAAATAATATGATCATGATAGAATCTTAATTTGGATATATATATTATAGATATCAGTGTATAACCAAGTACTCGGTAAATTACTTTTCAATCCTAAAAAATGAGTGGGATCCACTGTGATCATTCATGTGTAAAAATAAGAAATGTACAGGGAAAATTGTAAAATTTTTTAGACAATTTTATCACCATATAACCTAAGAAAAGATACATATTTGAGATTTACATCCAGTTTAAACTAAGAAAATTCCATAATTGAATGCATTTAATATAATTATTATTTTAATTGAACTTTTTTATAGCCACCAAAGACTATTTATCCTCATAGTAGACCATCTTAGAATCTTATTGAGTCTCATTTTCAAAATAGGAATACATGTCATGACCCTTCCTAGTGGGGATCGTGCCACAACTCCCCAAGCCTGCCAACAATAATGTAGGGGACGGTGAATAGAACTGAGTAAGCATATCACTAACACTAGAGGAATTTCTTCTGTACCTATACACTCACAAATCTACAAGCCCAAAAAGTTCTAGAATGTAAAACCACTAAGAACCGAATGCAAGAATTCCACTACATCCCAACCAACAAATTATGATAAGAAGTAAAGTGAAATAAAGTAAACTGGTCCAGGATACAAGCCCACCAAAAGAAAGAGTCTATAAACTACAAAGTCTAATCTATAAACCAAATTGGTACTGGGACTGCTCCACAAAGCCGTTGGAACACCTCACCCTGCCTGAACTCACAAAGCTCTATCTTTTACTATTCCATCCAATGGGCACTCATTTACACAAGACATGACACGTACAAGAAAAACTTGTGAAGGGGTGAGTATAACAATGCTTAGTAGGACACCCTGAAGCCTTAAAGAAATACACAAATAAATAGGTACAGTTAGATCTAAATAGTATATTTCTACAACATATATAACAATAATACCCCGATATACTCAAACTAAGACACGTAGTCAATAGGTAGCTCACCAATACCATATTATAACACTAGGAATTCATTCTGAAGATTCCAATAATGACTCATCTGGGAGAACACAAACCTGAGATTGGTAGAACTGACGATGTCTATTTGAGAAGTTCTATTTGTTAGAAAAAATCATGAGAGAGATACATTGATAAATCTAAAAAGATAGATATGATACCACAGATGAGGAAAATTTTCCAGGGCCATGTGGTGATACCAACAACCCCATAAAGATTAACCTGCTATGTAAAGGATCGATGCCTAGTGAAGTTGGTTAGGCCAATACCAAGGATTCAACCTAGTAATGATTAATGAATAGAATATCCCACTCTATGCCTCTCTGAGGGGAATACAACAACTCTATCGAGAATTTCCTGTAGAAGGGATCATACACCCGTGTGTAAGAAACGATACCCACTAACCTTCAAGGGATGGATATAGTAACAAACCCTTAACAAAACCTGTTCAAGATATGGTGGATATGTGGATAAAGCCTTGTAGAAGAGATTATGCAACATGCAGTAGGGTCACACGTGATGTCCCTTGACCCCAGGTACTTCTCGTGTACAACAGACCATGTTAAAAGTACATTTCATGTAAAAGGAGAGTACATGGGGGGTAGAAAGTCTTAAATGCTTTTCCCTTCCATTCAGGTTATACTTGTGTAATCAGTCCATGTGCAAGTACACAATGTCAACCCGTATATCTCTGTCCATGTACCACTAGATGGGGTATTCAATGTACTTTATCAAGGCCACGTTGCATGGAGGGGTGCACTCCAAGTAGGAAACTCGTGTACTCCACCCCATGGTCGTGTATCTCTTATGATACATGTCGAGTCTTTGGGAAGGACCTACCAGTTCTGTGATAGGGTCACACGCTATGTGGCATTTAAATGACTCCCAAAACCCAAACATCCTCTCAGTGGAGGCCCCATGTCATGTAATCCTATGTTACAAGTCATGTTGATCCTGATTTTCCAAAAACCATTGTTCTTCCTCTATATGCCTTAGATGATCCTCCGGTGTTTGATCCAATTATTTTTCTTCCTTGAAATTGGATATCCAAGGTCATCTGTACATTGTAACACTAAATCAGTGGGTTTTGGTATTTCAATCAGCTCAAAAAATCAATTTCGATCACCCACATAAAAATCACTCAAAAAACGATATCTCCCAAATCATTTTGATCAATATGTTTCCATCTTTGTTGCACCTCAACTAGGTCGTCATGATGTTGGATCTTAAATTTCATATCATTGCTCTAATAAACCAAGACACAATGTTTAATCGCTCATAATCCACAAATAATGAATAACACATAGAAAATATGGGGGAGAAGAAATAAACACAAGGAAGGAAACCTGATGAACGTACCTATACCTTAGTTCTTCTTAGTTTCGATTCATTTTAGTAATATTTTTCAACAAATCAAAAAATAAATCAAACCCAAAAATCCTACAGTTTAAGCCCACAATGAAATAATGATCGAACCATGGATTAATCAATTTTTTGGTTGGTTAACATTCGTCATTGAATCCAAAAACAGGGAAATAAAAACCAAATAACAACATCGTACCTCAGGTTTATATTTTTCAATGAAGAGGATGGATTGTCGCATTGCTTCCATTAGTGAGATCTGTAAAAAACAGCATCCATTGATCTTTGATCCAAGCTCCATCATCATTTCCCATCGAGAGAGTTCTACAGAGTTATCTCTAGAGCCACTAGGAGATTACAGGGTTATGAGCCAAACCTTGGATCAATTTTTAAACGGATAATTTTAAAGAAACATTACTATGTCACTGCGAAAAGTTAAAATAAAATAAATTCTTATTTTATTTTATTTATTAAAACTCCAAAAACAACTCTTCACAGCTAACACACACCAGATGATGTTAAGTTGCACCTAGGATAAAATCACTACTTTTATCAAAATGGTGCCTTTATATTTCTAATCTATTCATCAATTTAGAGTTTATTCCACTTTTTCTGGAAAACTATGCATGCATTCTATTTAATTATTTATTATATTTGAAACATTTATTCTGGGAAACCGAAGAAACATAATCTCCCACTGTCTAAGTAGTTGGTCTCGAATTGATTCCATATAATATATAAAAATAATACATATTAACATTTAGAATATTACATTCTACCCACCTTGGGGCCTTACATTCCCTAAAATCCAAAAACAAAGGCTGTGAAAAAAGATGAGGGCACTGAGCATGCATTTGATCCTCCCACTCCCAAGTTATCTCCTGGAGATTCCCATGCTACCATCAGACTTATACTAAAGGAATCACTTTCCCATGTAGTATCCTCTTCTACTGATCCTTGATCTCGACTAGGTAACCTACATAATTTTCTCCATCAGAAATGTCTATCTCACCCAAGTCGATGACGTGGGATGGGTCAAGCACGTACCTCCTCATCTGCCACACATAGAAGACATCATGTACCTAGTATAACTACAAGGGTAGAACTAAGTAGTACACCACCTCTTCAAATCAACACATTATCTTTAAAGTGATGAAAAACCACAGAGATAACATTCCTCCTTGGAAAAATATCCAAAATCCGTGTTGAGTTGAAACTCAAAGGAGCACATGGTCTCCTTCTTCAAAATCCCAAGGCCTCTATCTCCTATTAGTATAAGATTTATGATAGCTCTTTGTAGTATTCATTTACTTCGGAATGATATGCACCTTCTTAGTAGTAGCTTGAACCTACTTCGGACCCATGAGTGCAGAAACTCCTGGGTCAGTCCAACAAAGTGGCATCCAGAAGGGTTTCCCATAAAAATACTTGAATGTTGCCATACCAATGTTGGAATGGTAGCAGTAATTTTACATTAACTCCAACAGAGGTAGGTGATCCCCCCAACTACATACAATTTCCAACATGCAAGACCGCAACATGTCCTCTAAGACCTGAATGGTCTTCTCCATTAGGCCATATGTTTGGTGGTGAAATGCAGTTCTAAAGCGTAAATGAGTCCCAAACTGGTTCATTAATTTCTTCCAAAAAGTAGATGTAAAATGAGAATCATGATAAAAAAACTATCATCGATGGGACTCCATTGAGTCGAACTATCTCCTATACATAGAGGTGTCCAAATGTCTTTACTAAACTCTTCTCCCAGATAGCTAGGAAGTGGGCCATATTTTTCAGTCTTTCAACGATCACCCATATGGAATCATTTACACTAGACATACATGGTAAACCCACCACAATTTCCATTGATATCTCGTCCCTCTTCCATTTCGGCACTTCAAGGGGTTGAGATAAACCTACTGGAACATGGTGATCTGCCTTCACCTGTTAGCACATAAGGCATCAAGAAATGAACTTTTCCACTTCCTTATTCATCCATGTCCACCAAAACTAATGTCGGAGGCCCTGGTACATCTTCACAACTCTAGAATATACTTCTAAAGGGTACATATGAAACTCCCACATAACCTCCTCCCGTAGCTCCACTGTTACAACTTTGTGTCCTTGATCCCCACCTTGTGAATATACATTTAGAGAATATCCAGCAAACATCTGATCATGTAGGGTCTCATAGTCAGTATCCCCATAATTCTCCTCCCTAACATAGTGTAATATTGGAGGTGTTACAAGCATCTAATGGAGTCAAGCTACTTAATCTCCATCCAGAATGGATAACTAAAATGAGGCTACCAACTTTGATGCCTTATTCAGTAAATGTGAACTAGATCTCCTGCTAGGAGCATCTTCCTCCATGTTCTCCTTCAGAGGATTATAGAAAATATTGAAATCAAAATATTGGAGTAACTATATCAATAATCTCTGCCTCATGTTTAGATCCTTTTAAGAGAATATATACTTGAGACTTGTGTGATTAGAGTAGATGATAAACCACTCTCCCATCAGGTAGTGTCACCACATCTTCAATGAAGAGACTACCACTACCAACTCCGGATTATCTGTCACATAGTTCTACTCATGTGGACTCAACTAGCATGAACCATAGACAATCACATCTTTCCTCTACATCAGGACACAACTAAGTCAGGAACCCGATGTGTTGCAGAACAATATGTACTCAACACCCTCCTCCAACAATCTCAAGATCGAAACGCTTTTCAAACTCTACCTCAAATAATAGAAAGCCTACTAAAATTTCTCTTTCTACCCAAAAGGATTCCCCTATATAATCAAAGATTTCATTGGTGATTATACCCTAGATAAACTAGGTATAAATCTCCGTTAATAGCCTGCTAGCCCAAAGAAGCTCCATACCTCTATCATACTCTTAGGTGGTTCTCATGCTAACACTTCCTCAACCTTGGTCGAGTCTACTGCCACACCATCCACTGAGATAACATGTATCCTAAATTGGACCTCAAGATTCCAAAATTGGAACTTCAAGAGTTTCTCATAAAGATGGTGCTCTTAGAGTACGCTGAGAACCTTCTTTAGGTGTCTCAAGTGATCCTCCTTAGATATTGAGTACCCAAGGATATTATCAACAAAGACTACCATGAAATGGTATAAGTAAGGCTAAAAGATCCGGTTCATGAGTCCCATGAACATTTTGGTGGATTTCATCATGCCAAAGGGTATAACCAAGTTCTCTTAGAGACTATAAGGGTATCTGAAAGTCGCAGTTGGTATATCCCCATCATATACTCACAACTAGTGATAGCCTAATTGAAGGTTAACCCTCAAGAAACATCATTCCCCTATAAACAAATTAAGTAGTTCATCAATACTTGTTAGTGGATACTTCTTCCTCACAGTCACTCGGTTCAGTTGTTGGTAGTCCTAAAAAAGATTCATGCTCTCGTATGCCTTTTTGGAAAACAAAACCAGGGCTGCCCAAGGTGAAACACTGGTTCTCACAAATTCATTACTCTATAAGTCCTCCAATTTCAACCTCATCTTGGGAAGCTCTATGTGATCCATTCGATATTATAGTGATGACATTAGTTTCGTCTCATGGCTTAAGTGAATGCATAAGTCTATCTCTCAGTAGGGAGGTGAACCTAGAACATCTTCTGGAAATACATCCTCGTACTCTTCCACTACTGTTGGTTACTGAAAACCCATAACGACTATTGCTCCAAGGTTTAAGCTAGCCATCTAATGAGAAATCAGATACACCCTTCTATAGATGAGGCCATCCTGTGTTGTCTGGGTTTACCTTTCTCCAATAAAGGAAAACCTAATTCCATCACTGCATACACACAACACCCTTCATCTAAAATAGTCAATATGGGCATAGACTATGGATAACCAATCCATACCAAGAATGACGTCGTATTTCCTCAACGCTGCCACAAAGTGGTTCCAACTAAAACTCTCACCTCCAAGGGTCAGTAAACACTTTCATCTTATATGTGTGATCATTTATTCTTCTCCATTAGGTGTATATATGTGTAAGGGTCGAGTCAATGGTTCAACCTGAATCTCTAGCTCTTAAACAAGATATGTGGCAAGAAAAGAATTAATAGTACATATGTATATAAGTATTTAAGAAAAGGTAGAAAAGACACAAATTATAACTAGAATCATCCTTTTAGTCCCTAGGTCAAGTGCCTCAACTGCATGAAGCCTTCCTCGACCATGTCCTCCAGCTCCCTGATCCTGCTGTGGACCACTTGAGGGAGGTGGTGGTAACATGTTGAAACATTGACCACCTCCTTCAACTCTCCTAGATCCTCTACCATTTTTTCCACCATGAGGATGTATCTTCACCTCTTATTGCTTTACCTCAGTGGTATATCCACTATTTCCCTATCAACAGCACAACGGGTCAGAAAATTTCATGTGAGACATCCCCTACTGTCACATGAATATCACCACCTATCCTAGGCTTAATGGAACCAACCAGTGAGCCTTTAACTATATATCCTCTATCATTGGATCTCCTCTGGAAATGTCTCCAACATCTGGATACCTTATAATGAAGTCTCTACACCTGCTCTTTCACTACTGGCTATCACTAGATGTATCTTCTCATCCAAGAATATTTCAACCACCAAAGCTCGCTCAGGAACTCTTGTATAAGTCATAATGCATAGTTGTATAAAAATGGATCATATGTCTCTACACAGTCCTAGATCAAATTTTCAACCCCTAAAGTACTGATCTCTAACAATATCCCTTGAGTACCTGGAAAGGTTGGTGAACCTTGAAGAATAATCATCCATAGTCATGCTGCCCTACTAGAGCTGAAAAAGCTCTTACATACACATAACTGTCAGCATAACTAGTGTTAATTACCCTCTAAAGAGATGCTCAAACTTAATCAATGAAAGATAAATCTCCCAATGAGTCTGGATAACCAAACTCCCCCATATACCAGCTGATCCGTAA
Source organism: Viscum album (assembly GCA_963277665.1). Lineage (NCBI taxonomy): Eukaryota > Viridiplantae > Streptophyta > Magnoliopsida > Santalales > Viscaceae > Viscum > Viscum album. The sequence goes on from OY728131.1 coordinate 1,514,585,654, forward strand.
ATAAGGCTCACTGCTATGACCACCATTTGATCTGCTGGTGTTAGGAATAGAAGAAATTTTGAGTCCCCACTTCAATCCATTACTCTAATGCCTAAGGGTCGAGCTCAGCTCGGAACCTAAGCGGTCTTTATCTTTGAAACTCATCAAGTGTGCTCCTATAGTGCTCCTCATCTACTGGTACTGTGAGTAGCACATCCTTCTCCACATGTGGTGGTATATATGGTGAACCACCTGGAGGAAAAACCTTGGAAACTGGTCCCTTTATCGAATCATCATCATAGAGGGGGTCATCCTCATGATCAAGTTGTTCTATCCTAGCTATTATGCATCTAAATGGCATAATTAAAGAAAACAACTTGTATTACAGTCAATGAGTATATCTGGAGAGATGACTCAAGAAGGACACGAAAACAAAATTCTTTCCTATATGATTCATGGACCATTATTTTCTATGGAAATATTTTTTTTCATATATCGTGTTGAAATGTAGATGATCAGAGTCTTGGTGTATAGATATGTTGGCTGCCCGCACCAAAACTGGATTCCATGGCCTAAAAGATGAACCCAAAACACTTAACACTATTTCCCCAAACCAATCTCATAGACTCCTAGTCTTATGGAAGAACCAACCACCTTTGACACCACACTATCATGACCCATCCCAAAGGGCCCTGTGCTATGACTCCCAAATCCCACCTCTAATAGGCTAGGGGATGGTGAATAACACTAAGTAGGGATACCACTAACATGGGAGGGATTTTATATATATATGTATGCACACACACATCTCCAAGACCAAAAAATGATGAAATGAAAAAACCACTAAGAACCAAACTCATGCATACCACTATATCCCAACCAATAGAGTATGATAGGGAGTAGCATGTGGTAAGGTAAACTGATCCAATATACAATCCCACAAAAATAAAGAGTATGTAAACTACAAATTCCAACCTAAAAAAAATAGGTACTAGGATTACTGCTCAAAGCTGTAGGAACTCATTGGCCTGCCTATACTCACAATGCTCTATCCGGTCCAGGTCCATCAAGAGGTGACTCATCTGAACAAGACATGTCACATGTGGGGAAATCATGCATAGGGGTGAGTATAACAATACTCAGTATGACACCCCAAAACCACAATGTAATACTCAAAGAATGAGGTATAGTCAACTCTATACAATATAGGTCTACAAAAAATATAACATGAATATATAGATATACTCAGACCAAGACACATAGTATAAAGGTAGGTTACAACAACCGCATGTCAACACTATGAATTTAGTTCGAGGATCCCACAAAGCACTCATCAAGGAGAACACACTCTTGAGTCTGATAGCACTGATGATGTCCCTCTAAGATGTATTGTTCATTAAGAAATATCATGAGAGATATACAATGATAGATATGAAGAGAGAGATATGATACCACATATGAGGATCATAACTAGGGATATGGGGTGATACCCAAAACTCCATATGAATTAACCTGCTTAGTAGAGGATCGATGCCCGATGAAGTTGGTCACGTAAAAAAAATGACTCTACCACGGTCACTAAAAATGAATAGTGTATCCTTCTCCAAGACTCTTGGAGGGGTTTCCAATAACATGATCCAGAAAGTCCTATTGAATGGATCATACTTCTATGAGTAGAAAACGACACCAACAAACCTTCAGGGGATGGATACAGGAAATAAACCCTAATGAAACCTATCCATGAAATGGTGTACAAGTTTCTCATTCCATATTGAAGAGAGTACAAAGCATGCAGTAGGGTCACACGCAGCTTCCATTGACCCTAGGTACTTCTCTTGTACAATGGCCCATGTCAAAAGTACAACTCATGTAAAAGAAGAGTACATGACATGTATAAAGACTTAAATTCTGTTTAATTTCATTCAGGGTGCACCAATGTACTCTGTCCATGTGCTCGTACGTGGTTTCAACCCATGTAGCTTTGTCTGTGTACCATTACATGGGGTTGTCCATGTATTTGGCCCTGTCCAAGTCGTGTGGTCGGGAACAAGCCGTGTATGCAATCCATGTACTCCACCCCATGTCTGTGTATCTCCCGAGAAACATGCTACGTCTCCAAGAAGGGCCCACACACCTTGTGATAGGTTCACATGCAGTGTGGGGTTTAACTGAGTCTCTAAAGCCTAGCCAGTGCTCAGTGGTGTCCAAACGTTGTGTAACCCCTGGTTATAGGTCGTGTTGATCTCGATTTTCAAAAAACTGCAGTTCTTCATCTGCATGCCATGACCAATCCTCTGGTGTTATTTCCAATTATATTTTCACCTTGAAACTAGAGATATAATGTCATCTCGCCATTATAACACTAGATCAGTGGGTTTCAGGATTTCAATCGACTCTGAAAATTGATTTCGATCACCCTCATGAAAATATATTGAAGAATGATATCTCTTGAATAATTTTGATCCATATGACGCCATTTTCAATGCACATATTCTAGTTTGTCACGAGGTTGGATCTTCAATGTTGGGTCATTATTCTAAGAAATGAATGTGAAACGATCAATCATTCATAATCCATGAAGAATTGAGAACACATATAACGTATGGGGGAGAAGAAATATGATGAATAAAGAAAACCTGAGGAATGTACCTTGACCATTGTTTATTTCAGTCTTGATTAGTTCCCATAAGAATGATCAAAAAATAAAACAATAAATCAACCCCATAAATCTTTATATAATCCAATCCAATAACAACGATTGAACCAGATATCAACTTATTCATTGGTTGGTTTGAATTCGTATTTGAATAAAATAAACGGGGAAATAAAAACAAAATAACAATGCCCTAACTTGGGGTTGTATTGTTCAATGAAGAGGATCAATCATCGCATCACTGCAGATGGGGAGATCCATCAAAAATAGCATATGGCGATCTCCAATCCAAGCTCCATCATCGTTTTCTATCGGGAGAGTTCTCCAGGGTTCTCTCTAGAGCCTCCAAGAAATTCCAGGGTTATGATCCTAACCCTAGATCCTAGATTAAAAGTGTAATTTGAAATAAATGTTGCTATGTCACTATGAAAGGTTAAAATAAAATAAATTCTAATTTTATTTTATTTATTTAAATACCTAAAAATATTTTTCACAACTGACCTATGCCAGCCAATGTTAGGTAGCTCCAAGGGTAAAATAACTGATTTTAACACAATGGTGCCCTCAAAATTCTAATTCGGGCACCCTTTTAGATGTTATTCCACTTTTTTAGGATGATTTTATGCCCGTCCTATTTAATATTTTAATATATTTCAAACATTTATTCTGTGCACCCTAGTCCTCAAAATTGAATGTCGTCTCAGTGCCGAGTCTCAAATTAATTCCATATAATATTTAAAAACAATACAAAAAAATATGTGATATTTTAATAAATATCATCATTTTTATTTTAAAATATTTGAGCACACACAAATATTGTAAATAAATGTCAATCCATGTTGATGTGGAAACTATGGGAAAGTAACAAGTTTTGTTTCTAGCATATATAATATGGGATACTACTATTAAAATTTTGTTATTTTTCATTTATCATAGTTTTTCACTAATTTGTGATATAATTCTTCAGAAATGAAAATATGATTTTTTATTTAATATTTTTCCTTAGAGTATGTAATGTTTTGTATATTGTTTTTAGTATTTTGTTTTTAGTATAGTTAATTTATTTGAGCATATTAGTATTTTTTTTATAAGTTAATAAATTCCATTGAGGATAGTTCTGTATCATGGAAAATTAGACTAATGAACAAAAAGTGTTAAATATGTAGTAACCTGTAACGACCTGAAATTTTGAATAAATCTTGTTTCCTAATTTTGTGTGTTATTTAATTTTATACTCAACAAAACTATTTCATTTGATAACAAGAGTATAATTAAAATGAGACCGTTGGGTTTCGACTGTTATATGACCATTGGTCAATATGACCGTTGGAAACTAAATGTTTCAATTATTGTCTCTAAATACAAGTGATCTTGGTTAATTAATATAGAAAGAAGATTGGATGGCCTCATCCAGTAGTCTCGGGCCTATCGAAGCCCATCTAATAGAACTTGGGAAGGAGGTAGCACCACTGGGCTTTTCTCTAGACCAAACCCAAGCCGAACTTCATTGTGTGAAGCTAGAATGGAATTGCCTTCGTGAGAAGTTCAAACTGATAGAAATTACTTCCCATGCAATGTTGGCCGAGCCGCCCTCGAATTCTCTCACCATAGAAAACCTTACACTTAGGTCCTATGCTGGGGTTATAAGGGGCTATATAAGGAGATAGTAACTGCTTTGTGTAATATTTTGAGATAAATAAAATTGTGTTTTCTTCTGATGGTGAAGTTTGTAAATTTTCAAATGTCCGGATAAATGTAGGATGTATATTATTGAATAATTTGAAAAAAGGATATTTTAAAATATTTTTGTAAACCATAAATAATTAATAATGTGTAATGATTTTCATAAAATGGTTTTCTACAAATGTGTTCAGTAAGAAATTTGGAGTCTAATAAGATCAACTAAATGTTTGGTGAGTAGTAATTTATTAATAGTGATTTTATGCTTAGGATTAGTAATGTGACTAAATTGATTAGTAATCTCACTTAAATAAAGTATTAATATAATATAGGCACCTTGGTTAAGTAATGTGATTCAATAAAATAGGTAAATAACTATTCCAGAAATTATTATTCAAGTAATAGATTTTTTAGGTGAATAGTGTTTTTTAATTAAAAATTAAATTAAAAATATTTGGAAAATTATTTTTATAAAATGGTCTTTATTTTTGAATTTAGAACATCGATATTATGTTAAGATAATTTTTGGGGTTTTTTCTGAAAAAAATGAATTTTTGGTGAATAGTGTTTTTACTTAAAATTAAATTAAAAATAACTAGAAAATTATTTTTATAAAATGTAGTTTACTTTTTAATTCAGAGCATTGATATTATGCTAAGGTAAATTTTTAAGAGTTTTCTGAAAAAGTTGAATTTTCAGTGAATAATAAAAATACAGTTTTAGGGTTTCAGTATGTTTAATGACATCATAACAACATCATGATGATGTCACGAGATATTTTTGGGGATGGTCGGCTTATGAATTGTAAGATAGGGTATGAGGTGTCAAAAGTTTCCAAAACCATGTGGAAATACCACTTGTTTTTCCAATACCACCAATGAGGTGTCCCTTGGCCATTAATGGCTTGTCCCCTCACTTCCCCTATAAATACCAAGCCATTATCTCATCCTTTCCATTCCAAAATCCTCCTCAACGAAGTTCTGGTCTTCTTACCTCCAAAGGAGTCCTCCCAAGGTCCCCTCAAGCCTCCCAAGGTCCCAAACATCATGATTTCGAATTTACTCTTCAAGGTAAGAGGTCATACCTCTCTCTTTCTTTCCAAGTACTCTCTTTTATGTCATTTCTTTTATTCTCCATGTTCTTATGTTGGGGATGTTATTTTATATTAATCCTACTTTCCATTTCTTGTTCATATGATGACAGACCCCCTCTTTCTCTCATCAATTCATTTTTAGAATGTTTATGTGGCGGCGTTAAGCTGCCGAATTTTTAAGGGATTCTTTCACCCATCTCATTTTCAAGTTCTATTTTCATGTCAAGTCTTTCAAGTTCATTTTATTATGATGGGGTATGATCTATATATCTATAATACTGATATTTTATGTTCATATTATGAGATACCATATTTGATCTCATCAATTCATTTTTTTAAGTTTTAAGTGATGTCGTTAGGCTGCAAAATTTTCTTAAGAGAAATCTTATTTTTGTCTTCCTTCCATGTTTTTCATTTCATATGGTATGTCTTTCAAATTTCATTACCATGTTCTTATATCCTTTATTTCCTGTACCTATACTGTTTTATGGATCATTTATGAGTGGGTTACCCATGTCCCCTCTCTTTTCAGTATTTTCTTAAACCCTATAACATAGTCGTTATGCTGCAGAAATTTCGTCTCAAAATGTCTCTCTATTTAACTCAAATTATTTTATTTTATTAAGTGAATACTCAAAGATATTTCCTCTATAGGGGTATTCATATATATATATTAAAATGTTCTATTTTAATTCTAGGACTCACATACAGGACCCCCGCTTTCCTTTTTTTGTGGGTTTAAAATGACATAAAGATCATGTCTTTCAAGGAGTTTTTAAAATGTGATGTCTATGGAATGAAACCAATTTCTTTTATTCTATGTGGGTTGTTTATGAAATGACTGATGATGATATATGTTTCTCACATGATAATAAAGGAAAATTTATGGGTGCGCCCTGATAGTGCTCCAATGCATTGGGTAAAGACTTAATCTCTAGAGATGACCACTTTTAACGATACCTTGGTGAATAACCTTAGTAATTTTTATTGACACCTTGGAGATGGACCGTGGTGAAATGGAAATGATTGTCTATGTTAAATTTTTTAGCCACATCTTCATGTTATGAAACATGTTATTTTTATTATGATATGCCTCATGATATCTTTCTCATGCCTTAAAGATATTTTTCATGACTTTTGATGCATCTCAAGTTCACATGTATAATGTTTCCCTTGTTTCCCTTACTGGGCCTTCAGCTGACCCTTTCCTTTGATGTATGCTCCCAGGTAATGAGATTCTATAATGAACATAGGATGAAAAAATTAAGAAGCCTTTCAAGGGTTTAAGAATAATGTTTTATGTTGTCACGTATTAAGTTCCTGGTTTCTGAGACACTAAACTTTAAAGATCCTCAGTTTTGTATAATGTAATGAATGTTTATGTGATAAAAGGCAGTATGTTATAGTTGGAATGAAATGATGGTTTAGTTATTTGTGGAAATTTGTATATGAAAACTTTAGGAATAACCCTATAGAAAAGTTTAAATATAGGAAATCTTCCTGGTATTTTGGTGAGTATTGAGTAAGTGGGTTCCAAAAAAATAAATCCCTATCTGGATACAAACAAGTAGAGATGGCTCTGGCATAGATGTTCCTAGGAGAGAAAAATCTGACAAGGTGTTTCGGTCTTGACCCGGGGTAACCTGGTGCATGACAACGGGCCTTGATGCACTCTTGGTTTGACACTCCCGGGGGATATGCTTTGGTAATTTCATAAGCTTTATAAGATCCATTATTAAAGGAACAAAGATAAAATAAAATAAAGATTCACATAAGAATATATGATCATGGATAACCTAGATTGGAACATAGGGGATCACAAGATTGGTTATAATTTTTTTATACAAGTTTATCCTTATATATTTTAAGTCTCCTTTTCATGATTATTGGCTAAGTATTTAAGACACCTAATTATACTTTCTTTTCTTAGTTAATGGAAGTTAATGGAAGAACATGTCCCAACAACCAATATGATAGGAAATGTGATGATTTCCATATTAATATGACAGAGATGATGAGAGATCAAGTTGAACATATTGTGATTATGACAAACCAGCTATCAAAAATCACAATTAATAATTAGTACCTAGTTGAATTCCCAAATTCATCAAGGAAGAAGATGACGAAGTCTCAAGGATGTTCATCTGATAAAGTTGATAAGGGAAAGAAGACCCAATTTCCTTTGTGCAAAAAGTGTGGAAGTAGGCACCAAGGGTAATGTCACAAAAGAACTGGGAGATGTTTTATGTGTGGGGTGATAGGGAATAAAGTAGCTAATTTCTTTAAAAAAATGGATAATATGATGAATATAGATAAGATTCGATGTAATGTAACTTAAACTTTTCAATGTCGTAAATATAGAGAAGTTGGAAATTATCCAAGTAAATTCTCTCTTGGAAGGGATGAGAAGAATGATGAGCATCAACAATCTTCAAGGACAAGGGAAAAATGAAATTCCTATGTATAGATGGATCATGATGACAAAATTAAATGTAACTTCTTCGCAATAATTTTCTATGTCATGTTGTATTTTAGTTCTTTCCCTATGAGCATATCTTTAATGTTTTCTAAGAACATCAAGTCACTAATTAAGATGGTTTTATATCATTAAGGAAAACATATATTGTTATGTACTACATTTTGATGTAGTGAAGCTGTTATTCTTGAAAAAAGATGATAAGGGGATTAAAAGATGATTATTACTTTGGAAGACGTTCAATATTTTGGGTACCCTATATGATCGAGGTAAATATATTACTACGGTATTTTGTTTGAGGAGTAAATGTTGACTTATATTTTGAAGAATTGATGAATTTAAGGTGAACATATAGTAATTTAGGTAACTTATGGAAATGAATAACCTATCTTGGGGAAAATATGTTTAGGTTAGTTACTTTTGTTATAAAATGTTAGGAATGGTGGATGTTGTTTGGAGATGAACGATAAAGTATATCTGGGAAGATTAAGTTATCAAATCCTTCTTGTATTTGGGTTTCAATCTTAGTTTGGTTTATTTTTGAGGAATTTTAAGGAGAATTATTTATGGAATGGTCTATGGTGAACTTTGGGTAGTATCGTGGAATTTAGAAGATTTAATAGTAGTCTCCCTTACTATGGGGTTCATTCTTTTTGAAGAGTTGTTTTATCTTAGCCATTCCATTTTTTTATAATTTTTAAAGATAGTAGAAATATATAGTTAATATTTTATGGATTATGTGATTCTCTAGAATATTATTCTTGTGGTTTTGATGAGACCAACTGTTTTTGAATGCTCATTGTCTGGAGAAACGATTAGTTTTGGTAGAAACATATTAACGGATGAAACTCTAGTTGAATGTAGGTATATTTCCTTATGTTTTTATTCTATGTAGTAAATGAATTCATCAAAATTATGAAAAGGAACGTAAAACAAAAACATTGTCTGTTAACGTTTTTTACTGGGAAATCAAATACCGTTTAACCCATCTGAAGTTTGTGATTTTCTGGTGGTTTACTTTCTCCTAATCATGTTTTCTATCACTCTCTATGAGAACTTGAACATTTATTTTCTCTTCCATGTCCATGTTTTCCTACATGGAATCCTAATATGGGTTAACTCGGGTGACCTTTGTACTCCCCTATCTTTCTTTTAAAGTAATAGTTTTACTGACTCTTTTTCTAATGTGGGACTTTCAATGAAATTTCCAAGACCAATTTTAAAAATTGCGAGGACGCAATTTCTTATGGGGGTAGAATGTAATGACCCAAAATTTTGAATAAATCATGTTTCCTAATTTTTTGTGTTATTTTATTTTATACACAAAAAAATTGTTTCATTTGATAACATGAGTATAATTAAAATGAGACTGTTGGGTTTTGACTGTTATATGACCATTGGTCAATATGACCATTAGAAACTAAATTTTGCGATTATTGTCTCTAAAAACAAGTGATATTGATTAATTAATATAGAAAGATTATTTGATGGACTCATACAGCAGTCTCGGGCCAATTGAAGCCCATCTAATAGAAAATGGGAATGAGGTAGCACTACTGGTCTTTTCTCTGGACCAAACCCAAGCCAAACTTCATCGTGTGAAGCTAGAATGGAATTTCCTTTGCAAGAAGTTTAAACTGATAGAAATTACCACTCATGCAATGTTGGCAGAGCCACCCTCAGATTCTCTCACCTTAGCACACCTTACACTTAGCTTATATACTGGGGTTATAAGGGGCTATGTAAGGAGACCGTAACAACTTTGTGTAATCATTTGAGATAAATAAAATTGTGTTTTCTTCTTATGGCGATGTTTGTAAATTTTCAAATGTCCGGATAAATATAAGATGTATATTATTGATGAATTTGAAAAAAAGGATATTCTAAAATATTTTTCTAAACCTTAAATAATTAATGATGTGTAATGTTTTTCAAAAAATGGTATTATGCAAATGTGTTCAGTAAGAAATTTGGAATCTAATAAGATCAACTTAATTTTTGGTGAATAGCAATTTATGAATAGTGATTTTTATGCTTATGATTAGTAATGTGACCAAATGGATTTTTAATCTCACTTAAATAAAGTATCAATATAATATAGGCACTTTTATTAAGTAATGTGATTTAATAAAATAGGTAAATAACTGTTCTAGAAATTATTAGTCAAGTATTAGTTTTTTCGGGTGAATAGTGTTTTTTAATTAAAAATTAAATTAAAAATATTTAGAAAATTATTTTTATAAAATGGACTTTATTTTTGAATTCAGAACATCGATATTATGTTAAGATAATTTATGGGGTTTTTTCTGAAAAAATAAATTTTCAGTGAATAGTTTTTTTTTAAAATAAATTAAAAATATTTAGAATTTTTTTATAAAATGGAGTTTATTTTTGAATTAAGTGAATTGATATTATGTTAAGGAAAATTTATGGGAGTTTTTGGAAATAGTTGAATTATTAGTGAATAGTAAAAATACAGTTTTAGGGTTTCGGTATGTTTAATGACATCATCACTACGTCATGATGATGTCATGAGATATTTTTAGGGATGGTCATTTTATTAATAGTAATATAAGGTATGAGGTGTCCCAAGTGGCCAATACCATGAGGAAATACCACTTGTTTTTCCAATACAACAAATGAGGTGTCCCTTGGCCATTAATGGCTTGTTCCCTCACTTCCCCTATAAATACCAAGCAATTATTTAATCCTTTCCATTCTAAAATCCTCATCATTGAAGTTATACACACCTTACCTCCCAAGGAGTCCTCCCAAGGTGCCCTCAAACCTCCCAAGTTACCAAACTTCAATATTTAAAAGTTAATCTTCAAGGTAAGGGATCCTACCTCTCTCTTTCTTTCCAAGTACTATCTTTTATGTCATTAATTTTATGTTCCAGGTTCTTATGTTAGGGATGTTCTTTTATATTCATCCTAATGTCCTTTTCATGTTTATATGATGAGATACCCCTTATTTCTCTCATCAATTAATTTTAAGAATGTTTATGTGGCGCCGTTAGGTTACTGAATTTTTAAGGGATTCTTTCACCCTTCTCATTTTCAAGTTCTATTTTCATGTCAAGTATTTCAAGTTCCTTTTATTATGTTGGGGTATGATCTCTATATCTATAATAATTATCATTTATGTCCATATAATGAGATACCCTATTTGATCTCGTCAATTCATTTTTTTGAAGTTTTAAGTGACATCGTTAGGCTGCCGAATTTTCATAAGAGAAATCTTATTTTTGTCTTCCTTCATTGTTTTTAATTTCATATGGTATGTATTTCAAATTTAATTACCATGTTCTTATATCCTTTATATCCCATCCCTCTACTGTTTTATGGATCATTTATGAGTTGGTTACCCATTTCCCCTCTCTTTTAAGTATTTTCTAAAACCCTATAACATAGCCGTTATGTTGCAGAATTTTCATCTCAAAATGTCTCTCTCTTTTTCTAAAATTATTTTATTTTATTAAGTGAATAATCAAAGATATTTCTTCTATAGGGGATTTGACATATATATAAAAATGTTCTATTTTAATTCTGGGACATACATATATGAAACCCACTTTCCTTTTTCTGTGTGTTTAAAGTGACATAAAGATCACATCTTTAAAAGAGTTTTTAAAATGTGATGACTATGAAATGAAACCCATTTTTTATACTATATGGGTTGTTTATGAAATGAATGATGATGACATATGTGGATCACATGATAATAAAGGCAAATTTATGGGTTCTCCCTGATAGAGCTACAATGTATTGGATAAAGACTTAATCTCTAGAAATGAACATTTTTAATGATATCTTGGTGAATAACCATATTAATTTTTAATGACACCTTGGGGATGGACCTTGGTGAAACGGAAATTTTTTTCTATGTTAAATGATTTTAGCCACATATTCAAGTTATGAAACATGTTATTTTTATTATGATATGCCTCATGATCTCTTTCTCATGCCTTAATGTTTTTTTCATGACTTTTGATGTATCTCATGTTCACATGTAAATGTTTCCCTTGATTCCCTTACTGGGCCTTCTGCTTACCCTTTCCTTTGATGTATGATCCGAGGTTATGAGATTCTGTAATTAACATAGGATGAACAAATGAATAAGCCTTTCAAGTGTTTAAGAAGAATGTTTTATGTTGACATGTATTAAGTTCCTGGTTTCCAAGACACTAATCCTTAAAAATCCTCGGTTTTGAATAATGTAATGAAAGTTTATGTGATAAAAAGGCGGGATGATATATAACCTGTGTTAGTTTGTTGATGTATGGTGTTACAAAAATTTTACATTAACTTAGTTTCTATACTCTGAACAACTTGAAAAAAAATTCTATTGTTCAATTTGATGCATGCCATGTAATGACCCAAGCTTTTACAAATTAAAATTACTCTTGATCTGATTAAATGTATTATTTTATAAAATAGTTATATAAAACATATGTACTTCATTGGATTTACGTTTTTTGAATTTAAAATACCGTTATGAATTGTTACCATTGCTAATATAGCTATTGAACAGTGATAAGATGATTACTAGAATAATAGGGCTTTAACAAATCTAATTTACTCAGACAAAGGAAGCAATGACCTTATCCCGTATATTTTATCCATATGAAGCCCATTTGTTAGTGCTCATAAAAGAGGTAGTGTCAGTGGGCTTCTATCTTGGCCAAGCTCAATTCAAGCTTCAACACATTAAGCTTGAACAGAATCACCTATGAAAGAAGTGGAAGTTGATAGAGATTACCACCCGAGCCATGTTATCTGAGCCATCTTAAGAGTCTATCACCATCACACACCTTACCCTTAGGTCTTATGTAGTTGTTATAAGGGGTTATGTAACAAAACCCTATAACTATGATTATGTTAATTATTTTTGGTATAGAATAAATAATAAATATTAATTTTATTATTATAACCGTGAAAATGGTTTTTAAATCCCAAATAATATTTTTAGTTAATATTAATTTAATAAAAATATTTTGATGAATTAATTGATTTTAAATTTTAAATTTGTTTTAATATAATATTATTACTAAATTACTTTTTATTAAATATAAAATATCGTATGAATACAATTGTACTTTTTATTAATGTTTGAAAGCTGTTTTTTCAAAACCCATGAATTTTTGATAAATGCTTGTTTTTTTTATTGTAAAAATTCACATATCTAAAAAATTATATAGATAAAATGAATATTATTTTTGGAATCAGGACGTCGAAATTATCCAATGATTAATTTTTCATAATTTTCTTAGACAATCGAATTTTTGGGTAAAACATAAATACCATTCAATAAAACATTGTTCTTTATGAAGTCATAATGAAACAATAGTGATATAATAAAATACTATAAAATTGATTTTCAGCCAATATATGTTTTTCCTTTAAAATAATGTGATTTTAGGTTTTTTAATTTATTTTACAATGTCTTAGTGGACCCTCCAAGACATAAAAAACATTTTAACATTTTAAAATTATTTCCTAGAGAGTGTGACTCCCCTCCACATAAGAGAGCCTAATATATTAATAATTTTGGAAATTAGACATATAAAATAATATTTTACACTCCACTTTGGAAAAAAACCATGGGAAAAAACCATGGGATGTTTTGTGGTTTTGAACAATTTAATGTGTGGTGTCCAAAACCTAAATAATAAACAATTCCCTCTCCATTCCTATATAAACTCACTCAATCTCTCATTACTTTTCACTCAAAAGATTTGGAGCTCGATCAAACTCTTAAAATCTCTCTCTATAATTCTCTCAAGGTGCACAATCTCCTAAGAAGCCCCTCTCAAGCCTCTCCCAGCCTTTGAGATCACACTTCCAAGTAAGGGATTTCTTCTTTTCTCAATTTTTCCAAATTTATTTACATTTTTATACCCTTTTATTTTCAATTAAAAATACTAGGGTATGATTTATTACCTCTCCCATACTTCCATTTTTATGTTTGAATGATGAGATACCTATTTCTCTCTCATTAATTCCTCTCATGTACACCCATTACCATACTGAAATTCTGTAAGGAATTTCTCTCTTCCCATTAACATTCAAGAAATTATTTTATATTATGAATCTAAATTCAATTACATATGTTGGGATATTAATTTCCATATCCCCCCTACTTTAAATTTTATGTATAAATTATGGCATACCACTATCTCTCCCATCAACCCATTTTACAATTTCTATTTGACGTTGTTATGTTGCTGAAGTTACACCAAAATTTCCCATGCTAAAATCACTATGTAAGTGAATACAATACCCATTTAACTATCACAGATATTCACCTTTATGAAAATGTACTTGTTAATTGAGGAATTACATTAATGTATTCCGCATCTCTAATTTGTGCATTAAATTATGATTTTTACAGAATCCATGTTGTATGCTCCATGTGGAACAGTTATGCATGAAATGTAATGTATATAAAGAGTGTGCACTAATAGTGCTCCAATGCTTTGGGTAAAGATTATTATCATGATACATCCAGTGAAATGAGAGATTACTCATTATAATTAATGTGAAATGAGAGTATAGTCGTTCTAATTCATGTTCAATGAGTTTTTACTCATGATCCATGTGAAATGAGCCTTGGCTCATGCTAATATCATGTTAAATGTTATTGCCACATTTCCATGTTATCATAGTCATGCTATATCATGCCTTTATGTTCATGTTTCTCTAGTGATCCATTGATATGCCAATTTCCTAACATTTACTATATTATTCATGTTATTCTTTGTTTACTTCCTTAATAGTCTTTATAGATCACCCTTTTCTTATGCATGTCCTTAGGTTATCCCACACAATGATAACTATGAAGGAATGTTGTGGTCATGTAAAATATGTTTTCAAAAAAGATGTTAGATTTTATTTTCTAAGTTGTTAGGTAATGTTCATAATTTCCCAAGACACTTGACCTCTCAATCCTTAGAGTTTTATTAAGTTCATGTTTATTTAATAAATCATGTTTAAGTGTGTAATAAAGAGAATGGTTGTTATAGTTGGTATCAGAGGACATGTTTTGTTATTTTTGGGACTAGGATTATAAAACCCATGTGAATGAATTAGGAATAAGGCTGAGTATAATAAAAACATCCCTAAATTTTAGAGAGTATTTATTAAGTGTTTTATCAAGAAAATACATCCCGGTCTGGTTTCAAGAAGGTAGAGTCGGATCTGGCACATATGTATCTAGAGGTAAAAAATGAAAACACCTCTTTGAGTTATACTCGAATATGAACCGGTGCACGAAAATGGGCCTTACTACACTCTTGGTTATGACACTCCTCGGGGATATGCTTCGGTAAATTCATAATTATAGTATGAACCATTATTATGGGAATTAAATAAAAATTCCCCAAAGAATATACATTGGGAAGTAGACCATGGATAACATAAATAAGTTAAGGAAATGAATATAATTTATATGTTATCCATTTTTTTCATTGGACTCACCTTTATGTGTTACCCCTAACATTACTTTCATTCCAGCTAATGGTCTGTAATACGAGGACTCAAGCTAATAACTAATGCGAAGATCAATGTGAAGACTATTTTAATGAGATTCCCAATCTGATAGGAGTGGGAATTGCAAACTTCTTCATGATACCCTCTCAGATAAATCAATTTTTGAATAAAAACATGGTTCATGAGGAGTGTTTATCTTCATCTATGAAATAAAAATCCAAAATCGTGAGCTTCATGAGAAAACAACCTCCTACTTTTAATGGATTATCTGCTCTTTCAATTGCTGAACAATAGATCAACTCCATTGAGAAGATCTTCTCCATCCTTTAATGTTATGAATGGGAGAAGGTACATCTGACTTCTTATCTAATGGAGGGAGAAGCTAATCACTAGTAGAAATTGATCCAAAATACAAATCTTGAGGAGGAGATCAAGGCATTAGAAAGAAAGGATTTTTGAAAAATGTTTTTCAATAAATATTTTCATCGCACCATCCAACATAAAATTTAAAGGGACTTCATTTCTCTCAAGAAAAAAGATGAATAATCCATCATAGAATACAAGGAAAACTTCTGAAGGATTGCTGGATATGCGTCTGACTTTTTTGTTACCCTCGAATGAAAGGTTGTATGCTTCTTTGGTGGGAAAAACCTAGCCTATAGAAATCCCTAGAAATCTGTGACTACGATAGCTTTGAGAAAATTGTCTGATGTTCCCTCAAATTTAAAATGTAGATTGGAGAAACTCAGGTGTATCAAGGGGATAAAAAGAGGAAAGTTTACTTTAATTATGGTGGTCTGATGAATAAATCCAATGGTGCTATGAAATTCCAGCACCCCACTTGCCAAAGGTGTAGAAAGAAGCACCCTATAAATTTCTTACTGGGGATGAGGAAATGATTTTAGTGTAGAAGATAAGGGCATCAGACTATTAACTAATGAAAAAAATCCTGTTACTATGAAAGAAGAGAGGAACACTCCATTCGAACCTCAACACATTGTTCATTACTTTAACTTCAATGAACCAAGGAAATTTGGAAACTACTGCATTAAGACAAGGGTTTTCAGAGGCAACCAACAAACTCCAAGGCAACAAGGGTGATATACATCTTTAACTAATCTCGAATAGAACCCCAAAAATGAATTGGTGAAAGGTAAGAAAGTTATTCTTTCATGAATATGGAACATACTTTTTGATTCTAGTAATACACATTATTTTATATTTCAAAAGTTTAGTAGAAAAATACCAACACCACCACAAATCACG
Source organism: Viscum album (assembly GCA_963277665.1). Taxonomy (NCBI): domain Eukaryota; kingdom Viridiplantae; phylum Streptophyta; class Magnoliopsida; order Santalales; family Viscaceae; genus Viscum; species Viscum album. The sequence goes on from OY728131.1 coordinate 1,514,602,291, forward strand.
GAAGTAAAGATGTTGGTGATAAAGCAAAATGGGACAATCATTGCATCCAATGAATATAACTCCTCCCCTGTCACAATTTTTTGTTTGATGTTTTTGGAAAACCTCATCATACTCTCTTTGGTGGAATTTGATGCAATTCTCAGCATGGATTAGCTTTCCCTATATAGAGACAAAATAAATTTCTATGAGTGGGAAATCACTATATAGAGAATCAACCCCTGATTATGTACAAGTGAAAGGGGGAGGATGAATATTCCTTAGCACAATAATCTCAAGTGTGGATATGACTTCCCTATGAGAATACATATCTTTCATAAATGATTGAGTTTAAGGAAGAAACCATCCTTAATGACATTCATATTCTAAGGGAATTGGCTAAAGTGTTTCCAGATGAATTTACTGGACTTCCTCCAAGAAGAGATGTTAAGTTCTCAATTATTCTTATACCTGGATCATTGAAAATATCCAAGAATCCATATAGAATGGTTGTTGTGGATCTTGAGGAGCTAATGAATCAACTACAAGAGAATTTGAAAAAAGGGTTTATATGGCCTAGTGCTTTACCATGGGGTGCACCAGTCCTCTTCATCAAGAAGAATGATGGGTAAATGCTTCTTTTTATTAATTATAGTGAGATAAAAAAAATCCAAATAAAGAAAAAGTATCCTCAGCCCTTAATTTATGTCTTGTTCGATCAGCTACATGGAGCACAATACTTCTATGAGGTGGATTTGTGGTCATGATATTACCATGTAAGGGTGATGAATGATGATATTTCCAAGACTGCATTTTGTACAAGGTATGAGTACTATGAATTCATAGTAATGCCTTTCAGACTCACTAATGATCCAAAAATCTTCATGGACTTGATGAATTTAGTCTTTAGAGATTATCTCCACAAATTTGTGGTAGTATTTTTAGACAAAATTATAATATACTCCAAAACCCATGAGGATCATGAGGAGCATCTAAGAACTATACTAGAGACCTTGAAAAAGGTAATGCTCTATGAAAAGTAAAACACAATGTGAGTTTTATTTGAAGGAATTCCCATTCTTGGGTCATATCATCACAAGAAATGGGATATCTATGGATCCATCTATTAAAAATTTAATAGATGGATGGCCAAGGCCAACATCGGTGATGAATATTCATAGCTTCCTATGGTTATCTGGATATTATCTCTAATTTATGAGGAATTTCTCATGATTTTCAAACCCTCATTACGAGCTAAATCAGAAGGGAGTCAAGTTTTCTTGGAGTGATGAATGCGAAGAGAGTTTCAAGGAGTTCAAAAGTAGGATTATCACTACCCCCGTGCTCACACTACCCATAGGTGGATAAATTTTTGTGGTATTTAGTGATTCTTCAAAGAAGGGATTCGACTACATGTTGATGAAAAATAAAAATGTCATTACCTATACTTCAATACAATTGAATGTTTATGAAAAAAGTATCCAAAACATGATCTAGAGTTGGATGTAGTAATATTTTCTTTGAAAATTTGGTGACCTTACCTATTTGGGGAGAAGTGTGAAATATACATGAATCAAAAAAGCCTCAAGTATATATTCACAAAGAAAAAGTTAAACATGAGTGAACAAAGATTGTTAGATCTGATCAATGACTATGACTGCTCAATCTGTTACCACCCTGGGAAAGTGAACAAAGTGGCAGATGAACTAAGTAGAAAGGACCCCGCAATTCTGTCATTGATGAGAATTGAAAAGGATCCAATATTCTTATATTTTATGAATATGGACATTGGAATCATACATAAGGGAAAATATTCAATCCTTTCTCAAATGATTACTCAAATATCTCTTTTGTAAAGGTTAAATAATTATCAAAAGGATGATGTGGGAATTCAGAAGAACATGTAAACTATCAGAAAAGGGAAATCATCAGAGTTCAATGTTAATGAAGAAGGAATTGTGGGATTTGGTTCAAGACATTGTGTTCCATCAAGTACAGAGTTAAAGAAATAACTTTTTGATGATGTAGATAGTTCAAATTTCTCCAACCACCCAGGATACACAAAGATGTATCGATATCTCCGATAGAATTATGGGTGCGATAATATAAAAAAATAGATCGCTGAGTATACATCCAAGTTTCTGATTTGTCAGCAGGTGAAAGATGAGAGGTAGAAGTCTAAAGGGATAAGGAAACTATTACTCATACCAATATAGAAAAGGGAGAACATCACCATGTACTTTGTAACTAAACATTCAAAGACATCTAAAGGAAACAATGCTATCTTGGTTGTTTTGGTTCATCTTACAAAGACTGCACACTTCATTTAAATTCTTGTGGATTTCTCATTGGATCAACTGTAATGGATATATATCTTAGAATTGCTAAGTCATCATGGAGTACCACTATCTATTGTATCCGATCAAGATCTAAGATTCACCTCTATGTTCTGGAAGAGTCTTCAAAATGCTCTAAATACTGATCTGAACATCAGTACATCTTATCATCCTCAAACTAAAAGAAAATCTGAGCGGAATATCCAAACACTTGAGGACATGTTGAGATCATGCTCAACGGGCTTTAATTGAGGATGGGATCAATATCTTCCTCTGGTTGAGTTATCTTATTATAAAAGTTTCCACTCGAGCATCCAAATGCATCCTTATTAAGCCCTTTATGGGATGATGTGGAGAACACCAGCATTTTGAGATGATGTTGGGGAGTGAAAAAACCTATGTCCAGAAATTTTCAAATAAATGGTGGAGTAGGTTAAGATCATCAAATAGTACATTAAAGGTTTCTAGAGTCAACAAAAGAGATATGATGATAATTATCGAGGAGACCTAGAGTTTGATGTTGGATACTTGGTATTCCTCTGCATATCACCATGGAAGTGTTATGAGATTTGGAAAGAAGGAAAATATTATTCCAAGGTACATCGTCCCTTTTGAGAATCTTGATCACATTGGATAAGTGGCCTATCGACAAGAACTCCCAACAAAATCTATCTCAATTACACGATGTATTTTATGTATCACTCTTGAGGAAGTAAATACCTGAACCATTTCATGTACTCAATATAGAGGTGGTACCATTGGATAATGACCTATCCTATGAAGAGAATCCAGTGAATAACTTATATCATTGAGAGAAATTTCTGCTAAATAAGACAATTCTCTTCAACAGGGTGTTTCGGTGAAACCCCATGTTTGAAAAAGCATTGTGGGAATCAGAGGAAGTGATGAAGTAGAGTAACCCCTATTTTAGTGTGGTAAAAGGAAATTTATAGGGAAATTTTTCTGAGGGGGAAATATTATAATGAACCAAACATTTACTAATGAAAATTCTTCTTGATCTTCTTAAATGAATTATTATGTAAAATGGTTATATAAAATATATTCACTTATTTGGTTTTACATTTATGGATTTTAAAATACTAATAGGAATTTTTATTATTTTTAATATAGCCATGGAACAATGATCTCAGTATTAGTATAAATATTGGGCTTTAACAAATCCAATTTTCTTAAAGGAAATGATGGCCTCATCGAGTCGAATTTATCCATATTCAGCCCATTTTCCAAAACTCAGAAAGGGGGTAGTGTAACTGGGCTTCTCTCTTTGCCAAGACCAAGCTGAGATTTAACATGTTAATATTGAATGGAATGAACTAAAAGATAAGTGGAAGTTAATATAGATTACCACCCGAGGGATGTTATCCAAGCCACCCCAAGAGTCTGTTACCATCACACACCTTATCCTTAGGTATTATGAGGGTGTTATAAGGGGTTCTGTAACAATACCCCAGAACTATGATTATGTACATTATTTTTGTAAAGAAAAAATAATATACATTCATTTTATTATTGTTTCTATGTAAATGGTTTTAAAACCAAATTGTATTTTTAGTTAATATTAAATTAAGGAATCTATTTTGATGAATTAATGTATTTTTAAATTAAACAATATTTTAATAAAATATCATTACTAAATTACTATTTATTAAATATAAATGATCGTATGAAGACAATTGTAATTTTTATTAATGTTTGAAAGCTGTTTTTGTCAAAACCTAAGAATTTTCGATAAATATCGTTTTTATATTAAAAGTAAAAATTCAAATATTTATAAAATTATTTAGATAAAATGAATATTATTTTTGGAATTAGGGCGTCAAAATTATCCAACGATGATTTTTTCATTATTTTCTGAGACAGTTAAATTTTTGGTTAAAATTAAATAATTTTTAATTATATAACGTGTTTTATGACATAATAATTATCCAATAGTGATGTAATAAAATAAAATAAATTTTATTTTCGGACAATATATGTATTACCTTTAAAATAATGTTATTTTAGGTTTGTTTGATTGATTTTACAAAACCTTAGTGGACCCTCCAAGACTTATAAAACATTTTAACATTTTAAAATGATTTACCTGAGGCTGTGACTCACCTCTGTATAGGCAAGCCTATATTTTAATATTATCGGCTATTTTTCTTATAAAATAATTTTTTCACTTCACTTTGGAAAAAATCATGGGCAAAAACCATTGGATGGTTTGTGGTTTTGATTAGTTTGATATGTGGTGTCCAAAACCTAAATAATAAATAATTCCCTCTATTTACTATATAAAACCACTCAATATACCATTAATTTTCACTAAAACCATTTTTAGATAATTAAAACCCTGAAATCCTCTCTCTAGAATCCTACCAAGGGCCCCCAAGCTCCCAAGAATCCCCTCTAAAGCCTCTCCCAAGCCTTTAGGATAACACTTACAATTAAGGGATTACTTCCTTTGTCATTTTGTCCAAATTTCATTAGGTTGTTATACCCATTTCACCTCCCACATATGGACCTACTTATGTTTTAATGATGAGAGTCCTCTTTATCTCTAATTAATGCCTCTCATGTACACCCGTTACCATGCCAAAATTTCATAAATAATTTCTCTCTTCTCATTTACATTCAAGAGATTATTTTATATTTTGAACATATATTTCATAACATATGTTGGGATATTATGTTACATAATCCCATTACTGTCCATTTCATGTATAAATTATGGGATACCCCTTTATATCTCATCAACCCATTTTATGATGTCTATTTTACATCGTTATGCTGTCTAATTTACACCAACATTCCCCATGCCAAAATCATCATGGAAGTAAATACCATACCCATTTCTCTATCAAGGGTATTCAGCTTTATACACATGTAATTTTTTGTTTAGGACATACATTTATATAATCTGAATCTCTTATTCTTGGAATAAATTATGATTTTTAATGAATCTGTGTTGTATGATCCATGTAGTGCACTTATGCATGAAGTGAAATGTTTATAAAGGGTGTTCCCTAATAGCGCTCTAATGCATTGGGTAAAGATTAATATCAGGATACATAATGTGAAATTAGGGTTTAATAATTCTAATTAAAGTGAAATTAAACTTTAATCATTCTAATTTAGGTGAAATGAAGGTTTACACATGTTCCATGTGCAATGAGCCTTGGCTCATACTAATATCTTGTTAAATGTTGTTTCCACAATTCCATGTTATGAGAATCATACTATATCATGCCTTTATGTTCATGTTTCTATTGTTGTACATTGATATTCCTATTTCCTAACATGTACAATATTCTTCATTTTATTCATTTTTTACTCCCTTACTAGGCTTTATAGCACACCCATTTCTTTTGCATGTCCTCATGTTATCCCATGAAATGCTAAGTATAATGGAATGTTGTGGTCATGTAAAATTAGTTTTCAATAATGATGTTGGGTTTTATGTTCTATGTTATTATATAATGTTACTAATTTACCAGGACACTAGACCTCTCGATCCTCAGAGGTGTCTTAATTTCATGTTTATTTATCAAATCATGTTTAAGTGTGTAATAAAGCGCAGGTTTGTTATATGCCATTTTATGTATTTTTTTTTCTATTATGGATAATTTCTGAAAAAGTGTTAAAATTTAAATAATTAGTATTAAAACATAATAAACTATTATTAAAATAACACTATTTTATTTTTAGAATAATAAATTTTTAATTTTGAACTTATATATTCATGTTGAGAAGAATTAGTAAATCATTTATTCCAAAAAAGTATTGATATTCAGAAATTAAAGTTAGAACATTATTATCGTTAACTAGGTTTTCCCCAAATAGGACCTAGATCATTTTTGTGTTTTAAAGTCCTGATTCCTCTATAGGGGTAAAAATATTTACCCTATTTTTGGTCATAATAAAAAATATTATCATTTAGGTGATCTTAGAATGTTGTGTCTACCCTCAAACTTAATTTTTGAGGAATTCCAAGCTAGTCTAATTTTAAGGTACATATAGTTTTTATTAAATAAATAAATATTATCCAGTGTATACAGGGTGTAATGTATCTTAGATAGAAGTGAATATATAAATTACAAATCCATTTTGTGTCCACATTTAGGGGTTATTCCTTGGAGATGTGTAACCTTTTGTTAGGTTTTGGGCCTCTGAACAAGCCCGTTTTAGGTCATCAATTAGAAATATTGGTTTTCCCATTTAATATATATACATATATAAATTCTCTTTTAACTTTTCTCTATATGTTTATCCAAAAATTCCATAGATATAAAACCTAGATCAAGATATGGGAGGTAAAGAAGAATTTGATCCTTTGAGGTGGTGGATAGAATGATGATAACATCTTATGTAATCATCAAAAAATCAACAAGATGTAGATTAACCATTGATATAGGGTTTTCTTTTTTGACATATGACTCATTATTTATGGTTATTTTTTATAATCATATCTATTCATGATTTATTTACTTTCTGAAAATTTTGATTTATTTTTAACCTTCAGACATTTCTTAACCCCTGTTTGGTTTTGATTGATCTATTGCGTACTTGACCATGGAATAGCTTTACTATAGATATTTAAGGAACCTATATCCCCATTTAATTTCTTGATATGAACTTTTGAAGAATATAATGTTTGATAACGAATCTTTCATGCATGGATATGTTGGGTAGTCGGGATCCCACATACCATAATAATATATTTCTACCCACCTCTAATTGATTCAATAGATTAACGCTCACCATAAAAATTCACAATATTCAACAGCTTTAAAATGATATGGAGGTGTATAATAATGGATTATGATAGGATGTGGGTATCACTGAGAATTAGAGAGAGAAATTTTATGTCCCTAACAAGGTAGAAATATGGTAGTGGGTTTATATTGGAGGTATTTTGGGCAGTGAGCCGATGAGAAATTGACAAGGATTCAATGACAATGATCACTCTAGGGTAGGAGATAATTCTTGGGAAAAGTGAATGGTGTGGTAACAATAGTTGAAAAAGGTGAAGTAGTCTCTATAACTAACACTATGTAGGATTTTCAGCTGAAATTATAGGGTTTTTATGGATTAAAAATGTGACATGGTCTCTAACCTATATTGACATTTCAATTACATCCATTCCATTTTTTATGGGGTTTTGGGTAGGAGTTAAATATCACATAGTGTGTGATTTGGGAACACACTCAATGTATAAATTAAAATACACAAATCTATGTGTGGTAGATTACGTTCTCGGCCACCTAATTTAGCATATGGGGCTTGTATATATAAGTACACACCTTGAATAACGTACTAGAAATGACTTAGATCTCAATCATAAAAACTAACCAACATTTCATTATGAAATATCATGTATCATTGGATAATATACTATGTATATAAAGACAACGAAACTCCATGTATCTGGGATACACAATCAACTAATTAATATGTCTGATATGTCATGTACCCCATAGGGACATTCTTTTTAGGCTGAATTCACAAGATAGAATCAGCAGTGGTACCGACCTTGATAATTCCTGAGGTATACAGGTCATTTACTTAAGAGTGCATGCTGTGTAATGGGTAGAAATATGATTCTCCATAACTTTTTACATGGGGATCAGTATTGGGAATGAAATGAGTCTATTCTAATCATATTTTCATGTATATATTTATGGTATAATCTTCCAATCCACCTAATATTATCTTCATAGTGTTTGGGATAGTTTGAGGATCTTGGATTCTTATAGGTGATGGAAAGGTATATGTTATGAAATAAGAGAATACCAGGGGCGTGGAGTTAATCTGGTGATATATTGATGATATATATTATGTGACATCTTTATGTGACAGTTTTGTGATAAATTATATAGTTATGGGTTATTTTAAATTTTTAGACGTTTTTTAATTTAAATATAAAATTTTTTGAAATTTTTTATGCTATATAGTTAGAACATGGTTTGGGGAAATCATATAGTAAAATAAAAAAATTATTAATTCTATATTAGATATATATCAATGTAAAAACATGGTTTGTAGTACCCATTTATACTCACCTTACATTGGGTGAACATTTTTCAATAACTCACACATGATTTGTGAATGTTTTAGAGAACCGTGTGTCCTAATCATGTGAGTGGTGAAACTTGAGTCTTATGGTTATGTAATGGTTAGTTAATGGTTTTCTAAAACATGTGAGATCTTTAGAAATTTGAATCATGAAATTACCATTTTATTTATCACTTGATTTTATCTCTACAATTTCCTTCTCTTCCTAGATTCTCACATGAAGCTTCTAGATATCCCTAGGGGAGGTATCCTTTTCATTTTCCGTGATTCTATTTTTTTATTCCATGTATTTCAAGGGGATTTATATGGTAAACTCGATTTTTAATATTCATTCTTCTTCTAAACTTCTACCCACATCAATTTTTTGATTTATTTTTCTTCTATAAATGCTAATTTCTATGGTTACCGAACCTTGGGTTTATGATAGTTTAATGATGGGTTTATGGATGTATATGGCCAATATAAATTGTTCCCTTCCATGTTTTTTTTGTATCACCATGGGAAATTAGTTTTTTCATTAAATTGAGGTATATGTGTTTTTAAAATTACTTTTATTTATTAAATTAATTGATTCATAGGTTTTATAAACAAATTTTATATCAAGTTATACCTATGTATAATATCATGGATGAGTTTATGAAATGATATATATTTTTTCAGCACTTAAATAAAAGGGTATTCCATGGATTTCTATTTCTAAATTTCTAATACAATTAATATATATTACAAGTGTTTTTAATAATTAATAAGAGATGTTTTAAAAATAACTTGATAACTAAATAAGTATTTTTTACTCCATATTGATTTTCAAGGAGGTTAAATCATTTTTTAAAATATTTTATATCACTTTAAGATGTGTATTTTGAATTTTCCAAATTTTTCCATGAGATTTATTTTTCATTGTTATGTTTTATGATATTTACATATTGGTTGGTTTCTATACATGTATCCGTGATCTTTCAAGGTAAATATTATATTAACAATGCTCTAAAAATTTTGTTTCTATGATTTAACTTTCAAACGATGATTTATGAATTGGTTTTTATGTCAGATCTAAAATCCAATTTTTTACATTTTAACTTTTTTTATTATATGGGAATCACCATTTCATTTGAGACCCGTGATATCATTATTTATAAACTCTTTTTTCTATGTTAGAAAATTTGAATTTATTATTTCTCAAATAGATAAATATTGAAGGGTTTTTTTTACTTGAAGTGGGTTATGAGGTGAAATGATAGGTTTCATTACATTTAATATTATTGATATATATTGATGGTATGATTTTTTCTTTCCCCACATTAATTTTGATTTATTTCATGGGGACCATAGGAAGCTAATTGAGATATCTAGATTCACTGTACATTAGTTTAGATTGACGAAACAAGTAGTGACCATAGTGTAGTTCTTACATAGGATAGGGCATTTCCCACACTGAGTCAGGTTGAGAGTAATTTGAGAGGTATTTTTTATGATCACAAAATAGGTCATATAAGGACCCCGACTCTAGTAATCCAGATCCTGTGTCTCGTTTACCACATTGTCATAATATAAAATGAATAATATACCAAAAAATGTATAGTTTATTATTATTGGTAAAATATATACAAACATTAAATTCACATTGAAATAGAAAATATAAAACACACAAAGTATTTTCTTTGAGAACACCATTACTCCCTATAGCGTATCCCTATATATCAATCATAAAACACATCCTAGTATCCTAGGGAAAATAAAACATAAGAAATGGGTGATTTAAAATGCTCAGTAAGGGTATGAGTACAATGGAAGATATCATGAATAAATTATAACAATAAATAGATAAAGGTAAATAATTAAAACACATACCATTTAATCAACAAACTGACCATAATATAGTAGAAAAAATGGTGATCAAATAAAGCCATTAAAATAATCACCTAAGTGTGAAACGTATCCATGGATATTCTAACAAATAAAATAATAACAGTGACATCAATATCTAATCAAATAATAAGGTAATTCATAATATCAATCATCTAAAATGTACTATTCAAACCTTTCATAATGAAATTTAAATCTTTACATAGAAACCCATTTTATTCAGCCAACTCATTTGTCTCATGAGACCTGCTGATGTATCGAGGAGTTATGTATAACTAGGACCCACCCATATATTATGAACTAAAATTCATTCCTCACATAAAATGGGTAAAACATAATCAGTATAAATATTCATATTAAAAAACTAACCTACAAAATGCTAATACATACCCTAATCAAATAAACATAATCATACTCCATCAAGAGAAATATGATGAATGGTAATAAAAGTGTACATCATCAATTAAACAGATAATAAGATAAAAATAAATAATAATGATGATATCAATGAAATATATCCCTAGTGTATCATTAGTTTAATAAATGGTTTTTTTCTTTTTTTTTGGAAATAAATACAATAAAAATTTCATTGAAAACATTTTTCATGATAATAACAATTTCACACACGAAAATAATTAAAAAAATTCACAATTTTTTTAAAAAATAATTTTATTTTAAGAAAATATTTTAAAAAATGAAAAATAATATATAAAAAATTAAGTGGTCATGATGATGAAAAATTCATTTCGTGCCGTACATGTTAAAACAACAATTCTTTTCACATTTTTGGTAAAATCCAAACAATCACTGTTCGGAAAATGACATGAAGATTCATTTAAAAATATTTTTTAAATATTAAAACATGGGTAAAAATTTATTTAATAAATCATTTTTATAATTCTAAAAATATATTTGAAAATAATTTTAGAAAAATGGTTTTTAAAGAAAAATGATTTTCGAGTGAAGAGAGATATGAACTTAGATTTTATTAACACCATTTTTTCAATTATTATATGTACCAAAGAGTGGTAAAATGGTTTTATTATTTGAAAAGATAATTAATGACTATAGGGTATGAAAATATATTGTGTTTAAGAAAGTAATACCAAATAATTCCCCCAAGGGAGATGTAAACATAAATAATCCTCAATAATTTTGAGATTGTGAAATAAACCCTTACCACTATTGCATCCTTTGAATCACAACACCCATGAAAGAAATAACATAAAATGAAACATTAAATACCATGAAGATAAATTGATTCATGATATAACATGAAAAATTGGTAGTATATACACCACACAAAATAAATAAATGGTGAATATAGAATATGTCTCACATAAGTAAAAGTGAGACAAGAAAGCCTTACCGCTTGTTTAAATTACTTAATATGTGTCCAAAACTCATGAATAATAAATAAATGTTTATTATTAATATATTACATAATCATAATAATTTATCCCATACCATATATAGGTTACCTATAGTATTTTATCTCCCGTTTATTAACAATACTTGGTTAAAAGCTTAGTTTTGTGTGATAATTGCTTCATTTTTCTTGTATGTTTTAGTTCAGTAATTTTGGTCATTTTAATTTGAGCATAGTCAAATAATCAGTATAATGTTAAAAATGATATAAATATCATATATATTCTTATATATTTATTTATATTAATAAATAAATGTTATAGATAGAAATTGGATTACATTGTTTATAGAGATTGTAGACCGTACGTACACATGAAAGCTAGTTCATTTTTTTCTGAACAGATGGAAATAAAGGAAAATAAATATTCATTAATATTTAAAGAATCATTATTATATTATATATATTATTTATATTAATAAAATTTATCCAAATTACAATCCATTTAAAAATAAAATAAAATATATTTTGTATCGCTATGTGGAGGTAGTAGTCCACACATACACATTAACGACATTATTGTTTTCCATAATGTTGTCAGTTAAAAAGTTATATGTGATATAATATTTAAAGAATTATCTTTAGGTAATATATATCACATATATTTATTATATTTATTCTCACTACCATCCATGTAAAATGTAATTCAGAAATCAATCATATCGCTTCGCGAAGCGGTTGTCCCCCATACACACAGGTGATATAATCATATCCCCTAAAAAATGAAAAGTAAGAAGGTATATAAGATATTATAGTTAAATAAGTTTTATAATTTCATAAATATAATTTAAATATGTTAAATATATCATTATATTAAGCTTTGAAATGTTGTTATGGAAAATGAACTACATCGGTCGGCGAGGCGGTAGTCCGCTACAAACACAATCGACAGTTTCATTTTACAATTGATGAAATAAGGGAGATAAATAGATTATTCCATTAAAATAAGGAAACATAGTTATATATTAGATATTTTTGTTATTATTTTGGAATATTGGGAAAATATTATAAGCAATTAGAATAAGTAAAATGTAAATGCATTGTTAAAAACCTTACCTCTTCCTCGAGAAATCACTTTAGGTTTATCCTAAAGCTTTAATAGATTATATTTATGATCTAAAAAATCATATAGTATTTTTATATGTATATAAGGAATACATTGGGATAGGTATTGTAAAAAATAGAGGGCTTTGGGAGTGTTCATAGGGGAGGAGAGGGTGTGACCATTTATAAGTGGGGGAGAGGACAAACATGTTATTTTAAGAAAAAATCAATTACACCCATGTTTTTATCATTTGAAAGGACCAAAAATGGGTCATTATAAAATAATAGATCCTATAAGGTTGAAATATGGACATAAAATGGATTTTCTACAAGTCGGTAGGTCATTTTTTACACACATATTTTTTTAACCCCTGGTAATCATTTTTTTACCTTAACCAAAATAATTATTTTTTACTATTTTTACTATTCTTAAATTGTAAATATTTCACTTGACCTTATTAGATAAAATAATTTTTTTAATATTGAAAATATATAATATATTCTTCCAATTTCAATTCATAGAAGTGGAATAATTCAATTTAAAATTATACCTGCAGATGTGATGAAAAAGAGGGTTTCTAATGAGAACATTCTCATTTTTATAGAATATTTTAACAGTATAATTCAGTATGAAAATGATTAAAATGACCTAAATTTGGTAAATTGTAATATAATTTTTCTAATTTTACTTTAAATTCAATTTAAAATATAATTTAATTTGTAGATAATTTAAATGAAAACACAATTTTCAATAATTTTCAATAATTTTCACTATTCATCACAAAATTTGTCCATTTAGAAAACTATAAAAATGTCACCCAAAGATAATTTCTAAGAATTATATTACAAAAATGAAGTAAATTTTTTAAAATAAATTTTATAAAAATTGTAAAAATAAATTTAAAATTATGTATGCAAAGAGAGACCGATCTGTATTTTAGAAAAATACAGTTTTCAGATAACATTTATTTCTCTTTCAAATGGTTGTTATTTTATTTGTAAACAATAGATAATCATTGAATTTGTAAGATACTTATTTAAACCATATAATTTAATTAATTTATTTGTTAATATTATTACCCACCATTTTAACAGCTAGGTTATTGTGGATGTGTTTAAATAATAAAATTTTAGTAGAGTATCAAGTTTCATTCAAAAATGGTGTTGCGTTCATTGAAAGATATCAAATAGATTTTATTTATTAAAAAATAAATATATCATAATGTATTATGGTATTCCATTATCTAATATTTTTGGTTTTTCATGTCATATATTCTATCAAATATAATGTTTGTCTTTTAAAATATCGATGTGTTATATTCTACCCCCTTATGTAAATTGTGTCTTCTAAATTTAATATTGATATCAATAATGAATATTTTGAATTTTTTTAATATACTTCCTGAAATATCACATCATGATAAGTGTTAATAAAACATAATATAGATAAAAGAGAAAAGTAAGTATGAAGGTCATCTAGAATAATCACATAATTAGGATTCCTAATAGGAGAACATAAGTGAGAATTAAAGATACGAATATGGAAGAAAATCATAATTCACAAATAATGATAGTAGGTGATAGAGCTCACTTTTCACAAGAAACTTAATGATTAATATAAATTAAAATTAAATGAAACACTACAAATCTGTGATGAGTTAAGGGACTGTTTGATTCATCAGAAATAAAGGTACTAGGATAAAATATTTGTTTCATGATCCTTTTCTTAGATATGAGGAATTCATTTAACATATATCTTGAGAACATATGAAAATATACTTAATTAATATATTTATAGTTCATAGGAACATTTTCATCCTTTTTTTGCGATTCCATCAATCCCCACTTAATTTATTGATTCAATAAATAAATATCCAAAATGGATTTTTATGACCAAATAATATTTAAAAAACCATTAGAATAACGAGTCATTCCTCCCATATATAGATATTTTCCAAAATAAAAATGGTTATAACATGTTATCCAATAACAACCAAAGTTGAAATTAATTTATTCCATATATAGTTAACTGTAAGACCCATCAAAAATATATCTTTCCAAATTCAATGTCTAAACATTTTGAAGGAAGGTCACTAAATCAATATTATATTCCCTAGAAAATTTAAATCAGATCTTAATGTCACATTGCAAATATGTTATTATATTTATCACCATAAAACATTAATGAAAACAATAAATCTTCCAGATATAAAATCAAATGTTGTTGAATATATTCCATAAAAAATTCTTTTAGTAAACTCCAGTAAAGATGGAATAAACCATCAAACGTCTAACCAATTTCATGGTCACCGACAATATCCCATAAAAATGTAATTATTATCTCAACATTAAGCACATATAAGGGTTTATCATCCCTTAATAATGTGTTTTATAATAGTTTCAACTTTTCACTAAATCAATTTTATTTTTCATTGGTATTATGCAACATATGATCTAGAATCCTTTAAGAAATAGTATGACATCATAATTCTTATAAATTTTATCCTTCTAATTTTATGAATATAATTCATAAAATAATAATATAGCATAATTTTTGAATCTAAAAACAATAAAATTAATCATTCCACTTTTCATGTTGTAATAGTATAAGATTCATCATAATCCCTTCTTTTGAGGTATATTCCTTTGACGCTTTGGGTGTTCATCTTCATAGTTCCCCATATCCTTAAATTTGAAGAACTGTAAATTAAAAATTTATTTCTTTAACTTGAAATTAAGAGAACTGTGACATTTCTCTACACACTTTTAGTAAACTCCAATTCCCTTCATTAAAGTGTCTGGGTCTTTTTTTCCACAATTATCACTTGTGGGAAAATAATTATTTCCCTTCTTCCCCTTACCTATTTTTTTCTCTAATTTTATATTCTTCTTTGGGTTCTCTTTGAGAACATAATACATAAATAATTATGTCTCCATCTTTATATCACATGATAATATCTCCACATATAATGATAATGTTTGGGAAACTAGTTCCCTTCGAAATATTTGTCTAATCTCATCAAAAAATGATCATTATTTATCTTTGGATAACATGCATTGATATGGTTCCTATTCATTATATTGGGAACCATTTATAAACCATGAAATATACAATATTATATTATAAAATTATGAAATAAATTTTATAATCCTAGAACTATTAAAACACTTAGCATAAATTGATTTTTTTCTCTTGGCTAATCTCATAATCCTAAAAATTGTTTCTTTGGGAAATTTTCAAAATCATAAAAATAATTTCAAATCCGTAATATTTTTTTTGTGAAGAAAACATAAATTAACATAAAAAAATACCATGATAGTGTCATACTAGGTACCCAAGAAATACATTTTTATGTACTATGTAACACTTGATTCAAGCCCAAAACAAAATTTTCAGAGTTATTACCCTGAGGATCCTCTATAATGGACCCAATTCTAAGGTATACTACCCAGTAAGTCCATATTTATGAAACATTAGGGTATACTACCTAGTAATTCCATTTTTATGTTTTCTTAAATCTATTTCCTAATGTTTATACTAAATTTTCCCTAATACCAATTGTAATGGCCCAAACTCTAGAAACATGAAGCTGGCATCTAATTTATTACATTAGAATAAAATACAATGAATCCCATCCCAAAGTATTAAATAGTTTATTAGTCTTGGAAAACTAGATACATACATGAAATTAAAATTACATGTAAAATCATAAAATATTCAAAGTGTTTTTTTGGGAACACCATTATTCATTATAGAGTATCCCTATATATCAATAATAAAAAACACCATTGTATCCAGGGGAAAATAAAATATAATAAAGTGGTGAGATTATATTCTCATTAAGGGTATTATTATAATGGAATATATCATAAATAAATAATAATAATAAATATTTCTAGGTAAATGACTAAAACAAATGACATTTAACCTATAAATTCTTTATAATATAGAATAAATAAATGATGATCTTATAAAGAAATATAAATAATCATATAAGATTGAAAATTATCTATGGATATTATAACTAATTCAATAATCACAAAGAAATCAATAACTGATCTCATAATGAGGTAATTCATAATTTTGAACATATAAAATATAGTATCAATACCTTTCACAATATAGTTTATATAGGTGGGTAGAAACTCATCAAATTTGGCCAACTGGTTTGTCTCGTGATAACTGTTAATACTTTAAGGGGATATTTATAACCAGGACCCACCGGTCACTTACTAAGTCCAATTCACTACTCATATAAATGATGTAAAATATAATTAATAGAAATAATAATTTGTAAAAAATAATATAAAAAATGATAATACTTACACTAATAAAATAAACATAATAAAAAACCATCCAAAGTAATCTGGTGAATATAAATAAAATTGTACAACCTCAGTAAAACTAATCATAAAACTTCCAAATAAATAACAATTATTATATCAATAAAACATATCTGAAGTGGATAATATTAATAATAAAGAGTTTATATCATTTATGAATATAAAGACCAAAAAAATGTCCTTAAAAACATTCTTGAGGAAAATAACCTTTTCACTTTGATTTTTTTTTTAAAAAAGGTAAAAATATATTTTTAAAATAGTTTAACTCTCAAATTAGCATTTAAATACGATAATATAATCTTGAAAACTTTTATTGGTCATGAAGGGGGATAATTCTATTCATTTCATACACGTTAAAATAATGATTCCATTCACATTTTTTGTAAAATCCAAATAAAGATAATTTGGAAAATGACAGGAATATTCCTTCTAAAACATTGTTTAAAAATTAAAACATGGGTAAAAATTTCTTTAATAAATCATTTATAGAATATTAAAAATATTTTTGAAAATATTTTTGGAAAACATGGCTTTGAAAAAAAGTATTTTCAACTCAAGAGAGAAATGAATTTAGATTTTTTTAAAAAACATTTTCTCTGTCATTTTAAGTTAAAAAGAGTGAAAAAATGTAAATATTTAATTAACAGTTCATGAGTAACAAGTGTTAGTGAAAAAACTGGTTTAAGATAGTAATACCAAACAATTCCCTCCAACAGATACATAAACAGAAACAATGTAGAATAATGATGATATTATAAAATAAACCCTTAGAACTTTGGAAACTTTTGAATCATAAGACCCATGAAAGAAATAAATTCAAATGAAACTTTAAATACCCTAATGGAAGATGAATTAATGATATAAAAAAAACAAGTAGTAAATACACCACAAAAAAAGAAATTTTGTGATGAATATGACGTATGTCTCAAAGATGTAAAAGTGAGATGAGAAACACTTAACACTTGTTTGAATTCAATAATATATGTCCAAAACCAATTTAAAATAAATATAATAGTATTATAAATATATTAAATAAAATTAATCAGAAATCCCATACCATATATTATTTACATATAGGCTTTGATCACCAATTAGTTAACAATTTTATGTTAAAATCACAGTTTCTGTTTAAAATTGCTTAGTTTTTCATGTATGTTTTAGTTTTGTAATTTTTTTCATTTTAATTTGATCATGGTTTAAGTAATATATATAATGTTGAAACATTATATAAACATTATATATATTAATTATATGTTTATTTTAAGTAGTCAATAAATATTATATATAGAAAATGGACTACACTATACATCGAGATTAGAGGTTGTATGTAGACATGAATATTGTTTCCAATTTTCTCAATGGATATAACTAACTGAAAATAAATATTAATTCACATTTTAAAAATAATTATTATGTTATATATATCATTTATAGTAAATAATCCATCCTTAATTCTATCTATATAAAAATAAAATGTAAAAAATTTCACATCGCTATGTGGAGGTGGTAGTCCACATGCACACACGAGTGATGCTATTGTTTTACAATAGAATATAAGGTAAAAAGTTTTTTGTGATATTATATTTTCTGAATTTTGATAGGTAATATATATTACATATATTAATTAAATTTATCCTTACTACCTTCCATGTAAAGAGTAAGCGAGAAATGAGTTACATCGGTTCAGGAGGTGGTAGTCTGATGCACACATGAGTTGCGTTACCATATCCCCCACAGAAAGAAATGTAAGAAGGTATATGTGATATCATAATTAAATAATTATAATAATTTTATAAATAACATATAAATATGTTAAATAAATAATTATAACTATCCTTAATATGTGTTGATGGAAAATGAACTACATCGATTTGTGAGGTGGTAGTCTGTTTACACAAGATCGATAGTTTCATTTTCCATTTGATGGCAGTGGAGATGGATACAGGTTATGAAATTAACACAATAAAATATTATTTTATAGGATATAGTGTTTTTATTATTTGTTCACATTTTTTAAACCATATAATGATTTACAAGATGACATAAATTGAAAAAATATAGTTAAAAAAATTACCACTTTTTCAAGCAATATCAAAAGGTTTAACCTAAAGACTTCCTAGATTGGTTTTATGATATATAAATGGACTATAGGATGTGTTTAAGAATGTAAGGAATATATTTGTTCATGTATTATCTGTGAAAAATCTTTGGGAGTGTGAATAGTGGGGGATAAGTTGTGGCCTTTAAAAATTGGGGGAGAGGACAAACATGTAATTATTGAAAAGAATCAATTACACTCTCATTTTTATTTTGAAAAAAGCCTCCAAGATGGGTAATTATCAAACCATATAGGTTATAAATTATATATATTTTCACAAAATGGGTGTTCAATAAGTTCGTATTTCATTTTAACTCTTATTTATTAGATTAATCCCAGGTAAACCTATTTTTACCATAAACAAGGTAATTAATTTTTATTGTTTTTACCAATATTAATGGTAAAAAATTAATTTGAACATATTAGATAATATAATTTATTATTATTAAAAATATTTAATCCAATTTTCTAAATTCAATTCAAATAAGTGATAGAACCCAGTTAAAAATTATACCCACATCCAACGAAAAAACGGGAATCAAATGAAAACATTCTCAAAGGTATAAATTTTTTTAATATCAAAATTTAATATAAAATTGATTAAAATCACATAAATTAGTTAAATTTTAATTTATTTAATTAATATTACTTTAAAAAAATTAAAAATATATTTTAATGTTTCATATAATCTAAACAAAAAGACATTTTTAATTAAATATATTATTTTTTACAATCCATCAAAAAGCTAATATTTTTAGAAAACAATAACAAATTAAACCAAATATAATTTTGACATGTAAATTAAAAAAATAATTTATATTTTTATAGATAAATTTTCTAAAAATAAACTTTAAATTACTTGTGAAAAGCACGACTAATCCGCCTTTCAAAAAAATTTCATTTTTTCAGAGAATATTTATTTTTCTTTTAAATGTTTTTTATTTTACTTATAATAAATATATTACCTTTTAATTTATTTTAATCATATGAAATCCATATAATTTTCATAATTTATTTATTTCTATTCATACCCAACATCTTAACAGATAAGTTATAATGGTTATATTTAAACACTAATATTTAAATAAAATATCATATTTCATTCGAACAAAGTGTTTCATGAATTGAAATCTATTAAAGAGATTGAATTTATTTAATAATAAATAAATCATAAAGTCAAATGTTTTTATATTCAATTATATTCTTGGTTTGGAGGGTCATATATGTTATCAAATATGATGTTCCTCTTGAATAATATCAAGGTGTTACAAGTTAACTATTTTCTACACTCGAGTATTTCTTGGATTGCATCTTATTATGACATAGTGTATTTCCCATGATGATATATATATATATATATATATAGATATACCTTGATGACCTTTTTCTAAATTTTAACTCTTATTTAATTCTAATATGTTTTCTATTATATCACTTATATCATTTTTATAGTATCATTTCCTGATTTCCATATCTATATGGAATTATTGATAATGGTTTACGTAGTATTACCTATTTATATAGTCTTATTAAAATTATTTTCAGTTTATAAAATAGTTTTTAATGATATAAAAAAATACCTCTCATTTTATATTTATAAATTCTAAATAATAACCGTTTATGGCTTCAATGTATTTCCATTTCAAACAATGACATTACTTTTGATTTACATAAAATGGGGAATTATTCTCCTCAAAAGAGAAAGTCATGTATTTTTTTAGATTTATCTCTATCTATTATATAGAAAAAGAATTTTTCTAACTTTATTTCAAATTATCAATTATGAAAATTCTTGTAAATGGAACTGGATAAACTCATTGGTGAAATCCTTTTGGGAATGTTTATCTCAAACCTTATATGCACACCTCGGTGTGTATGTAGTTCTTCTGTTTTAATGAAGGTGTTCTACTTATGGTCCCATGATGGTATTTACTGATTTCATAGGGGTGTGAAGATGACATCAAGAGACTTGGAGATGATTAAGTGGTGGTTTAAGTTGTGGTTTTTTCTTAGTTTTTTTTTGTGTTTTTGGATAATTCAGTCAACTATATTTATATTTCATTCTCTCTACTTTTTCAATTTTTTGTATTATTTTAGATGTTGGATATATAAAAGTTTTTTTATTCGCTTATATTTATTTTTTCTTTTTTTTGTTCTCATATTATTTAAAAATATTTATTTTATATGAAAAAAATTCTAATATGTGAAATTATTATGTTAGATATTTAGTATGTTTCCAATTCATAGTTTTTATTATTTTCAGGGTGTAACCATTCCCACATGGTTATATTTAATACACTCAGTAAGTGTGTCAAGACTTTGGGGAACATGATTGTGAATTGAACCTTGCTGATCATTCTTTAACTACACATCGATATAAAACCCTTATACATTTCTGATTTTAATCTCTATTGTTTTTTTAAATTTCATCCAAATCAATTAATATTTATTTGAGTTTAATCAAAAGAGGTGTATGAGATTTATTAATGCTATATAGTTGATCCATATTTTTTTGTCATGATCCTTGATTTCATTGTATAAATACTAAATGTTTAGATAATAAAAGAATTTTATGAAATTTTTTACTTTATAACCTGGATTTGTGGTTTATTAACTTAAATATTCTGAGTTTTATTTTTTTTAAATTTATGGATTTTTTAATTTAATTTAGATTTTTTTGAATAAAGGTGAATTTTATGAAGTTTTTATTGGGAAGATATCATTATTTCATTATTTTTGGTGTAATTTTTTGAACGTTTTTTATGGTGTATTAGGCTTTTTTTGTCAGTTAATTTGATCATCAAGTGAGTTTCTAAATTATCAATGAATTTAGAAAGAGGAATTGGTGTATTTTAAAAAAAATTTAATGATTTTAAAATTATCATGTATGAGAATAAGTTTAAATTACTTTTATTTGGTTTTATAAAAATTATGGCAGTTTTTTCGAAGTTCACACACATTATTATAATGATATTTTATGATTTTAAATCTTTTGGATATAATAGTGAAGATTTTATTACTTGGTGTTATGTGATTTACTTTAGTAATCATTTTTTAGATCAATACTTTGATTTTTATTTTGGTCATGTGTTTTGAATTTTGAAATATGTTTATTTGGTGTTTGGTATTTCATGTTTTTTAGAGTATATATTATATGAATTTCTTGATTAAATGTGAGATGTTTATTTCATGGGATATTTCTAATATTGATCTCTCCTCTTCTGAAGGTATGATCCATTTTATTTTTGACTCTACATAGATAGAGAGTAGAGTGGTGTTTCAAAATTCTTCTTCTCTCATGGAACCCATACAAGACTTTTGGAATCAATTTTCACCTAATATATATGTTGAACAAGGTATGATTGATGAAATAGGGTGGTAAGAGAGGGTTGAGGGAATCTATAATTATTTTGAATCCCTTGAAAAATCAATGGTAAAATCTATTTTAGGCATGTTTGAAGAACAAAGTTGAGTGTGGTGGAAAACTATTTTCCCATATCAGCTTTATAATCACATTTCTTGGGAATTATTAATGATAACATTTATCCAATGGTATTATCTAGAGAGTGTAAATATGAAGGAAACAATGGAATTTATGAGTCTCCACCAAGGTGAATAAACTAGAAATGAATATGCTAACCATTTCCTTGAAGTGGTACATTTTTCTCCCACGATAATAACTAGTGACTCTAAAATCAAAATTCTTCCAAGGGGGTATTTGTGAGGACCTCAAGTCATCTATGTTTGTGTATAAGCTATATTTTTATAAGGAAGTAGTTTAAAATGTTATTGTGGTAAAACCAAATTAGACAGAGAAACTAGTGATGAGTGATACATTAATTTTAGCTTGTATAGTGAAGGGTATTCTGTTGGGTGAGAAAGTGATATAGGATGAGCCTATGTTTTGAAGAATGGTTCATAAGAGTCAATTTAATTGTTTTTTCTCTCATTTTAAAAGGAAAATATTCCCCGTGTGGATCCAGTATGGGACCCCTAGACACCATATTGAGCCAATTGTTTTCAATTATTTTTAGTATAATTGTACAATAAATAACCAAAATACTACTCTATAATAGTGTAAATGTATTTTTTTTATTTTATGGTTTAATAATGAGATTAATGTTAAAATTGTTGAAATCATTTTTAGTGTGTTTTATATTTTTGGATGTAATGAATAATTTATTGACTGATTTGGTTCTAGAATTTCATTGTTTAGAAGCTTAATTTTTTTTCATTATTTAATCATTTTTTGATTTTAATACGAGATAAGAATATAATGTTTTGTGGTATTTTCACTATTAGAGGTCTCAAAATGGATATATATTTCTTGTTTAAGTGTATAAAAATCCCTGATGTATAGTTATCAAGTCTGAGGGTGTTAATTGACAAGAGGAAGAGAATTTTTTTAGGCCTCCCACATTTCATAATTCTTCTAACCCAAGAACATATGACTTACTTTGTGGTGTAATGTTAATCCCTATATCTAGATTCAACTCATGTAAATTAGAGGGTACAAAACTTGTGTCACATAAACATACTAAATGCACCACATCAGGGTATCTCAACAACTATGTAACTACATCAGGATCATCACCACTGAATGTATCACATAAGGGTCTAGAACATGTTATTGAATCCAATACCCAAAGATCCCTGAATCCATGTATCTATGTCAAACTAAAGTAATAATAAAGATTTTTGATCAATGAAATTGATATTTATCCTACTCTGAATGAAAAATACTCACTAGAAATGATGAAATTTGATTTAGAGTAGTAAAAATGATATTGATTGTTTGTTCCCTGTGTATAATAAAATTAGTGTGAGAGGGAGGGATTGATGTATCCTATCACTGTGACAATGAGAGAATATCTTAACACACTATATATACTTCATAAAATTACATAATAATATTAACTAAATCATATGGATTGTATTATTTTCCCCACTAAAGATTGTATTAAATCCATCACATGTATTCATCATCAGGTGCAGGTGAGAGTACATTTTACCTCCGTAAGCTGGAAAAAACCAAGGATATTTATTAAATATTCTTCCATGTAGCCTCCATGAAAGAACCATTTGTAAAAAATGAATATGTTATTCATACTACTAGTCTAAATTGGAATGAATAATTTTATATTTCTACAATGTGCACATCCATTCATGATGGGAACCAAGGATCAGGCGAGCTACTGAAGAATTGGGTTAAGAAAATGATGGAATATAGAACCTCTTGGATATTAGATACATAGAGAAAAATTAAAATGTACACATGAAGAAATATTGTGATTTATGAGGGTCAATGAATCATTTAAAATAAAGAAAAATATAAAAGGAGGAAAGATATTAGATTCACATGTGATTAAGGATAACTCTAACTGGTTTTTAGTTGTTTATTTTTTTAGATCTAGTAATGGAATTTTAGAATTCTATGGGTTATATTAGGTTAATATCCCACATAACAAATCTTAAATTTTGATGAATTTCCCTTTTTATTTGTCTTGTATGATTATCATGAGATCTGAGTGTTTTCATTTGATTAATAAATTATTATCACTACAACTATTGATTTCATCTTGGTTTATTTACAAAAATTTCAAATGTGAATTAGAATAACTCACAACGATTTTTAGTTGTTTATTTATTTTTATCTAATGATGTAAATTTTGGTTACTATGTCTTGGATAATGAGACTATTTTAAATAAAAAATAATAATCTTCGATGAATTTCTATTTTCATTTCTCATGTATAAATTCTTGTTTTCATCTGGTTCATTTCTACGGTATTTCCACCATACATGCTATAAGGCCCCAGCCTTAAACATTACTCAATATTTAGTTATTACAAGATTAAACATTGAGGATCTTTTAAGGTTTATAGTTTTAGAGTATTAGATCCTAAAACATGCATTACATTCCACATTTAAACAAAGTGGTTACATAAAATATAGTATTCATTTTTCCCATCAACAGAAAAATATTTAAAATAAAACATGGATTCTTTTCTTGACACTTCCTTGACACTATCATCATATCATTTACCCTTCCCTTGACCTATGAAAAACACTTCAAAAACTTGGGATGAGCATAAAAAACTCAGTAAGGGATATAAAAATATGGAAAGGAAACATAAGTACATGTATACATAAGAATCAATGAAATCATACTCCTATTCATAAAACATAAGAAATTTAACATACCTCATCAAATCATGAATAAATCATAAAAATCATAAGATATAAAGGTAACTTGAGGAATTCATAACATTCTTACGTAGGGAGTAACCCTCTTGGTTACATTTGGAATACCCATCACAGTATATTCCGTAAATCTCTTCGGAGAAACCTTAACGTTTAACTCCTTCGTGTTACCCAATGCATTGAAGAGCTATATCGGGCTGGCCCACCCTTAGTTTATCACGGTACCACCAGTCTTCATAACAATTCCCTTGATCCATAACATAATCATACCACATAATACATGCATAAAGGAAACATAAAATTTCCACATTTCAATCACAAGATATCAATACAACACATTGATATAAAAAAAATTATGAAAACCATTTTCAATACCAAAATAAAAGAAAAGTAAAACATGGTATTTGTTTTTCTTTTAAAAAAACGGTATGACTTGTAGAGGAAGCCAAAAGTCAAATAATGGTCACGACGGCGGATAAGTCATTGTCGCCGCATATATACGAAAAAACAAAACATTCCCTTTTTTTCATTTAGTAAACGCTTCATATAAAAATATTCCTTTTAAATAATCGTAAAAGTCAAAGGGGTTTATACACCGTATAAAAGAAAGTTGTGTATAAAACAAAATATGCCTCAATGAAAGGAGATTGAGACGGATTCCCATTCCTCATATACGACTTGACTTGATCATTCTTTAATCTCCGAAATAATAAACTTGAGTTAATTTCTACTTGTTTTAGAACCTTTTTCAAGTTCATTATTTCTTTTATATCAATTATTGCCATGTCATGAACACTATGTAATTATTTAAGTTAATAACGGTCGTTTTAACGATCATTGGTACTTGAGTAAAAAATAAACCCTTTATAATTACAAGTTGTTAATGTATCCATTATATCCAGAGTTATACTCATGATGTAGATATCATATATATCATATATATCCAGCATATACATGCATTTATAATATTACATAACGTTTAGAGGTAAGAAATGAAATGCACCGTTCATGGAGACGGTAAGCCGTACGTACGCATGAACGCTACATTCATTTCTATTTCATATTTTATGGAATGGAATCATAATGATATAAAAGTATATTATAAGTCCAGTATAATATCATAAATAATATCATTAATTAAATCCTTTATATGTCCCACATATTGTATTAATGAATCAAATCACTTTGAGGGGGCGGTAGTCCGCACTTCTTAAAATGAAGATATTACGTTTACCCATAATGGAAACCATAAACTTATTCCATAAATGAAAAATACAGAAGCTTAAGTAAAAAATAAACATATTATATATCATATATAAATATAGTTTCATCTTAATGGCCACCATTGAAGGTATTAAAAGAATATTGAACAATCATTGTTTCGTGAGGCAGAAATTCACCATCCACAGAAAGAGTGCGTTCTTTAACCATTAGATGTAGGTGATTGTAAGTGTATCTCGAATAATTCTTATAAATACATCCTAGTAAATAGAAGATACTGGTTTTGTTACAAAAGAAATGAATAAAAAGAGTTTAGGGGGTTGGAGAAGCAAAATAAAACATAAGAACACAAGAGAAGACACTACCTTTAAATCGGGTAACTCTTTTTGATTTGAGATCAAAGGCTTCCTTGGGAAGACTTCTGACCAAAGTGAGGCTTCTAGGAGTTATAGTGGGATGTGGAGAGCCAAAATGGGTAGGGTTTGGCCGGGAAAAAGGCTTTGTAAGTGTGGGTAAAGTGGTAGAGGTGGGGGCCTTTTATAAGAGGAGAGGAGGGGCACTCTTGGAAAGGTATAAAAGGATACTTTATTATAAAATGTTTTTCAGATTTAAAAGGTCCCAAAATTATATATTTCGAGGATAATATGATAATAGTTCTAAATACACCCATCTAATAGGTTTTTTACATGTGTAGGGCTTATATTTTACATTATATTTTCATTTTATTTAAATCGCTAAATAATGAGGTCATCGCTGCATCATCATGGTGTCATAAATAATTTAATTTATTTATTGTCTAAAAATTATAAAACAAATATCATGATGTAGGAAATATTTTTTCCTTTACAATGACTATTTATAGTCAAAAATCTGACTTGTATAACCCCATGTAAAAATTATTTTAGTAAAACAACTCATGTTTGTGTCATTTTTACTTTTACATTAAATAAAAACATATTAATGTCATTTTCCTTCCAAAGTGGCTCAATGAGGTCCCCAAGTTGACCCATGGATTGTCTTGGTCGGCAATGACACATCCAATAAGGGTAGGACAAGTTACATGTTCATTTCATATTATTAAAACATTATTCTTACCTTAAATTACACTAATTACCTCTAATCGCGATTAAAAACTTAAAAGTTACTATTCACCAAAAAATTATTTTGATCCCATTAAACCACAATTTACTTTTCAATGACAACCATGTATGTCAGATTTTTGAAATTCAAAACACAGAGGTGGTAAAATTTCATTTAAACGAAAAATCAGTTTTTTAAGTACCACTTAGTGGTTTCACTATTCATCAAAAATTGAAGTTTTTCAGAAAAATACCAAAACATCACCCTAATATATATTTGATATTATGAAATGAAAAATGATGCCTATTTTGCAAAATTCAAAACATATAAGTTAAATTAATTAATTTAATAATTAATTCTCGTTGTCAGACCAAATAGCAAGTTTTTATGAAACAATAAGTATCAAAAGGTTGACACTAGTTTAAGTCCAATTTCAAAGTGAAATTAATTCCAACCACCACTATTGGATTACATAGTAAAAATATATTCTAATTTAACTTTAAAACCAATTCAAAAGATAATCTAATAATATAAATAATTTATATTAAAAAGAGGTTTTGAATTAAAATACAACATTTTTCACTATTCATTAAAAAAATGAACTTTATCGGAAAAATACCAAAAATTTACCCAAAGTAAATTTGAATGTTCCAATCATAAATAATAAGTTTATATTGACAAATAGAGCTTATAAAGTTGTCAAAATTTTGATTTAAAAATGGATTTCAATCAAAAGGCAGTAAAACAATCTTTTAAAAATATTAGTGTATTCAATGCTTAAGATTGGATTTATTCTCATTTTAAGCCTCTAAAACACTATCTAATTCATTAATAGACATAGATAAAAAATATCTATTATTCATTACTTACTTGGGATGTTACATCCTTCCCCCCTTTAGAAAATTGCGTCCCCACAATTTATTTATTTATCGAATAAGTGGGGGTAATTATCCCTTATTGCATTTTCAGATTCACATGTTTCCTCTTCAACCATGTGGTTTTTCCACAAAACCTTTACCTGATGAATCACCTTTTTCTGTAACACTTGCTACCTGTGGTCAAGAATCTGGACCAGTTGTTTCTCATAAGTTAGGTTCTCTTCCAGCTGAACTACCTCTAGACTCAAAACATGAGATGCATCTGGCATGTACTTCCTTAACATTGAAACATGAATAACATTGTGTACCTGAGATAAACTCGGAGGTAATGCCACTCGGTGAACAACTGATCCAACTCTCTCCAGAATTTCATATGGTCCGATGAACCTTGGACTCAACTTTCCTTTCTTACGAAATCGCATCACACTTTTCCATGGTGAGACTTTGAGAAAAACATGATCACCTATCTCAAAAGAGAGATCCTTCCTCCTGTTGTCCGTATAACTCTTCTGCATGCTCTGAGCTGTTCTCATGTGTTTCTGTATCAGATGAAATTTTTCTTCCAACTCTTCTACCAATTATGGTCCCATCAACTTCCTTTCACCCACTTCATCCTATAAAGATGGAGTTCGACACTGCTTCCCATATAACGCCTCAAATGGTTCCATTTGTATACTGGAATGAAAACTGTTATTATATGAAAATTCAACCAAAAAAAGATGTTGGTCCCAACTTCCCTGATAATTTATCGAACAAGCACGTAGAATATCCTCCAAAGTCTGAATCATTCTTTCTGACTGCCCATCTGATTACGGATGAATGGCTGTACTGAAATTTAATTTAGTACCCAACGACTTCTGAAGGCCTTTCCAAAAGTTAGAAGTGAACCTGAGATCACGGTCAGATACTATGGAGAGAGAGGAACTCCATGTAACCAGACTATCTCTTTAAGATACAAATGTGAAAGTTGATCTAGAGAAAAAGTATCTCGTATAGCAAGGAAATGAGCAGGTTTAGTCAAGTGATCAACAATAACCCAGATTGCATTATTACCTCGATATGTCTTCGGCAATCCCACAACGAAGTCCGTGGATATATTTTCCCATTTCCACTCTAGAACTGGTAAAGGCTAAAGCATCCCTTTAGGTAACTACCGCTCTGATTTAACCTGTTGACATGTCAAACACTTCACAGTAAAATCAACAATATCTCTTTTCATTCCGTCCCACCCGTAATACTCCGGCAGATCTCTGTAAATCTTAGTACTGTCAGGATGAACTGAAAATGGAGAACTATGAGCTTCACATAACAACTTTCTCTTCAACTTTGAACCACAAGGAACACACAATCTCTTCCCAAATCTCAAAACATAATCATTATCAATGTCGAATTCAGGCAACTTACCCTTCTGAACTAGCTCTACCTTTTTCTGCAACTCATTGTCTTGCTTCTATGCTTGCTTGATTCTGTATGAAAGAGAAGATTTCACTGATACCTGAAACAAAACAGAAGGACATCCTGTACTAACAACTTCTATGCCAAAGTTTATCAAATACGTAACCAAAGGATCACGTTCCAAACACAACATTGTTAATGAAGCATTACTTTTTCAACTCAAAACATCATCCATTTTATTTGCTTTTCCTGGATGGTAATGAATTGTACAATCATATTCCTTGATAAATTCTAGCCATCTCCTCTGTCTCATGTTCAATTCTTTGTGAGTGAATATATACTTTAAGCTTTTGTGATCGGTATATATTTCACACATTACTCCATACAAATGATTCCTCCAAATTTTTAATGTGAAAACAACAGCAGTTAATTCCAAATCATGTGTAGGGTAATTTACCTCATGAGTTTTCAACTATCGTGAAGCATAAGCAATTACCTGATCATTATGTATTAGGACACAACCGAGTCCTTTCAATGAAGCATAACTATAGATAACAAACTCCCCATTCCTGGAAGGTATTGCCAAAACTGGAGCATTCACCAATCTTATTTTCAGTTCATGAAAACAATCATCACATTCTTTTTTCAAGATAAACTTAACACCCTTCTGAGTAAGCTTAGTCATTGGACTAGATAACCATGAAAAATTTATAACAAACCTTCGGTAATATGTTGCCAAACCAAGGAAGCTACGAATCTTAGTTACATTTCTAGGTCTTGGCCATTCTTCAACAACCTTTGTTTTTGCAGGATCAACAACTATCCCATCTTTAGAAAAAATGTGACCAAGGAATGAAATTTGTTGCAACCAAAACTCACACTTTCTGAATTTCCCAAACAATTTCTTTTCTTTCAAGGTTTGAAAAATAACCCTTAAATGTCTTTCATGCTCCTCTTTACTTTTATAAAACACCAAAATATCATCAATGAAAACATCCACAAACTTATCCAAGGACTAATGGAAAATTCTATTCATTAAGTCCATGAATACAACAGGTGCATTGGTTATCCCAAAAGGCATTACTAAATATTCATAATGGCCATATTATGTACGGAACGCGGTCTTCAGAATATATTATTTATTTACCTTCAACTAATGGTACCCCGGTCTCAGGTTAATCTTTGAAAAATACTGAGCTCCCTGGAGCTGATCAAACAAATCATCGATATGAGGCAAAGGATATTTGTTCTTAACAGTGATGTTATTCAAGGCTCTATAATCAATGAAAAGTCTCATTGAACCATCTTTCTTTTTAACAAATAAAACAAAAGCACCCCATGGTGATGTGCTAGGTGGAATGAAATCTTTCTCTAATAAATCTTGCAATTGCTCCTTCAACTCTAAAAGTTCAATTTGAGCCATTCGATAAGGGGGTTCTGAAATTGGCTTAGCATCGGGAACTAACTCAATAGTAAATTCAACTTCCTGATCTGGTATTATTCCAGGGAACTCATCAGGAAAAACATCATTATACTCATTTACCACTGGCACATCATTAATCTGAACAGTTCCTTTGTTTTCAATGATGTGTGCAAGGTAACATTCATTTCCATCTTTTACAAGTTTCTCTGCCTCTTGATAAGTTATCAATAGTAAGGATTCATTATTGTACAAAAACTGAATGTCTTTATGAAAAGAAACTTATTTAGCTCTACAGTCAATCTTAGCATGGTAAATAAAGAGAAAATCCATACCCCGGATAACATCAAACTCTACTAGAGGTAAAAAATAAGGTTCGCAAGTATGTTCTTTCCACGGATAAGGATCGGAAGATTCTTATAAATTCTTTTTGCCTCAACATTTCCCCTAGGTTTTTTTACCAGAAGTTTAGGAGTCATTTCTTGAGACGGTATTCCCATTTTACTAGAAAAGTTTTCAGAGATTAAAGAATGTGTAGACCCCGAATCAAACAACACACTGGCATAATCTGAAAAAACAAACAAAGTACCTGATACAACTTCATTTGATGGACTGACATCTGCTGAAGTAGTTGAAAAAGATTTCATGACCCCTTTCTGCTTGTAGTCCAACTACTTCCCATCACTCCCGATCTTTGTCGGATACTCGTTTTCATAGTGACCCATCTCATTGCACTTAAAACATTTCACTAACTGTAAATCAAATTTGGACTTACCATCACCTTGATCTTTTTCAGTGCAATCACGAGCCTTATGTCCCATCTTACCACATCGATAGCACTTTACAGAATTCAAGAGACATTCCCCATCATGCCTTTTATCACATTTATCACATACTGGAAACTTAGTTTTCTTACCATCAGACTTTTATGAAGAATTATTCCCTTTCTCCTGCCACCTCGGTCTCTTCTTATATTGGTTGTTATAGAACACTTGATCATCGACAAACTCCATTTCCACCTTCTCAGCACATCGAAAAAGATTTTTATAACTTTTGAACTCACGAGAAGCTAATTCCATTCGATATTTTGGCTTTATCCTGAGTAAAAACAATTTATTTTACTATCAAGGACTCGGATAAAATTTGGATCATACCTTTCCAATCGAGTGAACCTTTCTTCATAGACAGCCACTGAGTCTTCCTCTTACCTAAATTCCAAGAATTTCTTTTCCATCCTAAGCCGAAGAGCCTTAGGAAAATACTTCTCAAGAAACATACCTTTGAATTAATCCTAGTCGAGAGCATCAATCTCATCAGCATCCTTGATATTTTTAACCATCGACCACCACTGATCTACTTCACCCGTGAAACCGTAAGTAGCAAGACTAACCTCTTGATTGTCTGAACACCCCATGACATCAAAAATCTTCACCAATGCTTTAATCCGCCCTTTATCTAGCGCAGGGTCAGATAATCCTATGAATGATGGGGGATGTTGCCTCATGAAATGTTCCACCACTGACATGCTCTTCTGTGGTTGATCTGGCTGATCTCACGCATGGATACTGCCACCATTTATCGCTTGAGTCAACTGTGCCATTACTGCAACAAACAGTTCAGTTCCAATTCCGACCATCTCAGGATGCTGATTCGGAAGGATATTTCCTTCTATATGCCTTCCTAGCACTGCTTCCCTGTTTCCTCTGCGGAAAACCATTCTGAACAAACATGTCTTCGATGAAGCAACATGGTAATATTCAGATGCTATATCATTTCAATTTGACCATAAAAAAATATTTTTAGATAATAATTTAATAAAATTCTAAATCCTAAAATTATTTAAAATGACCTTTGATACCAACTATAAGGCCCCAGCCTTAAAAATTACTTAATCTTGAGTTATTACAAGATTAAACATTGAGGATCTTTTCAGGTTTAGAGTTTTATAGAATTAGATCATAAAACTTATATTACATTCCACATTTAAAAAAATTGGTTACATAAAAGATAGTATTCATTTTTTACCATCAACAGAAACATATTTAAAATAAAACATGGATTCTTTATTGACACGTCCTTAACACTATCATCATATCATATACCCTTCCCTTGACCTGTGAAATAAATTTCAAAAACTTGGGATGAGTATAAAAAGATCGGTAAGGGATATAAAAATATGGAATGGAAACACGAGTACATGTATACATAAGAATCAATGAAAACATAATCTACTCATAAAACATAAGAACTTTAACATACTTCATCAAATCATGAATAAATCTTAGAAATCATAAGACATAAAGGTAACTTGAGGCATTCATAACATTCTTACGTAGGGAGTAACCCTCTTGGTTACGTTTGGAATACCCATCACAGTATATTCTCTAAATGTTTTCAGAGAAACCTTAAAGTTTAACTCCTTCACATTACCCAATGCATTGGAGAGCTATTTCGAGCTCACCCGCCCTTAGTTTATGACAGAACCACCTGTCTTCATAACAATGCCCAAGAACCATAACATAATCGTACCACATAATACATGCATAAAGGAAACATAACATTTCCACATTTCAATCACAAGATATCAATACAAAACATTTATATATAGAACATTATGAAAACCATTTTCAATACCAAAATAAAAGAAAAGTAAAACATGGTATTTATTTTTCTTTTTAAAAAACGGTATGGCTTGTAGAGGAAACCGAAACTCAAATAATGGTCACGGCGGCAGAGAAGTCATTGTCGCCGCATATGTACGACGAAAAAAAGTTCCCTTTTGTCATTTAGTAAATGCTTCTTATAAAAATATTCCTTTTAAATAATCATAAAAGTCAAAGGATTTTATACACCATATAAAATAAGGTTGTGTATAAAACAAAATATGCCTCAATGAAAGGAGATTGAGACAGATTCCCATACCTCGTATCCGACTTGACTTGATAGTTGTTTAATCTCTTGGATAATAAACTTGAGTTAATTTCTACTTGTTTAAGAACATTTTTCAAGTTCATTATCCATTTTATATCACTTATTTCCATGTAATGAACACTGTGTAATTATTTTTGTTAATAACGGTCGTTTTAACGATCATTGGTACTTGAGTCAAAAATAAACCCTTTATAATTACAAGATGTTATTGTATCCATTATATCCAGAGTTATACTGACGATTTAGATATCATATATATCATATATATCCAGTATATACATGAATTTATAATATTACATAACGTTTAGAGGTAAAAAATGAAATGCACCGTTCATGGAGACGGTAAGCAGTACGTACGCATGAACGCTACATTCATTTATAGTTCGTATTTTTTGGAATGGAATCATAATGATATAAAGGTATATTATAATTCCAATATATTATCATACATAATATCATTAATTAAATCCTTTATACATCCCACATATGGTATTAACGAATCAAATCACTTTGAGGGGGCGGTAGTCCACACTTCCGAAAATGAAGATATCGCGTTTACTCATAATGGAAACCATAAAGGTACGACATAAATGAAAAATACAGAATCTTAAGTAAAAAATAAACATATTATATATCATATATAAATATAGTGTCATCTTAATGTCCACCTTTGAAGGTGTTAAAAGAATATTGAACAATCATCGTTTCGTGAGGAAGAAATTCGCCATCCACAGAAACAGTATGTTCTTTAACCATTAGATGTAGGTGTGCATAAGTGTAGCTAGAATAATTCTTATAACAAAATCCTATTATATAGAATATACTGTTTTTTTTACAAAATAAATGAATAAAAAGAGTTTAGGGGGTTGGAGAAGCAAAATAAAACATAAGAACACAAGAGAAGACACTACCTTTAAATCAGGTAACTCTTTTTGATTTGAGCTCAAAGGATTCCTTGGGAAGACTTATGCCCAAACTGAGGCTTCGAGGAGTTATAGAGGGATGTGGAGAGACAAAATGGGTGGGGTTTGGCCGAGCCAAAGGCTTTGAAAGTGTGGGTAAGGTGGTATAGGTGGGAGCCATTTATAAGAGGAGAGTAGGGGCACTCTTGGAAAGGTATAAAAGGATACTTTATTATAAAATGATTTTCAGATTTAAAAGGTCCCAAAATGATATATTTCAAGGATAAGGTGATAATAGTTCTAAATACACCCATAAAATAGGTTTTTTTTACATGTTTAGGTCATATATTTTACATTATCTTTTCATTTTATTTAAATCGTTAAATAATGAGGTCATTGCTACATCATCATAGTGTCATAAATAATTTAATTTATTTAATGTCTAAAAATTATAAAAAAAATATCATGATGTAGGAAATCGTTTTATCTTTCCAATTACTATTTATAGTCAAAAAGAAATCTTTTATAACCCCATGTAAAAATTGTTTTAGTAAAACAACTCATGTTTGTGTCATTTTTACTTTTACATTAAATAAAAAGATATTAACGTCATTTTCCTTCCAAAGTGGCTCCATGGGGTCCCCAATTTGTCCCATGTATTGTATTGGTCGTCCATGACACATCCAATAAGGGTAGGACATGTGTCAAGTTCATTTCATATTATTAAAACATTATTCTTACCTTAAATTACACTAATTACCTCTAATCGCGATTAAAAACTTAAAAGTTACTATTTACAAAAAAATTATTTTGATCCCATTGAACCAAATTTTACTTCTTAATGACAACCATGTATGTCAGAATTTTGAAATTCAAAACACAGAGGTGGTAAAATTTCATTTAAATGAAAAATCAGTTTTTTAAGTACCACTTATTGGTTTCACTATTCATCAAAAATTGAAGTTTTTCAGAAAAATACCAAAACTTCACCCTAAGCTATATTTGATATTCGGAAATCAAAAATTATGTCTATTTTACAAAATTCAAAACATATAAGTTTCATTAATTAATTTAATAAATAATTCCCACTGTCAGAACAAATAACGTGTTTTTATGAAACCATATGTATCAAAAGATTGACACTAGTTTAAGTCCAATTTTAAAGTGAAATTAATTCCAACGACCACTATTGGATTAAATTGTAAAAATATATTCTAATTTAACTTTAAAACAAATTCAAAAGATAATATAATCATATAAATAAATTAGATTAAAAAGTGGTTTTGAATTAAAATACAACATTTTTTACTATTCATTAAAAAAATGAACTTTATCGGAAAAATACCAAAAATTTACCCAAAGTAAATTTCAATGTTCCAATCATAAAGAATAAGTTTATTTTGACAAAAAAAGATTATAAAGTTGTCAAAAGTTTTATTTAAAAATGTTTTTCCATCAAAAGGCAGTAAAACAATCTTTTAAAAATATAAGTGTATTCAATGCTTAAGATTGGATTTATTCTCATTTTCAGCCTCTAAAACACTATCTAATTCATTAATATACATAGATAAAAAAATATCTATTATCCATTACTTACTTGTGATGTTACACATGCAATATTTCATCGGTTTCCATATTCATTATTTTAATATTTTAAAATTAAGTATTAATATATTATTTTGTTTGTGAGATAAATGATTGATCAATCTATTCATTGAGATAATAAACCTTGTTCATAATCCCTAATTTTATTTCGAGGTCTTTGAAAATTATAGAGTTAATCACATGGTTCCCGTCATCCTTTACTTAAACACTATAATCCTTATTTCTCAAGATCTCTAAATACATTCCATCGTTGTGGTTGAATGGGAAATATACATTGATTCAATAAAATAAATTATTATACGAAAAAAGAAATTCTATAGGCATCATGAATCAGGGTATCAAGATTTTACTAAATAAGACTTGAGTGGATATATGTTATT
This sequence comes from Viscum album, assembly GCA_963277665.1. Taxonomy (NCBI): domain Eukaryota; kingdom Viridiplantae; phylum Streptophyta; class Magnoliopsida; order Santalales; family Viscaceae; genus Viscum; species Viscum album. Next base: position 1,514,639,474 of record OY728131.1, read on the forward strand.
TGAGGTCATTATTACTCAGTGAATTCCTTTGGTATCTCCTCAATTCCTATTATTTATGGTATTGATAATTTTTTTATATAATATTATGGTTTTGTGAATATTCCATTGTCTCATACTTCAAATTTAGAATTGTTGACTAGTTTGTTGCGTAGTTTCTTATAATGTGGTGGAAGATTATTATTTTCTTTTATAAAAAACTATGAGGCCCAAATATTCACTAATATGGATGTGAATAGGTTTGAGAAATATTTATATTGTTATGTTGGATATTTTTATGATATTGGAAGAAACCCATTAAAGGTGTGGATGTAATTTTCACATCGACCACATTCACAAATACCCAAATTAAAACAAGGCACAATAATTTTACATGGTTCACTAATAAGGGATATATCCAAGGAGAACACACAAATTATATATGAATGTGCTAAAATATAATACACTATACTATTAAAATGGATACAATGATTCATTAAAATCAACTCAATGTTAGGCTCTATTCCTTTGGAATTTAGTTTAGGAATTAGCGCACATTCACCCTCAGGACACTCCTTCTGATTCCTCCTTTTCTCACTATATTGAATGAATGTCTTATCCATTTGTCAACATGATTGTATATTATATATATTAAAGAATATATAATGTAATTTACATCATTAATTCTAGAATATGATCCTCTATTTCAGTACATGATTTTATTATTTTCAATTCACCCAAATATATATTCTTCTTAATTCCCTTGTTCAAAACTGCATTAGGTGTAATTACTGTGTGATCTACCCTGTACAAAACTCCTTCGAGGCATATTATATCAAAAAAATCCATCATGGACTTTATTTTATGAAATATTTCTCCATTTTTCCTCACATGAAAATTATTCTTCCTAATGAATGGGTCTACACTATGAAAATGATACCGCTCTTCACGAATGATTCTACTTTTCAAATGATTATTCTTCTAATGAAAAATTATTCTAACAAGAAATGTATTTTTTCCCACGAAAACATCAACTAACATATAATAATGAACTTAATTACCTATGATATTCATTTAATTATTTCCTTATTTCAAATACGGATATTAGTGGAGTATTTATTAGAAATATACCACATAAAACATTCTCCACATTGGATTACTATTTTTTCTAGATAGAATACAATTCTCATAAGTTTTCCTTCACAGAAAACGAATAATACTTCCACTAGATTTCAAGATTCCACCATTTTTTAATTTTCATAATATATTCCTTATACATATCATGAACTACTATTATCTAGAATTCAAAAATGACACGGACTATACAATGGCATTTATTTGTGGCTACATGAAAAATAACCCGCCATATAAAAGTTTCACGTCCTTGTGTAAAAAATATTCATTGAATAAATTTTATATAGCCTCAAATAATGAATTTATGGTAGTTTATCATTTACTCTAGTTTTCTATTTTTCATTTAACATCACCACAGACTCAAAAAATTCTCTAAACTCTATCGATCACCCTAAAATCCAAAAAACATGAATAATATAGATTCTAATGAATGTTTCCTCATCACCATAGATCTATACATAATATTGAAAATCTGAAATTATATCCCCTAATTATAAATCTTGATGAAAATGGATACTTTTTAGAACGATATTCCTTTTACTTGAAACTCCTTACTTAACAACGGTAATCAAGAAACTTATTGAAAATAAACAAAAAAAACACAACATCATTATTTGGTAATAAAATTAATTATCAATATTCTATCATTCTATCCAATATGATGTAGATTTTATCATCCTATAATATGTATAACTAGGGTTCTAACATTCCCCCATTTAGGTTTGTTAGAAATCTATAGTGAGAATCACTCATCCAAACACACTTAAATTCTTTCAGATAGAAACCAAATAACTCATACATCACTTTAAGTATATGTGAGCAATGCCTAGTACAGAAAACTATAGGTCTATAGAGAATTATATTCCTTATGACACACTTCATTCAAAAACTACCCTAATCATCCAGATCATATACATTTCATTGCACTGGGATCATATCTCCCATATACATTCATACAACATATATCTACTTCTTATAAATAAATTATAAATTTATCCCCCATTTTCATGAACTATTACCACTAAATTTTGTTTCCTTGAATTTCAACAATAATATAGGCATTATCCCATTTTTTAGCCAGAATATCAAGAGTCAGGAAAGCCTTCTCTCATTAAAATATAATAAAAAAAATAAAGTACACAACAAGGCATCACATATCTACTCTATAAGGGAGAGTATATATCACACCATTATAATCATCTTGAGAAAGAAAAATACAATAATAAGGTAGAAAAAAGAACCCACTAGAACTGACCTCCAAAATTTATCTCTTTAAAAGAGAATCAACAACTTCATTGGCCTCCAAGTAGATTCAATAGATAAGAAGTCCGTAAGCTGAAGGCAATCACTCCAAGATGATAACATCTTTCATGGAACATTTATTGATTGATATTTGAGAGTCTAGACTGAAAAAGATGAATATGACTCTATCCATAAGTCATGATAACCACAATGGATGACATATATGATTTATTTTATCATTTCCTAGAGCTCTTTTTCGATTGCATATCCATTGCCGATGAAATGAATGAACCATCCATTTACTAAGCCTCGACGAGTGTGAAAAACTCCACCAAATCCAGATGGAAATAGAGCTAAAAAAGATGATCTATAAACTTTTTCCTTCATCCACTGTGAGATGGGTGGTATCCATCTTACATATTTCACCATCATTGGCTTCTTCATCCTATTATTGAAACCAAGAATCCTCAACAGAAGAATATCAGAAACATCATTTCTCATGGCCCCAGTATGAATGTTAGAAGTAGTTTGAATTGCATGATGTAAAAAACGAAACTTGAAAATGAAATTAATGTTTGAAATTTTTGAACATCAATTCATTTCTTGACTTCCATGTGAAGGAAATGACACTAGAAGAAGAAATAAGTAGGAGATAATAAACCAGCTCACAGCTGTGATTCCTACAGATGGACTATAATAGTCTATCAATGGACCGAGTGTTGTGGTAGCAGTAGAAAACCTCCTTCATATATTCCCATAACCTGCATGAAAATTTAGAGGAGAAAAAATACACATGAAACTATTTCATCAGCATCTAAACAAAGAATACAGGAAGAATCCAGATGTAGTCCAATGTGCTGCAGATTGACCTGTAGTGTATGTCTTTGCTTCCAAATTTTTCAGATTAATATAGAGTGATCAGGAATGATAAAGGCTCTAATAAAGTTAGTGATCCAATGTGGAGGGTTTATGAGACTCCGAAAAGATGTATATAACACTCCTTTGTGGTGAAATTTCCATGCAGATTGGGTATCTAGACCAAAGTATCACATTCATTAAAGCAGTATCTTGGTATTTCCAACTGGATACTACTAGGTAGTATCCCACTGAGAACCATATTTTCATGAAATTATACAATGGTGACATTTTTTAGAGAATGAGGAATGAAAATATCATCACTAATGGGCCGAGATATCCAAGGGGTATTCCAACAATTTAAATGGGACTATTTACACACCACCCATTTAGAGCAAGCTACGAGGTCAGCATAAGCTTCTTTTAGAGTAGAAAAAACAGAGGAACTGATATAATTGACATACCTAGTGTATATTTTACCAATAAAAATGTTTGTAAAAAATTCCAAAGAATGATCTAAATAGAAATGAGCATCCATATGATTTTTTGATCAAAATATCATTGAAAAGCCTGATGTATCCGATTCCCAATACACCCATATAAACAGGTTTGATGCAGTCTTTCCAAGATAAAGTAACAAGATTCCCTTCATGAATTGTCCGAGTCTATATAAATTTTCTGATTTTACAATTTAGTTCCTTGATAAGATCTCTGGGACGTCTATATAAATAAAATGATTCCATAAACATTGTTGTTATCACTGAATTGACCAGGAAGATTCTCCCTTCTTGGGAAAGACTTTTCCCATTCCATCATGTAAGATAATTTTTGATGTTCGTAGTAAAGTTTTCCTAATGAAATCTCTTAACTCTTCCCAAGAAAACTGCCACACCAAGGTAGAAAAATGGCATAGATCCTCTTTTTTACACTATTTTTATTAGATATTCTATTTTTACTTGATATTACAATTTCTTCTCCAATGATGATAGATGATTTTCCCTAGCTAATAAACTGACCTGGAACCTCTTCATAATGTGAGAAGATACCCTTAATAAAAGACATACTACCTTTCTCTGCTCTCCTAAAGAGTAATATGTCATCAACATAGAATAAGTGTGATTGAGCGCATAAATACCTCCCAATTAGTATCCAATGATACCACCCAAAATTAGCCAGATTAGTGAGGCACCGACTCAAATATTATTTTGTAATAGCATAGAGCATACCAGAAATAAGATCACCATACCTTACTCCTCATGAGAACTGAAAAAACCCTAGGGGAATCATTAACAAGAATAGAGAGCCCGAGACTCATTCAAATGGAACCAATAATCCCAATGATCTTATGGGAAAACCTATTAATTTTGAGAATAGTAAATAGAAAAGTCCACCTAATGGTTTCAAAGGATTTGGAAATATAAATCTTCAATGGCAGGCTTCCATCATTTACTATTCTCATCATAACATTAACACATGCAGAGGTAGTAAAAAAGGAATTTTTTTATATTCCTCCATAGAACAAAACATAATTGATTACAAGAGATAAGACACTTGGAAATCTCACCCAATATCTTACTCATGATCTTACTAATCATAATTAGTAGAGAGTTCGCAATAGAAAAAGTTCTAAAATCCATAATATCAAGAGTATTATCCATCTTAAGTATTAAAGCCATAAAATTAGTGTTCATCCAAAACCGCATATATGATGATCTAAAAAAATCATTCACAACATTTTTAATATCTGGATAAACTATAATCCAATAAAACATGAAAAAATTATTGGTAAATCCGTCAGGACATTCCACACGGTCTATATTCCAAGAGAATAGAGCATCATGTATTTCCTTTAAACTGTGGATTTCAACAAGTATTTTATTTTGATCCTCGCCAATAGATAAATAAAAAAACTAATAATTTTATCAGAGTTATCATTTCTAGGGTCAATGTATAGCTTCTCAAAATAAATTATCATAGTATTTGTGATGTCATTCTCATAGCTGAATAGGTTTCCCTCAATATTAATTGCATTAAGGATTCTCTTAGGAATTTTATCCCTATTCCTAAAATGAAAAATATTTGATTTCATGTCCCTTTAATTCAACCATATAAGATTAAATTGATTCTAAATGAGTTTTTATTTAAGGGTCAAAAGTTTTTCCAAATTTTTAGTGACCTATATTTCTTCCTAAGGAGGAAATTTCTAATAGAGATTATCTTGTTGACAATTGTATAAAACATTTTCAGCCTCTCTGATGTCATTATCCATAGATGAAAAATATTACTTACACAATTACATCAATCTTTCCGTAACTAACTTTATATTACAACATAATACATAAGAGGTACTCCCCAAATAAACAATTTTCCATGCATCCAACACAATTTCTCTGCATCCCGGTATAAAAAGCCAAGAATTATTAAAATTAAATGGGAGAGGGGATGAACTTAATATATTGAAGGAGACATCCAAGAGTATGTGATTATGACTAGAATGCAACCACAAAAGAGATATCCTAGACACATCAATAACCCAATTCCTCAAATCTACTTTCGCAAAACATCTGTCCAATTTAATTTCGTGTTTCCCAATAATAGTGTATATGCTCCATGTGAAATAAGATTCAAAAATAGGTACCTCAGTAAGACTAGATTTACTAATGCAAGATGGAAGGTAGAAGATTGAGACACAACATAAATTCTCACCAGTCATTTGCTCAGGCCTCATGACATCGTTAAACTCATCATGTATAACCCAACTGGTATCCATATTCTCAAAAATATCAACTAAATTCCACCATAATTATCTTCATCTAATGTAAAGGTTGAAAGAATATAAAAAGTCACAAATAGAGAAGCATTACCTAGACTACATGCAATAGTGACTGACTAGAAATCATCCAAAATAGAACTAATACTAACACTGTCATGCTTTAAAACCCCCAAGGATTCAGTGCCCTTTTCAAATTGATTTTTTACAAAAAAGTAATAACCCATAGAGGCTAAATTAAAGGAGTTACTCTTCTCAAATTCCATCCTTGGTTCTGAAATTCCAACTAGTAGAGGAATATAGGTCATAATAAGTTGTCTAAGGGATCTAACCGTGGGAGTGTTCCCAATCCCTTAATAGTTCCAAAAAAAGATTTACATTTTTTTGATCTTAGCATAGTTCTTGGTTCATCACTTTTTTGAATCGTATACTTATCAAAGAGAGTATTTTTAAGGTCAATAGAGTAATCTAGGCCATTTTCAACAAAAGGGGGAGCACCACCATCCCTAATAGATTCCTTATTCTTAAGGAGGGGGAATATAAAAGATGAATAAACCTAATCCAGAAAAAGACTAGCAGGAAGAATCCTTTTTATAGCCTTTACTATTTGACCCTGTGAGAAGCCCTCCAAGGGGTCAGAAAGTGAAACAAAATGAGTAGGATCTGTAGAACCAACATCTTAAACATGATCAAGATCAATAGTGACTAAGGCTAGATCAAACACAGGGTCATGAACATCAAATTGGTCATGTATCCCTTTATAATCATCCAAACTAGCTCTAGGATTAGAGATCATAATCTGCTCTAATGGTTCAGATTCTTTGGTAGTGGCATGAGAAGAAGCCAATACATTCTTCTGATTGTGAAACAAAGGAATGATCATAGAGGGACTATCAGGATCGCTCAGATTAAGGCTCATGCTAGCCTCACAAGTATCACCATTAATCACAACTTCATCAGAGGGGGAAACATATTCAGCAAGGATTGAGATTTCATCTTACTGCACAATTCTCACCATAGTACCTTCATCCGGGACAATAGATGCTACACCATGAGTAGGAACTGCATCAGAAGAATCTTCAGATGGATCAAGATCAGGAAGAGGTTCATCTTAAGATTCCTTAAAGTTGATATGACCAGAACCTATGTGAACTACACCTTTTCCCTACTTTCACCTAAAACATTCCTCATCATGACCTTGAATATTATAGTAATGAAACATATTATTTCTGTAACAATCCGAATCCACGTGCCAAAATAATTGACATTTAAGACAAAATTTGGGTTTTCTTCCATATAGGATTCCCAAAGTGATGATTTCATCCTGAGCATTTAGTACCACCTCATCTACTAATGTAGTGGAAATATCAACATCAACAGGAATTTCATCATAATTAACAAAGGTAGGATTATCAGTCTGTTGGTCAAGCCTAATAGGATTTCCCACAGATGATGTAATTCCCCAGAGGATATGAGGATGACTATATAACCAATTCAGATTACATTCCTATATTTAGATTTTTGAGAATGTATTTTTGACAGCATTACTGTCAAAATTCCATTCCCACTCATGAATTTGAATAAAGCCAGGCTGTAGGGGGACAAAGACAAGACTCCATGCTCAACTCTTTATTTCATCAGAAGGAAATATGATATGATAGAAAAAATGGCCAATTTCAATCATTTTACAATATTCAAATCGCCAAATATTTGAAATCCAGACAGTGAGATCGCTGAATTTCCATGGCTTCACCCCCTTGGGAACCAAAACCTGGGAAATGATGGAAAATATACACAACTTTATCCTTTCTTCAACCGTATCTTGATTTGCAGAGAAATCCACGATGTACCCTCTCATAATGATCATTTTTTAGGATACATACTCATTATACAGAAATGAGACGATTCCAACATTCTTGATAGCTTCCGCAAAACACTTCTTAAATACATTAGTTTCTCAAGAAGCACTAGAATTATTCTTTGCATAGAGACTGAACCAATATTTGTGGCCAATTCCATATTCAACTTCCAATCCATGATCAGGTTTCTTCCATGGATTATCCCCTTTTTTAAAATAATTCTATAGGAAAAGAACCTACCATCCATGAAAATACCAAGCAATGTATGGGATTCACATGGAGAGATGGGATTATATGAACCTCCTAAAGCTAAGGGAAGTGGTTGAACCCCACAGTTCAATAAATGTTTCTCAAATGTTAGATAAGATGATAATGTAGTATCAATATTTTATACTTATTTATTATTCCCAATATTCTCAGTTTTTATCACTCCTTACATTAACTTTTCATTTATAATGTGATACATGATCTCAATAATTTTTGTACGAGAGTCCTATACTAGATTTTTCATGTATTCAATTTCACTCCTATCACAAATTATCACTATAGGTTATTTTATGTCTTCACCAATATCCACCAATTACTACTTTATCTATATATATTAGGTGTAATCTTTATCCCCTAAGATATATTTTGTTTATTCCATGTTAAGATATGTGTTTTCTTATTTTTTACTCAACCATCCAACACTTTTACTTCCAAAAAATAATTCACCGCCACTTATGAACTTTTAATCTATAAATACTATGATCCTACTATTTTAAAGTTCTGTATTTCCCCGAATACTGATGTTGAGCATAAATTTGAATTTTTTATTTTGGGTGATTGTGACGAGTAAAAGGTCATTTACCCTAGCAGATGTTCTTAGAATTATTTTCTAACCAGTACATTTGTCCAAAAATCGGGCATTTACCATAGGGAAAGTGTTTGGTGGAATTTTGAGATAATTGAGTTTGGAATAAATATTTATTATTTTATTAATTAAATAATAAATTTTTCATTTGATTTCAGGATTCTATATATTTAGAACATAGCATCAGATTTAGGTTCCCACACTTTAGTTGTGTTTGTGATGGGGGATTTTTTTAGGTGAGATATAAACCTGCTTCGGGTTCATGGACTCGAGACGAGTGTTAAATGGGAATATAATTAATTAATTAATTAATTAAAATTAATAAAACATGACTTTTATTTGGGGTTCATACACATAGAATGAAGGGGTAGGGTGCCTCTATTGTGAATAATGGCTAGAATAAGAGAGGGATGAAAAGGATATTCTTCTGATCTTCTTCCATGGTGTAGATCGGGATATGATCAACATGCAGGGGATTCCTGGAGAAGATGTAGACCCGAAGCGTTGGTGTTTACGGAAAGAGGTAGAATTTTTTTTTGATTTTTATTCACTGATCTCAATATATTAATTGTTTTTAAGTTTTAGATCAATATTATTATTATTACAGACTCCAAGGGGGTTGATCTATATGAAATTAGTGAAAAAGGATTTTAATGAAGGACCTAGAACACCCTAAGAGGGGAGGGGTGAATCAGGGTGTCAAATTATCATTTTAGAGGGATAGATATTATTCCCAAGTTGGTTGGAACATGTTAAATCCGTCAATTAGTAATGTGTAGTAATTTAAACATTCGCACATAGAAAGACCACACATCAATTTTACTTGGTTCACCACTAAGGGCTAGTCCATATAGCACACACTAACATGTTGTCAGCAGTAACAAAGTCCACTAATCTTCACTATTTTTGGATTACAAAAGTTTAGAACAATAAATCTATGCAAGGAAAACTTCCATCACAAGGTTTTAGGGATAACACACTGCATCCATCAAATCACTTCTATTGACTCCCCCTTTCTCACTACATTGGGAAGAATATAAACTCAGTTTATAGACTTGAAGGTCTATTCAATGGTTTGGAATTAAATCATGAATCCTCAACTATAGATATATTCTCTATTGAATTCTTATTTTTAACCATAGATTTAATCCTACTTTCCATTCACTATTAGTTCATGAACCATTCCTCCATGAACTGCACTGCTCCACATACAACCTCCGTGTATTACCTCCACAAACTGTGACCATGTACTGCCTTCACAAAACACATCCACATACTGCTTCTTCTTTGTAGACAAAATCATCATATGTGAAATTTCTTCCACAAACCATCTTCTGTGAACCATCATCTACGAACCATCTTCCTCAAACCATCTTCAGGGAATAATCTTCCACTAACTGTCCTACATGAACTGTCTTCCACAAATCGTTATTGACTTCACTGATTTCCTTCTAGATGTCTAATCAAAGTATCCTTTGTGGTATTTTCTTCCCACAAACCACTCTATACTTCACCAAATTCCTCTCATATTTTTTTTATCTAATTCTCATTCATTAATTAAGGGATTAGTGATCCTTATATATGAAAAATAGATCCACATAATTCTCTAAACTATTATTTAACAAATATTTGATACGACACGAACTTTACCGCAAAAAATGAATCTCCCCTGAACCATTATACTCTATGTGGTCCATGTAGTACCATGCTTCCTTTGTAGATGAAAAACTCTTCCATGAAACAATATATGCCTCATTTTCTAAAACAAAAACCCATCTCGCGTTCCTCCAACCTTTCATAAACCATTTAACACCCATGAATTTCAATCCCTTTTTCATTTTCTAAAGCATTCCACGTAATCTACCCATGTACGATAATTCATGGTCCATGTAACATCCTTCACAATAAGTGAACTATTTATTCATGGTATATCTACGACTCACTCATACGCAAAAATACATCCTTCCCAAAAACAATCTCCTGATTTTGAGGCCCAAAAATTTGGAAAACACTGGGAAACTACACCACCTTAAACACCTTATTCGGAAAGTACAATAATATTTCTTGAACTACAAGCACTTTGTTCAACCAAACAAGTATTGAAAACAAAAACAAACCATACTCCATTTCCAATGAAGAACAACCTGGGTTCCAACAATCCCCCCCATTGGGTTTGTTGGAAATCTCTAGATAAATTCAATGAAGCACCATCCAGAGGATGATAAATGAGAAACAACTCAGCCAACTCTCTAAGTCTATGTGAGCAATTCTCTGTGTAAAAAGACAAGACGGGAAGTATGAATTGGTTTCTTTTTATACAAAACACCAAAAAAATTCTCCATTCTCATTGTCTCTAATTTTTTCCCATTGTAACTCATCATTATCCATTATTGTAATAGTTTTTAATTCCTCTATTCTCCATCATCCTTCCACCACAAAAAACATTTAATATTTTATCCTCCTCAATTGAACCATAAAACATTGAATTTTTCCATTCTTCCACATTGGAAATAAACCCAAAGAATCAAATTTTAATTTGTATAGCTCAAAGAACACTCCGCATGGATCATATCTCCCCCATAAACATTTAATAATTCATCAAATAGATTATAGCAGTTAGAAAAATAGGGGAGAGGGGACTAACCAGATCCTCATAATGCACTAGGAGGTGTTTTAGAATTGAGGTGCAACCGATATTTCTCAAACACATGTGCTGAAAATGGATAGTTCATTATATCATTCACTTGATCATCAGTTCCAAAATTATTCATTTTAATCATGAATTTTTCCACCTTTTCATTGATGAAGTGATATATGATTTCAATGTGTTTGGATGATAATGATGAATGAGATTCTACATAAGATCAATTTTACTCTTGTTATCACAAGGAATAACTGTTGGCTATTTAACCTCATTAACAATATTAGTAAGTTTTTACTTCATACAATGTAGTTGAGCGGAAGAATTTGTAGCGGAGATATAACCAGCTTCAACATTTCTGAGTGAAGTGATTTATTTTATCTTACTAAAATAGACCAAACATTTCTTTTTTGATGAAGAATACTCCATCAGTTTTGTATTTTCTATCCACCACCTATCCAGCCATGTCAGCATCATAAAATGAAAATAATTCACTATCTTTTCGTACAACAATGTATAATCCATACTTGTGAGTAACTTGAATGTAACTCATGATTAGTTTAATGACTAACATATGTTATTCCATCAAATTGATTTAAAAGTAGGACACTAAAAAAGATGAAAAGGAAATATCAAACAATGTTACAATTAAGTACTATTGGATTATGATTATTATCCTTTACATGATGGGATCTATAGAAGTTCTATCCTCATGCTTTCCATGTTTAGTTACAACCACAATCAGAGTCAACATTATATTGGATTCACACATATTGAATTTCTTTTGAAACTATCTTGCATAATTTTACTAAGAAATGAAAGTGTATTCTTTCCACTAAATCACTGGTAGCCCTGTAAAGTATGTGAGTTCAACAATCACTGATATTTCCAATTCTGATTTCATGTGATCGGAAAATGTATCGACTGGTCCCTTCTGGCATCCACCAGATATAATATCATCTACGTACACCAGAACCATAAACTAATATTTATGAGAATACTTGACCCATAGATTGTGATCCACTAGTATTTTAAAATCAAGAATATTTACATAAGAATACAGCTAAGATTACCAAGCAAGTGGTTCCTGTTTCAGACCATATACAACCTTCTTTTATCTTCAAACCTTCATTTCATCATTACCAAGAGGAATGTACACTGGTTTTTCAGTATAGAATTATTCTTCAAGAACACCATTTAATAAATATAACCTGATATCCATTTGATATAATTTATATTCTCTTTGAATTTCTATGGGAATAAATTATCTAAATGAATCTAGTTTAGCCACCGAAAAAAAATTTCTTCAACATCAACACCTTAAATTTGTTAATATCGATAGCACTCCATCTGTGCCTTATTTGTTTTTATCAAATTTCCATTATCATAAAATTTATTTTTGAAAATCCACTTCTTACCAATTACATTGTGGTTTTTGGGTCTCTTAACAAGATCCCATGTTTGGTTCCAATCGAATTTATTCAACCCTTCATTCAGGGATTTAACCCATGATTCACCCAATGAAGCTTCTTCAAATGGGGATTGTTACACAAATTATAGGAATGTATATCTTAAATTATTCTTTATTTACCTTGTATATGTGGGAGTTTTCCAATCTCTAATAATGTTGGATTGACCAGTTTGTGCTCTTCAATTTCTCCATTTAGGTTCATAAGAATTTTTTTAGAAAAGGATTCCTCTTATGATTCTTCTGCTGAGTGAAAATTAGGATGTGATTCTTGAGTGTTTTTCACACCATCCTTTACTTTGATATTTAGATCTATTCCATTCCCACAATCTACCTCATCCCCTATCACATTATCATTCAAATTTCTTGAGGCATATGTGGTTTTATCTTTAATGATCTTCACACCACTACATTCCACAATTCTTCTAAGATGTTTATTGAATAATTTTTTTGGATTTTCTATTCATTGAATATATGAGGAATATTCCTTCATAAAAAACACCACCATACTTGACCTGATATCCTTATTTGTTTTAATTAAATAATTTACATTTGAAAACACTTAAATCCATCAACAAGGACATCCTACCTTGACACAACTCATATTGTACCTTTGTTTCACCTATATAAATACATGTTCCATTTTGAATATACAATGAAGCATCCTAAAATTCTTCCCAATAATGTTTAGGAATGAGGCTCTCAATTAACATAGTTTTATCCATATTGTTCACGAGTCAACTGTTGAGCACAAAAACTCAATTTTTCTATGTAGTTCTCAAAATAGTAACCTCATGTGGTATTCCATGCATCTCTAGGTAATTTTAAAACTGAGTGGATGTGTATTCCTCTACATTGTTAGTCCACGAAACCTTGATTGTTCATATGGTATAATTCTCTAAAATTCAGAGATAAGTTTTCATACAATCGAGCACGTTTTGTTTCCTGTTTATATCGATCACACAATCCATTATACTATAATAATAAATTAAAAGGACTAAGTACATTTATCCATGTGTTTTCACAACATTTATCAGACCACATATGTCTCTATTAATGAGATCAAGAAGATTTGATTCCCTTTTTATCTTCGGCTAATAAAAACTACAGACCAACTTCCCTTGAATTCAATCATCCAAAGTCTTTTCTTATTTATGATTCAGATTGGGGATATCCATGACTATAATTAACTTAGATATATTTTCCATGTCTCATAGATTGATGTGACCCAGCCTCCGGTGCTACAGTTTCTTTTATTCTTCAATAATCTTGTAGCAAATGTTCTCTTCACTATCAACTTGATATTGGTTTCCATATATTATGAAACCTTTAAGGAGATAATTCCTTGTTATTTATTTTATAGTGAACCCATTTAAATTTAATGTAACTATTGTTCCTGAGCCACATAGTTGACTCACACTTAGGATATTGTGACACAACCCATCCACATAATGAATATCAGTCTTCTTTAGCTCACCATTGGCCAGTTTAGTACTTCCACTGCATTTGATCTTCAAATCGCCATCCTTACAGAATATAAGTGTTCTATTGAACTTTTTCTATTTACATTCGTTAATAGGGATTCATTTCATATCATAGGGGATGATAGACTACTATCAATAATCTAAATTCTTTTGTTCTTAGTATCTTTGAGAGTTACTTCTACAAGGTTGAATTTTTCAATTTTCTTCTTTTCTTTCGGATAAATATTAGTTTGAATGAAGGATAAATATAATTTTTCTAATCTATTTTCCTTGTGAAAAGTTTATCATACTTACACACTTATTCTATTGGAGAGAACCTATTTGTAAGAACACCACTGTCTGGTTGGTGAGTATAGACATTAATTTGAGTTCTGTATAAATTATTCCTACCATTACTTTGCCTGCAATCAATAAATTTATGAACTAAGTTAGAATAATGAATGAAATATCCATAGAAAATATTTATTCTATAAGAATTAGGATATTAATTTGTTTTCCTTTATTGAGTTTCTAGATCTTCCGCAATTCAAATAGCTCGTTTCCTTTTCACAATATGAAATGGTATAGACTAGATAACCAAAGAATTAAAATTTCATAAGTGGAAATGTCTTTACACTTTTATTAATCCTCATGTAAACTTCATTAGGAGGATTGATTGAATTTATATAATATCGGGAAACTCAAAGATTGTTTTTTTTCTCATTTCAGTCTGATTTGAGACATTATTTTTTTGGACTTTAGATGTCTTTTGGGATATGTATGACTTTTTTCTTACCTATATTTTGGCCCATTTTAATTCCATAATTTTATATTCCAGTATCACAACCAATTCCTATGTTTCCAAATCATAAGGGTCTTTGATCTTTCAAAACATTTTCAAATTCATCAGAACAACGCTTAACTCTTTTTAGCATCTCGAAATTTGAGAATTTTCCAAACTGAATTTTTTTCTTGGTTTCTTATGGACTTAATTCACTTTTATGTTAACTCTTAAGAGTAAAAACTTCTTATTCAAGTCCCTTACAGTTTTGGAATTCACCTCTAATATTTATGTAATATAATTAAGGATATTTTTAAATTCATAAATTCTGAGCTTTATTTAAACTATATCTTATGATCTTTCAAAAGTTTTTTAATATTCCTTTACTACTTCCTCAAATCGATGAATTTCAGATTCCAATATTTAAACATATTCTAACAACTAATCCACAATTGATCTCCACTTTTTTCATCTCTAACATTGATTCTAATGATTAGCAAATGCATCCTAAAGTTGAAACTTGAGATCGCCATCTTTTTTCAACTAATTATCTCTATATTTATCTCCTGATGGTTCTGACTTTTCAATAGTAGCCATTAATGATGCATGGGTTCTAAATTTCATTTCTGGTTCTTTTTCCTCAATGAATTCATTATCATTATATTATTCTTCACATACAGTACTATTTCTCTATAATTTATTATCAATCATGAAGTCTCCCTTTATAGAAAACCATTTTAAGGATTTTTAATGTCTCCAACTTCACTTTCCTCATCATTAAACATTATTGTGCACCGAGAGGCTGTGTTCCCAACTCTGCCACAAAAAAAACAAGAAATAGGTAACTTTCCTTAAAATTTCCATTTTCCCTTCTTGAATATCATGTAAATGAGAGTAATTAGTTATTTTACCTCATTATATTCATCAATACCATCTCTTAAAATTTCAAGTTTATCCATGTCTTTTAATTAATTTTCATTTCTTACCTGAGTCGTTGCATCTTCTGGTTTGACTCTCATCTCATATTCCACCAGGAAACTTAGCAAATATTCCAAAGAATGTTTCAAAATATCTCATTCTTCAAGGGATGATTCCATTGCATTTTAAAGAGGTGGAAGTCATCTCAAGATTTTCTTTACAATATCAATGTCTTTGACTTCTTTACGAAGTCCTTATATTAATCCGACAACTTTAGTAATTAGATTGAAAAATGTATCTACATTTTATTTAGGATTTATCTTCATATCATCAAATATATTATGAAAAACTTGTAGTTTCACCTCCTTCACTTTGCTGTCACCTTAATAAATATTCTCCAATTTTTACCATATAATCATTTCTGACATAAAACTCATCACCTTTAGATATATCTTATCAAAAAGTGATCCAGTGAGGGAATTATATTATTTGGCATCTTCATCAAGCATTTTCATGTCTGTATCTATCATAGATAGACTAGTTGGATCAGTGACCTGTATTCCTTATGCAGTAGAAAACAATGCTTACATTCCAAGATATATTTGATGAGATCTCCTCCTATTCTTCTAGATCTGAAAGTTGTTTCCATCAAAGAGGGTAAATCCTATGACATTCACTGTATCTCCATGGATGAAATGAATGACCGATTTAACACTAGAAACCTTTAAGCTCTGATACTAATTGAAAGACCTCAGAACACCCTGAGAGTGTATGGGTGAATCAGGGTGTCCAATTTTTATTTTAAGGTTACAGATCTTATACCCACATGGGTAGGAACTAGGTAAATATAAATGTTGGTAATGTCTAATAATTTAAACATTCATATATAGAAGGACCACACAAAACTTTTACTCGGTTCCCCACTAAGGGGTAGTCCATGGAGTATAGACCAACATGTTTTTGGTTGTACCAAATTACACTAATATTCACTAGTTATTTATGAAAAAAATTTAGTATAATAACTCTATTACAAAGACACTAATATTACAAGGTTTTAGGGATCACACACCACATCCCTCATATCACTTTCGTTGACTCCCCATTACTCACTACATTGGGAAGAATCTGAAGTAATTTTATTGACTTGAAGGTCGCTTCAAGGGGTTTTCATTAAATCATTCATCCTAAACTATAAATAGATACTCTATTAAAGTCCTATTTTAACCCATATATGTAATTATATTTTCCATGAATTGTTATTTCACGAACCGTTCTTTAGTGAACTATACTACACCACGTACTACCTCTGCTAACCGCAGCCACATACTTCCTTTGCAAGATGCATCTGCATACTGATTATTCTCTATAGACCAACTCCTCCTCCATAAACTATCTTATGTGAACCATATTTTTTGAACCATCTTCCACAAACCATCTTCCACTAACTATCTTCCACGAACCATCCTCCATGAACCATCTTCTGCAAACTGTCTTCCATGATCCTTCCTCCATGAACCATCTTTTGCAAACCATTCTAGAATTCACCGAATTCCTTCTGGATGTCTAATAAAAGTCTTCTTTGTGGGGTTGTATTCTTATGAACCACTCTATGTTTTACAGAATTCCTCAATGATTTTTAATCAATGTGTCATGTTTTAATGAGGCGATTACAGATTCTTATAATGGAAAATAGATACACTAAATTCTCTAAACTAATATTTACCAAATCTTTGATATGACACCTCCTTTACTACGTACCTTGAGTCTCCCATCAACCGTTCTTCTCTATGAGTTCCACATATCACCAATATTCATTCACGGCAGCCCAAATATTACAGAAACCAATCGACACCTTGTTTTTACCAACAAAAATCCATCCCTCATACCTCCTTCCTTTTAAAAAACATTTGCCTCCTACCAACCACAAGCCTCCCCACAAACCATTTTTCATTTTTAGAACAATTTCCCATATGATGACTCTATATGGTGCTTTGTGGTCTACATACCATCCTTTGTGATCCATGAACCATTTCTTCTTGGTCGACATACTGTTCACTCCTATGAAAAAAATAATTTCCCTTAATAAAATAAAATCTTGATTTTAAGGACCAAAAATTAGGAAAACACTGCGAAACTACGCCACATTGAACACCTACATTAGAATGTACTATAAGATCACTTGAATTGAACACCCCTTGAACAACCTAAGGTGGGATGACAACAAACACAAATGATACTGCATTTCTAGTTTATAATATCATATGGTTCTACTTTTAGAAGGTCAATAGGGTTTTACCAATGATAAACCCCATCTACATGGTGTGTTGTTTTGTGAACACATGCCCTGTGTTCTTCCTATTTAGGGAAGATTGAATTTTTAGTAGTACATGCCATGTACTTTAGGTTCTCACTTTTTAGTTTCACATGGTAATGTATCTTTTTATGTGACCAAGGAAATCGACAGATAATGTTTTGAAAAGTACACACCATGTACTTTAGGTACACTCTATGTAGTTGGACATAGACACATAATTGGTTAGAAATCCATGTGAGGGGTATATGTCCATGTAGTAGTACATATGAAGACACCATGTACACCAAGAAAGTGTGGTGGGACATGGTAAAACCCCATGTTTCTCTGGCTATGTATATGTACATGGCCATGTATATAGTCTAGAGTACAAGCCATGTACTAATATGTACATGTCGTATACTTGGAAGTACACACTATGTACCTTTTCCATCTTAGGGGGGTTTTGGTGTTTTGTGCCCCATAGTTAGAATTAGACTCGTGAGTAGTATATTTTGTATATTTTTCCACGTAGACCATGATCTGATAATCTTATCAGAATATAGAGTTCTTTTAAATGGTGTTTTGGACCATGATAGATTATTTAATGGATTTAATTGAGGTTTGAATTCAAAATTCTCTAGTGGGTTGGGTGTGATCTATAAGGAATGAGTGACAATTATGATCATTATCATTGTCCTAGCCTGAGTGTTCCATAGTGACCTGTTTGAGTTTCCTTGCATGGATATCAAAATTTGGAATTGATTAGTATCTATGGAGAGATCATTGTTTATATATGTACATCAAGACAAGTTTATTGAGGTTAGAGAAGTTGTGTTTTAGATCATATATATGAGGATCATAGTGGATAGTGCCTTCAGGGTTGGTTAATATGTCGGATGATGGTTATGGATAGGAGTTGTTATGGTGTTGAGTTGAGTTTCAGGGACTATTAAGGATGCCTATATTGATTGGTTTTATGTTTAACTGATCATTGTATGTTGTAGTTGGCTATTGATAATTCCCATGTTCCATAGTCTTGTTTTTGGATGCCTTTATTGGTGTGTTTCTGACCAAGGATTAGTTGGAGGTAACATAGGGCCTCTATAGGATGTTTATTATGATGGGATTGGCAAGAGTCCTTTTATGAGATAGAGGAACCACTCTTAGAGTTTCTTATTATTATTTTTTCCTTTGGGATATTTGAGGATCCTTTGATAGGCATGGGTGATTGACCATCCTTTGTTATTATTTTTCTTGGTTTTGGATTTAGAGACTTGGTTTATGCCTATGGGGATGTTTTTATATGGTTTTATTACCACCTTTTGGAACCAGTTTTACAACTAAGTAATGTGATGGTTGATGGATCTTGATAGAAGATCCATTGGAATGGTTCTAGATATATTTGATTGAGAAGGTTGGACAATAAATTGTGCATTAGTACCGATAGTTTGTCTATCGTTGGAGTGCATAACTGGGGTTCAAAGAATGTTGTTGATATTTTTGAGTATATAGGACATGATGTAACATGTAGGTGGTTAGATTATAGACTGATGTTATAGGTAGTGATCGTAAACTATATGGATTAGGATTCAGACTGAGGCTCTTGGCAGATATGTTATACTTTTTTTTCTTGTTTCAGAATAATAATCTATGAAATAATGGTATACTAGCTTGTATAGATGGTAGACTGATGCTCCACTTCCATGGTTTAGGTGCTCGACTCATTCTCCAAGCATAATTGATTAGATATATGGTTTAGGTGCAGAACAGATGATCATTCAAAATAGATGCCCTTGGAATGAATTATTTTGTATATTTTTTAGGTATTGGATTGATTTTATAAGAATTATTGTTTATGATACAAGGGATATATGTCAGATTGATAGTTTGGGTTTTGTACTACTTTTTATGGTAGTTGGGATAGTTCTAACTAGATCCCATGTTAGAGATAATGATTAGGTTTGTGAGGAAATAGTGAGGGTAATGACTTCATTTAGTTTCATGGATGATATGACACTTATAGAATGGGTCCTCAGAATCGTCGGGTTTGGTTGGGGATGCCATGTATATGGAGCCTATTGGTTATTTGGGATGCATGATCATTGAGACGTGCTTAGAGACACCCTGGAATTGACAGAAGCATGTATGGTTTATTGAGGTATTGGACCTAAGGATCATTTGTGGTTTATTTTAAATATTTTCAATTATGTTTTGGATAACCTAAGAATATTGGTTGAGTAAGAACTTATGGAAGTAAGTTGTAGGTTAACTGCTTGGGGTGGCCAATTGAGATTTATTTCTCACCACCTATACGTGAAACTCAATGTGCGTAAATACCTTATGTTTTCTTTCAGGTTGAGAATTTATTCATGATGGACATGGATGAGGCCCAAGATTTTATGGTCAAGAGGGATTCTCATGTTGATTTTGATGATGTGGATGATGCATCTCGATAGGGTACTAGAGATCTGGTATGTTATTTGTCATAGAGTTGGAAGTAGGTCCATATGTATATATTTTTCCATTATTTATTTTTGCATATGTTATCACCCTATTGGTAGATTGATGTTGTATGTATTCCTTGGATGTTTAGGAATTTACTACATTTCATTTTATTACAATGTTCTTATATTTTAGTTTATTTAATCCTTTCAAAATAATCTGATGTGTATGAAATTTGGTTATTTACATTTGGTTGTGATCTCTGATATGGAGATAATGTTTCCTAAAAGTTTATGTTTGACCCCCCATTTCTAGTGAGAAGCCTATGGAATATGAGGAGTTATGATTGATGTCTTGTGGAGAACCAAATTAGGATACACATTTAGTGGAAGCCATGTCAAGAAATTTCAAAGTGGTATTAGAGGTGTTTACTTTCCTATCATTTTAAAGTTTGGGTTAGGTATACTGGAGATATACAAATGTGGCAGAGCATGTTATATATATCAGATGGTGCATTGTGAAAACCTATTCTAGTTGGAATCAAGGTTACTAGGGTATGGGATTGATGTTCTTGGTATTTCATGTTATTGGTTTATATGATTTCACCTTGTACAATGCACAAATTTATATATTTGATGGGTTTTGATGGATTTCTGGCTCCTAACCCATCGAAAAGAGGAATGTGACTTAGTTTTAACTTTTAGACTATATTGGATGTAGGTTTCTCTTGCATCATGTTAGGAACATATGATTCACATGATATAGGAATACCAGTGTGTGATTTTATGGATTTACTTCTAATGGAAGGTCCTGTGGATCTTTGGTGAGACCCTTGATGATGTGGATTCAATGATTTTCTGGTAAATAGTTTGTGTAGTGACCCTATTGGGTTATTATGGTATATGTATAGGACTATTGGACTCCTTTTGGGTGGTTTTTGTTCAAAGTTGGTTGTGTAGTATATTCCCACTCATGCCCTAGTTGTTGGAAGTTGTTTTGGAAGACGACATTATTCATAAATGAGACTCTATATATGGTTTCATTGACCTTTTTAAGTTGTAAATTGTGGGATTGGATAATTTTTAATGTCATGCGAGTTGTGGTATTCTATGAGTTGGTGTAGACCTAAGTGTGTGTGCCTAGTGACTTGACATGAGACCTGACTAGAGAAGCAAGGTGGGATAGCCTGGTGACCTTCTGAATGTGACTCAAATTTAGGGATTTATTATCATCTGACTTCTAAGGGTGACCTGTGAGAGGGTTCAATTGAGTTTTGAGTGCTTTTGGGTTCTTGAGACATAGATTAATACTCTGGTCTCTTGAAAATGGTGCATGAATGGTGTATATGTGTTTTAGGTTTAGGATCATTGTATGTCCTTTATTTTTGAGGATCACTTATGTTAGAGTGTTTCCCCCTTGTTTTTGGTATCAGGAGGTTAAATTTAATTTGAGTTCTTACCCCTAGAAATTATGGTGCATGTAAGTTGACCCGGGAGGATTTTAGTTGGATCAATAGCACATGAAGTGCTTGAGTTTTTGTGGTTAGAGATTATGAGATGAGTTTTCAAGAGAGGCAACTCACTAGAGTCGAAGAATGTTTTTTGGTTTGTTTATAGAATGTTGTGTAATTTTTTTAGGATATACTAATCATGGATATATGAGCAGTGATGATGCAATATTTTCTTCTTGATTTCAGATCAAATGTTATAGTATTGTTTGACTGAGGTGCTTGAGTTGGGATGGTTATCATGAGTGGGAAGATAAGAGTTGCAGGTGTGATGAAAGGATTGTGGGAATGGTGACCTGAGGCCCTTATAATATAGAAATAATGTTATGGAATTTATGGGTTGTGTTAGTATTTTATGAAGATATATTAGTCAACTCACAATTTAGATATGATCATTCCTATTATCTTGATATCAACTTGGGTATTCTAAGAGAGCATTGAATATACACTAGGCTATATAGATTCAATTTTGGTTGATAAGGAGTCTCTTGAGAGATTGTACTCATTGAGTGGTGTATGTGATGTCATATGGTGGGGAGTAAAACATTGTAAGTATGTGAGTGAGGTTCCTATGATATAATTAATATCTTGTAATACCATGGGTTTCATTCTTAGATGATTGGAAGAGGTGATAATAGATGTTTTGTTTTGTCAATATGGTGGGAGTGAGATAGACAAGTCTAGTTCCAAGGATTGGTTGTGATTGGGGTATGGGCCATGGAAAAGATGTTTGGTTATAAGGTGGAAGTAATGATACTCTTATGATGGAGCATACTAGATCGATCATGGTGATAATGACCTTGTGCATGTATAGATAAGGATGCTGTGGGAATCACATCGAATGAGTCGGTGAACTATTATGGATGCATTTTGAGAGGTGTTTAGAATGATGGGAATTGTTGTGGATTATAATCGACCATGGTTGGTTGATTTCTATTTTGGGGAGCACCATTAGTTTGATGATTATTTTTACATGATTTTGTGGCATATTAGGTTGAAAATATGTGGTTAGGCACTTTCTCAGTTGGTTTTTGATGGTTTCAATTGAGGGATTGGCCTTTAAAGTCTTGTATGTCCTATCTTGGGGTTATGGAGTAGAAATCTATTTCTGTCCATGAGTAAAACACATCGAGTTGAGTGTGTGTTGATGACAAAGGTGGTCCAGGGTGCGTGTCTTAAGGACCATCGAGGCTTCTTGAGGATGGGAAGTTTTATGGTTGGGAAATTATAAAGGCCCTAATTTCCCTAGATACAAATAATGAGCATAAATTTGTTTTGTTTTCTATTGGGTGCTCATGAGGGGTAAACTGGTCATTTTACCTAGAATGTGATTTCAAATTAATTTTTTGACCACGCTGTGGCCCCAAAACTGGATTTTTACTCTAGGATACGAGTTCGGTGGAATTCTAATCCATTCAACTTTTGGTAAAATATTTAATATTTAATTAATTAAATATTAAATTATTCATTTGAGTTAGAGTGTTGATATATTCTGAGTAGAGAATTTTATCAAGGTTCTCAATCGATGGTTGATTTTGTAATGGGTTTTTTTCCTAGGTGAGGTACAAAACCACTTCTGGGTCTGGGACTCGAGACAGGTGTCAAATTTGAATTTAATTTATTAATTAATTGATTAAAATTAGTAAAAAACCCCTTCCATTTGGGATTCCATTGTATAGAAGGAGGGGGATGGTGCCTCCATTTAATATGTCGACTGGACTAGGAAAGAGAGGGGAAGGAGGTGTTTTCAGACTTCATACATGGAATAGATCTGGATTAGATTGAGGTGTAGTGGATTCTGAGAATAGATTTAGACCTGAAGCTTAGACGTTTAATCCACGAGGTAGGCCTATTTTTGAATTTTATTCCCATGTCCATATATGTTAATTTTTTTAAAGTTTTAGATCCATATAATGATTTATAATGTCACCATGTGGGTTGATATGTACCAACTTTAGGAAAATGGGGGTTTCAGGAGGTTAGTAGGGGTTTCCCATTTATAAACCCCATCTTCACAGTGTGTGTTTTTATGAAAAAAGACAATAAATTATTTTCTTTTTGAGAAGATATACATTTTATAAGTAAAAATCATTTACTTTTTTTAAATGATGAGTATTTTTACAGGGCCATGTATCTGGCCATATGGTCCAGGATATGGTAATACAATGTTTTGAAAAGTACAAACCATATATTTTAGGTACACTCCATGTATTTGGACATGGACATGTACATGGGAAGACACCTGTATGAGTGGTACATGGAAATTTAGTAGTACATGTTCATACCCCAAATAAGTCCTTTCCTTGTTGTAGGATATGGGAAGACCCCATGAAGTACATGGGAAAGTGTAGAGTTGAGAGTAAATGTTGTATAATTGGAAGTAAATACCATGCAATTTTTATATCCTAGGGGTGGGGGGGGGGGGGGTGGGGGGTTGGTTGGGTTTTTAGTTCCCAAGAGTTGTAATTATACTTGTGAGTAGTCCATTATGTGCATTTTCCATGTATATCTTGATGGTAAAATCCTTCAGGCATATAATAGTTTTCTGAATAGTGAATTATACCATGATTGTTTAACAATAGGATTTCATTGAGGTTCAAATTCAAAAGACTATAGTGGGTTGGGTTGAGAGCATCGATGCCTTGGTGAGGGTAGTGATATTAGTGATCGACATTGATTGAGTGTGCCATGGTGATTTTGTTTGAGGTTCCTTGGATGGATCCTAGTAGGTGGGAATGAGTGGTATCTATGGGTTGTTCTTGGTTTGTCCCTGTGTACTGGGACCGGTTACTCATGGTTAGAGATGTTGATGTTTAGATCATATGTTCAAGAATCATAGTGGTTTGATCTGTTGGGATTGGTTGATATCATAGGATTAAAATTATGACCGGGTGTTGTTAAAGTGTGGAGTTGAGTCTGAGGAACTCTTGAGGATTCCTCTAGTGGTATCATTGTAATTAAGTTTTAATTGGATGTTATAGTTGGTTGTTGATAATGCATGTGTAGTATGGTATTGATTTTGGATGCATTTTTTGGTGTGTTGTTGATTGAGGATCGATTGGAGGCCATTGAGGGCCACTGGAGGATATTTCTTGTTTTGGTCTTGTCCCGAGTCCTTGTATGATATAGAGGAACATCTTGTAGGGTGTATTAAAATTTATGGATTGATATTTCGATCATATTGTTGATATTTTGAGTATATTGGATGATACATCACATGTATGTGGTTAAATTTTGGACTGATGTTCCAAGAAGTGAGAGTATACTAGATAGATTAGGTGCCAGATAGAGTCTTTAGACACAAATATTATACTTTTCTTATATTTCAGACTGATGCAATTAGAAATGATGGTATGCCATCAGGGGAAGATAGTGGGCTTGTGATCCAAATCCATGGTTTAGGTTCTGGAATGATTCTACATGCATGATCGATTAGATATATGGGTTGGGTGCAGGCCCGATGCTATAGGAATGATTGATTTGATATATGGTATTATTATTGGACTACTTCTATAGGAATTATTGTTTATGAAACATAGTATAAATGTAAAATTGATGTTATGGGTTGGGTATTAATTTTTTATGGTAGTCGAGATAGATGTGTCTAGGTACCCAGTTTGAGATAATGATTAGCGTCAAGAGGACATAGTGGTGGAATGAATTCGTTTATTTTCCTAGATGACAGGACTATCATAGGATGGGTCCTCATAATCATCAGGTTTGGTTATGACTGCCATAGATATTAAGCCCGTTGGTTATTTGGGATACACAGTCTTTGAAATGCTCTTAGAGACACCCCAAAGTTGGAAGAAGTTGGTATGGTCAATTACGTTCTTGGACCTATGGATTAGTGATGGTATTTTTTTTAATTATTTTCAATTTTATTTCGTCTAGGTTTAGTTTATTTCATGATAATTCTCTTATAGATGTAATTTATAGGTTCACCATTAGGGGTGGACTATTGAGATTTATTTCTCATCCCATATAATTGAACCTTGATGTGTGTGCAGGCCATATGTATGATTTTAGGTTGAGAATAGATGCACAATGTATAGGTCCGAGGCCCATGTTTTCATTATTGAGTGGGATGCTCTTATGGATTCTGATGATCGGAATGAAGTAGATCGATAGGGTACTAGAGACTGGGTATGTGATATGGACCAGAGATGGTAGTTAGGATTCATGTATTTATTCTTAAGTCACCTATTTTTTTATAAATGATCATCCAAGTGGGTGATCAATATTGTATGTTGTCATGGATGTTCATGCATTTACTAGATTTCATTTTATTACAGCATTCTTATATTTCAGTTTATTTATTCTTTCATTATAATCTGATGTGTGTTATGTTTGATTATTTACATCTAGTTACATACTTGGATATGAGGGTAGAGTCTCCTCACAGTTCAACTTTAGACCCCTCTACTAGTTGGAGGCCTCTGGTGTACGAGGGGGTCCCTCTTGATGTCTTGTAGAGAACTAGTTTGGGGCACCGGATTAGTAGAATCTAGGCTAGGATGTTGCAAATATCCTAGAGTTAACGGTTACTTTATTACATTGGTGCAAGATATAATATATTTCATCCCAAATGTGTAAATATTTTAATAGTATTGGAAAACTAGATACATACTTCAAAATCACATTAAATTGAAAGATTATAATATAACCTAGTAATTCTATTGGGAACACTATTATTACCTTTATAATATCACTGTATATCAATCATAAAACACTTACTAAAAATATAGGGAAAAGAAACTTAAGAAATCGGTGAGCTAAGATGCACAATAAGGGTATGAATACAATAGAAGCTATCATGAATAGATAAATCATAATCCATATGGAAAGAAATATCTAAAAACACATTCTATTTAACCAATAACTTTTGATTAAAGAAGAAAATTTTAGGAATAAATGATGATCAAACAATTCCATATTAATAATCACATGAGCTTGAAACTTATCCATGTACATCATAACTTATCAACTAATCACATGGAAATGAATAAAAAATCACTTAATAAGGGAATAAATATTATAGAACATCATAAACATACCATTTTAACCTCATTCCAAGATACCTTACATAAATTGGTATGTCCTTGACAGAATACCCAAACGTTTTTTTCTCATGAGTGGTACTAATGCATCAAGGGGCTATAGAAGGCCCCTCCTACCACCTAATAAGTCCAATGCATTTCTCATATTAAAAATAATAACATAACCAACCAAAATATTAATATTCAAAATCTATCATATTAAATGCTTATACTTTCCACAATCAAAAAACAAAACCATAAATTATCTAGAGTACTATAGAGAATGGTAAAAAACTAGTACATCTCTATCAAATTAATCAAAACCCATCAAGAGGAATAATAAGGATTCTATCATTTTAATATATCCCTATTGGATCATATGCAAAATAAATTATTTGTCATTGTGGAATATAAATACCATAAAAATATGATTAATTTTTTTTGATAAAAATTTCTTTTTCATTTTTTATATCACTTTTAAAAAATAAAAAATTCCTAGAATATTAAGAAAAAAAATTCTTTGAAAATTACTTTATAAAATTTTTGATGCATTATTCAAATAATTTAGTGTTCATGATTGTGTTAAATAGCATTCATTCTAAATAAGTATAATGAAATCATTAATTTTACACTTTTTTAAAAATGTCAAAAAGTACCTCATTCAAAAAATGAAAGGAAGATTCGATTTAAATTGTTTTCGTAAAGATTATGTGATGGGTAAAAATGAAACTAAAAAATAATATTGTAATATTAATAAAATTCTTGAAAATACGTTTAGAAAACATGTATTTTGATGAAAAAGTATTTTTGACCAATGAAGCAAATAAGGTTTTACTTTTCTTAGAAACATTTTCTCAGTAATTTTAAGTGCCAAAGAGTTTGAAATGGTAAAATTACTTGAAAATTTCATGAATAAATATAGGAGAAGAAAATACATTTGGTTTAATATATAAATATAAAATAATTCCCCCAATGTAGACTTAGAAATAGAAAATTTTGAATAATGATGAGAATATGAAATAATCCCTTAATACATTGGTAACTTTTGAATTATAAAACTCATGAAGGAAATAAATTAAAATGAATAATTAAATACCATGAATTAAAATAGAATAACTATGTAACATAAATAATGGTTATTATATAGACCATATAAAAGAAATACATGGTGAATATGACATATTTCTCATAGAAATAAAAATGAGATGAGAAACCCTTACCTCAACTATGACTTTCTTCATAAGTATTCAAAGATACCGTATAATAAATGTATATTTATTATAAATATATTATATAAACATAATAATATATTTAATACAATATATTATTGACTTATAACATTTTATCACTCATTTATTAACCATTCATTGTTAAAATCACTATTTTGGGTAAAAAATGCTTCAATTTTCATGTATGTTTTGGTTTGGTAGTTTTAGAATATATAATTTTATCATTGTTAAACCATATCCAGAATTTTTTAACATGATATAAATATCATATATATTTATCATATATGTATTTATAATATTCTATAAAAGTCATTAGTAGAAAAATGAGTTATGGAGATGGTAGGCCGTACGTATGAATGAATGATGTTTTCATTTTTTTGATGGATGGAATGAAAGAAAGGTAAATATTAATTCACATTTAAAGAATTTTATTATATCATATAAACATATATTTTCATCAAATAAATCTTTATTACCATCCATGTCAAAATAAAATGAAAAACAAATCACATCGTTTTGTTGAGGCGGTAGTCCACGCATATGCATGAGCAATGTTACCAATTTACAATTGAGTAGAAGGTAAGAAGGAATATGTGATATTATAATTTAATAAGTATAATCGTTCCATAAATAATATATATATATATATATATATATATGTATTTAATCTATCATTATATCCATCTGTGAGGGGCGGTGATGGAAAATAAATTACATCAGTTAGCGAGGTGGTAGTCTGCTTTAAACATGAATGATATTTTCGTATCTTATTTTATAGAGGTAGATATAAATATTGGTAATTATGATAAAATAATAATAACTAAATATTTTAAACATACTGGTGTTAATATTTTATCATATTTGAATAATATTTTTTTGGGTTAGAGGATGAAAAAAATGAAGACACATGGTTAATAATTATACCTCTTCTTTATGAAAACACTTTAGGTTTTTATAAAAACTATTCCTAGAATAGTTTTGTATTATATTTAGGTAAAATAGAAAATGGTAGATTATGTATGCTATAAAGAAACATCAGTAAATATACTTTCCTAGGGACTTGATCCCGCGACCATGCCCCAAACCCATCCCTCTCGTACCACCCCAACTAAGCGTGGGGGGATCCTAGAATGATTTTATAATAATAAAAGGGACACTATGTCATGGATAGGGATTTAAGAAATTTATTAGGTTAGTTTTTGGAAAATCTTATGGGAAAATTAACTGTGTAGACGATAGGATAGGGGGTTCCCATTTATAAATGTGGGAGAGGAGACACTTGGAATTTTTGAAAAGAATAAATTATAACCATGTATTTCTCACAAAAGGATAAATAATGGCCCATTACAGAACATTAGATGATATATGGTCGAAATATTTCATTCCAATAGAAATTTTAAATGTTTTAGGTCATTTTAACTCCATTTTTTTAGTTTTACCCATTTTAAACCCGTTTTAACCTTAACGGTGATAATTATTTGTTAATTTTTTTAACCATTCATTAAGGAAAAAAATTAATATTTACATAATAACTAATATTAATTATTATTATTTAAAATATAGAAACAAATATAACAAATTTAATTTGTAGATGTGGTGGAATTTAATTTAAAATTAAATCTACAAACGCATAAAATATGATTTTCCAAATAAAATTTTGTTAGGCCTAAAAAGTTTATTTATCAAAAATATATATATAATTGATTAAAATGGCGTAAATTTGATTATTTATAATATAATTGAACTGATATTACTTTTAAAACAATTTTAAATTAATTTTTTTACTCTATAAACAAAAATAGAGTTTTCAATAAAAAGATGTTTTTTCACAATTGATCAAAAAAATAGTATTTTTTAAAAATTATAAAAAATTAATTCAGAGAAAATTTGAAAATTATAATTTGAAATATTAATTTAATTATGTCAAATAAATTTCCCTAAAGTGTAATAAAATAAATTTAAAATAGTTCTGGAAAACACGATGAAACCACTTTCTAGAAAAATATAGTTTTTAAGCATAAAAATAGATTTATTCTTATCCAATTCCTAAACAAATATTAGATGAATGGTAATATATTTTATTTAATAAATATTATATAAATTTCATTAAAATAATTTTTCCAATAGTTATTAATTTAATTTTTTAATTTTAAAATATGTTTAGCTCATAAAAAATAGTTTCTTTGAAAAACATTTCATTTACTTTAATTTTTTTATTTTCATTACTAAATAATTAATAACCAAAGAATTTATTTTTTACTTGTGAAAAAGATATAATTTTAATAATTTTTTTCTTTCTATTCATATCAACCAAAACAATGTCTTGGTGATAGCTATTATATTAAATAATACTATTTTAATAGTATGTTACGGTGCATCTAAAGTTAGTGTTGCATGTAATAAAAGATATCAAAGAAATAACTTTAATTCAAATAGGAATATATAAAAAATATTGGGGTGTTTCACTATAAAAGAACCAGAAACCTTGACCACATAGAAAAATATTATGAACTCCGGATCATTCTACTATAAAAGAGATCCCCAAAATGTAGATTACCTTGAATGTATATAATTATTTAGTTTACTGATTCAAGTTTCTCATCGATAGAATTACATTAAAAATAGGATTTAAACATTTTATAAAAACTACATTCAACCAAGTTTGTGTCAACTATTAAAATATTCAACAAATTCTTTTATACACGGTAGGATCCACAAATTCCTGATCCTCATGTTTCCCAATCATAATTACAACTGCAACTAGAGTTGACATTAGTTTGGAATCAGGCATATGAAACTTTTTCATAAGCTCTTGTGCATACTTATATTGAGAGATACATGTGTATTTATCTATTATAAGCACTTTTAATACTGAAAAATTTATTATTTCACCAATCATGGTCATTTCAAATTCTAACCTCATATGAGTAGAAAACTCAACCACATATTTCAGCCTCCTTCCACTAAGTATAATATAATAAACATAAATGAGTACCATGAATTATTATTCCATGAATGTCTTAACATTGATATTATTTTAAAAACCACCCCTTTTTCATTCCATCATCTTTAAGTATGAGTCTAGTTATGCATAACAGTTTCAAAGTTCTTATTTTAGAATTTAAATGGGATTCTTTTACCTTTATAATTTTGTTTCACCATTTCCTATTAGGAATCCCAGATGTTGTTCCATATAAAAATCCTCATTGAGTAATGAATTCAAAAATTATATTATTATAACAATATGAAAAATTATAAATCATATTAGAACTACCATCACCCAGATGATCCTGACTAACTGAAGTCAAGATATTGGTAAAAATGATTTTTCAACATAAACACCTTTAATTTTTGAATAACAAACCTAAAGTTCATTATTTCAAATCATATTTCCATTATCATTAAATTTATTATTAAACATATTATTTTTTCTAATAAAATTTTGATGTTCAAGCATCTCCATAAGTTTCCATGTTTGATTATTGTCAATTTGATCTTATTATTTATTTATGGATCTAACCCATGATTGATCTATTTCCAGTTATTTAAATAATCTTGGTTCTACCATTGAAAATGTATAATCCAATCTATGTTCCTAATCCTTCATGTTTTTGTTGGTGAATATCTATCTCTAATTACATTGGATAGATCAATGTCAATTTTTATATTTCTCATTTGAGTGTCATATTAAACTACTTCATTCTGGATATCTTTCTCTGATTCAGCCAATGAACCCTCCTCATTTAGGGAACATTGTATAAATTTAGTTTTTATACCAAAATCATCATCTTACTCATATTATTCATCAATGTTTATACTACTAGAATTATTTACACCTTTCTCATTGATAACCACGGAATCATTACTCTCCATAATTTTATTAATCCTTTTTTGTAACATTTTTGGGTCATAAACTTTTTTGAGTAACCCAAAAATAATCTTTCATCATTTTTATAGTAATACTTTTCTTATATTATCCATTTACTTTAGATATAGAATCTAATTTTAATTAAAAAAATATTTTTGGGAGGGTTTTCTTCCATGACACATTTTTAGTGTTCACTCATACTTAGAGCTCAATACTACCTAATTTTGAGTATACACCATAACATATACATCCTCCTTCCAATATAAGTGATATATGCCACTCTCTATGATTAATTTCTTGGATATATTGTTCACTAACATATTTATTCTTTCAAAATTTCCATTATATAGTGGATTTCTCCGTAAATATACCTATTACTTATTTTCATGTTTCTCAAGGAAGTTTTCAACTTTAATAGTTGGGTACATTAGTTTACTATAAGATATTAGGATCTTTATTTACCATACAATATCATTAATGACTCTCCTATGAATCCTATTCATATATTCCATAAATTTTTTCTTTCTCTTCACGAACATAATAGTTTCCATTTTTATATAATCATAAAAAAAGATGAAATAAATCTCTCCACATATGACAAGTTGACTCAACGGGATGTATATAACATTTTGAACCAGATAAATTAGATTTGATGTCCTCTTTTTGGGTCAAAGATATCTTTTTTACTGTTTCATTTTAAAATCAAAAGACACTTACTATGATTTGGATATAACTTAATTTTTTAAAGTTTTTATGTGAATACTTAATATCAATTTATCATGATATTATAAACTAAACCACCAAATATATTTATCGAATCATATTGGTTCATTTTGATGGAACACTATGATAAAAACATTAGATAATATAACATTAAGCTACATCCATTGAATTATGGAGTGATTCATTCAATTATAGTATAGATAAACTTGAAGAAATCAGAATCCTACTATTGAATTTTGTTTTATAAATGTGTATAATTTCAACATGAGGTTTCATGGAACAGAATACTAAAGATAAGTTCATGTTAAAAAACTGATTTTGAAGATATTTCAAAAAAATTAAATATATGAATCATCTAGTTTTCCCTGATTTCTCATGATTTTTTTTTCTTCAGAGGTCATTACATAGAGAATTTGTGTGTGTGGTTTTTATTACAAAAGATGTGAGATTTTATTATAGTAATTTGTGTATGTTTAATCATTTTGATCTAAGAGAATTTATGGATTTAATCTAACTTTTCCAATACTTTGAGATTAATGGACTATTTTGATAGGAAGATAGAGGGTGTATAATCCTTCCATATTGAGGGATTCTGAAGATTCAAAGATAAATTGTCTGATTTCGTTGATCGTAGTCTTCTTTGGAAATAATGATAGAGTGTCTAGGGACTAGACATTTATACCATCTTATAGGTTTACAATCGTGGTCACTCTGAGATTAGAATGGGGATACCTGAATCTGGTATATAGATCCTTATACTACTTTAGATAAATGATATTAGAAATTATTTGGTAAATATTATATTATTTAGTCTTTTATATTGTTTTATAATACATTGAACATTATATTTACATTTAATTTCTATTTTATGTGATTATTGTTTTTTTGGATGGTATTTATTATTTGATACTCATAATTTTATTTCATTTATTTTTTGAACTATGATTTATTTTAAATATTGTACTATTTGGTCAACTTATATCTTGTCTAATATGAAAATTGATCTTCATATTTTAGACTATAATTCTCCCCCTCTTATTATGTCACATCATAAACCCTTTACGATAATTATTCGTATCAGAGAAATTATCTTGATATCATAGCATAACTCTTCTTTTGAGTTAGTCTCTTATTTATTTTTCATCCAGTTTTTTAGATATTAAAATATTTTCCTTACAAAAACATGTAAAAGAGAAATTCTTTATATATGTTAATAATGAATGTTGGAGAAATTTATAATTTAAATCCAAAAAAACCACTAATTTTTGATGCCGGATACTATTAGTGTTCGATAGATCACACAGAAATATATGTTATAAACTCTAGGGTTAGAAAATAACTCATGTCAACTGAATGTTATAACAATATATATATGTAAGATTTTACTTTTACATTGAATTTACGAACTATGTTTCAGCTTAAATTATTAATAATAATCAATCATATTTTTTCTATTGAAATAAATATTTATAGGGCGGTAGTCCTAGTGGAAATATATATATGATGCTAAAAATATGAGTAAGCATCATATTGATATCATAATTTGAATGTTATTACAATATAAAAATCATTTGAAAAGAGATTAAAAAAGACAAAAAATGGGGTTGAATTTAACAGAAATTACAAAAACTTAACTTTTGAAAGAAAATAATGAATGTATATTTAGTCTAAAATAAATTTCATAGAATCATATTATGGTAGTGATTTAGAACCAATAAATGACCGACTTATGGTTATAACTAGAAGAATGTTTAATAATCATAATTTATAAAGGGATTGTCAAAAGGATATAAAGTATAAAATAGAAAATTATGGAAAAGGAATCCCTAGACATGGTATTTTATGATTATAAAAACCTAGTCACTATAGAATAGACTATTCAAGATTCATGGTAAATGTAGAAGAATAAAAATAAGTTTTAAAATGAAAGATAAAAAATAATTTAAAGATTAGAATGATACTTGGATCTTTAGTGATGATCATGATGGGTATTAGAGGATAATCATATAATCATTCATAATGGAATAAAAACCATAATACAACCACATATATCATTATAAGAAAAAAAATTCTATTAAAAAATATTAAAAGAATATAACATACATGAAAAGCCTATCAAACGACCTAAATATCATTCTTTGGTAGTGTATGGTTTGATAATTATCATAGGAGAAAAAATGTAATTTTATCACCTCTGTAGGTGATCAACAACTTGTAGGATCCATGATCATATCTTGTGTGACAACCAAGATATGTGACCATCTTAATTATATTAATATTTGGATAATATTATATTACAATACTGAAATTTATATGGATCATTGAGTCATTGAGAGTGGGGTGTGAATTAGTTATTTTATTTTTAAAAATTTTAAATTTAATAATCTAAACCATGGTAACTTGTTAGGGTTTCTTCTTTAACAACTATTAATAAACTCATATTCATAAAAATGAAGGAATGTGAACAATGCAGAAAATATTTTAAAGGTTTATCCTTAGTGTGAGAACCTATATCCTTACTATAGCCACTCCTGTCGGTCTATGAAAATTCACTATAATGAAGAAGTGAATACCATTTTTTCAACTCCTTTTTGAAACCCTTTATCAGTTGGGTGAGAATATTTCACTGAATCCCTTTTCTGTATAAAATCTTATTACAAAATTTTATCCATAGCTATAATTATCACACTGATCAAACTACTCCACAAAGGGGTCTATCTAGAATCTATGTATAATATTCTCTTTGTCCGATCATATACATCTAGAAATCCTCTCTATATTAATATTTTTCAATTGAAACTTTTCCAAATGTAATCCTAAACCAAATTTATATTCTTCCCAATTAATGAAACTTAGAACCTCAAACAATCTGCTGAGAACTCTATCTGATCTCTTATATCAGTTTCTCTCTATCTTCCAAGTTGAACATTATTATGTCCGATCTTCTAATTGAAGACTATGTCTGGAAACCTCCTCTAATATTTTGTTATCAAAATTTCATATTTTTATCTCTTTGAATAGTGATATCATACAATGTACTTTTTATCTCTATTTATAGGTGCTTTCAGAAATAAAAAAGGTGGTAGACCAGAATTGTTTTCATACTTACCCAAATTCATAAATAGAAATTTATCAGATAATTGAAATTTATTTAATTGGATTTAAAATCTTATAAAATAATATGGAGTCTTCTTGAATTTTATTTTATTCTACATAACATCATAATTGTCAAATTTACTCAAATTAAAACATTATAACGTTCTAAAAAAAGCACTACATGAAAATTGATAATCTGGAACTTATATATCCAAAACTCAATTGAGAAATTTATTCATCTATCTAATTTTCCTATGATTCTTTAAATACCACATATTGATTTATTTCAGTCAATGTTTCTTAGATTAAACTCTAGAAACAATTTTGTCTAATTAATATCCTTATGAAACATTCATTCATTAGAATTTCTTATAAAAAGACTGTTTGATAGAATTTCTTAACCAAAGACTCAAAACATCACAACTTTTAACTTTAGTCTTCCATTGTTATATTTTTATTACCCATTAAAGTACAAGCTATTTAAAAAAACAAAAAAAACTTTTCACTATCTGTTTCTCCAATCCAACTGAATATGGTTGACAACATTGTTGTAACTTCTAAAGAATTCATTTTCATGATCTATCTCTATATAGTAGAAACTTAAATGCATATAACCTATTCCCAATCTGAATACCTTATGCTCAATTACATCCATTCACTCAGTAAAACTACATCTAATATTATTTTTCAAGAGAATGGTTTCTGATTACAAACTTGATCTCCTCATTATTATTTTCTCAAATATTCAATTCTAATTCCTTGAGTCACTTTTCATTTCTTCGTCACATTACAAAACCACAAAAACTATGGAAGTAAAATTTCATAAATTCTTATAGATTATCTATTAGATAAACTATTTCATGTTCTTATTCTCTATTCCATCCAGTAACAATCATATGGTTAGGTTCCTATAATGATATATGTATGAGTTTGTTGCATCCAAAGATCATTCAAACCAACTCAAAATTTATAATAGAAACTTAGTTTTGATGGTTCATCTGATGGATCATCCAATAAATAACCATTCAATACTTTGATCTTCAAAAAACATCATGCTTACTTGAAATTTCTCTTTTCAGAGAAATATTTCAAGAAATACGAGTCTTGAATCTTTAACTTTGAACAAAAACTATGTCTAAATTTTTTTGTCATACAATATGCATCATGTGAAAAATCTTATGATTTGTGCTTGGAATGCTATTTTAGATTCTTCATATCGAAAAAAAGCTTCAACTTCCTTCTTTATTAGAAAGATTTTATCATGTGGTTTTCCATGATTTTGAGAAAATTATGATTATAAAATTTTTTTTAATTTTATTTGTAAGGTCTCAAAACATTGTCACTTTCATAAATTCCAAAATTTACAACCTCTGTCTTTTACAACAAATCAGAAAATTGTATTAACCTAATTTCCATCAACTTTATCATAAACACATTCCAAAGATTTAACCCATTTAAAAAAATATATGTTAGAAAAATTTATTTTTCAACAAAAAACTATTTTAAAACAAAATTTCGCAAAGGATCCTCAATATCCCTATTTATATTTTTTTTGAAAACACTAAATACAGACTTTTTAAACACACCATTTTTCAACACTCAGACTTTTTCAGAACTCATTTTTTTAACAATACAAATTTTCAGCATTTACCAAAATGAATAGTTTGTTAAAAGAGTTTCCTGCAACCACAAAACTATATAAAGTAATTTTTTTTAAGGAATTCCATCCTTTGGTGATTGGAAACTTTAAAGCCATGTTATGATAAAACCTCAACTTTTCTTTAATCTAACTTTTAATTCTCTCCCCCATTTTATAATCACCATTGTTTTAGATTCATTTAACTAGGAAATGTACTTATCTACCACATGTAGGAAAAATTTGTACATATTCTTCCCTTTTTTCAATATAATCAAAAGCATGGTGGGGAATATACTTATGAAAATTAAAATGTAATTTTTGGATTTGAACTTGATGTTGATGTATCAATTCCCTAAATAACTCCTTCAGTGTTTATTTTGAGAAAATATGAGGAATGTGATATTTTTTAGAAATATATTACAACAAAAAATATTCACTTGCAATACTATCTTTTATAATGTTAAACATAATATCACTGTGCTTTGATCTTGAGTGTTGGATAAGTTTCATAGAAAGATTAATTTTACTCTAATTATCATAAAGTTTCTTCAATGTCTTATGAACATCAACTTTCACATCATACATCAAAACTTTCATCCAAAACATTTGAGTAATAGCCTGGGTAGCTAGAACCTATTTTGATTCTACTATGCTCAATGTTACTGAAATCTACTTTTTACTATGCCAGCTCATACATCATTCTACTAAGATAAATGTTCATATATAAGTTGATTACCTATCACTAAAATCTCCAACCTAGTCAACACCAGTATAACCATGAAACTTCATATCACAACAACTTTTGTAAAATATCCCATATAAAGTTTTTCATTTAATATAGAGCTTACTTATATTTTCTTCCAACATGTAATATTATTTCGAATCACTTTGGTATTTGGAACAAAAAGTTACAACATAAACAATATAAGGTCATGCCGATGTTAGATAAACAAAACATCATATGAATTTTTAAGATTCTCTATGATTCAAAAATTTTATAGATTAATATTCAGTCAACATTATTGTAGAGACCCGAAGCTTGACGTACATGGACATTACATTACTTTAGCGGAATACTTAATACATAACAAAAACAGACACACAAGGACCGTAATAGTTTAGTGTTTGTGGAAACTTGGAATGTAATCTTCTAATCATGGTGAAAGATCTTCAACATCTCCCATAAAGATCTTCCCCTTTTTTTTCTTACCTAAAACCTTTCTTTATATCTTGGGGAAAAGAAAACATAAAAAGGGTGAGCTCAAATGCTCAGTAAGGGGAAGCATGGATAAAATAAAACATACCATATACATTTGAACTAAAAAACATGAACATAATGTTTAAAAAAAAATCTTGAGCAATGACATAAAACATGGAAGTAGGTAAGGCATAGATCATAAAGAAACATTAAGAATGATAAAATAGCATGGGAATAAAACATGTAATTGTGGCAACCATTAAGCACATGATATGATTTATATAGTAGCCAAGGCACTACTGCCAAGACCATCTTAGTGGACAAAGTCCCTTTCTGAATCGAGTTCACTCCTCGTTCCAGTCTTGTATTACTGAACCGGTTTAACTTTCCGTTCCATCCATGTCTATATCATGAGATATAAATCTTTACCCAATTCATTGGAGGGAGATATAGGTCCCACCCATCTCATAATTAAATCATTCTTACTTGTGCCACAAAATAAACATACATCATTCATAGTAACCCAATAAATAAAATGGGTTTCATAAACATCATCCCATAATCACATAATCCATATAAAAGAAATGGATATCATTTCATAATAAGAAAAGTGAAACCATGTAAATCATAGATACTTTATACTTGGAACACAAACATATGAAATAATGTCATCTTATATGGAAAAAGGTTTTGGTAAAACACTTGAAATGAATTCTTGAGGAAAATATCCTTTCTTCTTCAAAATCAATTTCTTTTCACAAAACATCATGCTATTTTAAAAGAAAGAGATTTTGTTGAAAATAGTCATGAAATATTTTTAGGAAGCATCATGAAAATAAGTCTTTATAAAACTGTAAAAAATCTGTTCGTGTCGTATAAGTTAAAAAAACATTCTCTTCGTACTTTTGCCGGAAAAGTCAAAAAGTACCTTGTAACATAAAAAAAATAATGATTCCTTACATACCATGTAGTAAAAGTCAAAAATGGGTAAAATGGACTTTAAACATACATGAAAAAACTTTTATAAAACATATACATGGATTATAGAAATAACCCCAGTAAATACTTACGAATATGCAATCTCGGATAAAAATGAGATTTGCAAAATTATCCCTTACCTTAGGTCTGATTTTCTTCGTAAGTGTCTGAACATAATTTATAATGATTTAAATAATGTCATTTACTTATTCCAGAATCATACTCATTGTTATGATATCATATATGGTTCACTTATGACTTTATTTTACCCGTTCTTTTGTAAATTCCATGTTAAAGAGCATTTTGGGTAACATTGTTTCATTTGTCGTCCGTGTTTTGACTTGTAATTATTCATATGATTACTTAGATCATTATTTATTAATTCCAGAATATAAAACATGATTTATATATAATATATATTCAGAATATACATATATATAATAGATCGATAAATGGAAAGAAATACACCGATCATGGAGACAGTAGGCCGTACGTACGCATGAACGTTGTTTTCGTTTCCTTATTGAGTTGAATGGAATTAATTAGAAGAAATACATATATATACACATAAATCCAGTATCACTATTATGTCATATATTTCATGTTTACTTATTATATATACTTTATAATCATTCATGAATGGTTAATGTGGAGAATGAATCTCATCGTGTCGTGGAGACAGTTGTCCGTACGTACGCACGAGCGATGATATCATTCTCATGATCATGGAATTGTATTGGAGTGTATGTATAGTATTTCAGAATCAATATCACTTTACAATAATCATATATAGTTATTATTTACACCATTATACCCATCCAAGTAAGGTGGTGGTGGAAAAAAGATTACACCACAGCGTGGAGACGGTATTCCGTACGTACGCACACGCGGTGATTTCATTTTCCATAGGATGGATAGATGGTGAAATAGGGTTGTTTCATACTTGTAATAAAATATAAGTTTATGAGTGATACTGATGTTATTACTTCATGATGAAACAACTAAAGAAGAAGAAGTGGAAGAAGAAATAAAGATGAAATATTCGGTAACGGGCATTACCTCTTTTTTGAAGAGCTTCTTTGAGACCTCCTTTTAGGGCACAAAAATTTGTCTTTGAAGAAGACCATGACCGCTAGGATTTCTCTAGGGAAGTGGAGAGAATAAATTGGCAGGGGTTGGCCGAGATTTAAGGCTCAAAGTGGTGTGAGGAAGAGGGGGAGGAGGTGCCCTTTTATAAGGGAGGATAGGGGCACCTTTGGAATAACTAAACATATTATTTTATTATAAATCCAAATTCGGGTTTAAATAGCTCCAAATTGATTTATTTCGAATATAATATGGGGATGGGTCGATATCCTCTCATCCAATAGAATTTAGACAAGTTTAGGTCATTATACTAACCTTATCTTTTAGTTTTAACTCTTAGTTAATTAGATTGACATTTACCATGTCACTTTGTATTTTTATATTATATAGTTAATAAACTTTCCATATACATCCAATAGACCCCAAGTGGTCCATTAATGATACAGCTATCATGATATAAGTATCTTGGCCGATCCTTAGATTTTTAGGAATAAAATAACAATCAATAATATAATATTTGTTTTAAAAATAATTATATGTCAATTTTGACACTATTCAATAATTGATTTTTGTGAAACTCATAACAGAATGATTACTTAGACAAAAATTAATTAAATCAATCCTAACATTACATGTTAAACTAGAAAATTAGTTTAATTCATAAAAAGTCTGAAATTATATTTATTTGGGTATTTATAATATCAATTCTTCTAATTTTTCACTATTATGGTAATTAATGTATCATCATTGTGTCATAAATAAAATAATTTATTTAATGTTTAAAAATTATAAATAAGATATAATTATGTAGGAAATATTATTATATTTTCAATTAATATTTACAATCAAATTTATCTTATTTATAACCTTATATTAAAAATATTTTCGTAAATAAACTTTGATTTTAACTCTTTTAACTCCTCTTTGAATTAAATAATAATAAATGTCCTAATCTATTCCAAGTGGGCCTAAATGGTCATATTTTATTCCTAAGGTTGTTTTAGGTCGAATTACACTTATCCAATAGAATTAGGACATGTGTTAGGGTAATAATAATTTCATTTTTACCCTTAATTACCCTATTTACTTTTAACTGTGGTAAAAAAAGTAAAAAGTTACTATTCACCAAAAATTATTTTCATCTCATTGAACCACATTTTACTTACTGACATCAACCGGGTCTCTCGGATTTTTGAAATTCCACTCACAGAAGCGGTAAAATTAAGTTTTATGAAAAATTCAATTTTTTAACTACCACTCAGTGGTTTCACTATTCATCAAAAAAATGAAAGTTTCCCGAAGAATACCAAAAATTAGGCTTAAGTTATATTTGATATT
This sequence comes from Viscum album, assembly GCA_963277665.1. Taxonomy (NCBI): domain Eukaryota; kingdom Viridiplantae; phylum Streptophyta; class Magnoliopsida; order Santalales; family Viscaceae; genus Viscum; species Viscum album. Next base: position 1,514,681,870 of record OY728131.1, read on the forward strand.
ATGAACTCAAAAATTATGTCTATTTTACCAAATTTAAAAAATATCAGTTTCATTACTTAATTTAAAAATTAATTCCCGTCGTCAAAACAAATAGCGTGTTCTTAAAAGATAATAACTATCAAAAGATTGACACTTGTTTACGTCTGGTTTAAATGTTAAATTACATCCAATGACCAAAATTGTATTAAATTGTAAAAATATATTCTAAATATACTTTAAAACCACTAAAATTAATAATTTATCACTATTAATTATTTCGATTAAAAATGTTGTTTTTAATTAAAATTTAGTAATTTTCACTATTCATCAAAAAATGAAAGTTATCCGAAAAGTACCAAAATTTCACCCTATGCTAATTTCGATATTCCAAATCCAAAAATGATGTCCATTTTGAAAAATAAAATTTACAAAATTTCAAAAAGTGGTTATTACTATTCATAATGGCTAGTTTTAATAATATTTTAATAGCATATCATTGTTTAGTAAAACTTGGTATTGCGTACTACACACGCTATCGAGGAAAGTCACGATTGCGTGTAATGCAAGGCAATTCAAGGATGCGTGTTGTGCAAAATCCTTTTGGTGTAGCGTACAACACAAGACATTAATGAAATTAAAAAGAATATTTTTAATAAAATCTCGGGGTGTTACATTCTACCCCCCTTAAAATGAATTTCGCCCTCGAAATTTGTCGGGGTTATAAATGGTTTACTATTAGAAAGTTTCTTTAATAGAAACCCACATCATTAAAATGAATACCAAAACCAATATTTAAAAACAAATGTATGAAATGTAACGGTTAGCCAAATAAACTAATCACCGAGTTTCCACATAGGTGAAAATATGGATATGGAAGAGAAATCTAGTCATCATGTTCTGATGGAGAGTGGTAGAGAACATGGCTATGGAAAAGCCAGCAATCACATAGCCATAAATTTGTGACAATCTAAGGTACAATCTGATTCATCATATATAAGAGCACTAGGACAACATTTTTGGTTTTCAAGATCATTTCCCTAAAGTTGATGAAATCGGAATTAGAAGAAATACTTTCATGATTTTGGTATAGTCTCACCGTTGGTCATTCTTTGGACTATTTCCACTTCATCTCTTGAGGAAATGAAGTTGAATTTGTCATTTGTGAAGTGTTAGCAGATCATGTGATAGAATGATGGGTCATTCCATCTGTCTTAATCAAAAGGTTAGCAATAGTTATATACATAAGTCAATCTATTGTATATTGTTCCAAAAATGGACTTATACTTCATCTATCATACCACATAATAAAATAAAACTAGTTTATACTAACCAGGGACTTCCTGTAGGCTAGTGGTAGGCGATAAAGGACAGTCGCACTTCGGTTGTGGGTTCGATTCCCACAGCCTTGTCTGACGCGAGGGGCTGTCGCCCGTCCTAGAGGTTGTCCTTTTTTCTAAAACTACATTACTATAGCTTCCCATCAATAATATCAAAAAAAGTTCTATCCTTAAACAATACTAACTTATGTCAAACATAATCCATTCCAATCTTCAGGATTATCTAATATACTTCAGTCCAATATCATAGTATAAAGAAAACCATTAATTGAAATTTCATCAACCAAGCATGTGAATACCATCATTTATCCCCCATATATCTTGTTGGTCACATTCCAATCATGTGAATACCTTAATCATGCATTCTCTTGAAAATTTAATACCCATTAAACCTTAGTGAAAACATGAATGCTGTCGAAAGTTAACTCTTTCCACATACCAAAATCCAAAAATTTTATATACTCAAACCATGATATAACCTTCTCCTTATATCAGTCATGAGCTCATGAATACTATCAAACATTTAATTTTCCCTTTATCCCTTCATTATGCACATATCATCTATATTCCAAAAATACTTGAATAACCTTTCATGGATACTGGTACCTTTAATCATACACTTTCAAAACTCAAGGAAAGACTACAGTGTAACAATCTTTAGATGTCTTTTTATTCCATAGTACCATGAGATTACTTATACAACATTACACTTGATAAACAAGTAATCATTCCACTACCTTCTTAAACCATTGACCGAGCTTCAACAATTCTTTCATCTCACATATCATTTGTAGTCTCTTCATTATCATCAACATAAATACTACCCATACAGCCATACTGATTCTCTTCATGAGACTTTCCCTTAGGGAATTGGTTTGCATAATGCCCGTACATTCCACATTTAAAACATTTAACCATTGTTGATGTCATAGCAATACCATTATCCTCATCCATGGTGTTAACTGAACCTTTTCCTTTGCACTTTCCATCTTTGTGTCCTTCTTTTCCACACCCAAAGCATCGTCCAATTCCCTTGAAACAATCTATCAGATGCCTCTTCCCACATGATTTACATGAGGGAAATTGAACTTTCCTTCCTCTATGATCATCATGAAACTCCATCTTTCTTTTATTATCTGAGTCGGGAAACTTACCAAAGTTGAGATTATTGATCATATTTTGAGATTGCTGATTAGGCATAAAAACGATGTTTGGACTTCCAAATCCCATTTCCTTTGGTTTCTCATGAAGAATATCATTCCATTGTCCGTCATATCCTCCATTATCATGAATCTTCCTGTTTCCAGCCATTTTCTAAAACCCAAAAAGAATAGTGTGAGAGGAAAAAATCATGCTAGGGAAAAAAAACATAGTAAAGGGGAAGTACCCTCAATATCTAACATCTTAGGTTAAATTATAAGATCGTTACTATTTTTATAGGACTATATCCTATATGTATACTTATCCTTAGGGGCATCCCTAGACATACCTTAGAAATATCTTTAGGGATCTCACTAAAGTTTTCGCATCCTAGTTTCCAAAGGTTGACTAAAAATTTCCTCTGATACCAACTGTAGAGACCCGAAGCTTGACATACATGGACATTACATTACATTAGCGGAATACTTAATAAATAACAAAATCAGACACACAAGGACCGTAATAGTTTAGTGTCTTTGGAAACTTGGAATGTAATCTTCTAATCATGGTGAAAGATCTTCAACATCTCCCATAAAGATCTTCCCCTTTTTTTTCTTACCTAAAACCTTCCTTTATATCCTGGGGAAAGGAAAACATAAAAAGGGTGATCTCAAATTCTCAGTAAGGGTAAGCATGGATAAAATAAAACATACCATATACATTTGAACTTAAAAACATGAACATAATGTTTAAACAACAAAATCTTGAGAAATGACATAAAACATGGATGTACGTAAGGAATAGATGATAAAGAAACATTAAGAATGATAAAATAGCATGGGAATAAAACATGTAATTATGGAAACCATTATGCACATGATATGATTTCCATAGTAGCCAAGGTATTGCTGCCAAGACCATCTTAGTGGACAAAGTCCCTTTCTGAAACGAGTTCACTCCTCGTTCCAGTCCTGTATTACTGAACCAGTTTAACTTTTCATTCCAGCCATGACTATATCATGAGATATAAATCTTTACCCAATGCATTGGAGTAAGATATAGGTCCCACCCATCTCATAATGAAATCATTCTTACTTGTGCCACAAAATAAACATACATCATTCATGGTAACCCAATAAATAAAATGGGTTTCATAAACATCATCCCATAATCACATAATCCATATAAAAGAAATGGATATCGTTTCATAATAAGAAAAGTGAAAACATGTAAATCATAGAGACTTTATACTTGAAACATAAACATATGAAATAATGTAATCTTAGATGGATAAAGGTTTTGGTAAAACACTTGAAATGAATTCTTGAGTAAAATATCATTTCTTCTTCAAAATCAATTTATTTTCAAAAAATTTCATGCTATTTTAAAAGAAAGAGATTTTGTTGAAAATACTCATGAAATATTTTTAGGAAGCATCATGAAAATAAGTCTTTATAAAACTGTAAAAAATCTGTTCGTGTCGTATAAGTTAAAAAAACATTCTTTTCGTACTTTTTCCAGAAAAGTCAAAAAGTACCTCGTAACGTAAACAAAAAAATGATTCCTTACATAACATGCAGTAAAAGTCAAAAATGGGTAAAAAGGACTTTAAACATACATGAAAACAATTTTATAAAACATGTACATGGATGATAGAAATAACCCCAGTAAATACTTACGAATATGCAATCTCAGATAAAAATGAGATTTGCAAAATTATCCCTTAACTTAGGTCTGATTTGCTTCGTAAGTGTCCAAACCACCTGTATAATGATTTAAATAATGTAATTTACTTATTCCATAATCATAATCATTGTTATGATATAATATATGGTTCACTTATGACTTTATTTTACCCGTTCTTTTGTAAATTCCATGTTAAAGAGCATTTTGGGTAATATTGTTTCATTTGTCGTCCGTGTTTTGACTTGTAATTATTCATATAATTACTTAGACCATGATTACTTAATTCCAGAATATAAAACATTATTTATATATAATATATATTCAGAATATAAATATATATAATAGATCGATAAATGGAAAGAAATACACCATTCATGGAGACGGTAGGCCGTACGTACGCATGAACGTTGTTTTCGTTTCCTTATTGAGTTGAATGGAATTAAGTAGAAGACATACATATATATACACATAAATCTAGTGTCATTATTATGTCATATATTTCATGATTACTTATTATATATACTATATAATTATTCATGAATGGTTAATGTGGAGAATGAATCTCATCGTGTCGTGGAGACGGTTGTCCGTACGTACTCACGAGCGATGATATCGTTCTCATGATCGTGGAATTGTATTGGAGTGTATGTATACTATTTCAGAATCAATATCACTTTACAATAATAATATATAGTTATTATGTACACCATTATACCCATCTACGTAAGGTGGTGGTGGAAAATAGATTACACCACGGCGTGGAGACTGTATCCCGTACGTACGAACACGCGGTGATTTCGTTTTCTGTAGGATGTATAGATGGTGAAATAGGGTTGTTTCATACTTATAATAAAATATCAGTATATTAGTGATACTGATGTTATTACTTCATGATGAAAAAACTAAATAAGAAGAAGTGGAAGAAGAAATAATGATGAAAGAATCGGTAACAGGCATTACCTCTTCTTTGAAGCGCTTCTTTGAGACCTCCTTTTAGGTCACTAAAATTGGTCTTTGAAGAAGACCAGGACCACTAGGATTTCTCTAGGGAAGTGGAGAGAAGAAATTGGCAGGGGTTGGACGAGCTTGAAGGCTCAAAGTGGTTTGAGGAAGAGGGGGAGGAGGTGCCCTTTTATAAGGGAGGATAGAGGCACCTTTGGAATAACTAAAACTTTTATTTTATTATAAAGCCAAATTCGATTTTAAATAGCTCCAAATTCATTTATTTCGAAGATAATGTGGGGATGGGTCGAAATCCTCTAATCCAATAGAATTTAGACATGTTTAGGTCATTATACTAACCTTATCTTTTAGTTTTAACTCTTAGTTAATTAGATTGACATTTACCATGTCACTTTGTATTTTTATATTATATTTTTAATAAACATTCCATATACGTCCAAGAGACCCCCATGTGGTCCATTAATGATACACCTATCATGATATAAGTATCTTGGCCAAACATTAGATTTTTAGGTATAAAATAACAATCAATAATATAATATTTGTTTTAAAAATTATTTTATGTCAATTTCGACACTATTCAATAATTGATTTTTGTGAAACTCATAACAGATTGATTACTTCTACCAAAGTTAATTAAATCAATCATAACATTCCATATTTAACTAGAAAATTAGTGTAATTCATAAAAAGTCTGAAATTATATTTATTTCGGTATTTATAATATCAATTATTCTAATTTTTCACTATTATGGTAATTACTGCATCATCATTGTGTCAAAAATAAATTAATTTATATAATGTCTAAAAAATATAAATAAAATAAGATTATGTAGAAAATCGTATTATATTTCTAATGAATATTTAAAATCAAATTTATCTTATGTATAACCCTATATTAAAAATGTTTTAGTAAATAAACTTTGATTTTAACTCTTTTAACTCTTCTTTGAATTAAATAATAATAAATGTCCTAATCTAATCCAAGTGGGCCTAAATGGTAATATTTTATTCCTAAGGTTGTTTTTGGTCAAATTAAACTTATCCAATAGAATTAGGACATGTGTTATGGTAATAATAATATCATGTTTACCCTTAATTACCCTATTTATATTTAACCGTGGTAAAAAAAGTAAAAAGTTACTATTCACCAAAAAATATTTTCATCTCATTGAACCACATTTTACTTACTGACATCAACCGTGTCTCTCAGATTTTTTAAATTCCACTCACAGATGTGGTCAAATTAAGTTTTATGAAAAATTCAATTTTTTAACTACCACTTAGTGGTTTCACTATTCATCAAAAAATGAAAGTTTCCAGAAAAATACCAAAAATTAGGCTTAATCTATATTTGATATTATGAACTCAAAAATCATATCTATTTTACCAAATTCAAAACATATCAGTTTCATTACTTAATTTAAAAATTAATTCCCATCATCAAAACAAATAGCGTGTTCTAAAGAAATAATAACTATCAAAAGATTGACACTTGTTTATGTCTGGTTTAAATGCTAAATGACACCCAATGACCAAAATTGTATTAAATTGTAAAAATATATTCTATATATACTTTAAAACCACTCAAATTAATATTTTATCACTATTAATTATTTCGATTAAAAAGGTTGTTTTTAATTAAAATTTAGTAATTTTCACTATTCATCAGAAAATGAAAGTTATCTGAAAAGTACCAAAATTTCACCCTAAGCTAATTTCGATATTTTGAATCCAAAAATGAAGTCAATTTTGAAAAATAAAATTTACAAAATTTCAAAATGGTTATTACTATTCATAATGGCTAGTTTTAATAATATTTTAATTGCATATCGTTGTTTAGTAAAACTCGGTATTGCGTACTACACACGCTATCGAGGAAGGTCGCGATTACGTGTAATGAAAGGCAAGTCAAGGATGAATGTTGTGCAAGATCCTTTTGGTGTATCATAAAACATAAGGCATTAATGAAATTAAAAAGAATATTTTTCATAAAATCTCGGGGTGTTACATTTATCCTAGTTCAAATTGGATTAGAAAATTCTTTAGAATATTCCATGAATTTTTTTTATAATAATATCATGATGTATTTTTCATGATATTGGTAAATGTATTTTAGTTTTTGTTTAACTTGTAATCCCAGGAAGAAAGTTAATTCTCCCAATATTGAAATTTCAGAAATTTTCCTTCATTACATTAGTCAACAGTTTAATTTTTTTTTTCTATATCCTAATAAAAAATTATATCACCCAATTAAAAAACTAAAATTTGGATGATGGAGTTTAATTATTTCAAATATTAGTTTTTATAAACTTTCCCTTTTGTAAAATTCAACTTTTTTCTAGAAATTATCATGTTTGGAGTACCAAGGAAATGGGAATTGTATCAACCCTTATAAGGATTTTTTCAATTTAAAAACCTTCATTCCACCTTCTTCAAAATATTTTTTTTTGCTTTTCGAATAAACCCACTTCATGGTTCTGTGGGGAAACTTTAAAATCACATAATAAAACTGAATCAAATCATTTATCAATCATTCAACTGAAAATCATCCAAGAAGAATTCCAAAACTACCACAATTCATGATTCAAAATTCAAAAATAAAAAAAAAATTTGGGAACCACCATTGCCCCTCAGGCCACCACAACTCAATATTACCTAATTTGAAATTCAAAATAAAATAAAATAAATGATTAATCACCAATATATATCTACTGACTGACCATGTGACCTATTGAGATGAGAAAAGAGATACTTCAATGTTGTTTCCACCACTCGAAACATCAATGAGAGTACACTTCTGCATCATCGAGACTAAAAAAACTAGACACCTTTGTCACCTGAAATGGATCTAGGATCTTTTTTTGAAAAATCATCTTACTATAGAAAACCCATTTCATCAGAATAACCATTATCTAAAACCCAAATGAAGGAGTGAATCCTACATGGTTTTTACATCATAAACCACATGGGAATACACAAAATCACATCCCAAAGCCTCCAAGAGAACCACCGCACTAGACCGACCTATGGAGGAGCAATGTAATAGGAAAATAAAGTAGTGTTTGAGAAGAAATAGTCTCAAAACTAGGCCAAAACCTTTTTGAGGACCATCAAAACCTTCCAAAAAACCCCATATCTGAACCTTCATTAAAGAATCAAAGACCACATCCTCCCCTGAAAAACCACCATGCATGCCTCATAGGACACCGACGATGCCCCAACCCACACATCCAAACATATCGATGTAACTAGACTTCTAGACCTAATATAAAACCAAACAAATACCTCATATCAGTGAATTCTCCATCGAAATTTCCATTGCTGAATCTGAACATTTCAATATTTGAAGAGGTAAAAATCAAGTATCCTTGTTCATAAGAGAATACCGACTAAGGTCATGCCTATAACACGGAATACCATAGAATCAAACAAACCAAAACCTATTTATTACCACCTCTCTAGATCCGAATGATTGTGGAACCATGGAATTTGAGGTGAGCATAGTGATTTGAGAGGACAAGGTATCCGAACAACATCATTGTCGATGAGGTAGAAAAATAGATACGTCATAACAAGAGCAAGCTGACTCAGGTCGCGCATGGAATACCGATGACCATTGAACCACATATACCAAAACCTTTTTTACTCATCACTCTAGATCTGACTTGGAGAGGTATATAGGAACATGCGGGTAGAGAAGGGGTTTGAGTGAACATAGAAATCAATAACAAAATAACATCATCAAGAGCCCTAAAACCTCCCTGTGGAACTATCACCCAGAAAAAACCACGAAATTTGAATGTTTTAATTGTCATCAATGATGAAAAACATAATATCATTCACTCATTTATTCCACAAACATCACCAGTCCATCATCGCATCATAATGTTTGACAATTCATTATCTAGTATGAAAATATGTACCCATCTACACTAGAGTGAACTAAAACCTTTTCCAAACAATTAACCCCATTCCTATGGAGCACTGTTTTGAAAGAAAAGAAAATATGAGATATCCCAAGACTCAGGGATAGTCAATTGAAAGGGGAAAGTAGAGGAGGAGGAAAAAGTAAAAGAGGTAGTGGGAGGGGGAAGACAACCAAGAAGAGTAATCCTCCGTCCAAATTTCATCCCATCTTGCTTCTATATTCATCAAGTAAAAATACTCATGTTTTCTCAATGTAAACTTCTTATTAAATATCACCATAATGGAATGATGAGTTTTAGTCCATTTGATAAAATTTAAAACTTTGATGTGAAAATACTGCTAAAGACATTTTAATAGTTTAAAATCTTGCAATGGGGGAAAAGGTTTATTCAAAATAAACATCGTTCACCTATTAATAAACATTATAAAAAAGTATTACATTATTTCATGAAACTAATTCATGTTCATTAAACTATTTTATATAAAACCATTTTATTACAACAACATTTTTATCAATTATTCATAGAAAACGTTCCCATATTTCATTTTTCTCAATTTCAGCCAACTCATCATTCATTTAATTCACCCATTCATTGTATTTTACTACTTTAGAAACTGATTTTGATTCAATCTATGAAATTAGAGATGTATGATTTTCTAATCTCAATCTTCTTAAAGTTTAATGTTGATATTTATGATTTTCAGGTATATTTTTTATTTTCAACCTAGTTCTGTAATGAATGAAATTTTATAATTTATCTTCCAGCATAACATTCCTCCTCAATTGATTCCTTTGAGTCTTGACATATCTATTTTCGATCACCTTCAATTTAATTAGAAATATTTATCAATCTTCCTCAACATTTTCAATATATTTTTTAAGGAATTTTCATTTTCATTAATTTTTTACATTATAAGAATAATTTTTTTTTGTAAATGTTTGTTCTAAATTTTGAAACTTCTTCTGTTTGCTGAATATCCCATAAATGTTCCTTCCTCAGAATTTTAATTAAATTTTAGAAGATCCAAATTTTTTGTCTTTGGTAAATAGGGACCTCCTAAAACCATGAAATATTTCACTAATGGTTTATTGATATACCAAATTTCATAAGAAGTCATGTTTGATTTTGGCCTAAGAAAACAATTAATTTTTACATGTACAGAAACACTCATAGCTACTCTCCTGTAAAAAATTCAATGTTTGTATTATAATAACATACTTCTTCCCATTTCTACTAAGCATCTATTTTTTCTTCTCGCTACTCCATTTTGTTGTGGGGGTGTATGGAGCACTATATTGATATTTGATTCTATTCTTTTTCAAAAAAATTTCGAAATCATTCCATGTAAATTTTATACCATTATATGTTTTCAACTTCTTTATACAAACCCCCATTTAAGTATCAACATCTCTTTTTAGAAAATCAAGACATTTATATAAACTTAAACTTTTATTTTATAAATATAATGCTCGTCATCTGAGTGAAATTATAAATAATAGTAATAAATTAACATTAAGATATTATTTATTTATGTCTCATTGGTATAAAAATATCTGAATAAATTAGTTCAGGAGGTCTAGTAGACCGAATATTAGAATTCTTATGGAATTTACTAGTCATTTTCCCTTTCTGATAAGTTATAAAAACATCTTATTCTCTTAAATTCAATGCTACAAAATTTTATACAACATTAAATTGACAAAGTTTATCAATTATTTTTTCACAATATTCCCAAGTCTATGCTGCCACAATTTTTTTTCTTCTTTAGTACTTAGATAATAAGAATCACAATGTTCTCTTATCTTTAAAATATTTCTTAGGGATATTTCTCCTTTAGTTACTACTTTTCCATCAGTAACAATATTGATGATTGAAGAATCTTTTGTGAAGATCACTTCATTACCATAATTAAAAAATTTAACTTACCATAATTATGTTGTGTTTTATCCCATCAATAAATAGAACTTCCTTAGATTTCAACTTTTCTACTTCAATCCCAACCATTCTAATTCATCTTATTTTTAAATAAATATCATCCCCAAAGGCAACTATTCCACAGTCCAAATTTTCTAATCTTTCATGTTTTCACATATTTGGTCATGTGTGGAGAACATCCCCTATTGAGAATCCATGGTTTTTCCTTTTAGTTTCATTTATATTTGTCTCAATAACACATTCTCTTTCCTCTAATTTGTTCTTTCCACCTTCCTATTATTTTTTTGTATAATAACTTTTACCTTGAAGATTTTTCATATATTCTTTGGTATGGGGGCCAAATTGGTCCCATATTCCTTATACTTCTTCCAGACATTCAAATTTGTTTTTATGTTGGAAATTTTATAACATCTTAAGATTTAACATTTTAAAATTTATATGTTTTAGGAAAGTTACTTATTCTATTTCTACTATTTCTCTATCTCGGTTCATATATTCTTCTAGGAAGTGAAAAATTATGCTAATAACTATAAAACATATTCCCTTCGATTCCAAAACACTAGAAAAAAGTCATCCAATCTTTGTTGTCAATAGAAGTATGATATTTCTCTGTAGGTATTATTTTGAGGTTCATAATGATTTTCTACTCTACCACTCTCTCATCATGAACAATCTATATTATAGAATGAATTTTAAAATTTCGTGAATGTAAATTATTTTTCCCAATGCGTCTCACCCAATATTTTCCAAAAAATTTTCTTAAGACCTGAAATGTTAAGAAAATCATATTAAAAATTATTTTTTGAAGATTTATAATTCACCAGAGTCTTTTATTGTTATTTTTATATTACTTTATATGATTCAAATTTTAATTCTGCAGCCTTGTTGAAAATTTTATTGAATTTTTTTAAGATAATTACAGAATCAAGGAGTTCAAAATTATTTTTTTTATCTTTATATTACTTAGATTATAAGTTCTTACTATTTTCTTCATCCATCTTTCCCTATTAAACAATTTCTAGTTTATATACAAAGATCTCCTAGATGAATTCTTCGTTATGCTTAACAACAAATTTTCGTCAATTAGTAAATTTTTTAATATATTTATTCACCATTTTTATTTCATTACTTAGAGTTTATTTTTTCTCAATACATGCTACATGTTTTGATCTAAGATTATACTCTCTGTAAGAATCATCACCTTATTCATCTTCTTTACTATATGAAAATATTTCTTTTTTATTATCATTTTACAAAAGGGTTCTGATTCTTTCTGATCATTCATCTTTTGATGAATTAATATAATCTACATCATATTAAAATTTCTTACTCAACATGATTATTCTATTTCCAATGAACTTGTTCTTTCCCATGATGTTCTTATTTTATTTCTTGGAAATTTTATAAAACATATTCCACCATGGGTTTTCTTTAAAATTATATTCAAATTTACCGACTTTATTTTTTGGTAAATTCAATTAAAAATTTCAAATTACTCCACACTAAAAAAAACATTAGAGAAATATTTATTATATATTTTCCCCTTCATATTCTATAATTCTTGGAGATAAGTGACATGATTTTTCCATTCAAATCATCCTCCTACTTATCTTTATAATTATAAGGATCCCCATCTTCATCTTTTTGAATTTTCTTCTTTCTCATAGATTCAAAATCCCTTTCATCTTTAATATTATTTTATAATTTTGGAGATTTCATCTTTTCATAGGAAATAAAAAAGTCATACAATTTATTAAGATATAAATCTTATTTATCCTCTAATTAAGATATTTTAGAATCAAACATATCTTTAAATTTTCTCATGAGTTTCTTAATAGTTGTAGTGTCTTTCAAGAAATCTATAAAACCACTAATGTTTTATAAAACATGATTCACTCTGGTGAATTAATCCTCAATAGTTTTTTATATCTAATTATTATATTTTTTAAATTTAAATGCTATATTTTTTGTTTTTTTCCTTCACATTATTATTTCCATTAATAATATTGTCGATCTTATCCCATATTATTTTATCTATTTTGAGACCCATCAAATTTATGTAAATTTTTTATAAAAAATACATGAGAATAATATTTCAAGAGTTTCCATCAAATTTAATATTTCTCTTGTTAGAAAAACTTAAACGATCATCTTTCACAGTGGGTGGATACCCAATTGTAGTAGCATCATCAACTTCCAAGAAAGTGAAATAACATATATAGAATGATCAGGTTTTTTCATCCATGATAATTTTTCCATCAAAAGAATGAATTTATATAATATTTATGGAATTATGATTATTTAAGATAAATATAAAAAAAGGTAACATGCACTCAAATACCAATTAAAGTTTGTAAGGATCATTGAATCACAGAGAGGGGGGAGTTAAATCAATGATTTTTTTAGAAATTTAATTTTCACAAAATTTAACCCCAAAAACTTGTTTGATTTTATCCGTTATAATATTTTCATCAAATAATATGAATAAGAAATAAGGAGATTAAAAAGTCACATATGATTTACAAGGTTTGAACAAAGTGTGAGAACCTACATCCTTTCCATATCCACTCCTGTGGGTCTACGGAAATTCAATATAATAAAGAAGTGAATATAACTTTATTGGAAAATAATAACAGAACTCTTTAATTTTTTGATAAGAAAGATTATATTGATCTCTATCAGTTTAAATTTTTATCTTAAAGTATTTTAGGCACAAAAAAAGTAACTTTGATAATACTTATCCATAGGGGGTCTTTCCAGAATATCTATTCAATATTCCATTCGTCTGATCTTCTCAATCCAAAAATCATATGTATAGTAATATATTTACATTTCACCATTTCTTAAAATACACATAAACTAACATTAATTTATGCGCAATTAATAAAACTTTAAACCTCCCAAAATCTACTCAGAACTCTGTCTAATCCACTCAGTCTATTTATCTCTATCGGATAATCTAAATGTTCTGATGACCAATTTTCTAATCGAAGACTCTTTCTAGAAGCCTCCTCTATAAAATTTTTTTTCATAATTTCAGTTCTTCATCTACCAGACCAGTGATATTGTATGATATAATATCCACCACTATTTATAGGTTCTCTTATAAATCATAATGATAGTAACCCTAAATTATTTTCCCACTCTTATAAATTCATAAATATTAATTTATCTGAAATTTAAACTTCATTTTATTTCTTTTTAAATCTTAAATAATTGTCTGTAGTCTTATCGAATCTTCATATATTCTCCAAAACATCAAAACTATAAAATTTACTCAAATTATAACATTACAATTTTTTGTATGGAAATTGATTTTATGAAACTTCTATATCCCAAACTCTATCCATAACTCTCTTCATCAATTCAGTTCTCTATAATTTCATGAAATACAAATCATTTATGTAGCTTAATTAATGTTTCCTAGTTCAAACTCTAGAAATAATTTTGTCTGATTAACATACTTGTGAAACAATTGTTCATTGAACCTTATGAAAAAAGACATTCTAATGGACTTTCATACTAGAGATTCATGAAATCACACCATTCAACTTCAATATTCCTCTGTCATATTTTCTTTTCAAACTGAAGTAAAAAATATCTAAAAAACAAAAAATGGTAACTTTTCTCGATCTATTGCCTGAATCCAACAAAATATGACTGATTTTTTTCCAACAACTAAATAATTTAGTATCATGCAACATCTATATCTCATAAACACTTGAACACATTTGAATTTTTATATGTCTGAAGACTCTATTTTCTCAACTGCATCTATTCACTTGTTATTAATTTATCCTACCAAAATTTTTGGATGAACAATTTTTGATTACCAACTTGATATTCCACTTTATCTTTTATTAGATATTTAATTTTGATTACTTGAGTAAGTATGTATTTCTTATATAATCTTCATAACCTAAATAAATCATCAACCACTTCATCAAAAATTATTTTAGATTCTATGTCTGATGAATTGCATTCAATGATTCTTCACTATTCCATCTAATAGACATCATCCATTCATGTCTATTTTATGATCTTCATTTGAGTCTGTGGCATCAAGATATCCTATTCACTAACATAGAATTTAAAATAAAAGATTCTTTTTTGTGGTTCATCCTATGGATTTTAAAATAAAAAATGTTTTAATTATTTGAGCTTCAACAAACATCAAGCATTCTAGAATATTCCCAATTTGGAGAAATATGTATGGATTTTTGAGTCCAAAAACTTAAACTTTGAAAAAAACTCCTTCAGAAGTTGTTTTATCTGGTAATATAAATCTTGAGTTGCTTCTAATTATCTACATCCAGGATACCATGTCTAAATAGAGCTATTTGAATTTTTTCAACATCCTACTTTTTTTGAAATCGTTTATCATGAGGTTTTCTAGGATATTGAGTCCTTTGATATCCATAAAGCATCTTATGACTTGATTCGGAAATATCTACAACTTCCCAACTTTCATAAAATTCAAACATTACAACATTATTTTTTTCAATAACTAAAAAAACATTCTTAATGCCATTTCTAGAAACATTACATTATACACATTCAAGAACATTAATATGTTTTAAAAAAACATTATTAATAATATTTTATTTGTAAAAAACAAAAGTTTATTAAATCAAAACATCAAAAGGATCCTATATTAAATTCACATGGTCTTTTACGATTAAAATTATAGATTTCTAGGACAAAAAATTAACTAGAAAAACTCATGTCATTTTTAACTGACGAGTACTTTTTCTCACTTATAAACAAATTCTTAATCTGCAATAAGTATTCAAAATCTCCAAAAAAATATTTAAAAGGATAATATTTAAGATACACCATATGTATTTATTTTCTTTATAACCTGGAAAAACAAAAAACCTAAAAAAGCGGTGGGTTCAGGTTCCTTGTAAGGGTAAACATAAGAAATATCAATAAAAGATCATATGTGAGCACAAAAATGAGAAGGTAAGTATAATCCAGATATACAAGGATATTAAAACAAACAAATCCTTGATTATAAATCCTTGAAAAAGGGATGACATAACATAACTATGAAAATTATATTATAAAAGATGCATAAAAAAGGAATTTAACATAGAATAAAAATAAATGAAACTTAAAAAAGGCAACAAAATCATCAGAATAATAAAATATTGTGAGAAAACTTATTATGGAAACACCTATGAGAAAATAATCAATATTCCACGTTAAAATGTTAGAGAACTCATTTTACCAATCCTTTTAAACAAACTCATTATTTCCATGCCTAACTGTATCAGGAGATATCAACTTAAACCAATGAATTAGAGGGCGATATATGACCCCACCGATCATTGTCTATATCTCGATGTGCTATAAAAAATCAATCATATCAGAAATAACCCATTTATATAAAATGGGTTTCATATATTTTTGAAATGAAATAATGTATGTTAAACATTCATAATTCAATTAATAATCATTATAAACTCATGGAATATAAATATGTATCCAATGATACTAAATAACATTCAAGGTAGATATCATTCAATGAAATATATATTCTTGAAACCATATAAATAAAGGGTATATAGTTTAGTTAAAAAATTCCCCAATAAATATATTAATTGAATATAGGTTAACTCCCTTTATTCAATTTAAGGAAATATAGTGTCTATAAAGGGAATTCATTGGAAGTAAAATATCTCATATTCATAGTGGATGGTTAAGAATGAAAAATACAGTGAGGTGTAATTATTATGATTTAAATTAAATTTAATAATACATAGTGAGAAATTTTGTTGATGGTAACTTTGGAAGAATATCATTGATAAATAATGAAATATGTTAAAGGATGTTATCTTAGATGAAAGAATTTTTTTAAGACTATTATGAAAATAACTTTTAAACTAAGAAGCATTATTGATATTTTCTAAAAAAAATAAGTGGAAATATTTTATAAAACCTTGAGTATAAGAATTTATTTTATGAAACATGATAACACAAATATAATGTTTCATAGAAAAAGTAAAAAATGGCATAAGGATATGTTCACACATAAGACATCAAAAAATATATTTTTACACATTTATGAAAACAAACCATTTAAGAAATGTTATAAATTTTATTAAATATTTTAATGTAATTGAATATATTATAAAATTACCTAATCAATTATTGGTGCATAGATAAGGATATCTAAAAAATTATCCAATGAATACCAACATGGAAAAAGAGGACTCCCAACTGAAAAAAAGTAGTATGGTTATTTTTATTATAATGGGGAAAAAGTTATCCATGGGGAAAAATAAATATAAAAGAAAAAACCCCATTAATGAGTAGAGGATAATAAAATTATATGGGTTTTAGAGAAAAAAGTATACAAATTCCCTAGACGAATTATTTTTCAACAGTAGTCTATATTTGAAAATGATATTAGCAATGGAACCCATATAGTATTATTAATGTAATAATAAAAGGATTTTGAGAGGAAGATCATGAAAAGGACATTTATATATCCATAATTAGAATATATTTTCTTATATAAAATAAATAGGGTAGGGAATTTTTAGAAAAAAATTCTTCATGTTGACATTTTAGTGGTTTTGGGTGGATTGTGTTTGTTGAATAAGAAAGTTTCTAAGGTTAATTATGAATTTATAATGAGATTTTTGACAATTTAGGTTTAAAATTTTTCAAGTTAGAGTTATAAAATTTATAGAAGTTGTTCAAAATGTTGTTCATACAAGGTGGCGTAATTTCCCAATATTTTCCAAATTTTAGGGGTCCAAAATTTAGAGAAAGGGAAATGATTCATGAAATACATGTTTTAAGGAATGAATCATGTAAATATTTTAAAGTTATAAAATTAAAAAAATATAGGTTTTTTAGAGAAATATTCTATATTTATTGAAGAATGATTCTTGAAAGACAGTATGTTTCATGACATTGAAAATTCTCTATAATGTTCTACGAAGGTGGTGAGTTTCATGAATAGATTTAAGAGATTCATGAAATGGTGGCATCGAGTGAGAAATTTTCATAAAGCTGTGTAAATTTATATAAATAGAAAGATAACCCACTAATTTAAAATTGATCAATGTTTAAGTGAGATTCAATGTTTCTAAATTCATGAGAGTGTTTCATAAATAATTTTCACCCATGAAGGGTTCATAAGAAAATTACTTATGCAAAGAAATAACTTATATCATCCAAAATATGTTAGTTTAGTAAAGGTTTATAGTGGCTTTTTAAAGGATCGGGGTTTCAATAAAGGTTTCAGGGTTCAGAAAAGTGTGAAGTTTCTCAATGTATTGTATTATTTATTAAAAATTGATAAATGATTTTGTGAATGTGAATATTACCTAAACTAGATAGAATTATTGAGAAATTATTTGGTAATGTTTAATTCATAAAGTAGATGTATGTTGAGCTTTATGATACACTAAATGAGGTGTAATATATATTTATTCATGTTATCAATGGAACAATCCTTTATGGGATTAGTGCATACACTTCAGTTGATATAGCAGTGAGATTTTGAATTGTGATTGGTAGTGAACTAAGAGGGACAGTGAGTCTACTCAAAAGAATATAATAGTAGTATGATTTAGTGGATTTGGTATATAGGCTCATTTTTTTGTATTAAACATGTACATATTTTAGAGTGAGTAAACTAATTATAATTTCCATGTCTCATTCACGATTTCAATTTTTCTCATACATTTCTAAGGGAATGAGAGAGAAGAGTGTTTTGTTTAATGAAAAAACAAGATCCAAAAGGTGTAGTTTTTGTATTCTATCATAATCAGGTTCACCCATATTAGGGTATTTAACCTGGATGGGATTAATATTTTTAGTATAGGGAATGCATAATGTTAGAGTTTATCTCTCAGTAGAAGTAATTGAAATTGTTAATCAGGTGGGGATTATGAATTTTGATGGAAACAATTTTTAGCTATAGAAGAATTAAATGTAGCACTACATCTGATAATTAGGAATGATTTTTTATCCATGATCCATGGTATCTCTTCTAGTGTGCACAATAGTGTTTTAATAGAAGAATAAATAATAGAATTGGATGCTAATGCTAAAGGAATCAATGACTTAGGAAGAGATTTATGTAGAAAAGTCAACATGAAAGTGATTTCATGGAAGTAAATGTATGATATGTGAGAAAATATGATAAATATATATAACAATTATTTTAAAGTCAGATAATCTAAATTACAAGTTATTTGGAAAGAATATGTGGATCTAATAATGCACCCCAATGAATTTTTAGATTAATTCTTTTACTAGGTGAATGTTTTCAAAGATTACATATGTGGTCTTGATGAAATACATGAAGATGAAAATATTGTTATGTAGATATTGAGAAGAGTTGAACCTTAGTTCAATTAAAAAGTATCTGTATTGAAATATAAATATCAAAATAAGATTATATTAGATAGATTATATAGAACTCTTGTCACATATGAGATGAGAAATAATTATAATTTGTCTATAGGAAGAGAGAAATAATAGGAGGTATAATTAAAGGACATGAATAAGATAAATATAAAGGATTTATAGGAATATGAAGAGGTGGAAGAGGTTATTTAATTTATTTCCTCAAATATGTAAAGTGGTAAATGAAAATTCAAAGGGTAGCTTACACTCACACAATTTCAATGTGGAAAGGTTGTAAATATTACAACAAAGTGTCATAATAAGTTTTATGATAAAGACAAGGATAATGATAAAACATTCAAGAATAATTACTTATCTAGTGTGAATGATAGGAAATATATTAAGTGATATTTGTTTATAAATAATAAATTTTTTTCTCCAGAAAATGATAGTTTGGGGGAATCTAATGTATAGGGGATAAAATAGTGAAAATAATAGAGATAAAATGATATGTTGGCAGTTGTGGGAAATTTATAAATAATAAAATATATAAAAAATGATATCTGAGAATCCAAAGGAAAATATGACCTCTAGCTTGAATTTGAAGCATCAACTTAGGAGATAGTTGTTTAGAGAGCTAAAACAATGAAATCCACCAGAGTTGATCATGATGAAAACCACTATATATAGTAGTAGGACGAATAGAATTATGAGACAATGGTTTGAATTGAAGAGCTCAGATTATATAATAATATGAACTTATAGAAATTAGGTTAGTACATTAATGTTTTAACAAAAATTTTAAAAGACAAAATCAAACATATCAAAGAACATAAAGAAGAATTTTTCATCCTATGAAGTGTGGTAAAATATCTGGAGAAACTCTTACCACCAATTATAATATTTGGAAGAAGGTGTTATAGGTGACAAAAAAGGGATATTGGAATTTAGGGATCTAGAATAACAGTTAAAAGAATTCCCAGAAATGAAAACAACGCATTATAATGATATAGTTGGTTTGGGTATTGATCAAAAAAGGTAATCATCGATAGTTGATTCCTTATAAAAAACACCAAAGTAAAATTTGAAAATTGATTAGGGTAAAAATTTGATTCATAAGGTTTATAGAATATAATGAATAAATAGTCTTATAACTATAAAAAATTGGAATTTACCTCATATTGGGTGTTATTGCAATGGAAAAATGAGAAATTACCAACATGTATACTACTAGAAAAAATCAATCGAAGGGAACATGAGAATAAATGACGGGAACATAGATTTCAAATTTTTATGAATTTTTTTTGAATGTAACTATTAATGGTGTGGAGTTTTTGGAAATGTGGCTAGATATTTATCATCATCAATGCCAAGAAATGTCCCAAAGCTGACCCAAGGTGGTTATAACCCCCAACTCAAAAATCACCATGAAAATGAATTTTTTTAGTGATGAAAAAGGAATTTGTTCCATCATACTCTGAATAAGACAAATAATATCATTCAACTTCAATTTTGAAATCAAATACATTGATGAAAAATCAAAGTGCTGATATGGTAGTGGTTGCAAATATTTCTTTCAATGCGTCAGATCATACAGGAATATGGGTAATTGATAGTAGATTCCCCTCTCATATGATATGAAATAAATATTGGGTAACAAGAATCTGATACAACAATAAATGTGTAATTACAATTGAAAATGATGAAGTATTGAAGATTATTTCCTCATGAAAACCAATTTTGGAGGTAATGATATGAGACATGATGATGCATTTATTATTGATAGTATCATTTATAAATTGCTAAGTTCCTTTCAACTATGTGACTCAGGGAATTCTGTAATATTTACCAAGAATAATTGTATCTTCAAGGGAAAATATAGTGGAGTTTTCTAATTAATGAGAGTTAATGGGAATCTCTTCCATGTATGTATAGAAGAAGATATGTTCTTTGTATACAAGGAGGAAGAAAATAGATTGCAACATAAACAGATTGGCCATCTATTCTAACCATCTCCTGAAAATCAGGTGAACTATGATGTAGCTTTAGAACTACCCAAGATATCATGTTATCAAACACAAACATGTGATTCATTCCAACATGAGATGATCATTCAAAATATGTACAAGGGGAAAGAACAAAAGTCAACACAAGTTCTTGAATTGGTGCATACTAATGTGTGTGGACCTATAAGACAAAGTTCCAATAAATAGAAGAGGTACCATGTTTGTTTTATTTAGTATTTGATAATAATGGAATACATATTTTTCTTTTCCCACAATTATGAAGAATTTAGTTTCATAACACAATATCAATGGGAAACTGAAAGGATTCATTGGTATAAGAGTCTAATGTTTTGAATCGATAACGAATCAAAATTCACAAAAATCCAAATGGATGATTATCTCATGAAAAAAGGGATGAGAAACCAAGTCTTAATAGTGGGAACTTATAATAAAAATAGAGCGGTTGAGAGGATAAATTAGATAAAAAACAACATGTTTAGAAAAATTAATCTTGAAAAGGACTTAACAGTGAAATTATTGAAGGAAAAAGACTTTCCATCAGTCTATATATCAAATTGAGCATTGTTGGGTATAAAATAAGAAAAGAAGTTATACACTCTATAGTGTAGGAGTCCAATACTAAAATACTATTGAATATTTGAAATTAAGTGTTTAATTCATAATAATAAGAAAGATAAGTATTTTTAATTCCATGGAGATGATGGGATATTCCTTGGATACTCAGGAAAAAACAAAATCAGACAAATACTACAACAAGAGGATGTAAAAAATGGTTGGATGTAATGATGCCACTATATTATAAAATCTAAAAGATCATTAAAAACATAGTGAATAGTTTCATGATGATATTAGTTAGGTGTAAAATGAGTCAATGGGTGTAGTAGTGGTAAATGATGATTTAGGATAGGACACTGATGATGGTCTTGAAAAAGTAAGACCTATTTCTTCATAAAAGCTGAAAAGTAAAGCTAAAATTGAAAAAAAGTATCATTGGTGATCAAAAATTTATAGTTTAAAAATAAATAATGACATCTCTATAGAAAAATTATTTTTTATCTCTGGTAGAAACAAATTTTTTTAGAATAAACTATATATTAAAATTGGGTGCATCATATGAACTAAGTTCTTGTCCAAATCGAAAAGAATCAAATACGGGAGATTTTATTAAGGCTAATAGATAAGAATGTTGTTAGGATCAAATGGGTATTTCAGAACAAAATGAATAAATATGGAATTATAATTCAAAAAAAAGCATAACTATTGTTCACGGGTTACTCAAAAATTGAAGGAATCAATATTAATGGAAAATTTACACCTACTTCATGGATGAAGACAATTAGGTTATGTTAGTTCATAATAGTGTATATTCACAATTTCTAGATTTATTTCAGTAAAACTTTTCTATGTGGAGTTATCAAATAATATTGTTACATAAAAATACTAGATGGTTTTCTTGTCCATGAATATAAGATTTTTTTGGATGAGTAAGGTGATATATATGTTGAATCAATCACCAAGGGAATGGTATTCAATATATGATCAAATTTTTATAAATCTTGGTTTTTAGTGTGGTGAAGTTGATTACAAATATCTATTTCAATAATGAGTGTTATCAAAGGATTATGGTGCTTATGTATGTTGATGACATAATATTTGGTGGATTAGATGAATCAAAGTGAAAACATTTTTACACAATTCATGAAATATGAGTTTGAAATGTAAATGTTTGGAGAACTGATTTTTTCCATGGTTTATTTGTGACACATGGATGGAATGACATATTAATTTCTTAATCCAAATATTCCATGGAGGATACGAGAATATTATTAATGGATAATTCCATGGAGTTGATGACTTCAATGGCTACTCAAATGAACCCATCATTGGATGATGAATCCAAATTCATTAATTTCATAGAATATAGGCATATCACTGGAATTATATTGTACATAATAGCAACGTGAACTCAAACAGTTTTTTGACACATGCCTAGTGGTGCGGTATGAAATAAATCCTAAAGAAATATATTTATTTATAGTGGAAATAATAATTTATTATATCAATGGAACATCATATTTTGATTTAATATACAATGAAAAATATTATCAAGTGTTATTTTGATTTACTGATGCAGATTGGATAAGTTCAATAGATGAAAGAAAATCAACATCCCGTAGTTCATTCTATCTTGGAATATTGTTTATTTCTTGGATAAGATATAAATAATATTACATTTCATTGAGTACTATAGAATATAAATATATTGAAGCCACTAAGGATTACACATAATTATTATAAATAAACTAATAGCTTGATGATATTGGGGATGAACTGAAGTCTCTAATCAGAATCCTTTTTGATAATTCATGTTCTATAAATCTGATAAAAAACTCAATCCATCATTAGAGGAAAAATAACATTGAAATCTAATATCATTTTATTAAAGAGAAAGAATATTATGGTCTTCTGAAGTTGGGGTTTATGCTTTCAAAACTAATGGTTGTTGACATCCTAATTATGGAGTTACCCAAATAAGTGTTTGAACATCATAGACTATATCTTGGAGTTCATTTAACTCCCCACACCTAAAAATGTGTGGATATTGGACCCCCCTCTTACTGAGTTATGGTATATTTCTCCCTATGTGCTGATATGTGTTATTTAACAGATTTATGTCCTTGAAGAATTGACCTTTGGTTTTATTAAAAAAGGGGGAGAAAATTTATTGGTCATGATAATGAGAGAAACTGATTTGGGGAGTTGCGATAAAGGGGGAGTATTAAATATATTGATGCTGAAGATGTTTATTCAAAGTTTATATATCCCGAACAATGGGGTTGGTGAAGAGAGTAGTTTCCCCATGGGTTTTGAGACATAGTCTTCTATAGTTTCATCATTATCACCATGGAGAAAATGAAATGGTTCAACTAAAATGGAATAGTTCTAAAAAATGGAGTATTGAGAATGAATTTAATTATTTATGAACTTTTCGTGCAATTTTTGTTTCTCACATTGAGTTTTGATATTGTGGGATTCAAGTGTTTTTTGAGTAAATCTTGGATATCTATATGAAATCACTATAAGTGTATTGTAGTAAAAGATGGAAGTGTTCAATGTGATGTCAAAAAGTCTTGAACAAAATATCTAATGTGGTATCAAAGGGTGCATAGTTGTTAATAAACCCAAATTGGAATATTGTTGGGTAAAAATACCTCATGATGAATTTTCGATGTTTTAGGGTTGATTGTATTTTTTATAAATAAGGATTAAAAGGTCATTTATGGATTTCTAGTGAATATTCTGACCATTTATGTTGAAAAATATTTAATATGGATTTATATAATCTCTATAAGTGGTTCAAAATTTTTTACATACAAGGTGGTGCCATTTCCCATTTTTTTCCAAATATTTAGTGTCCCTAATTTAGAGGAAGGGAAAAGGTTCAATATAAATTTATTATCATGAATGACTCATTTAAATATGGAATAAGTAAAAAATTCATGATAGATAGGATGTTTCATGAAATATTGGCGACGCATAGAAGAAATATTCATGAAATACATTATGTTTCACCACTATAAGAATTCCTCAGAATGATTCATGAAGACAATGAGTATTAAAAAATGATTAATGTTTTTTGTGAAATAGATATGGAGAGCGAGAAATCATTCAAAAGGGGAATAAAAGACTATAAATAATTGGATAACCACCTTATTTGAATGTTATAATTCCTTAATGAGGATTAAATGGTTCTGAATTCATGATAGTGTTTTGTGAAGGGTTTTTTGTGCGAATGTTTTATAATATCATTAGTTCCATTGAGAAATGAATTTTTTCTACCTAACCATGGAATTTTTTGAAATCTTTTTTGAGATTCGAAAATGGTTTTGGGTTTCATGAATGGCTTCAGGTTTTGTGGATATGTGATATTTCATGAAGGATATGAAAGTTTCATGAATGTTTAAAAAGGATTTCATGAAAGTGAATCTTGTACGAACCAGATGGAATTTACCAATACTTTTGTGGTAAATTGGTATTCATAATGATGATGATTTTTGAGATTCACGATGAACCATATTTGGTGTAAAATATATTTATTAAAGTGATCAACAGAATAATCCTCAGAATGAGTAGTTCACACACATTAGTTGAGAGAACAATGATCTTTGAAATTATGTTTGGTACTAAAAAATGAGGGATAGTGAGTCCACTCCAAAAATTGAAATAGTAGTTCTCTTTAACATATTTAATATATAAGAACATTTACCATGTATTCTCCTTAGACATAGACCGGTATGGTTGAACCAAGTAAAATTAACGTGTCTCGTTCATGCTTTCATTTCTGGTCATACATTTCTATCGGAAAGGGAGAGAAGAGTGTTTTTTTAACAAAGAAACAAGATCTAAATGATATGTTTTTTTAATTTATCATACCACGATTCACCCCCACATAGAATATTTAAAATTATTTGGATAACATGAATACACCATAAAAAAATTAAATGAATGTGCACAATAACAAACATGCCTCATGGATTAGCAATAGAGAAAAATAAATCCTTAAAAGTAACATAATCATTGAGCTAAGAATAATTTTATAATGAGGTTACAAGGAAGAATTTTGGAACCCAAAAAAATAAGGAGGAAATGAAATAAAAATTATTCATTAGGTAGGATAAATAAAACATCGATAAATAGAGTTAAATAATAATTTTTGTTACTCAATGGAACATAATTGGGTTATTATAATACCTTACCTTAATTCTAGAATTCCCCAAAATCTCTTGAATATCCTAGATAAAAAATAAAAATATCTTAATAATATATTTTATAATTTTATTCATATATATAAACTTTGATAAACATTATTTTTAATTATTATTAATTTTTATATTTGTTGGTCATTAACAATTTTCAACATTGGGTGTGATTAATCAAGAGAATTTTGATCTAGTTTCACAATAGGGAATTTTTTCTTCATTCTTCACCCATGTTTAATAATTATAGAATAATACCAGGTACAATAATTGATGTTTTATAATTATTTATTATATTATATTTTAATCCCATGGGATTTTTGGTTATGATATTATTTGTATATTTTCAAGTTGGAAAATCAAATTTTAGGATAGTTTAATAAATAATAAAAAACCATATGGAAAATGAGATACATTATTTTTTTGAGTTGGTCAGTCATGCATTCATGAATGAAGTTCTCATTTTTATTAATAGAAAAGAGAAAATATGTTAAATAGTTATTCCTATAACGACCCAACATTTGAAAATGGTAAATATTATTTAATTTTCATTTTGAATATTTCATTTAATAATTATAATGGTGTACCACAACCTAGGGAAAGCCCAAGGAGAATTCCAGGACACTTTGGATCCCAGAGGTCTAGAAAAGGGGGTTATAGGATGTGCTACATAGTTAGTGTAAACCATGAGACCCATGATGCACGGTTTGTGTAAACCATGAGGATTTAGACATGGACACCCGCACATCTGCATGATTTGTCTGTAACTATACAAAATAGGTGCATGACCATACTAACTACTGCTGATAGGTGACAAATTCATAATGTACAATTTGTGCATGGTTTTTAAACAATCGACATAATTAGTGAATAGTGGGTCTAGGGAAAAAATTACCATTTACCCCAAAAAAACCATAAATAAAATTTCATCTTCACCCATATCTATAGCGGACAAAAATCTCATATCTCTTCCTCCTTAATCCCTTTTATCCTCCAAGATCAAAAAAACTACAAGACCTCAGTCTGGTGACCGTTCTTTGATCCAAGAGAAGCATTGGAACCTATACATAAGTCTCCCTAGTCTCTCTAATCTTGTCTCCATTATTCTTTCAATCCATTGTGGAAATTGGTTTTAGGATAATATGGCCTATTTTTAGGTAATTTTAATAAAACATAGATCTATTCTAACATGCTTTAAATTCGAGGTCAATATCAAGCATGGCTTCATCTATGACCCTTAGGTAGGTGGTTATATAGTTTTACATTTATGTTTTGATTGTTCCATAATTATTCTCACTATTCTATATGACTACCTATGTCGAGAATCTAAAATGAATTAGTTATTTCTTGTATAATGGAACCTAATTTCATGATATAGATGAATAGTATCTTATTATGTGGTATAGAAATCGCCCATGATTTGTATGGACACCAATAGGTGTGCCACCTTGAAACTGGTCATTTTGGCCAAATTGACCCAAATGAATGGAACCCAAATTTAGAATCTTGATTGATTATTAATTGAAATAACCATTGTACCTTATGTAATTTATGTATACCAAGGTTCTTAAATGGTTCTTAGTCCCCTTGAATTGGAATTTTCCAAATGGGTATTGGAGTATTTTACCTTGAGACTTTAGCCTGACACCTATTCCTTGAAATGAATTTTCCATGAAAGGAAAATGTGATTGTTTGGATTTAATGTGGTAGACATGGTAATATGGATGAAACCTTTTTAAATGAATTGGTTTGAACGGAATGGTTTTGAAGGATGGAATGGCCTTAAAATTTTCATCTTTAATTATAGAGGCATTATATTAAATTCTTTGTGTTGGTTAAACATAATTGATATATGGATGGTGAACCCATGCATTTGACTGTGCCTTGTATAAAATTATGAATACTACGTGGGATTCCTTGAATGGATTTTTCTTTATATAAATGTGTATGGGTGGGAGGTTTTCTAAACCCACAGTAGTTATACTCTCTATATGTGTACCGATGGGAGGGATTCTAACCCCACACTAGTTATAATATCTATATGTGTATGAGAGGGATTCATTCGTAACCCACATAAATTATAATATAAATAAGATTATGGGTGGGAGGAATTTTTACCCCATGCTAGTTATTATCTCAAGATGTGTATGGGTGGAAGGCATTGTTACTCAGCACCAGTTATACTCTCTATATGTGAATGGGTGGGAGAAATTCTTACACCACACTAGCTAAAATATTTATATACATGTATGGATGTGAGTCATTCTTAAACAATTATAGTTATTATATATATATATATGGTAACCTGATTAGAAATACCATCTGGGGATGAAGAAGGTAGACCTTCCATTGTTTTTATATTTAGTAGTGCTTTACATTCCAACTATTTCCTACACACTGTTTACTTACAATCCCCTTATTGGATTAAATGTTTTAATGTAAGTGGTGGCTTATGGATTTTTTATCTCACACCCTACTCGGGTCGCGCCTGGCACCCAAAGAGATTATGTTGATGCTGGTACTCATAAGCGTAAAGGCACTTATATAGGTTGCTGATTCATATTTCATAAATGGGTATTTGGAGCAGAGGATCAGGATTAAACTCAAGATACTATAGAGAAGCTGTTGTGTTATGAAATGACTATTTCCTATTACTTTTTTACTTCCATACTAGTATTCCAAGAATCCATATATGTATCCAACCCTACATATGAGTCTTTTTCTATATTCAATTATCTATTTATTCTACTACTTAGTTATTTAGTTATCTGTTATGATTTCACTGTTTACCATATCTTTCTGTTGTACTTTCATCCGCTACTATTTATTACTTGTTGCATCGACTGTGTACTCTAACATGGAGGTATAGTCTCACCTCTGTTGTACCTTTACACCCCCACCACAAGTTGGAAGGCCCAAGAATATGGGGAGACGTACCAGGGGTCATGTGGCCAACCGGGCTCAGGGCATGGGTTTAGTGGCATCCGGGATTGGGATATCACAAACTGGTATCATATGGGTTCCATTTTTGTTTCATTATTTAGTTACATTATAATGGAGATTTGGAACACTAGGGACTTAATCATAAGTCATGATTGGGTGTTGCGAACACATTTATGGGGAAAATATAAAGTTTCCATAATTATGATTGTTATTGATTCTTCTATTAACTATTGATACAATTACATTGTTGGGTGATACACATTAATTGAACTATTATTGATATTAATGTCATTAGAACTATGATTTCTATACTATAATCTGATGAAATGTGGGATCTTCATTAGAAACATGCATCAAGATAGGCACAATATGAATGAGCCATACATTTTTTTCAATGTCAGATTTAAATTTCAGGGAGAATTGCATGTTTCATAGTTTTTAGGCCTCTTCTTATATATATAATTATACTGAAAATCTATATAGGGGTTTGGATCGTACTATGTTTTGAGTTTACTGGGCGCTACTCATTGATTCCTAATGTGTGTGGGCCCTTATAGATCAGATAATGGAATTCCAACTAGCTCAACTTTTTAAAAATGGTATAATTGTATGAATAAGAATAATTTATGTGGAATTGACATCCATGTGAATTCCATCTGTTCGTTAATAAGGTGCATGGGCCCTTATGGACCAGAAAGTGACATATCATTGGTTTTTGTCGATTCAAATGATTTAAATGATCAAATGAGCTTGTTTTCAAATGGGAAATAACTTATAACCTAATAAAAACCATCTTGAACATGCATAAGCCAAAATCTTGACCCAAAACCAGACTTGTAGTGAGTTTTTGGTGTATCTCCATTCCTATATCCTGTTAGGACCTATTCCAATGTCTAGTCCTTGATATTGAAGTTAGAAGAGAGGAATGTTCATTATTATAGGAAGAATTTAGTACCTATCATAGATTCATGAATGCGGTCTTCTGAATTGATTAGTTATCCATTATGAGACATTTGTTTGGAATTACAGTGTTATACTTCCAGAACATCCTTGAGCCATACGCCCTGAAGGCGGTGATGATCATGTTCTTGAGGTGGCCAGCATTGAACTGCCAATTGTCCCTCCTATCAAGCACCAAGTGGATACTCTTTATATTCCGGATGATGGAGTTAAAAAAATGTTTTGAGAGGGATTATTGAATACGATGAAGTCAATTTAAGGTGGAGTGAGACCTTCCCCGAGCATGGTAGAGTTGGATTATGTGTTTTAGCAACAGCATCCTCCCACCTTCTCAGGGGACGGAGGAACACTTGCTATGGACTATTGGATAGAAAAAATCATATCAATCTTCAAGCACCTATAAACACCTCCATAGAGGAGGGTCAAACTAGACTCTTACATGCTTCTTGATTTGGCCAATAGGTTGTGAGATGTGATCACCTAGGAAGACATGCATAGGAATATGGTCTGAGATTACTTCCAAACTATATTATATGACTACCTATTTCCCAAGACCCAAAGGGATGACAGATCAAGATAGATTATAAATCTGTAGTAGGGGACCATGTTTGTTATGGATTATTCATCCCGTTATAATGAGTTGTAGAATTTCTCTCCAACTTTAGTTGTTTATGATCTGATGGATTCTAGGTGATTTGAGGATGGGATGCATTACTCTAATCAGTCACAAGTCAATGTGTTCTGGATGAAAAATATTTTTGATATCATCAACTAGGCCCTGATTAAATAGAAAAATATGAGAGATGTTGATGGTATGATCTAGTGAGGTTTAGAACCTAAGGCCTCCAATGATATTCTTCAGGATTAAAATTATGCTTCGAATAATATCACAGTGGTAGCAATGGTTAGGCACATTTCACCAGTAGTTCTTCAATCTATCACAATTTTGGGGACCCAGGACAATTTATGAGGTAGTTTACATAGAATCTAGTGGAGTGAAGTGGCTATGAAAGAATGGGATATCTCTACTATTTTTGGAGGACATTCCCACCAGTTCCTAATTAATAGGGATATGAACCTACTCATCAATCAGGAGATGGGCTAGTAGGATCATGATAGTCAAGTAGTTAGAATACCACTGGTCATTCAGGTAGAGGTGGTGGTCAAGGTAGAGGTAACCAGACATATGATTATCATATCTATTAGAGCAGGATTGCTCAGGATAGTCAATTAGTGACTCAATGCCACAATATAGGAAAGTTATATGCTGTCCAACCTCCACCAAAAGAGCATAGTGTCAGACCATCTACAGTATGAGGTACTATTCTAGTTTCCTCCACTTTAGTGTCTTTCATGTTTAATATAGGTTCTCACCACTCATTTATATCTTCAGAAACGACATATAGTTTGGGACTTGACATTGAGTAATATAATAGAGTTATTATGCTAGATACACCCCTATGTATCCATTCAAAGGGTGTTCGCCACTGTCAGAATTATCTCCCTGAGATAGTTAGTTAGCGATTCGTATGGAACCTATACATTCTAAACATGAAAGGCTTAGATGTAATCATTGGGATAAACTGGTCAGTTCCATAAAAAAAATCCCATAATGGATACTATCATCGGAGAGTGATGTTTAAATCACTAGAGGGAATTACACACACGCACACACAAAAGGGAGAGTGAAATGTTAGTGTGACACAAGTAGGAACTGAGAAGAAAAATTTGGGCAGTGTTATAGAAAAGGTTTCATGTAATCACCTTGATGATCAGGGGTTACAACCCAATCTAGTTTCTCCAATAGTCGATAATTTTAGAGAAATTTTCATGATGGATTCTCTAGTCTACCTCAAGTGCAATAGGCTGTGTTTATTATTGATCTTATGCTATGAGCAGAACTTATGACCATTCCCCCTTATAGGATGGAACCTAAGGAGATTTTGGAGAGCCAGAATTAGTTGGATGATCTAGAGGTGAAAGGATTCATATGACCTATGATGTCTCCTTGGGGTTCATCTGTCCTCTCTACAAAGAATGGGGATGGTACCATTAGGATTTTTGTGGATTGCATTTAGTTGAATTAGCTGAATATTAAGAACTGGTATTTGTTACCTATAATACCGGACCTATTTGATCATATATGAGGATTGAAGGTGTTTTAAAGATAGATCTATGGTCGGTCTATAATCAGGTTCGTTTCAGGACATCATACATACCTCATAAAACTTTTTGGAGTAGGCATGGTCTACATGAGTACATAATTATGCTGTTTAGACACATTGACCCACCTGAAGTCTTCATGGATCTTATGAACTAAGTCTTCCACCTATATCTAGATTCATTTTTGGTTTTATACATTGATGATATATTAGTGTATTCATGCTCCTGATATGACTATGCAACCCATCTTGATATCATCTTGAATTCGACTAGCGATAATCAGCTCTATGCAAAGCCCAATAAATTCTACTTTTGGATTAAAAAAGTCCACTTCCTGGATCATATCATCACGGAGTAAATAGTTTTAGCTCACCCTGATAAAGTGAAAGATGTGGCTTGTTGGGATAATCCCAAGAACATATTTGATATTTAGAGTTTCTTAAGGATTACTAGATATTAGAGATCCTTCATCTAGGATTCATAATTCCTTTTAGTGCTTCTTATAGGCTTAAGGAAGAAGGGTGTGAAATTTGAATGGTATGAAGTTTGTGAAGTATCCTCTTTTGAGTTGAAAGTTAGACTAAATTTAGCATTGATACGGATTCTACCGGTTCCAGGAAGGGCCTATATAGTCTATTTTGGGACATTAGGTATCTGTCTTGGAGCTATTTTGACATAGGATGAGAGATTTGTTGCATATGTCTCTCACCATTTGAGACCTCACAGACAGAATTACCCAACACATGACATCTAGCTCACTGCATTTGTACACGCCTTACACTGTTGGAGACACTATTTACTAAGAGAGTATTTTATGGTATTCTCAGACCTAAAAAGACTCAAATTCATCTTCACACAGAAGGATATGAATCTCAGTTTAAGTAGGTTGGACGAGTGTCTATAATAGATTGATTTTGAACTTTCCTATACTCTTGGGAAGGGGAATTCAATAGCTGATGATATGAACCAAAAGATGCAGACCCAAGCTGCTGAGGAATCTAGTGATGACTGGATGATCATGAACTTATTATAGGAGATGCACATTGTGGTTTAGAAGATATATAATTAGACTATTCTCCCCGGATTAGTGGTGAAATTTAGTCTTCTAGAATGAGTAAGGTCTAGATAGCTATATGATCCTGAAGGCCTTTTCCTATGGGAAAGTGTCTCAGAAGATGATACTACTTCTGGTTGGACAGTCAATGGGTATGATACTCTACTATTACATGGGCGTGTATGGGTTCAATAAGACATCATAGAGGACTTGATATGGGATTTCCATGCCTCGTCTTGGAAAGTTCACCATAGTGTCACCAAAATTTAGCAAGATCTATGAAACCAATATTGGTGGCCCAATAAGAAACATGTGATAACCAGTTTCATCACATGGTGTTTTACATGTCAGAAGGTGAAGGTAGAAAATCAGTGTCTAGTAAGTATTCTCCAACAATCATCCAATATTGAGTGGAAATAGGATGATGTTTCGATGGAATTCAGGACTTGTCTACCAAGATCTCCTCGTGGTAATGAAACTGTGTGGGTTGTTGTTGATCATCTAATGAAGGTTTCACACTACATTCCTATGTTATATACCTTATCAGTAGAATATTTAGAAAGGTTTCACATCCAAAAGGTGGAATATATTCATGGAGAACCTCATTCTATCATTTTTAATAGAGACACTCATTTCACATCATTGTTCTTACATGAGTATCAGAAGGAATTAAATACATAGGTACTTCACATCATGACCTATCACCTTCATACTGATGGAAGTACGGAGCATAAAATTAAGTTCTAGAGGATATTATCCATGCCTGAATTCTTTAATTTTGGTGTTCTTGAGATAAACACATTACCCTCATCAATTTTTCTTATAAAAAATTTCTTCGACACTACTAATGAGATGGGTCTTTATGAACCCTTCTATGGTAGAAATTATCTCTCACCTCTCTGATATCTAGAGGTAGAGGAATCTTCTATGCGTGGGACTCATCTCATTTAGGAGACTACATAGTAGGTCTAGTTGATCATGAAACACCTATTTTCAAATTAGTCTAGATAGTGTCTTATGCTAATAGACACTAGTGGCCTCTCAAGTTTGAGGTTAATGACTGGGTTTTTTTTAAAAGTATCACCTAGGTTGGGTCATATATGTAATCAGAACCAGGGTAAGGTATCATCGAGATTCATTTGTCCCTTTGAGGTTGTGAAGTTGATCAGACCAATGGATTACCAGTTAGAAATTCTTAAGAGATACTAGTATATGAATGATATATCTCATGTATCGCAGCTTAACCGATGTTATCCAGGCCCATCTCACATATTTCATCCCAATGAGATTGAGCTAGATATGGATTCTTCCATTCATGATTATCCTGTGTGTATTTTTTATCAGAGTGCGAAGAACCTATAAGGTAAGTTTGTTCATCTTATAAGGGTGTTATGGTAGCACAAAAGAGTATAGGAAGAGACGTGGGATCATGAAGCTGATATGTGATATCAATGTCCATAACTCTTTACAAACAATAACTTTTTACCCTTAGAAGGAAAACATGGGGATGAGTTCATATATGGAGTTTAGGTTACCACCACCCGACATTTGACCAAGGTATATGTCAATGTGTTTTCATTTGAAATATTTCTTTTAATCTTGGTAATAGTGTACCATGGATTAGATAAGGGCTGAGGAGAATCCATGGCTGGTTCGGAGCCTGGAGGTTTTGAAAAGTGGGATATAGGCTGGGCCGCAAGGTTAGTGTAAATGTTACGAACCATGTTACACCATTTTTGTAAACTGTGTTGTAGTAGACAGGCACACCTTCAAGTCTTCATGGTTTTTCTTCAAACGTACATACTAGGAGCACGACCGTGTGGAATTCTATACATAGGGGAAATAGAAATAACACATAGTTTGTAAACCGTGGACATAAACTGTGCATAATGGGTCATAGATAAAATGACCATTTTCCCCCACTTAAACCATAAATCTAATTTTATATTCCTCTACCTATAGTGAAAAAAACCATACTATTTATCCCTCATTGATCCCTTTTCTCTTCCAAGATCCTATCACCTAAAACTCCTCTATTTGGTAACTAATCATCGATATGAGAGAAGCGTTGTTACCCTTGAGTTAAGGATCCCTAGTCCTTATAATATTATCAATGTTCTTCTTTCCATACTTTCTGATATTTGGTTTTAGGATCTTATGCACTATTTTTAGGGCATTGTAATGAAACTAAGATCTCTTCAAAATTACTTTAAATTTGAGGATGATATCAATTGAGACTTCATCTATGACCCTAAGGTAGGTGGTCAAATAATTTTCCATCTGAGTTTTGGACGTTTTTGTACTTATTATCATTGTTCCATATGATGGCCTATGCTGAGTATTTTCTATACATTGATTTATTCATGTCTAATAGACCCTGATTACTTGATATAGATGAATTGGATCTTGTTAGTGGGTTTAAAAATAACACATGATTTGTATGGGCACCCATAGGTGTGGCACCTTGAAAATGGTCATTTTACCCAAATGGAAAAAATAAATGGAACCAAAATTTATCTTTCTAATTTCATTTAAATGGAAATATATTTTCTCCCTTGGGTAATTGATGTATAAAAAGGTGTCTACAGGGTCTTTAGTTTCTTTTGAATTGGAAATTTCCAAATAGGAATGTGAGTATTTGACCATAAGACTTTATCCTTGGAACCTTTTTCCTGAAATGAATTTTCCATGCTAGGAAAATGGGATTTTTTAGATTTTATAGGGGTGGTAGGGTAACATGGATTTAACTTATTAAAATAAATTGGTTTGAATGGAACCGTATTAAGGGATGTAATGGCCTTTCCCCTGTCATATTTTATTTTAGTGGCATTATATGAAATGGGATTTTTGTTAAATAGAATTGATATAAATATGGTAAATCCATGCCTTTGACTGTTCCTTCTATAAAAGAATGAATGTTATGTGTTATGACTTGGATGGTTTGTTCTTTTCAAAAAAATGTATTGGAGGGATGCATTCTTACACCATCCTAGATATAATCTCTATATGTTTATAGGTAGGATGAGTTCTTTCCTCATGCCAGTTATAATCTCTATATGTGTATGGGTGGGAGACATTCTTATTCCATGCATGTTATTATCCCTATGTGTGTATGGGTGGGAGGAATTATTACCCTATAAGAGTTATAATATATATATGTGTATGTGTAGGAGGCATTCATACACCACACTAGTTATAATCTATATATGTGTCTTTATGGTTGACATTCTTACCCCCTGCCAGTTACAATCTCTATATACATGTATGTATGGGAGGCATTATTACCCCTTGCCGATTAAAATATATATATATATATATATGTTGACCTGATCAAACATACAGGTTTGGGATAATGTCGGTAGACTCATTAGGTTTCCTTTATAAACCTGAGTGGGTGGTAATTCTATTATTTAGCAATTCTTTAATTTCCATCTATTACCTACATAATTATACATTTGAGAACCTTCTCAGATTATATGTAAACACCATTGGTGGTGGAATGCTAATATTTCTATATCACACCATACTTAGGATGCACCTAGCATCTGAGTAGATTATGTTATAGAAGGTACTAGTAAGGGTAAAGGCCCTTATATAGGTTACTATTTCATATTTCTTAGATGGATATTAGGAGTATTGGATTGGCCTTAGGCTCAATATGCTATGGAGGGAATTTTTTATTTTGTTATCTTTTTTATTTTTTTATGGTATGAATATTTCCAGTTAATTTTTTTAATTATATACTAGATTGACATACATCCATATATGTATTATACACTACCTATGAGGAATTTTCAATGTTCAATTATCTATTTCTTCCACTTCATGGTTATTTAGTTATCTATTATGGTTACACTTTTTACTAAATCTGTCAGATGTGTATGCTACTACTACTATTTTTTACTTGTTACATCCACTGTGTACTCTGACATGGTTGTATAGTCTCCCCATTATTCTACATTCACTCCCCCATTACTTGTCGGCAACCCCTGGCATATGGGGAGACACACAAGGGGTCATGTGGAAAATCAGGCTTGAGGATAGATTTAAGTGGCATCCAGGTATGGGATGTCACAATTCTGTTAGCATAATAACATCCATAATAAAAAGACCAATTTCATTAATTATTATTGGAAAAATTTCATTTTCAAAGTAATATAGGAAATAAAAGAATTTAAGGAAAATTAGCACTTACCTTGAGGGCTTGATATTCCCATAGAGGACTCCTTTGAAATAGAGGTCGTATGAAAAATTATTATGACCAAAAGGTAAAGGATGTCAAAGTATATTATAAGGTAAATAAAAAGGTATGAGGCTCAATAGTAAATACAAATTTGAGAGTGGTCTTTAAGGAGTGGTGAGAGGCCCTTTTATATGTTGTGAGAAATATATTTTTATAAATATTTCATCCTAATATAAAGAGGGAACACATTTCATGTAATACTCCAGACCATACATTAGAAAATGAACACCATATCATGTAATATCACAAAATGTGAAATCTAAAATGAATTTATTTATGTTCATATTTTAAATATTAAATTTTAAATTTTAAATATTATAATTTTATTTTAGCAAAATAAAAATAATTTTTTAATTCTTCATGAAGATAATATCTTAATGTAAAATATGAGTTTTTTATGAAAATATAAATTTTTAAGTGAATAATGTAGATAACATTTTTGTTAAAACCAAAAATATATAAAATTTAATCATAAAAGAAAATTTAAAATCCTCTTATATTGAAGAAATACATGTTTCAAATGTAACACCAAATATTTTAAAAAATTATGTACAATTTATTAACAAGTATTAGATATTTTAAAACTAAATTCATATTTTTTACAAAAACTATTTTAATGAAACATAAATTTATTATTTTAAAATTAATTTATATAATTTTCTTAAAATTTATTATTATTAAAATGATTTTATATTTGAATATAGTAGGACCAAATTATGTAAAAGTTTACAATTTTTTTGTCAAAAAGGATAAATTAAAATGGTAAAAACATGTTACCGCTATAAAAGTTAAAATGGTAAAAGTAGAAAATCTAATGGTAAAGAGTTAAAAACATGTGTGAAATTTAATTGTAAATTATTCATGGACCTTATATCTTCTATTCTCTATTATCTCCCACTTTTGGAGAAACTTTCCTTATGAGTTAAATACCATTATAAATAACTTATATGTATTTTAAAAAATTACATCCCCTTTAACTTATAAAAGGTCCATCTAAACACCCCTTAATTAAAACTCCTCAAATTATGTTTACATATAAAAACCTAAGCCTTTTAATTATCCTTAAATAATCTCTTGGATTCATTATTTTCTGGTCAAAATATTTTATCCTAAGCCCTTCATTTTTAAGGGATCCTCCAAGGAAATCTCAAAGTGCTCAACATATATAATCCTTTAACACATAACATATTTCAGTTCAATATTAAATTTAAAAATATAAAATATTCATCCCTATATGGTAGAATATGTATTGGATATATATTTATCATTATTATTTTAAGGTAATAATCATCAAACACCTTTCTTCTTTTCCATTTTGAAAAATAAAAATATGTTCCATGCATATGTATAGACTACCACCTCTATAAAGAAATGCATTTCATTTTCATTGACTACCTCACATGTATTTTCCAAAATAGGAAATTATTAATTAATTATTATATATATTGAATGTTTATGTTTCTGATATAACAAACCATGTGACTCCATTATTTTTTTCTAAGAAAAATTAAATCATCATCCATTTGTATGTACAAATAACTCCCTCTACGGAACATTGTATTCTATTTTTTTTACATTAACTCATTTAATCGATAGAAATAAGAATGATTTTAGAGAATAAATATAATGTTTTTATCCCTAATGTGTCTCGGTTAATACAAATATAGTAACCTATTAATGATTTAAATAAAAAAATTATTATAAAATTAATCATCTTAAATAAGCATACGAAGAGGAAAATATTTTTATTCATATTATTTAATGTTTTTATATCCAATAATACTTATAAAAAATACAAAACATTCAAATATATATTAAAAATAAATAATAAATATGATCATTATACTTCATTTATAATGATATTACAACTAATCCACCTCATTATTATTCATTAAATCAAAGAAACATTCCCATCACTGATTCTAAATTTAATAATCATATCCCAAACATAAAAAAATGTAATTATAAACATATAAATAATTATGATTCATTAATTATAATACCTTTTATAATCTTGGAATGATTAAATTTTATAGAAAAAATGAAAAAAACATTTCTTCTATGAAACTAGTACAAACTATCAAATCTATAAACACCCGATGCAGAAAATATGTATAATTCATAAAGAGAAAGACTATTTATAAAGAGTATAAATGAAAATGGATATGATTAAGGTTTATAATAATGATATTAAGGTATATATGTCTATGATATAGGATTTTAAAGTATGTTTATGGAATCTAGGACAATAGTTACGGGTTTTCCATCTCAAATTCTTCTATTTCAGCCATGTTTATTATTATGCATGTAATATACACATTTAAGTCTATATAATACCTATTTGTGATGTTATATAATAAAATCACATTCATTAATAGAATTTTAAAATCAATTTGGAGCCCTATGATTTAATATTTTTTGATTGTATTGCTACCCAATCCAGAAGTTGGGTTTTTATGTCTCAATTTTAATTATGTAAGACTCGTTATACATTCATGACTTATTTAATTCTATGTGGTGAATAATATACCATGGAATACATTTACCAAATTCCTCATAAATTTCAATGTATTCAATTTCTGTATTGTTATACCAACATCATATTCATTTTATTAAAGAGTTACCAAAACCATTGTAAAAAATCAATCATTTCCATCGTGAAAAATAATCCTTTGTTTTGGTAAGGATAATGTGTATATATTTACCAATAATATAAATCCATTTATAGATACTGTAATGTGGATGAGAATATGGTGAACATGAACCTATGTGTAATTGCCTAAAAAATGATTTGCTTAACATTGACACAATAATCACTCTAATGTAAGATGCATGTAACTAAGACTACATAGATGGATGTACACTCTTAGGGGATATTATTTAGAATATTCACAAGATCTTTGTAAACCCTGATGAAGAATTTTTCCAACCATTGACATGGTCTCCTACCAAAGGAAACTACTGAACCCGATTAATATATTCCATGTATAACCCAACACATTTAAATTACCCTAACCACTATATTTATTTGAAATGGTAACTCTTTATTACTTTGACGATACCCCACAACATCTAAGTTAATTAATGCATGTTCTCCAATATATGCATGTAATTCCATGGAATGGGTAAATATTTGTTTTTGTTTTTTCATTATATAGATATAAATTTTTTATTATGAAAGAGGTTGCATAGTGAATGGTATGAAATATCTTATTGACTATTATAATGAATGAATTGGACAAAAAATGTTATGGGTTGGACCAATAACTATATAGTACCTTGATGTACCAATAGGTTTTATAGGACAAAACAACTTGGGATTCAGCGTACCACTCTCCCTATATTGGTATAGTTTCTTGGAACATGGAAAATAAAGAATGTTTTGATGTCTACAATTATGAATTCAATTAGTATTATATCAATTATTATTTCAATATATATTTTTATTTATTATCATGGATATAACATGCCCTTAGTTTTTGTGGACTATAGCTTCATGATATTTATATTTTCCTGTCATATCTGTAAGGAACTATATTTTAATAAAGATTTTCTCCTTAAATAAATATTATGTTTGATAGATTTTTCAATATGAAAAAACCCTAATAGACCCCTAATATTTTTATTAAAATAGATATTGACCGATTTATAGTAGTTATTCAACAAGAAGTTACAAACAATTATATCGAACTTATGAAATAAAGGTCTCTCTTAATATTTTTTCAACAAGTACATATTATCAACTATTAGTTTTTTAAAATTTATTTTATAAGATGGATATATTTTTGGTTTAATATATTTTTGATTAGTACTAATTTTATAAGAATAATCAACTTAACAAAAAAAAATTATATCATATAAAAAACATTTTTCACAATATTTTATGATTCTATTTCAAAGTTAAATTTATAAATTTAAATGATAATCTGGTAAAATTAATTAATATTTTAACTTATCATAAAAATATTAACATAAAATTATATTTATGTATTTTTCTAAAAATATTTATTTTTTTTGAATACTGAAAAATACCAATTTCGCAAATAACGTGAATTTTATGACAATTTTTGTATATAAGTATGGATTTGGAATTAATGAAACGTTTTTGTAAGACCAAGTATGTATTTTACATGTGACTATAATATTTGGAAATCCTGTTTTAAATTAATAATCCCATAATTGATATTTTAGGACTTAAGTTATATTTTTCAAAAAAAATATTTTTAATACCTTATTGAATTAGAAATTTTAAATAATTTTTTAAAACAATTATAAAATTAATATAATAAAATAGATTTAGAATTTGAAATAATTAGCTCCAAATTATGTAATAAGGACCATTTTATTTTAAAACATAAATGTTACGTTACTTTAATAATAAATAGTTACATTTCTATACATCTTCTCCTATGTAGATTTATGGGAGGATATTTCATGGAGAATCTAAGTATTCTCTACTTAGTTGAATTTGAAATAATTTTGGGTATGAATTGATTATCTAAACTTACATCACATATAAATTGTCCTGAGAAAGATAAACCATTTCATATCTTAGATTATCCTATTATGAAATATCAACATTAGGATGATCACTCATTGGAAAAAATTTTATTAATATGGGTTATATTACACTAATATATGGTATTTGAAGCTTAAATTATTAGATAGGAAGTCATAATTGATTGCATTCTTTTTATACAATAATATACAGATGTATTTTGGGATGATATTCCTAGTATTACCTCAGAGAATGAGGTTGAGTTTTCAATATAATTTATACATGGATACATGAATATATCATTAATTCCATATAGAATGGTCCTCTTTGAATTATAATAATTAATTAAGAATTTATAATAAAATATAGATAATATTTTTATTCATTTTAGTACATCACCATGGGGTGAACTAGTCTATTTTGTTAAAAACAAAGGAAGAAAATATACCTTTTCATTTACTATCATGATATTAACAAGATCTTGCTCACTAAAAAGTATTGTCTATCCCTCATCAATGAATTGTTTGATTAGCCCAGAAGAACTAAATACTTTTAAAGGATTGAACAATGATATGGATATCCTAAGTAAATGGTCAGTAAAGAAGATATATCAAATAAAAATTTCCTATTGAGGTATGGCAAATATGAGTTTATAGTGATTCTAATTGACTTCCCCTACCATATTCATGAATACAATGAGTAGTTTCATTAAAGACTACCTAAATCGATTTTCATTTATCTTAATAGATGTTATTTATATTTATTATAAGAGAAATAAAGAGCATGAAGATAAATTTAGGATTACGTTTATGTCCTTAATAAATTATATTTTTTATGATAAATTTAATAAGTGTGAATTCTAGTGACATAAGGTAGAATTCTTAGGTCATGTAATCATCAACAAGGGAATTTATGTAGATCCTTCATGGATGAAAGTTATCAAGAAATGGGCTTGGACAAACCCAACATCCAATATCTATAGATTTCTCTATTTAGTTTGAAACTATAGATAATTTTTGAGTAATTTATGATGTATATAAAATTAAATAACCAAGTTAAAAAGGAAGGATATAGATTTAATTTGGATGAAGTATTGTGAAGAACATATCAAATAATTGAAGAAGAGGATAGTCACTACACCTATACTTACATTACGCTACTGTGTGGAAGGGGTTTTTAATATACATATATTTATCAAAAATGTACTTTGGATGCATCATCATGAATAATGATAATGTAATTTCTAAAACCTCATGTTAATTAATGACTCATGATCATAATTAACAGAGTCATAATTTAGAGTATGCATCCATTGTCATTAAATTAAATTTTTAGAGGTAGTATCTCTATGGATGAAAATGTGATTAATATATTGATCCAGAGAGATTGAAATATATATATTCACGTAGATGTATCTGAATATTCACATAATGATATGGTTTGAAACAATAAAAGATTATAACTGCAAAATAGTTTACCACTCAAGGTATTAAAAAAGGTGTTTGGTTCTCTAAAAAGGAAATAATATGTTACTCTATCCATGATGAGGATTGAGAGACCCAATACACATGGTTTAATAGAGAATGAATATTGGAGTAAAAGATAGAGGAGATAAATACTATATTTCCCAAATGAACTCTCAACCATCCATTCATGTGAAGATCAAAGAATCCCATAAAGAATATTTAGAGTTATAGAAAGAGGTAATAACTATTCCAGAGTTAAATTTTAAAAAATATGGAGTTATAAGACTTGGATAATGGATATGTGTCCCATAAAAACTAGAATAGATGAGGTAAATTTAGGATGATTCACATACTTCATCCTTCTATATTCGTATAGGATTTACCAAGATGTATAGAGACTAAATGAAAAATTTCTAGTGGGATAAAATTAAGAGATAAATTAAACAATATATATCTTGATTGTTAGTATTTGATCAAGTTAAGGACGAATAAAAAAAGTCTAAGGGTATGTTATAATGATTGCCTATACTATTATATAAATTGGAAAATATCAACATTAATTTCATTATAGGACTCCCCAAAATTCCTACGGGTAGTAATTTTATTTATGTTATAGTTAATAGCCTTATCAAGTAAACACATTTTATTTCCATCAAAGAAGATTTATATCTTGACCTACTCACCATGATATAGATATGGTAAATGATAATGTTTCATGTATTAATATTCTCAATAGTATCTTATTAATATATAAGGTTTACCATAATGTTATGGAGAATTTATCAGTTAGAATTAGAAAAAAATCTATGTTTTAGTACTACTTATCAACCTCAGACTGATGGAAAATCTGGGAGGAACATGAAAACAATTGAAGATATATTGATATACTTATCAATAGTGTTTCATGGTTGTTGATATCAACAACTCTTCATATTATAGGTCTCATATAATAATTTTTTCCATTTTAACATCCACATGGAACCATATAAGCCTCTATTTAAAAATAGATAAAGGTCTCCAACATGTTAGGACATGTTTGGAGAAAGTAATATGATATAACCTAACCTTGTTCAAGAAATGATGGAGAAATTTAAAAAAATTTAGTGACATATGAAAGTGGCATAAAGTAAATAGAAACAATATGATGATAATCGTTAGTGATATCTAGAGTTCTATGTAGGTGATAAGGAGTTCCTTAGATACCTCCTTGGAAGCACATTATGATATTTGGTAATAAAGAGAAGTATAAACTTAGGTATATCAATACCTTTAAGATCCTTGATCACGTCAGGGTTATGGAAAACCACTTATCACTCCCACCAGACCTCTCTCAGGTACATGATA
The DNA here is from genome assembly GCA_963277665.1 of Viscum album. NCBI lineage: Eukaryota > Viridiplantae > Streptophyta > Magnoliopsida > Santalales > Viscaceae > Viscum > Viscum album. The sequence continues at coordinate 1,514,726,667 of OY728131.1, forward strand.
TGTTCTATATATCATTTTTACAAAAGTATATACCAGAACATTTACATGTAATAAGAATGGATGTACTATAATTAGATCATGATATTTCATATGATAACCAATAAGTGGATATCCTAGATCATAGAGACAAGGTGTTGTACAAGTAGACCAATAATATAGTCAATGTACAGTGTATATATCATATGTTTGAGGGGGTTACATGGGAACTTGAAGATTCGATGAGAGAAAATTACCCTCACTTATTTTCCATCCATGTAATAAAATTTCAAGGATATAATTATATTATGAGGGGTATAATGTAATAACCCATGTTTTAATAAAATAATCATTTTTTTTTGAAAAGGTGAGGGATAATGACCATTTATTTAATATAAAAAAAATATCTTTTATGGGTTGGGAGGAGAGGAAACTGCTTACATGACATATGAAAAAAGTACATAGAAAACAAGAACTAAAGCTACGAAGATATGTCTGAGTGATTAATTGGGAGAATGAATCACGTTAAGAAACATACAAGTCTCATCGCCCCATGGGAGAAAATTAAAATGTATAATTAGTTAAAGTAAATACATTTCCCCCCTGTGAAGAAGTTATGCCATTCTAGTCCAATGCAACATGGATCAACACTCCATCCACTCAAATAGATCCATGGGGGGGGGGGGAATTGATTATATGTTCCAACAAACCTATCTCTCAATCAAGTCGTACAACCAATAATACTTGTGAGGAATTCATGATGTATCCAACTGATGAAACACAATACCAGACTGAAAACACAATGAAAATTCAATTAGTGTTCCGTACATCAAAAAAGATATAAAAAAATATGAGGATTGGTGTCAACACACCCATCCCTCATTTTATGATTCCCACATGGAGATACCTATAAGAAGATACACTACCAACCAAATGTGATGAGACAAATCTAATGCTCACAATGTCCTAGGATGTACTATCAGACATACATGCCCAACCAATGTATGAACTGACCAAAAAAACCACACATGAAACATCACTAATTCAACAAAACCATACCTGTAATGAAACAAAAAAAACCATAACAACACTACCACCAAAAAAACATTAGTGACCACTCTGTCCCACATCCATCATCCACACGATCCATACACCAGTTCCATCGAGTTCACCATATCCCTTCCAAACATGAGATTGATGACTTTATTATATATAATATGAATTTTAAATTCCTGAAAATTTTATATAACACCAAATATGTATTTTATAGCTAAATATTAAAATTTAAATATGAAATTTTTATTTTTAAACCCATATATGTAATTTTTCAAAAAATTGTTTTCAATACATTATAATATTATTATTTGAGAATTAATATTTATAACTTTTATAAAATTATTATCATAAAATGGATTTAAATTTGTTAATTTCTGGTTCCTAATTATTTGATATGGAAAATTTTATTTTCAATCTCGAATGATAAATTACCTTAGTTTTAACTAGTACCCTTAGTAAAAAAAGGGTAAAAAGGGTTTTTCCAAGAGAGAAAACCCACATACATTTTTAAAAAATTTGTGATGATTATATATTGAGGCCTAGATCATCCTTATACCTTCACCACTTCATAATTTACCATGTTTTGTTTGTGTTTATCTATAATTACTTCCCATTATTGAAATGTATTCAGTATTTAATAAATTTCCATCACCTTTCACTTATAAAAGGGGAACTCATTTCCTCACCTTCCCTCACACCATAGGACTCATAGTTCATCCCAAACAATAACCAATAATATCATAAAAATTAATATTATATTTAAAGAGGTTATTTTATTCCAAAAATACTATCCCTTAAATGATTAACTCCATTTTCAAATGATATAATCAAAGAAGTTAGATTTAAATTTCTAACCGCTCTTTTCTCATTTCAATTATTTTTTGTCACTTATTGTTCATGAAATTTAATTAAACCATATTAAAATGAGAACATAAGTATCATCATTATACTGGTATGTTATTAAAATTATTGAACACGTATTAACCACCTTTATCCATTTTCTATTATTAAAATCAAAACCGTTGTCTTTGCATTGTGCAGACTACCACCTCTGTGAAGAAATGTGTTTAATTTTCCTTCACCATGAAACATGGATAGTAAAAAATTGAAATTAAATAAATATGTATGATATATGTATATATATTATTTATGTTACTTAAATGATACTTTTTTTTACTTATTTATTCTTCCCTATTAAAAATGAAATCAACATCCATGTGTATGTGCAGACTACCACCTCTATAATATAATGATTTATTATGTTCAAAAACACTTCCATGGATGGTATTTGTTTATATTTTAAGATTATTTATGATATATATGTAATATATATCATTAATATGTTTATTTATGGATACCAAAAAAATAATTATCATTTTATGGCAATTCATTGATATACATAAATAACCAAACAGTAGTTCAATATCTATTTTTCCTTCACAAAACACAAAATATAATATAATAGGTATTTATTAAATGTAAATTAATATAAATTTAATTTTTATTAAATGATTAAATTTTTAAGAAGAATGAATATTGACCCCACTTTTATGAACCATGAAAAAAATTGATATGATTATTAACCCCTAATATTGAAAATTGATTATAAAAAAATATTACATGAAGATAATTGTTATTAATAAAGAGAATAAATGGAAATATATTATCATAAGGTTACAATACTAGAAAAAAATATTTTAGGATTTAGGATAGAAGAGTTTACACCTCATAAAGGAAATAAAGTGTAAAATAAAGAGACTTGGTAAGTCAAACTCATGTCCTTGAGTCATATAATTTCATATTTAACTTTGTTCTTCCAAGGATTTGTATTTTAAAATATATTATCTCTTTCCCTTATATGGAGAAATATTTTTTTTATCAAAATAATTCTCCATGAATGGTTTTATTAATTACTATTATAAAAAACAAAGGATGCTTTTTGAAAAGATAACCACAACAAAGGCCTTTACATCGATGAATACAATAGGTTTTAAATAATTTTTTTAGTTATAATTTTACTCTATATTTTCGGAATTGTATACCTAAAATGAAGTTATGTTTAATATTACACCCTATATTTTTAATTTATAATGTGATTATTTTGGGTGATCAAGTTTTCTGTACAAAAAATGTAGTTCATGATGTTATTTTATACCATTTGGATGGTTTATGAAACCCATTTTTTAATGAGTTACTTTTGAAAGTGAAGGATTTTATGTTGGATGTTTTATAAATCATATTATATTTACATGGGTTCTTTTTGAAAGGTATATGATTTCTATTTGGAGAATTTGTGAAACCCATTTTATTTTCATGGGTTCTTTATGAAAATTGAATTACTTCTATTTGGATGTTTTATGAAAACCATTTTATTTATAGGGGTTCTATATGAAAATTGAATGAATTCCATTATAATGTTTTATGAAGCCCAATTTATTTCCATTGGTTATTTGCGATATGAATGGTGAATTATTTTTATGTGAAACATGTAAGTATGTTTTAATGAGATTTGGGGTCCTATATCACCCTCTAATGCATTGGTTAAGAGTTTATATATCATGTGATATGTATTCATGAATATATTTTAGTATATTATAAGAATTATAACTCATGGTGTGGCTCATGAAAGTAATATTTCCTTATGCAAATGTTTATACCATAGTTAAATAATGTTACTCTTTATAACTTATTTTCTCATGAATCATAGTTTATGCTAAACTCTTATAAGACATGTTATAGTTATTATGATTATATGTTGATGTTTTATAGATATATGTTCACATTATATACAAGTTTAATCTCACTTATGTATTATGATTATCACTCAATATGTTATGATATTTCTCTTATTCCCATATTCTTGACTTATTATTATGAACTAATCCTTAATGAAATATTTAATCATACCATACTAAATATTGAATACCACCTATTTCATATGTTCTAATTCTATATGGTTTAAGGAAATTATTTACTAATTATGTGTATAGAATATAGTCTAGTATGGTTTCTTTAAGGATAAATGATAACAAGTCTTGTTAAATAAGATGATTATGTAGCTAGTCTCCAAACACAGTGAACCTATCAGTCCATGGGATATTACTATTACTATTTATGAAATATAATGTTTATATCAGGAAAAATAAATAAAATAATGGTGTTTTTTCATTGGGTTTCTATAATATTATTTGTATCATATTTATGTTACAATAATTTCCATTGTATGCTAATCCTTACTGAGAATCTGAGCTCACCCTTATTTATTTTACTTTCCAAAATAAACCTAGAAGATATTTATATTTAATTTTAATGTATGTGAAGGAAGGGTTAATAATGTTATCAAAATGTTCTCATGCTATATCCTTTTTTCAAATTTAATGAATGTTTGTATCAAGTATTCCATGTCAACATAGCTATTGGATCTTTCAAGAACTCTGGTATTGTGAAAAAAATGTAATATAACTACCAACATAAGGTTTTTTGTGTCTCAATTTTTATTTTTGGTTTTATTGGTTGTTTAGTAATATCCTTGAAGACTAGATTTAGGTTAAAATTGTTAAATAACATAATTTCTTAGAAAAACCCACAAAATATTAATGGAATAATCTAGAAATCATAATAAAAATTTTATTTTACAATTCAATATCATGATCTAATTATGTGTGTTCCATTAGAGAGAAATGGTGAATAACAAGAAGAATGATAATTGTATCAACACCTATTGTCAATGCAGTGATAATTGTCCTCCTAATAATGTCAATGAAATAAGAGTTAAGCCTAATCAAATAATAATAATATTTGGGTAGTAGATCCTTGTTATGAAAAATAATTTTACCTATAAAGAGTGACATGAAGATCTACAACGTGGTTTATCTATATTGGACTTACTCATTTAAAAAAACTATAAAATTTTGTGGAAATTCTAATATTTTTGTATAAATCTATGGATTAGAACCTTAGAGAAAATATCTCTTTCTTTGGGAAGTAGGGGAAAGAAAAAATTACTCATGGAATTCTATCATCTAACGGGAGATGTAGAGCAATAGTGGTAATTAATTAATAATAATAAAGAGGATGATGAGTTATAGAACATTGAATGGGGTTATTTTAAAGTGATATTATATTAAAAGTAATTTTCTCAAGAAAAAAGAAATTAAATGTAAAGGATGTTCATCAATATTAAACAAAAGGGGAACGACAATAATACCGAGTATTAGGATAACCATATAAGGTTATCTAGACATGCTATAGACTATGAGTGTAGAAAAAGAAGAAAGATTTATCATTTAATTGATAGGCCAAAGTTGACCCTTCAAAGTGAATTGGTCTCTAATACCTGTTCATCATATGAGGATATAGTCTCAAACACCATTATTCCACGAATATAGTTCTCCAGGATACATGTATTCAAGATAAATCAGGATTAGAAGATGTTAATATAAAATAATGGGAAGAAAATTTACGTAAAGGGGAATAAATGAAGGATTATATTTACCACATGTGATAATTTGGGGAATGAAGACCTTGGGGATTACAATAATGAAACACGATTTTATAAAAAGTGTAGAGAAAAAGTCCATCAAACTCGTGAATATAAGGATAAGGTAAAAGTTATTGATGTTTAATGATTTAAATGTTATGATAATGGAAATAATTTTAACTATTGGGAGAAATTTAATATAAATTTACCTAAATAAGGTCCATGTGAGCAAGGATAAGCAAATGCAATTACCATAGATGAAGTAGAAATTCATAATGATGAGGTGGTATGCAATTTGATTATAGCCTCAATGTTAGATAATGGTTTGTTTGATTTCATATCATCACACTATTGTATATCTTATACGTTTTCAAAAAAAATAATATATTTTTTTATGGCCATAGTATGTGAGATAGCAATAAGGACACCTAGTAGAATTATTTTTGCAACAAAGATATCCTAGTCAGTTATAATTGTGATGTATAAATATACCCTATTTAAAAACTTATTTGTTTTACCTATGGTATACTTTGATATAATCATTGGTATAGATTTTATTCCAAAGTATAATTTAAAAAAAATTCCATGATAGGTAGATTATTATTTAAGAAGGTGAGGTGAAATATCTTAACTTTACACATGAGATTTCATCATCTAAATCATGTCTGCATCCTCCCCAGTAGATCTAATCAATGAAATTCTTGGAAGAAAGGAATTTTAATAATTATATATGGATAATAAATATATCCTAATAATAAAGTATTTACTCATTGTAAGAAAATTCACTATTGTTTTTTCATGTGCAATTACCATGTTTTCCACTTTAGTGTGAAGTTGAGTTCTCTATTAAACTCATCCCCAATGAAAGACCTGTTTGAAAGTCTTTATAGAATGGAAAAAATGAAGTTGGAAGAGTAAGATAAATAGTTTCAGGGGTAGTGTGATATATGATTTATATTACCTATAACTTCAATGTGGGGCTCCACACTTTTATTTGTGAAAATGAAGGATATGTATATGAGATCGTTCATTGATTATATAGAGATCAATGCCATTACTATAAATAATAAGTCTATATTACCATATATTGATGAATTATTTTACCAACTTCAAAGAGACTAAAAAATTTCAAATATTTATCATCACTTTGGTTATTATCATCTAAGAGTGAAGAGGGATGATAAACAGAAGACTCTGTTTCGAAAAAGGTTTCAAATGTATGAGTTTATGACAATTACCTTCAGAATGATTAATTCAACTCTAATATTAGTGAATTTTATAAATCAATAATTAAAATATTATAGTAATAAAATTGTGGCGGTATTCACTGATGATATATTGATATACTCAAATATTTATAAATAACATACTGGTCATCTTAAAATAACACTAGAGACCCTAAAAAGCATTATATAGAAAATATAGTAAGTGTGAAATTGAGATCAATGATTTTTTATTGGCCATAGTTTTTCTAGGTATGAAATATATATTGATCCTTCAAAGACAAAGTATTTCATATAATGGCCTACACTAAAAAATATTACTCAGATACAAAGTTTATTTGGTTATAAACGTTACTAATCATGGTTTTTTCAAAATTTCACCTAGTTGGACAACCCGTTAACCAAGTTAACATGTAATGGGGTTAGATTCACATGGAAAGGTAAGGTTGGGAATGTTTTTAAGTACAAAATAAGAGTTTAAAAAATGAACCAATAATAAATTTTCTATTTGTTAAGTAATTATTTGTAATATTTTGTGATGCAACAGAGATATTAATTGGACATGTAATTTTGTTGAATAGAAGGGTAGTTTCATATACCTTAGGTAAATTGGAAATCCATGAACACATTTATCCCACAGAGAACCTTTAGTTGAAAGCTATATGATTTTCTCTAAAAACATGGACACAAAACCTATATAGTGAAATATTGAATGAATTTATAAATCATAATATTTTTAATTATATCTTCTCTGAAAAGGATCTCAACATGGGGAAAACATATGGTTGGAAATACTCAAGGAATAAAATTACTCAATACACTACCACCATGGTAAGGAAAACATGGCAGATTATGTATAGATTAGGTGGTTCCATGGAATAATTATAATGATAGGGATTAATAAAGATCCTATATATAAATATTTAGAAATGAAGGATATGATGATTTTTTAGAATGTGGATCCACGATTAGTTTTCAATGAAAAAGATATACCATCAATATTTTAAAAAATATAGTAGTCTGAGTAGGATGATGAGGAATTATAACGGAATATTAAAGCACTAAATAATGGTAAATTGATATAATTAATTTATAGAGATAGATTTTTTATGTTTTGAAATTTGTTTTGTGTTCCTTCCATACCAGAGTTGAAGATGTAACTTATATATGAAGAACATATCTAATATTACTCTATAAGACCAATTAGAAAATAAATTTATAAGGACTTATGTGAACCTTTCTGGTGAGATGGTATGTATTTAGAAATTTTAGGCTATGTGTCCAAATTCCTAGTATACCTATAGGTTATGGTTGAAAGGAATTATCATAAGGGATTCATGCAATCTCCACATATAACAATATGGAAGTGGTAAAATATTATAATGGATTATGAAATTGTACATCTGAAGACTTCAAGGAAGAAAAAAAATATGTGGGTCATTTTTGATAACCTTACTAGACCTTATATCATGGAAATCATAAGGATTATTGAGAAATATATATAAATTATACATGATCATGAACTTGGTCCTAACTAAAAATTTTCAAGTGTCTTTAAAGGGGTCTCTACAATAAGATACATTTAAGAACCACATTTCATCCCTAAATAGATGGGTATTCTCAATGGAAAATCTGGATATTGGAATACATGTTGAGATTATTTTCTCTTAACTTTTAGTGTTTGTGGGATCATTTTATACCATTGGTGTAATTTTTGTACAATAATAGCTTCCATTAAAGAATTCATATGAAAAAATAAGAAGAATATTATTGTAAGTGGTTTGATACTTCAAACTATTAGGTATAAGATAGAGAAATAAAAATATTTGAAACAAAGCTTATGCAAGAGATTACTATCAATCTTCTGACTACATAGGTTCATATTGAAGCATCATAGAATAGATTAAAGAGCTATGATAACAATTGAAGGGTGGAAATGTAATTCAAATGGGGGATATTGTATTCTTGAAGGATTACCCCTTTATGGGAGTTGTAAAATTTGTTAAAAACTATAATTTAAGACCTATGTATATTTGGCCTTTTGAAATACAAGATGGAATTGAAGAATTAGCATATCGATTGGCTATGCCACCCAAACATTCAAAATCACCTAACATACTCTAGGTTTCATTATTGGGGGAAAAATTCTAAATCCATGTCATTTTATCACTTCTAAAATAATATATTTAGATCCTAAAATTTATTATAATGAAGATTCCATCATGGTTCTTGACACAAGAGAGCATGTGTCACAGAATATGACAACTCAGATGGTGAAAGTCCTTTCGAGAAATCCCAGACTAGAAGAGGAAAACAATGATCATGAATAATCCATGAGGAAGAAATATACAATATTTTTTAATAGATGATATATAACCTAATTTCAAGGATGAAATTATTTAAATGGGTTGAATGCAATTCTTGAGACCCTACTGTAGTAGGTAAACACCATATCCTCAACTATTAATTAATGAACACTCTAAAGAGCCTATATTCATGAGTATATTTAATAGTTTAACTTTTAAATGATATAATATTATTTCAAAAAAATTAATTTGTTTTTCATAAATACAATATCTTATTATGAAATTTAATTATTTTTATTGAAATGGTTGATTTTTAGGTGAATAGTGATATTCCTATTTTTGGTAAAATCACGACTTTTACGTCATCACTATGATATAAGCACAAATTAAAACTCCAAATAACTGTATATTGTATAAATATATGTTCTATATGAAATATAATATATTTTAAAATATTATGTTTAATTTATAAACCCCTATTTGATATTTTTAACACAAGTCTCACTTTTCACTAAAACTATTTTAATGAAATATATATATACAATATTAAACATAACTTATATATATTTTATAAATTTATTCTTATAAAATAAATTTAAAATTTTGAATAATTATTTCCATTTAATTTTAATATTATGATTTTATTTTTATAAAAATAGTATGAATTAATAAAGTAAAAACAAGTTACCGTGGTAAAAGTTAAAATAGTGAAAGTGGAAAATCTAATAGTAATGATTTGAAAAAATTTATAAAGCATGTAATAAATTAAATATAAGGGTATTTATCTAAATAATCTCTTAATAACTATAGTATTTGTCAAATTTGGATCCACTCTCATTTGGAGTGACTTCCCATTATGTAAATGTTATGGGTATTTACAAAATTAAAATGCCTTTCACTTTTAAAAGAGGAATCTTACCTCCCCTTAAATACCACTCATTAAATATTGTTTCCAATTAAAAAACCCTTTATACCTAAACATTAATTATATATTTTTTACATTATATTTTTGTATAATTATTTTATCCCAATCACTCCATGTTTAAGGTATCTTCTCTGGAAATCTCAAAGTGCTACAAGTGAGTAAATTTTTTTACTAAGTATATCTTCATTCTATAATACCTTTAAAATTATAAATTTATCATCACTATATGGTAATATTATTATTAGATATATGATAAATGTTATTATTTTATGTTAATAATAATTAACCTTTTTCCCCATTTCAATTATGAAAAACAAAAACACGGTTCATGCATATGTGCAGACTACTGCCTCTACAATAAATAGTTTTTCATTTTCCTTCACTGCATAACATGAATGGATTGGAAGGGAAAATTAGTAATTCATTATTATATATAAATATATATATGTGTGTTTTTTTATAATATAATAAACCATTTTACTCTTTTCTTGCATTCTATGGTAAATGAAAATATCATCTCCGAATATGTGTGAATTATTGTCTCCACAGAATAGTGTATTACATTTTTTCATTACCACATTTCATGGAAGGAATTATGAATGGGTTTAATGGATTAAAATTATTTTTATTTTACTATAAAAGTTATTTAAAGGCAAATTGTACAACCTATTAAAAATATATAAAACAAAAAATGGTTATAATATTTATAGTCTTAAACAAACATACTAGGAGAAAAATAATTTTATTCATATTTTGTAATATTTTAATATCCATAAAATTTTCTTATAATTTATGAAAATTATAATATATAACACTAATATATATTAAATAATATCATTATTCTTTTGGTATAATTATATTACAACTAAACCACCTCATAATCATTCATTAAATCAGTGTATGTTCACAGTTGGGTTGGTTTACCCACCTACATGAACAATACTATAAATTTATACCTTGAATGAATACGAAATTTTAATTTATATTAATATTTGATATAAATAATTAAATAATGATTTATTTATTTATTTTTTAATGGTAATCTAAACATGTAACTCATTATTTATCAAAACAACTTTCATTCACTAAGAATCACTGAAACTTCCCATCCATGATTTAACTTTTAAGAACCATAACAGAAGGTCCCATAGAATGAAATTAGTACATTATAAATAATGATGAATCTTATATTTTATTACCTTGTATTGTCTACGAATTGTGAACTTTGGGTGGAGAATGAAAAATGACACCACTATTATGAAACTGGAACAAATGATCAAAATTATAAACACTTGCCATGGAAAATATATAGAATTCATATAGAGAATAACTATTTGTGAAGATTATAATTGAAAATAGATATGAGTAAGGTTATAAATAATGTGATTAATATATATATATATATGTTTGTGGTAAATGAGTTTAATGTACATTCATGAAATTTATGACATGAGTCAATGATTTTCTGTCTTAAATTATTCTCATTGAGGCATGTTTTTTATTATGCACCAAATGTACACTACGTGGTGTACATACTTACTATTTTGGATTTTATATCCGGAAATTCCATTTATTTATGGTATTTGAATATATTTTTTAAGCCCGCTCATTAAATATGGATTTATAGAATTTCTATACAATAAGACATCAAATAGTGGTCCTCATTTTTCATTCACTACATTCTCTATAATGATATGTTTTATATAAAAAAATGAACTATTCAAAACTATAAATATAATACAACTTAATAAAACCAATAGAACCAAAAAACCCCTTAGATGGGGTAACATAAATTATTATGTAAATATTTTCTCATATTATGTTGGATATTTTTACCACATGTTTAGGAAACCATTAAACTATTCAATATTAATTATACACTCACCAAAATCACAAATAAATAAATTAAGAAATGATTTTTTTCAAAATTTGAAAATACTAAGGACTACATACAAGGATCATGTGCTGTTTATGGGTATATCTGTAGGACCCCGGGACATCCTAATAGGGGAGGGGTAAATTAGGGTGACAAATTTTTCTTTTAAGGTGATGGATATTGTTCCCATGTTGGTATGAAATTGTTAATCCTGTATTATAAATATGATCCGAAAGCAAACATTCAACTGTAGGGAGATGAAAAAACACTTTTTACTCGGTTCACCACTAAGGGATACATCCAAGAAGCATATGTCGACAGGTTGTCGGTCGTACCAAATTCAACTAAACTTCACTAGATGTGGATTAAAAAATTTCGGGCACAATCACTCTGTCCCAAGCTCACTACCTTTACAAAAGTTATGGGATAGCTCACTGCGTCCCTCTGGTCACTCTTGTTGGCTCCCCCTGGCTCACTCCTTTTGGTGAAGTCCCACTCAGTTTATAGATGTGAAGGTCTCTTCATCATCGCTAATGAGTAAATCCTCTATTGTATGTAGATTCTCTATTGATGTCCAACATTCACCCGTAGATGAATCTCACTTCGCACCGAGGGTACCGGGAAATCTTTCAACATTCTCACAGCTCAAAAACACTACCATGCTTCTTTACTGCCTGGTGCGCAAGTCACTAGCGCATCACAAATTCGGTGCACAAGTGTCACCAAACCACTTGTGTGGCACCTCCTTCTTCAACTAAAAACTTGCGCAAATCAACGTCTTTATCACCCAAACCACCTTGGATGTGCAACCAACTACTGGTGCTCAAATTATACTTGCATGACCAAACTACCACTTGCGCGACTACAACACATGCGCGATTAGAGCTCAGAAAATCTCTAAGTCTTGAACTTCATTTTAAATGAGGAGGGGTGGACTTCTATTAATAGGAAAACTGGACACTCTTCTTGGTGGTGCACAAGCCTCCTCTCAGCGTACAAGTTCCGGCGCGCAACTCCTACCGCCATAGCCTCTATCGTGCTACTCACTTGGGTGATCGAACCAATACTTGTGCAACCCTCTTTCCTTTTCAATATTTTGAAGTTCTGATCTTGAACAAAATATGTTCCATAACTTTCTAATCCTCCTAGGCACCAACGTGGAAGTTCTTTCCTGGCGCACAAGTCACTTGTGTGACACATATCTGGTGCACAAGTCCCTTTCCCAAAAAACACGGTTTTCCCCTTTTCTCAGTTTTTAGGTCCATAAATTTGAAAAACACTGGAAAATGGTGCCACATTCAATATTATTATCTACATGACCTGTAAGAGTACACTGATGGCACACATTATGTAATTCCTCTAAGGATTGAAAACCAAATCAAACCGTACTCCAATTCATGCATAGATGACCATGGTTTTAACAATGTCCCCCTTTGGGTTTGTTAGAAATCAGTAAATAAATTCAATAGATCACCATATGCAAGCAAACCAAAAATGAAATAATCAACTCAGCTAAGACTTTAAGTCTATGTAAGCAATGCTCGGTGTAGAAAATAAGAGGGAAAGCTTGAATTGGGTTCCCATCCAGTGAATTCCTTCCCATCCTATCACCTATACTGAATTCTCAATGTGTCACAATAGCATTACATGCCTGAATTTATTCCTTTCTCCCCCATTGATAATAAACCCAAAGACTGGTAATTGTTCATTGTTCATCTCAAACCACACTCCCCCTAGATAGTATGTCCCCCACAAACCTTCATCGCATCCATAAACAGATTAAAAAAAATTATATAACTGGGGAGAGGGGATATTCGTAACCTCCTTATGCACTGGGAGGTGGCTGAACACTGAGGTTCAACCGATGCTTCTCAAACACAGCTGTTGACAGTGGCCTGGTCAGGATATCAGCCACTTGCTCATCAGTTCCCACATGATCCATTCTAATCATGCCTTGTTAAACATTCTCTTTGATAAACTGATACCAAATTTCAATATGTTTTGTACAAGAATGTTGTACTGGATTACTTGTAAGATCAATTGCGCTCTTGTTAGCATTATAAATCACCATTGGTTGCTTCACCTCATCCCCAATATCAGATAATTGTTTCTTCATCCATAGCAGTTGAGTGCATGCCTTTATGGAGGATATATATTCAGCTTCAACAGTAATAAGATAAGTACTTTCTTGTTTCTTTCTCAACCAGCCAACACATTTATTCCCAATATGGAATGCTCCACCATTGGTGGAATTTTTTTTTCACTACATCTCCAACCTAGTCAGCATCCGAAAATGATGATAATTCACTGTCTCTTCCTGAAAAAAAGTATAAGCTACAATTGTGAGTACCTTGAATATACCTCATGATTCTTTTTACTGCTGACATATGTTCCTCTATTGGATTACTCTGAAAGCGGTCTGCCAAACATGTGGAAAAGACAATATCTAGCCATGTCACTGTCAGGTACAGTAGGCACCCAATGATCCACATGCTCATGGTGGGATCAACAGAGGTCTCATCTTCAATCTTTCTAAGTTTAGTTCCAACTACAATCAGAGTTGACATTGGTTTGGAGTCATGCATATTAAACTTCTTCAAAAGCTCTCTTTAATACTTTTCTTGAGAAATGAAAGTGTAATCCTTCTTTTGAATCACCTACAACCCAAGAAATATGTGAGCTCCCTAATCATAGACATTTCAAATTCTGATTTCATGTGATTGGAAAATTCATCCACTGATTTCTGCCTACTGCCACAAAAAATAATGTCATTAATGTAGACTAGAACCATGAACTGATCTTTTGGAGAATTATTCACATATAGATTGTGATATACTCCTTTTATTTTGAATTCTAGCTTCTTGATATACGAGTCCATCTAGGAATAACATGCTCATGGTGTCTACTTCAAACCATAGAGCGCTTTCTTCAGTTTTCAGACCTTTGTTTCATCAGTACCAAGAACAAAACCCACTAGTTGTTCAATGTAGACTTCTTCATCGAGTACACCATTCAAGAATGTTGTCTTGATATCCATTTGATATACATTATATCCTCTTTGGAGTGCCACAGAAAGGAAAACCCTGATTGAATCTTGTATTTCCACTGAAGAAAAGTTTTCTTCAACATCAACGCCTTCAATCAGGGAGTATCCTTTACATACCAGTCATGCCTTATTTCTAATAACACTTTCATGCTCATAAAACATGTTCTTGATAATCCATTTTGTACCAATCACATTGTGACCTTCGGGTCTCTGGACAAGATCCCATGTTTGATTCTTGTCAATCTGATCTAAATCTTCATTCATTGATTTCACTCATGATTCATCCTTTGCAGCTTCTTTAAATGAGGATGGATCCACAACTGACAAAAATCAAAATTTCATGTTATTCCTTATCCTCCTTGTTTGAGTGGGTGCACTCCTATCGCCAATTATGTTAAATGGATCAATCCCAGCTCTTTGATTTCTTCTGTGAGGTTTATTTGCATTCTCTCCAGTCATAGTTTCGTCTTCAGATTCTTCTTATTTGTCAATATCATGATGTGACAGGTGAGTGTTTTTTACAACTTCCTATATTTCTATATTTTTATTTTCTACACGTTCACTTTCTTCCTCACTTTCTATAACTTCAACATACGACTTCCATGAAAATTTTGTGGTTTTCTCTTCAATTATCTTAACATCATTTCTTTCCACAATCCTTCTTAATCGCTTGTTGATACACTTGTTGGATTTTCAATTCATTGAGTTTCCAAGTAAAATTCCTTCATATTCATTATCACCATACTTCCCTTGACTTCCTTCTTTGTTTCTAATGAAGCATTTACTTCCAAAAACAAGAAAGTATTTCAAATAGGGATTCCTTCCATTCAATAATTCATATGGTGTCTTTGTCTAACCCATATAAAGTCCTGTTTGATTATGAATATACAACACATCTTGAACAACCTCTTTCTAATAATTTCATGGAAGACGACTCTCAATAAGCATAGTTCATGCCATGTTGTTCACCTGTTGTTTCCTATTTTCAACAACTCCATTGTGGTATGGAGTTCTCACAATAGCTACCTGATGTTATATCCCATGCTTCTCCAGGTAATTTTTAAATTCAATGGACGTGTATTCCCCTCCATTGTCAGATTACAACACATAAATTGTTGTCAAGTATCATTCTCGGCAATTCACCGATATGTTTTCATGCAGTCAAGCACTTTTCGTTTCCTATGAATGACCATTACACATTCCATTCCACTGTAATCATCAATGAAAAGAAAAAATTACCTTTCTACATGAGTTTCGACAACATTTATCGGCCCACATACATCTATATGATTTAGATCAAGAAGATGAGATGACGTTTTCTTCTTTGGCCAATAGGAATAATAGACCAGCTTTCCACGAATGCAAGCATCACAGGACTTTTCACGCTCATGCTTTATGATTGGAAGGTCCATGAAAATCTTAAATTTTGATATTTTATCTATGTCTTGTTGATTGATGTGCCCCAGAATCCAATGCCACAAGATGTTTTCTTCTTCAACAGTCATGCAACAAACCTTTTCTTTACCATCAACCTGATATAAGTTGCCTTCTGTTCTGCATCCCTTTATATGTGAATTCCATGTCCTTCCCTTGATATTACATCCTTTCTGATTAAAAGTAAACATATGTCCCGAGTCACAGAGTTGACTCACGCTGAGTAGATTATGACGTAGGCAATCAACATAAAGGACTTCAATATTCTTTAGTTCCTCATTAGCTAATTCAGTACTTCCACTGCCATTGATTTTCTGAGCTCCATCATTACCAAACTGTACTGTACCATCAACCTTCCTTTTGATTTCCGTTAAGATGACTACATTACCTGTCATATGGGATGAGAAACCGCTATCCAGAATCCAAGTGCAATTTATCTTTTTCGCTTTGAGGGAAACCTCTGCATGATTGGATTTCTCAATCTTCTTCTTTTAATTCCAAGAGATATTGGATTGAGTATATGATATTGATGGCCTTATAATTAATTCTTTCACATAATCAGATTCTTTATACCCATAATCTTCTTCCAGAGGAGAAAACCTGTTTGTGAGATCAACACCATCAGGCGGGTGAATATTGACACATCTTTGAGAGTTGTATGGATGTTTCCTATCAAATCTCTTCCTACAATACAAAGCCTTATGGCCAATGTTAGAACAATGAAAATAGTATCCAAGGAAACTATTTCTTCTATAAGATGGAGGATATTAAGTCATTATCCTTTTTTTTTCATCCTAGATCTTCCACATTCATGTAGCTCCTTCCCTCTTCATAGTATGACATGGTATGGTCCAAATAGCCACAAAAAAGACACTTCATGAGAGGAAATGTCTTCTCACTTGAATTTCCCCTCATACCTTCTTCCTTGGGAAAATAGTTGAAATGCCTATCATTTCTGATAGTTTTAGGATAAATTTCAATTCTTCTTTATGTTTGGATTGAGGTTTTCTTTTTCAGCACTTCAGGTAATATTTCAACATGTCCAACTTTCATCATGTCTTTATTTTGGCTCTCTTTACTTCCAGCAGTTGATGTGTCAGCTTTACACCCAATTCCACTCTTTCCCATGCAAGCTAGTCTTTGATCACTCACGATTTATCCAACCCCAGAAAAACAACACTTAGCTCTTGCTAGTAATTCTACATATCAGAATCATCCAAAATGAATTTTCTTCTTTCCATCATTTGTGGTTTATTGACATTCAATTTTACTCCTAAGAGTAACAACTTATTCCTCAAGTCCCTCAACAGTCCTGGACTTCTCTTTTAGTTTGGATGAAAGGTCATTTATGACCTTTTATTTTTCTTCAATTCTGAGCTTTAGTTCTACAACATCATATGTGCTTTCAAGGATTTAAGACTGAACTATCACTATTTCTTAGAGTCATTTAATTTCTTCTTCAAAATCATCGACATATTCTGATGATTCTTCCACCATTTCCTTCCACTTATTGCATCTCTTACATTTATTATTAATCTTGGAAAAATAATCCTCAATTTGAGTATTTGAATCACCAATAGGATTAATCTGATTATCTATGACTTTATTGATCGAGGGTTCTGACATTTCAATGGTAGCCATCATGGAATCATGGTTTTAGGTTTTAAATTTGGATTCTTCTTCTTCACAAAATTCAGTATCCTCATCTTCCTCTTCACAGAAAAAACTCTTACTCTGTATTTTCTTTCCAGTTTTGAAGTATCTCTTTTTGAAAAACCTTTTCTGAGGCTTATCTATGTTTTCATTTTCAGTATCTTCATCCTTGATCTTTCTTAAACACTAAGAGGAAATGTTCCAAACTTTTCCAGCATGAAAACATGTGAGAGGTAACTTCCCTTTGAATTTCCCTTTTCCCTTTTGGAACTTATTTTCAAGGAGAGAAAGAATTTCGTTTTCTTCATCATCTTCACTGCTACTATCTTTTGACATTTTCAGTTTATCGGTGGCCTTGAATTCCATTTCCTTTCTCACACGAGTCGTAGCATCTTCTGGTTTGACTCTCATTTCATATGCTACCAAGCTGCTCAGTAGATCATCTAGAGAATGTTTGGAAAGATCTCTTTCCTTAAGGTTTGAAACATTTTCATTGTACAGGGGTAGAAGTCTTCTTAATATTTTCATTTCAATTTTAGTGACTTTTATTTCTTCCCCTAGACCCCGAATTTCTCCAACCACTTCAGTAATTTTATTGAAGAATAAGTCTGTATTCTCGTCTGGATGCATCTTCAGATCATCAAACCGATTGTGTAGGACTTGTAATTTAACCTCTTTCACTTTTCTATCTCCTTCATAAATATTTTTGAGTTTATCCCACATGGATTTTACTGAGGTGAAACTCATCACCTTTAGATAGATCTGATCAGAAAGGGATGTGGTGAGTGCATTCTGTGCTTTAGCATCAGCTTCCAGAATTTTCCTATTGACATCCGTCATAGCTAGCCCTGTTGGATCAGTAACATGAATACCTTGGACAGTGGAAAATAGGACTTCCATTCTAAGGGATCGTAGATGAGATATCATTCTATTCTTCTGGGCCTGGAAATTACATCCATTTAATAGAGGGACTCCCCTGACATTGACTACATTCTCTATAACGAAAAACGACAAATTCAACACCAGCAATCTTTACATTCTGAGACCACTTGTGGAACCCAGGGACACCCTGAGAGAGGAGGGGTGAATCAGGGTGACAACTTTTTATTTTAATGTGATGGATCATATTCCCACGTTGGTAGGAATTTGTTAAACCTGTATGATGAATATGATGAGAAATCAAACATTCACATGCAAAGAGATGACACAACACTTAATACATGGGTCACCACTAAGGGATATGTCCAAGGAGAATATGCAAACAGGTTGTCGGTCATTCCAAATTCAACTAAACTTCATTAGATGTGGATTACAGATGTTTGGGCACAATCACTATATCCCAGGCTCACTGTCTTTAGAAATGTTTAGGGATAGATCACTATGTCCCTTGGGTCACTCCTGTTGACTCCCCCTGGATTACTTCCTTTGGTGAAGTCCCACTCAGTTTATAGACATGAAGGTCTCTTCATCATCTCTAATGAGTAAATCCTCTATTGTATGTAGATGCTCTGTTGAAGTCCAACTTTCACCCATAGATGAATCTCACTTTGCACCGAGGGTACTGGGCAATCTCCCAACTTTCTTGCAGCTCAAAAACACTGTCGCTCTTCTTTACTGCCTGGCGCGCAAGTTACTTGCGTGGCACAAATTCGGCATGGAAGTGTCAGAAAACCACTTCTGTGAAACCTCCATCTTGAACTCCAAACTTATGTGACTCACCGGCTTTTGTTCCCAAACCACCTTGGACATGGAGCCAACAACTGGCACGAAACTTCAACCTGCGCGACCAAACTACTACTTGCGTGACTATAAAAATTGCGCGATGCGAGCTCGAAAAATATATATGTCTTGAACTTTCTTCTAAATGAGGAGGGGTGATCCACTATTTATAAGAAATCTGGAAACCTTGTGCGGTGGTGCACAAGCCTCCTCTCAGCGCACAAGTTCCGGCGCACAACTCCAACTACCCTAGCCTCTGTCGTGCTACTCACTTGCACCACCGAACAAATACATGCATGAACCTATTTCCTTTTCCATATTTTGAAGTTCTAATCTTCAAAAACATATGGAACACAACATTCCAATCCACCTAGGCACCGACACACAAGTCCTTTATTGGAACACATGTCACTTGTGTGACACATATCCAGTGCGCAAGTCACTTTCCCAAAAAACACTATTTTCACCTTTTGTCAATTTGGAGGTCCAGAAATTTTTCTATCACTGGAAAATGGATACACCTTAAATACTGTTATCTTCTTGATGTAATAGTGCTTTTCTGGAACACATTCTGAACTTCCTCTGAGGATTGACAACAAACACAAACCATACTCCAATTCATCCATAGATGACCATGGATCCAACAATATGTTCCAAAATATATTATGTTACACGACTGTTACAGATATAAATTTTTATTGATGCTAATTATATCCCATGATCATTAAATTAAAAATGTTGTCCAAGTATTATCAAAAAACCACCCTCATGACACTCCCACTGAATCCTATTTTCCTCACTAATTCTCATGAATGAATTCATATTTTTTAACATGAATGTTTCTTCCATATCATCAGAAATGTGAATTGTATTTTCATTATGAAATCATTGATGTTAAGTTCTAATGAAATTCAAAATCTATTCCTGAAACTTCTCCCTAATATTCATTCTATGTAATTTATTTAATCAAAAATATCTTTCATGTATTTCATTTTGAGGTTTTTTATAGGCCCCATAAGGGTATTCAGTGAGATATTCCAAGACAGTGGTGTGTGGGTGAATCATGGTATGGAACTCAATCAAGTTTCACACTTAAACCTCAAACAATCACTAAAATAAATGATCTTGGACACACTTTTGGTTTGGCCACATTAATTTTCTTCATTTTATTATGATATGACTGATGATTTTATTATCTTATCCTCAATTAGATAAGGTTAATGATTTCTTAACCCATATACATTGATTATCCCCCTTCCAATAGTAAAGTAAACATGCACTGAATAAATAATAATTCTAATTGGTTCACCCACAAAAGGATACTCCAAGGAGAATAAACCAATTCCAACCAATGTATTAGAATATAATAAAATAAATCTAGTGGTTGGTTTATGATATATCACTCAATTTCAAAGTGTTACTACCATTAAAATATTTAGGGATAGATCACAACCTCCTAAGGGTCACTCCCTTTTAAAATAGTTTAGAACACAATCACTCATCACCCTTAGGACACTCTCTATATCCACTTTACAGTACCACTACTCCATGGGAGAATTATATTTAGAACACTGTCCAATAAAAGAGTAATATTTCCTTATTGTCTCACTCAGTATGGGTTAGTTGTGATGACCCTCATTGTCACTAGTTGAGAAAATAAAAAAAACATCTTATCATTTATCTGGAGGAGATATCATTTTGATTGTTGGATTTTATATCAGTATTATGCGTGTTAAAACATCATAAAAATGTGTTTTTATATTTGGAATACGACCATATTGGTTATTTGAGTTCTCGAGTAAGAGGTGGAGCAAGGCTAGGGTGACCCAACTATAAAAATTTTAGTTATGTGCATCCAACATAGTGAGACCTCAAGGGTTTCACCATAAGTGCTTAAGGTTAGGGAGGCCATTGTACAATATATTTTATGAAGGAATTCTTGGGTGGATACCTTATAACATCACCTTATGAGACTTTTAATGATATCAAATCTCTTAGGTTGGGATCTTTTACCAGGTTTCTGGGATGCTTCCTATAGGCTAAAACATAGAATGCCCATGGATTAGTCAAGGAAGATAATGGATAATCATGAGGGGATACTATATAGTGAAAATAAAGTGGACCATGTGGTAGGACCTACCTCTAGGGGCCAATGACATTTCATCAAAGGAGGTTATAGTGTAGTGCGACATTCTAGGAGGGACTACATTGCAAAACTTGAAGGTTTTGTGATGAGGGGTCCTTCGGTGGCTTAGAACTATGCTAAAGAGAGTGAAAATATGTGTATCACTACTTCAAATTATAATTCATGGACCACATTTTTTTATATAGCGAATACTAGTAATTTATCAATCATCCCTTCATTCTTTTTGGGAATGAGGGATTTGGGAGATGTCTAAATTGGTACTCTTTTCTATTCCCCCCATTTATCCCATATTCTAGGTTTTGTTTTTTAGTGTATTCTTCTAGTTTTTAAGGTGATTACTTCCATTACTATCCTTTAGTTATGATTTTCATTGAAGCCATCATATTTTTGATGAACTAGGATAGAGTTTTGGGTCATAATTACACTAAAGAAAGTGAAATGGGAATAAATAGAAGTGAATTTTCTGTATAGTGGATAAAGAGGACCCAGGGGGTTGATCACACACCGGTGGGAGATGTTTTTATATTGAATGATTTCATGGTGATTTCATAAGAGTTTTTGAATTTGGTTTTAAATTGAAGAGTTGATGGTTTTATAATTAATGATTCATTTTATGTGGTTTGAGATAGGTGCCTTGGTGATTGGTGATTTGGATTCATACTCAAAGCATTAGTTCTTCTTCTTGAAGAATGTTGTGTTTTGGTTTTTTTCAATTCATATAATATAACTCATAAATTATATGTTTTAATATTATGTGTCTTATAAGACCCACTTGAGTTATATTGTGGGTTGTTTTGGGGAGAATTGAAGATTTTGGTATTCCATCAAGGGTTTTTGTTTTGAAAATTAAATTTCATGGTCTGGAAATCAAGGACACTCACCATTAATTCTTCTGAACTACGTAAGGTATGATAGAGAAGTTAGGAGTACGTGTAATAAACATTTTCTTATGGTTTTGGAATTTAATTATTTTATACAGTATTTGTATTGTGAGATATAGGAAAGGATTATGATCATGTTGGATAACTTGGATTGATTTTTCAAGGGGGTTAGTTTAAGGTTATTCAAAGGATTACCAGAAGTTGGGGTTCATTAATTTATTAGGTGGGATTTTTGGATCTTTTTATTAAGGTTTGGTTTGTTAAGATCCTTTGGGATGGTTTGACCCCGTAGGGTGTCCGATATGAATTTTTTCCACTAAGTAAAGGTTGAGTTTGGTTTCAGGTTCCCTAAAGAATCTATAAAGGATGTAGTAATGTTTTAGAATTACCTTGAGGGTGTAGTGTTACTCAAGGGTGGGTTATTTTGCTGAGAGACTGATCTAGGATTCTTGTAATGAACTCTACATGAGGGTATTGATGTGATACAAAATCCCCATATAGGGTATCCTATTATTTTTGTAGTTCATATAACCAATAGGGATGCATAATTTTTTGATGACCCTGAGAGGGTCAGTATTGAGGTCTTAGTGTTGCAAATTATGGGTGTAGTATTTCGCCAACTCATTTTAGTTTTCTAATTTAGGATTTTTTGTTGAGGTGGTTCCTTACTGAGGATCTGAAGGAGAGAGAATTTTTATTGATCTTTAAGGGTTAAGGTATTATCCATGAGTTTCATCGAATTATCTTCTCTACTAGTTGGATAGTGTAAGGTGGGTGTATGAATATAATAAACAATTTTTATGAGTGTAGTCACTCTTATGTTTTATATTTTCTTTGGTTAGAAACATTAGTCTTATTTGCTTCCAATGTGGTCATGGAGTGCGTTATTATATCCTAAGATGTTTAGGCTCTCTTTGGTATATGGGTCTCACAACATGCACTGATGAGTTCCATGAGGATCAGTTAGGGATGTATTCAACACTGTGAGGGGGGTGGTGGGGTGGGGTGAATCAGTGTAGGTTAAGTTACATTTAACATAAATAACTATCCATATTATTTTATCTATTTCACTGGTAATGTGATATTGTTCTCTTTATTTCTATATTCCATTTGTTCTTTAAAGCAACCCCACAAAAACATGCACAAAAACACAGGAATAGAGGAATGAAATTTACACGGTACACTTATCAATATGAATAGGATAGTCCTTAACATGAAATAGATTCCTCTATGATCAAACAAAACACTAGAGTCATTATATAGGCTTTACACTATTGTATCTCGATTGTATAAGGTGTGCATCGCTAATAGTTATTTGGTTTATCCGAAACTCTGATATATGAAGTGACTTATAACATTATAAAAAATAGTACTAAAATATCACAATTACCAATATAGATATCTTCATGCAATATATATGCTCTCTTTATCCCCTTTTCTTCTTCGTTCACTTATAAAAAAACATGTAAGGTCTTATTCTCCTTTATATATAAAAATTGGGTTGAAAAATCCTTCATAATTATCTTCAAAACAACACGTGGTTATGTACTTTATTGTACAAGTTTCAATTCATCTTCTTAACTGCATAAAAACATCTTCCCAACACTTCTTCTTCTTCATTAATCATCCTTTATTCTTACAATTTAATATACAACAATTCTACATTTGACCTATTTTAAGTCCATATTCTATTTCAGCGTAAAAATAGGAATTCACTAGTATATATTCACTTTCTTTGAATGATAATTTATTGATAAATGAATTCTAGCATTAAATATCTCTTATAACTGATAATATCCATATATTCTTCTTTTTAGTGAATATCTAAAAATATATTTTCCAACATTCAATAATGGATGTTTTATCTTTGTGGTGGTCAAAATTTATATACATTGAAATTTGAATTTGAATTTCATATTAAAATAATATTATTCAAATGAGTCCCTTGGATCTTCTTCCAACTAATCTCAGCTATGAAATTTGAATTGGTAGTTATAATAGGTTGAAATAACTAAACAACCTTTTAAATGATTCTAAGTCATAAAGGTTGTATAAACTTCCCACTTTTCCATCTTAAAAAATAGCCTCTCCTTTTGTAACACCACGAGATTTTATGAAAAAATATTCTTTTTAATTTTATTGATGTCTTGTGTTGTATGCTACACCAAAAGGAGCTTGCACCACACACATCCCTGACTTGGCTTCCATTACACGCAATCACGACCTTCCACGATAGTGTGTGTTGTATGCAATACTGAGTTTCACTAAACAATGATACGTTATATAAACTAACCGTTGTGAGTAGTAATACCCAATTTTTAAATGTTATAAATTTTATCATTCAAAATGGACTTCATTTTTGGATTCATAATATCAAAATTAGCCTAGGGTGAATTTTTGGTATTTTTCTAAAAACTTTCAATTTTTGATGAATAGTGAAAACACTAGGTTACTATTTAAAAACCGACTTTTTAGTTAAATAATTATTTATTTTATTTAAATTTATTTTATGTCAAAATTGATACATAATACATATATAAGATCAATGTAATTCATTTGATCCATTTTATAATAATTTTCGATATATAGAAATTTTATTGAACTTTTCACCGTCTTTTACCTACCTCCTGGGAGCTTTTTGCAAACATACATAAAACATAATTTTACCACTTCTGTGAGTGGAGTTTCAAAAATATGAGAGAAGCGGTTAATATCAAAGACTAAAATGTGGTTCAATGAGATGAAAATAATTTTTGGTGAATAGTAACTTTTTACTTTTATTTACCACAGTTAAAAGTAAATAGGGTAATTAAGGGTAAAAATGATATTATTATTACCCTAACACATGTCCTAATTCTATTGGATAAATGTAATTCGACCAAAAACAACTTTAGGAATAACATATGACCATTTAGGTCCACTTGTATTAGATTAGGACATTTATTATTAATTTATTTAAAGAAGGGTTAAAATAGTTAAAATCAAAGTTTAATAACTAATTCATTTTTAATATAGGGTTATACATAAGATAAATTAGACTATAAATATTCATTATAAATATAATAATATTTCCTACATAATTGTATTTTATTTATAATTTTTAGACATTAAATAATTTATGTTATTTATGACATAATGGTGATGCAGTAATTACTTAAATAATGAAATATTAAAATAATTAATATTATAAATACCCGAATAAATGTAATTTGAGACATTTTATGAATTCCACTAATTTTATAGGTTAATATGACATGTTATTATTGATTTAATAAACCTTTTTCGAACTAATAATGCAGTTATGAGTTTCACAAAAATCAATTACCAAATAGTGTCAAAATTGACATAAAATAGTTTTTAAAAACAATATTATATTAATAATTGTTATTTTATTCCTAAAAATATAATGTTCTTAAAAATTACTTAGATAATGATATATATATTAATAATGAACCACTTTGGGTTCTTCTGGCTTGTTATATTATGTTTATTAACCATACAGTGTAAGAAAACAAGAAGACACGGTAAAAGTTAAATTATTTAACTTAGAGTTAAATCTAAATGATAAGGTTAAAATTGTAACTTAAACTTGACTAAAATATATTGTTTGAGAGGATTTAGACCCATCACCACTTTATCTTAGAAATAAATCAATTTTGAGCTATTATAAACTGAATATGACTTTATTATAAAATAATATTTTTATGTTTTTCCAAAGTTTCCCCTCTCCTCCCTTATAAAAAGGGCACCCCTTCCCTCTTATCTTCACACCATTTTGAGCTTTGAAGATCGGCCAACCCCAGCCCATTTACCTTCTCAACTTCCCTAGAAATATTATAGATGTTTTGTTCTTCTTAAAAGACCAATTTTAGTGCCCAAATAGGAGGTTTCAAAAAGGCGTGTCGAAGAAGAGGTAATATCTGTTACCGATTCTTTCAAATTTATTTCTTCTTCTACTTCTTCTTATTTAGTTTTTTATTTATGAAGTAATAACATCAGTATAACTCATATACTGATATTTTATTATATATATGAAACAACCCTATTCCACCTTCTATCAATCCTACGAAAAACTAAATCACCACGCGTGCGTACGTACGAAATACCGTCTCCACGCCGTGGTGTAATCTGTTTTCCACCACCACCTTACTTGGATGGGTATAATGGTGTAAAAAATAACTATATGTAATTATTGTAAAGTTATATTGAATCTGAAATAGTATACAAACACTTAAATACAATTCCACGATCATGGGAACGATATCATCGCTCGTACGTACGTACGGACTACTGTCTCCACGACGCGATGAGATTCATTCTCCTTGTTAACCATTCATTAATGATTATAAAGAATATATAATAAGTAATCATGAAATATATGAAATAATAATGAGACTAGATTTATGTATATATATATGTATTTCATCTACTTAATTCCATTCAATTCAATAAGGAAACAAAAATAGCGTTCATGCATACGTACGGCCTACCGTCTCCATGAATGGTGTATTTCATTCCATTTATTGATCTATCATATATAAATATGTATATTATGAATATATATTATATATAAATAATGTTTTATGTTATGGAATTAATTAAATTAGGATATAAGTAATAATATCTAGAACAACAAGTCCAAACACGTACGATGAATTAAACGATTTTACCCAAAACGCTGCTTTAACGTGGAATTTACAAAAGAACAGTTAATATAAAGTCATAAGTGAACCATTTATGACATAATAACAATTAATATGATTCTTTAATAAGTCAATAAAATTATTAAAATCATTATATAGGAGGTTCGGATTTGTACGAAGCATATCATATCTAATGTAAGGGATAACTATTCCAATCTCATTCTTATCTGAGATTGTTATTCGTAAGTATTTATTGGGGTTATTGTTATCATCCATGCCCCTATTTTCTAAAATTTTTTCATGTATTTTTCAAGTCCTTTTTACCCATTTTTAAAATTTACCACATATTATGAAAGGAATCTTACTTTTTTTACCACATGGGGAACTTTTTGACTTTTCTGACAAAAGTATGAGAAGAATGTTATTTTTAACTTATATAGCGTGAATGGATTTTTACGGTTTCATAACACCTCATTTTCATGAATCTTACTCTACATTATTTTATGAATATTTTCAACAAAATTCTTTTCTTTTAAAATTTCATGTAATTTTGTGAAAATAAAATGATTTTGAAGAATAAATGATATTTTTCTCAAGAATTCTTTTCAAGTGTTTTATCAAAACCATTTTCAATCTAAGATGACATTATTTAATATGTGTATGTGTCATGTATATTGTCTCTATGATTTACATGGTTTCACTTTTCTTATGATAAAATATCCATTTGTTTTATATGGATTATGTGATGATGGGATGATGTTTATCAAACCCATTTTATTTTTTGGGTTATGATGAATGTTTTTCGTTTATTTTCTGGCAAAAGTAAGAATGATTTCATTATGAGATGGGTGGGGACTATATCTCCCTAAAATGCATTGGGTAACGATTTATATCTCATGAGATAGACATGGATGGAATGGTAAGTTAATCTGGTTCAGTAATACAGGACTTGAACGAGGAGTGAACTCGATTCAGAAAGGGACTTTGTCCACTGATATGGTTTTGAAGAAATGACTTGGCTACTATGGAAATCACCACATGTGCTTAATGGATGCCACAATTACATGTTTTATTACAATGCGAGTTTATCATGACTAATTTTCCTTTATGATCTATGCCTTGTGTACTTCCAGGATTTATGTCGTTGCTCATGATTTTGATGTTTAGATTTTATGTTCATGTTTTTGAATTCAAATGTTTATGGATTGATTTTTTCTCTCTATTCTTACCCTTACTGAGCATTTGAGCTCACCTTTTATATGTTTTCTATTCCCCAGGATTTAATGAAAGGTTTTAGGTAAGAAAAAAAGGGGAAGATCATTATGGGAGATGTTGAAGATCTTTAACCATGATTAGAAGATTATTTTCTGAGTTTCCAAAGACACTAAACTATTATGGTCCTTGTGTGTCTGTTTTCGTTATGTATTAAGTATTCCACAAAAGTAATGTAATGTCTATTTACATCATGCTTTGGGTCTCTACAGTTGGTATCAGAGGAAAGTTTTAGTCAACCTTTGGAAACTAGGATGCGAAAACATTAGTGAGATCCCTAGAGATATTTCTAAGGTATGTCTAGTGATGTCCCTAAGGTTAAGTATAAGTATAGGTTATAGTCCTAAAATTACGGTAACAAACATACAATTTAACCTAAGATGTTAGATATAGAAGGTAATCCCCCTTTATTGTGCTATTTTCCTAGCATGATTTTTTCCTCTAATACCATTCTTTTTGGGTTTTAGAAAATGGTTGGAAACAGGAAGATTCATGATAACAGAGGATATGATGGACAATGGAATGATATTCTTCAATGAGCTACCAAATGAAATGGAATTTGGAAGGCGAAACATTGTTATTATGCCTAATTAGAAATCTCAACTTTGGTAATATTCCTAACTCAGCTAATAAGAGAAATATGGAGTTTCATGATGATCATATAGGAAATAAAGTTCAATTTCCATCATGTAAGTCATGTGTGAAGAGGCATCACAGGGAATGTTTCGAAGGAACTGAAAGATTATTTGGGTGTGGAAAATAAGGACCCAAAGCTAGTAATTTCAAATGAAAAGTATCAGTTAACACAATGGAAAAGGATAATGGTATTGCTAATACATCAATAATGGTTAAATTCTTTAAATGTGGAATGTATGGGAATTATGAAAATCGATGCCCTAAGGGAAAATCTCATGAAGAGAATCAGCATGGTTGTATGGGTAGTATTTATTTTGATGATGATGAGGAGACTACAAATGATATGTGAGATGAAAGAAGTGTTGAGGAATAAAATGATAAAGCTTGGTCAATGTTTTATGAAGGCAGTGGAATGATTGTATGTTTATCAAGAGTTATGTGGTATAGGTAATTTAATGGTACTATGGAATAATGAAACATCTAAGAATTCTTACACTTTTTTTTTCTAATGTATTTGAAAGTATATATTGAATGGTACTGGTAACTATGAATGGTTATTCAGATGTTTTTGGAAAGAAGAAGATATGCACATGATGAAAGGATACAGAGAAAATAATATGTTTGATAGTATTCATTAGCTCATGACTGATATAAGGACAAAGTGATATCATGGTTTGAGTATATAGAATTTTTGGGATTTTGGTATGTGGAAAGAGTTACCTTTTGACAACATTCATGTTTTCACTATGGTTCTATGGTAATTTATTTTTCAAGAGAATACATGACTATGGTATTCATGTGTTTGGAATGTAACCAACAAGTTATAACTTATGATATATGTGGGATAAATTCTTGTATTCACATTCTTGGTAGATAACCTTTCTAGTAATTGTTTTCTTTATACTATGAGCTTGGACATAAGTATTTTGGATAAGCCTAAAGATTGGATTGGTTTATGTTGGATGGGGTAAAGTATTGTTTAAGGCTAGAAATTTTTTCAATATTATGGATGGAATGTTATAATGATATAGTTTTAGAAAAAGGACAACCTGCAGGATAGGGGATAACCCATCGCGTCGGACAAGGTAGCGGGAATCGAACCCACAACCGAAGTGCGATAGGCCTTTATCACCTACCATTGGCCTACAAGTAGTCCCTAGTTAGTATAAATGTGTTTTAATTTATTAAGTTGTATGATATATGAAGTATACGTCCATTTTAGGAACCAAATATGATTAATCTCACTATATATGGACTTATGTATATTTGATAACTTTTTCTAACCTTTTGTTTGAGACAAATGGAATGACCAATCATTCTATCACCTGATATAATAACACTTCGAAAATGAAAAATTCAAATTCATTTCATTCAGAGATGAAGTGGAAATTATCCAAGGAACAACCAAGTATAATATTGTACCAAAATTAAGTAAGTATTTATTCTAATTAAAAAATTTCAACATTAGGGAAATGATATTGGATACCAAAAATGTTGTCCTAGTGCCCATATATCCGATGAATGAAATGGTACCTTAGATCATCACAAATTTATGGCTTTGCGATTGTTGGATTTTTCATATCCATGTTCTCTACCACTCTCCATCAGAATTTGATGGTTAGATTTTTCTTCCACATCCATACTTCCACCTATGTTCTCCTATGTGGAAACCCAGTGATGAGTTAATCTGGGTAACCGTTACATTTATAACTTTCCTTTTTAAAAAGAAGTTTTAGTATTCCTTGTTATGATGTGGATTTATATGAGAGAAACTTTCAAGTAGTAAACCATTTATAACCCCGATGAATTTCTAGGGCAAAATTCATTTTAAGGGGGTAGAATGTAACACCCTGAGATTTTATGAAAAATATTCTGTTTAATTTTATTGATATCTTGTGTTGTACGCTACACCAAAAGGAGATTTCACTACACACATCCCTGACTTGGCTTTAATTACATGCAATCGTGATCTTCCACGATAGTGTGTGTTGTACGCAATACCAAGATTCACTAAACAACGACATGTTATATAAACTAGCCATTATGAATAGTAATACCGACTTTTTAAATTTTATAAATTTTATCTTTCAAAATGGAATTCTTTTTTCGATTCATAATATCAAAATTATCCTAGGGTGAATTTTTGGTATTTTTCTGAAAACAATCAATTTTCGATGAATTGTGAAAACACTGGGTTACTATTTAAAAACCGACTTTTTATTTAAATAATTATTTAATTTATTTAAATTTATTTTAAGACAAAATTGATACATAATACATATATATGTTCAGTGTTATTCATTGGATTCATTTTATAATAATTTTTGATATATAAAAATTTTATTGAACTTTTCACCGTCTTTTACCTACCTCCTAGGAGCTTTTTGCAAACTTACATAAAACATAATTTTACCACTTCTGTGAGTGGAATTTAAAAAATCCTAGAGACATTGTTAATATTAAGGACTAAAATTTGGTTCAATGAGATGAAAATAATTTTTGGTGAATAGTAACTTTTTACTTTTATTTACCACGGTTAAAAGTAAATAAGGTAATTA
This sequence comes from Viscum album, assembly GCA_963277665.1. NCBI lineage: Eukaryota > Viridiplantae > Streptophyta > Magnoliopsida > Santalales > Viscaceae > Viscum > Viscum album. The sequence goes on from OY728131.1 coordinate 1,514,758,497, forward strand.
AGGTTAAAAATGATATTATTATTACCCTATCACATGTCATAATTCTATTGGATAAGTTTAATTCGACCAGAAACAACCTTAGTAATAAAATATTACCATTTAGGTCCACTTGGATTAGATTAGGACATTTATAATTAATTTATTTAAAGAAGGCTTAAAATAGTTAAAATCAATGTTTAATAATTAATTAATTTTTAATATAGGGTTATACATAAGATAAATTCGACTATAAATATTAATTGGAAATATAAAAATATTTCACACCTAATGGTATTTTATTTATAATTTTTAGACATTAAATAATTTAAGTTATCTATGACACAATGGTGATGCAGTAATTACCTAAATAATGAAATATTAAAATAATTGATATTATAAATACCCATATAAATGTAATTTGAGACTTTTTATGAATTACAATAATTTTCTAGGTTAAATTAAATGTTAGTATTTATTTAATTAACTTATTTTGAACTAATCATGTTGTTATGAGTTTCACAAAAATCAATTACCAAATAGTGTCAAAATTGACATAAAATAGTTTTCAAAACAAATATTATACTATTAATTGTTATTTTATTATTAAAAATCTGAGGTTCTGCCAAATGGCTTAAATAAGTATATTTATATTAATAATGAACCACTTTGGGTTCTTTTATCTTGTTATAATAAGTTTATTAACCAAATAGTGTAAGAAAACAAGAAGACATGATAAAAGTTAAATTATTTAAATTAGAGTTAAATATAAATGATAAGGTTATAATTGTAAACTAAACTTGTCTAAAATATATTGGTTGAGATTATTTCGACCCATCCCAACTATATCTTCGAAATAAATCAATTTGGAGCTATTATAAAAAGAATATGACTTTATTATAAAATAATATTTTTAAGTTCTTCCAAAGGTGCCCCTCTCCTCCCTTATAAAAAGGGCTCCCCTTCCCTCTTCTCTTCAAACCCTTTTGAGCCTTGAATAACGTCCAAACCCTACCCATTTCCCTTATAAACTTCCCTAGAAATATTCTAGAGGTCCTGGTCTTCTTAAAAGTCCAATTTTAGTGCCTTAAGAGGAGGTTTCATATAGGCGTGTCGAAGAAGAGGTAATATCTGTTACCGATTCATTAAAATTTATTTCTTCTTCTACTTAGTATTATTTAGTTGTTTCATTATGAAGTAATAACATCAGTATAACTCATATACTTATATGTTATTATAAAAATGAAACAACCCTATTCCACCTTCTATCCATCCTACGGAAAACGAAATCACCGCGTGTGCGTACGTACGGAATACCGTCTCCACGCCATGGTGTAATCTGTTTTCCACCACCACCTTACTTGGATGGGTATAATGCTGTATATAATAACTATATCTGATTATTGTAATGTGATATTGAATCTAAAATAGTATACGTACACTTAAATACAATTCCACAATCATGGGAATGATATCATCGCTCGTGCGTACGTACGAACTACCATCTCCATGACGCGATGAGATTCATTCTCCATGTTAACCATTCATGAATGATTATAATGTATGTATAATAAGTAATCATGAAATATATAACATAATATTTATACAGGATTTATGTATATATATATATGTATGTCATCTACTTAATTCCATTCAATTCAATAAGGAAACAAAAACAACGTTCATGCGTACGTACGACCTACCGTCTCCATGAACAGTGTATTTCATTCCATTTATTGATCTATCATATATATATTTATATGATTAATATATATTATTTATAAATCATGTTTTAAATTATGGAATTAATTAAATCTGGATATAAGTAATAATATCAAGAACAACAAGTCCAAACACGTACGATGAATTAAACGATTTTACCCAAAACACTGCTTTAACATGGAATTTACAGAAGAACGGGTAATATAAAGAAATAAGTGAACCATTTATGACATAATAAAAATTAATATGATTCTGTTATAATTCAATGAAATTATTTAAATCATTATAGAGGAGGTTCGGATATGTACGAAGTATTTCAGATCTAAGGTAAGAGATAACTGTTCCAATCTCGTTCTTATCCGAGATTATTATTCGAAAGTATTTATTGGGGTTATCGTTATCATCCATTCCCCTGTTTTCTAAAAATGTTTTCATGTATTTTTATATTCCTTTTTACCCATTTTTGAAATTTACGACATGTTATTAAAGGAATCATAATTTTTTACCACACGGGGAACTTTTTGACTTTTCGAATAAAAGTACGAGAAGAATGTTATTTTTAACTTATACAGTGTGAACGGATTTTTACGGTTTCATAATGCCTCATTTTCATGAAGATTACTCTACAAGATTTTATGACTATTTTCAAAAAAATAATTTTCTTTTAAAATTGCATGGATTTTTGTAAATATAAAATGATTTTAGAGAAGAAAGGATATTTTTCTCAAGAATTCATTTCAAGTGTTTTATCAAAACCATTTTTCATCTAAGATGACATTATTTCATATGTGTATGTTTCATGTATAATGTCTCTATGATTTACATGGTTTCAATTTTCTTATGATGAAATATCCATTTTTTTATATGGATTATGTGATGATGGGATGATGTTTATGAAACCCATTTTATTCTTTGGGTTATGATGAATGTTTTAAGTTTATTTTTTTGTCACGAGTAAGAATGATTTAATTATGAGATGGGTGGGACCTATATCTCCCTCCAATGAATTAGGTAAAGATTTATATCTCATGATATAGACATGGCTGGAACAGTAAGTTAATCCGGTTCAGTAATACATGATTGGAATGAGGAGTGAACTCGATTTAAAAATGGACTTTGTCCACTAAGATGGTCTTAGAAGCAATGCCATGGATACTATGGAAATCATAACATGTTCTTAACGGATTCCACAATTACATGTTTTATTACCATGCAGGTTTATCATGACTATTGTTCCTTTATGATCTATGCATTGTTTACTTCCAGGATTTATGTTGTTGCTCATGATTTTTATGTTTAGATTTTATGTTCATGTTTTTTCATTCAAATGTTTATGGATTGTTTTGTGCTCTCTATGCTTACCCTTACTGAGCATTTGATCTCACCCTTTATATTTTTTCTTTTCCCTAGGATTTAAATAATGGTTTTATGTAAGAAAACAAAAAGAGGAATTTCTTTATGGGAGATGTTGAAGATCTTTCACCACGATTAGAAGAGTATTTTCTGAGTTTCCAAATACACAAATCTATTACGGTCCTTGTGTGTCTATTTTTGTTAATTATTATGTATTCCAAAAAAGTAATGTACTGTCCATGTACATCATGATTCGGGTCTCTACACCTTTATGGTGTACTATAGTAGTTGAAAACCATCATTATTTAACTACATATACACATTATAATGATATTTTTTACATTGTCCTAGAGGTATTCAAAATTCTAGGAGAATGTATATAAATTCTCAAACTTCTTTACAGTGTGAGTCCTCTTCTACTACTCGATCTCACTATTGAGATGTGGTACATCCTTTATATAGAAGGTTCCTTCAAAATTATAGATACTAAGAACCCCATTATCCTATCCTCTATAGTGTGGTCCTACTTCTGTGGTATACGTAACTCACTCGACATCTATTATGGAATGCCATTCATTTATGATTTTGTGGTCATCAAAATTACTAATACATGGAAAATATGCCCAGACTTCTTTATAATATATCCACTCCTTATGGTGTATTGGTCCTCTAAATTCCCATGACATGGAAAATATACTTAGATAGATTACAATTTTGATACTCCTAACAGTGTGGTGTCCTTGAAATAAGATATACCACTCAAAAATTAACTTAATATCATTTTTACTGTAGTCCCTACTTGAAAATGAAGAAACTCTTCTTTAATCAAAAGTTATGGCGTAGTTAGATGATTTGTAAGACAACACAAAACAGCAACATACATCATGAAATCATTTTATGATATGCAATTACTACATTCCAATTTAAGCATTATCTGAATTAAATCTCCAAACAAATTCATCTCATAAGAAATTTGATATTGAATATGATTTAGGCATTGAAAAAATTATAACTCAATGAATCCGATGAACTCCAACAACTTATTCAATAAAATCCTCCAATATTTACTTATTATAAAATATTTAAAAGACTAGAAATCTTTTCCATATGATCAATAGATGGAATTCATGAATATTTCCAAATATCATAATTTACATTGTTAAAATATGCCACATAAGATTAACTTCTAATTATGGATGTCTTCATACTTCATCAAATATGTATGTATGGAAACATCAAATAGAATTCATTATAGAAATATATAATTGTTACTATTAAATTCTCTATGGAACATCAATATTCAAATACCTTTTTCCCATAATGATAAAATGATTTCCCAATGTTTTTAAGGCTTGTTCTTCAACCAATTTTCAATCCAATATTTCCGGATATATTCAATCCAATATTAAATAATTTAGAACATGTTGGTACCATCTTGGTAATATCCTCAATAATAAGATTCAACAAAAATCTTGGAATCCCCTTCAACAAGAATCTTGAAATCTCTATATACTCATGATGAATACTTCATCATCTTCATATTCATTCAACGTCCAAGATATTTCTTCTTTTTCAACATGTGGACCTTAACTCCATATTTATTGACAACCATTGAAAACATACAACACAAAAGATGTATAATAAATACCTCAATTTTGTTTTTGTTTGAAGTACCTACTTGAATAATGATACCTCAAAATGTGCATCTCAAATTAATTCATTATTCTCTCTTCCATTCACATGAATCTATATGTTCACTTTTATAATGGCCTGAACATTTTCACTCTATAAACAATAACCTGACATGTTTTACATGTGAGCTTAGGAAAGCCTTTATATACCCTAGAGGTCTATGACTATTAGAATAGGTCAAAGTTAGAACAATGGGGATAATTTACCCCCATATTATAGTGCACAATAAAATAACAATCATCATCCAAAAAAGTAAATAATTTGGGTACACGAAATCAATTAACAACAATCAATATAAAATATAATACTGAAGTAGTACAATTATATAAGGATAATTACCCATAGGGACAATTACATTTACAAATAAAATATTTTAATTGAAATAAAATGGATTACCCATTTAAATCCGCACACCTCACATAATCCTATGCTATGTGATCTCATATGTGCCACTCAACATGATAAAAAATATAATATCAGCCCTCTTCCGAACAAGAACTTTCATTAGTGATAGGTCTACTTGGGTAACCAATGTTTTTGGCTACTAGTAAAGGATGTGAGTACATAACTTAGTAGGGAATCTACCATGTGGTCCAACACATTACCAGTAAAATAAGTGTTTTTATGTGATGTTCTCAGTTTTGATAGATATATAAACCAAGGAAAAATAAAAAACCGACAAACTACCTAATTCGTTCCATTGATGAAATTTGTCTAAGCATTATATGATGCTTGTTCCAACCAAAATATCTTAACATTCCCCTGGGAATACACAAATAACATAGGAAAAGACTATTGTCCATAATTGATACAAAATTACATGACCCTAATCGAACATATGTACCTCATCTAGTGTAAGAGTGTCTCTTAACATGAGAATCATATTTGGGGAACCTTTATCCCGACTATGGGGATCCCGTGCTGACACCTCCATCACGACACGTAGTAGACCAGCAATGCCTCGACCGTAGTTACCCAGAGTCGGTGCATTATTGCGTAACATTGGAATGATCACAAAAGATCAAGTCTTGAAAGACCGATTAGTTTAGTAGCCTTGGAAACACAATATAAATTCATAAGTCATACATTACATCATAAAGTAAAACAAAACTACAACACCATCTTGTCATTATATCCCCTCATACTATCCCTCCAGGTCATTCATAATATACTTCTTCACATCCTAGAAAAACTAAAACATTAGAAGGGGTGAGATTAGATTCTCAGTAAGGATAACAATATAGAGGAAGCATTAATAAATAAACATTAACATTTAAGGCAATGTATAACTAAAACAAAAGCCTTTTAAACTTGAACTTCAGCGTAATATAGAAAAAATAAAATGAAATAATTCCATTTACTTATTCACATAAATATTATACTAGTCTAATAATCACATGAAATATCAATAACCACTTTCATAATGATGTAATGCATAATGCCAGACTATCATAACCACGTAGCCAAGGCCTCGTGCCAAGACTACAAAAATGATTTTGTCAAGGCCTAATGCCAAGACACTAGTTTGTCTCATGTGACCTACCGAATCATCGAGGAGCTATAGCGGGCTCCACCCATCACTTATTAAGTCCAATGCATTCCTCATATGAACAGGTTTATACATATCATGAACCATAACATATTCGTATCACATAAAATATGCATAAAGTAAACATAACATTTCCACATTTCAATCTCAAGATATCAATAAAACACATTGATATAATAAAAAAATTATCAAAACAATTTTCAACACCAAAATAAATGAAAATTAATACTTGGTATTTATTTTTCATTTAAAAAAATGTTACGGCTTGTAGAGGAAGGGAAAACTCAAATAATGGTCACAACGGCGGAGAAGTCGTTGTCGCCGCATACGTACGACAAGAAAAACATTCCTTTTTATCGTCTAGTAAAATGCTTCGTATAAAAAGATTCCTTTTTAATAAACATGAAAGTCAAAGGGTTTTATACACCGTATATAAGAAATTTGAGTATAAAACAAAATATGCCTCAATGAATAAAGATTAACACGATGTCCCTTACAAATATATTTTTTTTCAATAAAATAGATCTATTATGTGTATTCACTATATGTACACATAATGAAAGTATAAATACAAGATAGGAAATAATAATATCATGAAATAATTTTAAAGTAGGAAATTAACCCAAAGAACTGAAATTGGGTTAAGAAGTTTCCTTACCTCGTGTCCGACTTGACTCGATCGTTCTTTAATCTCATGAATAATAAACAAGAGTGAATTTCTACTTTGTTAAGAACCGTTTTCAATTTCATTATTCCTTTTATATCACTTATTATTTTGTTATTAACATTATGTAAATATTTAAGTTAATAACGGTCGTTTTGTTGATCTTTGGTACTTGAGTCAAAAATAAACTTCTTTTAATTACAAGTTGTTCATGTGGTAAAATATCCATTAAATACAGAATTATATTCATGATTTAGATATAATATATATCATATATATCCATTATATACAAGAATTTATAATATTACATAACATTTAGAGGTAATAAATGAAATGCACTGTTCAGGGAGACGGTAATCCGTACGTACGCATGAACACTACTTTCATTTCTATTTCATATTTAATGGAATGAAATCATAATTATATAAAGGTATATTATAATTCTAGTATAATATCATATATAATATCATTTAATCCATCCTTTATACATCCCACATACGGCATTAATGATTCAATTCACTTTGAGGTGGCGGTAGTCCGCACTTCCTAAAATGAAATTATCGCATTTACCCATAATGGAAATCATAAAGGTATGCCATAAATGTGAAATAAAGAATCAAAAGGAAAACATAAAAATAATATATATATATCATATATGAAAATACTTTCATCATAATGGCCACCATGAGTGGTGTTAAAAGAATATTGAACAATCATCATTTCGTGAGGCAGTAATTCACCACCCACAGAAACAGTAAGTTTTTAAACCATTAGACGAAGTTATGTGTAAGTGTAAATAAAATAATTATCATGAAAAAATCCTAGTATATTGTATATACTGGTTTTGTTACAAAATAAAGGAATAAAAAGAGTTTAAGGGGTTGGAGAAGCAAAATAAAACAAAACAACATAAGAGAAGACATTACCTTAAAATCGGGTAACTAGTTTTTATTTGAGCCAAAGGCTTCCTTGGGAAGACTAATGACCAAAGTGAGGCTTCTAGGAGTATCAGAGGGAAGTTGAGAGATTATTTGGGCAGAGTTTGGCTGAGAAAAATGGCTTTGATGGTGTGAATAATGTGGTAGAGGTGGGGGCCTTTTATAAGAGGAGAGGAGGGGCACTCTTGGAAAGTCATGAAATGTTACGTTATTATGTAATGATTTTCGGATTTCAAAGGCCAGACAATTATATATTTTGAATATAAGGTGACAAGGGTTCTAAATATACTCATCCAATAGGATTTTGACAAGTGTATGTCTTATATTTTACATTATCGTTTCATTTTATTTAAATCGTTAATTAATGCGGTAATCACTGCATCATAATGGTGTGATAAATAAATTTATTTATTTAATGTCTAAAAATTATAAAAAATTACCATGGTGTAGTAAATATTTTTATATTTCCAACGAATAGTTATAGTAGAAAATTTAACTTATATAACCCCATGTAATAATTTTTTTCGTAAAACAATACATGTTTGTGACAATTTTATTTTTACTTTAAATAAAATGTTATTAATGTCATTTTCTTACCCACCTGGCTCCATGGGGTCCCCAAGTTGACCCATGGATTGTCTCGGTCGACCATGACTCATCCAATAAGGGTAGGACAAGTATCAAGATATTTTCATTTTTTTATAATATCATTTTTACCTTAAATTTCACTAATTACCTTTAATCGCGATTAATAAAACATAAAAGTGACTATTCACCAAAAAATTATTTTAATCTTGTTGAACCACATTTTACTTCCTAATGACAACCATGTATGTCGGATTTTTTAAAATCAAATCACATAAGTGGTAATGTATCATTTACATGAAAAATTAACTTTTTATCTACCACTTAGTGGTTTCACTATTCATCAAAAATTGAAGTTTTTTAAAAAAGTGCCAAAAATTCACCCTAAGAAATAATTGATATTCTGAATTAGAAAATGGTATCTATTTTAAAAAATTCCAAATATATAAGTTGCATTAATTAATTTTATAATTAATTCCCATTGTCAAAACAAATAGCGTTTTTAAGAAACAATATCAATCAAAAGATTGACAATTGTTTATGTCCAATTTCAAAGTGAAATTAATTCTAATGACCACCATTGGATAAAATGGTAATATTATATTCTAGATATTTTTTAAAACCACTCAAAAGTATAATTTATCAGTATTAATTATTTTGATTAAAAAAGTTTTTTTTAATTAAAATTTAGTAATTTTTACTATTCATCAAAATATAAAAGTTATCTGAAAGGTTCCAAAATTTCACCCTAGGATAAATTCGATATTTCGAATCCAAAAATTAAGTCCATTTTGAAAGATAAAATTTATATAATTTCAAAAATTAGGTATTACTATTCATAATGGCTACTTTGATAAGTTATGGTGTGGGTTAGAACTTGATGTTGCGTACAACACATGCTACTGTTTTATTCAAAGAGAAGCGTACCATACAAGATTGGGGTGTTACATTCTCCCCTACATTAAATTATTTCATCATCGAAATTTCATATAATATCACTGTATAAATATACTCTGGTGATTCTTGATCATGTGTTCCTCGGGTTCCCAAGTTTCCTCCTCCATCTTAAGGTTTATCCATAGAACTTTTACCAGACGAGTTGTCCGGTTTCTCATCACTTGTTCTCTTGTATCAAGAATCCTGACGGGCTCTTCGCAATATGACAGATTGTGTTCTAGTTCTAATTCCTCATAGGTGAGTACATACGTTGGGTCAGGCATGTATTTTCTAAATAGACATATGTGGAATACATCATGAACTTTGGAGAGACTTGGTAGCATTTCCAAATGGTAAGCTACAACCCCAATTCGTTCTAGAATTTTGAAGGGTCTGATCTACCTGGGAATCAATTTACCCACCTTACCGAAACGTATAACTCCCTTCCATAGAGATACCTTCATGAAAACATGATCTCCTACCTGAAATTCCAAATCCTTCCTTCGGTTTTCATCCTAGATCTTCTGCCTACTTTGAGATGCTTTGATGCGGTTTTGGATTACCTTCACCTTTTCCATCGTTTCCTCCACCAGTTCTGGGCCTACAAGTTTTCTTTCACCAACATCATCCCAACAGGTTGGTGTGCGACATCTCTTTCCATATAACACTTCATATGGTGCCATCTGAATACATTAATGAAAACTATTGTTATATGAAAATTCTACCAGAGGTAAATATTGATCCCACATACCCTGAAAGTCAATGAGCATGATGTCATCATGTCTTATAAGGTTTGAATAGTTCGTTCTAATTGTCCATCTGTTTGACGGTGGTAAGCAGTGCTCAAACAAAGTTCAGAATCCAAGGCCTTCTAAAGACTTTTCCAGAATCTTAATTTAAAATGGGGATCACGATCTGAGACAATTGACAGGGGTACTCCATGAAGTCTCACAACTTCATTAATATATAGTCTTTCTATATGTTCAAGTGGTATATCTTCTATTATAGTAAGAAAATGCCCTAACTTCGTGAGACGATCAACAATGACCCATATTGCGTCATTCCTTCTAGGAGTATTTGGTAGTACCACGACAAATTCTATCATAATATTATCCCATTTCAACTCAGGTATGGGAAGAGGTTTCAATACTCCACCAGGCAGTTGCCTTCCAGCTTTTACTTCTTGACAAACCATACATCTTGACACACAATCAGAAATCCCCTTCTTCATGTTCTCCCACAAAAAATTTCCATTTAAATATCAATACATTTTGGTTCTACAAGGGTGTATAGAGAAATTGGAACAATGAGAATCATCCAAAAATTACCTCTTTAAATCAGGTATATCGGGAACACAAAGTCTCCTCCCAAATTTCAAAATTCCATCTTCATACACAAAGTCTCTCAATCGCCCATCATTCATAGCTTTAATCTTCTCTTTCAACTCTTCATAATTGGCCTGAGAACACTTTATTCTTTCTAGTAAATATGGTTTGGCAACCATTTGAAAATGTTTTGATGTTTCACCCTCCATGTTGATTCCCATATCCATCTTTACCAGATCCATTAAAATAGGATCCCTTTCCACTCTCATCATGTTCATAACTCCATGATCTCTTCAACTCAAAGCATCTGCAACGTTATTTGGCTTCCCTGGGTGGTAGTGTATCGTGCAATCATAATCCTTTAGTAGTTCAAGCCATCGCCTTTGCCTCATGTTGAGTTATTTTTGTGAGAAAATATATTTCAAACTCTTGTGATCGGTATATATCTCACATTTTTCACCATAGAGATAATGTCTCCATATCTTCAAGGAAAATATTATAGTAGATAACTCGAGATCATGAGTAGGATTGTTTTTCTCATGAATTTTTACCTGTCGTGATGCATAGGCAATAACCCTATCATTCTCATAAGGACACAACCAAGTCCTTCCATTGATGCATCACTATAAATAACGAACCCATCATTCTTCGATGGTAAAGTCAATATAGGATCATTGACTAATCTTCTCTTCAGTTATTCAAATAATTCCTCACAATCTTTTGTCTAGACAAATTTAACCCCTTTACTTGTGAGCTTTGTTAATTGGTTAGCCAATCGTGAAAAATTCTGGACAAAATGTCGATAATAACCTGCCAAACCAATAAAACTACGTACCTCAGTTATAATCGTTGGTGCTGGCCATTCATGGATTGCCTTGGTCTTAGAAGGATCAACGAAAATTCCATCATTAGAGACAATATGGGCAAGAAAAGAAATCTCCTCATGCCATAATTCACACTTTCTAAACTTCCCATATAATTCATGCCTTCTAAGAGTCTTCAAGTTAATGCGCAAATGATTTTGATGATCTTAGTAGATTTTGGAGTATACTAAGATATCATCAATAAATACCACCAAAAAATTATCAAGTTATTCCTTGAAAACTCTATTCATTAGATTCATGGATACAGAAGGTGCACTAGTCAATCCAAAAGGCATTACGGTAAACTCGTAATGACCGTACCTTGTTCAAAATGTTGTCTTCAGAATGTCTTCCTTCTTCACCCACAACTGATGGTATCCAGATCGAAGGTTAATCTTTGAAAAGTATTGAGCTCCAGGTAGTTGGTCAAATAAATCATCAATGCGGGGTTGGGGATACTTGTTCTTTATTGTTATAGCATTGATCTCCCTGTAGTCAACACACAACCTCATAGATATATCTTTCTTCTTAAAAAAAGGATAGGGGCTCCCCATAGAGAAACACTAGGGTGAATAAATCCCTTATTACTCAATTTCTCTAGTTGTTTCATTAGTTCAACTAATTCTGCGGTGGCCATTATATAAGGGGTATTCGATATAGGCCTTGATCTAGGAATTAAGTCAATGGAAAACTGAACTTCTCATTCTAGAGGATGTCCAGGTAAATCTTCTGGAAACACATCTATATATTCTTTCACAATAGGTACATCCTCTATTTGAACATTCCTTTCCTCGACCTCAGTCATTTCATTCTCTTCCTCCCTAATAATTTAATTTAGTTGACCTTATGGGGGTGGATCTAAATAAGAATTAGGTGGTGAGGATTCTACTCTAAATATAAGGTGTTCCTTATCATCATCATCAAAAATCATAACCACCTTCTTCTTACAATGAATCTTTTCATCATAGTCTGAAAGCCGATCCATACCGAGGATTATATCAAACTCAATCATAGGTATAACATTGATATTAGTGGATAAAGAACATTTATGTTCTCTAATGGGGACTGATTCAAAAAACATTGTTACAATGATACTTCCCTTAGGAGTTTTGACTGAAAATTATCTTTATATATCAAATTGGAAATATCTAATTTTTTAGGAAACTGGGAATATATGAAACAATGCGATGATCTAGAATCAAATAATGCATTTTCTAAACTTGAGGAAACCATTAAATTACCTGCCACCACATCTTTCAGAGGTTCAACCTCAGCAGAAGTGATAGCATAATCTTGGCCTTGATCCCTTGGCCTCTTCTGAGGTAAGTTCCCCTGACACTTAGGACATTAATTTGAATAATGTCCCATATCTCTATAATTATAGCATTCCACATTGACAGAAACTCTCTTTCACTTGCAATCATGAGCTTGGTGGCCTTTTTCACCACACTTGTAACAGCCTCACATTCCATTCAAGAAAATATCGGGGTGTTTCTTCCCACATTTACTGTAGAACTGATATTGAAATTTTCCCTTATTCCCCTTATTTCCATTTCTAGATTGATCAGATGATCTATTCATCTCTTGATTTTCTTTAAAGTCATCAGACATAGAGAATTACTTTTCCGTCTTGAAAGCACACGAGACAATATCTTCGTACGACGAGAAGGTTTGTGAGACTAATGCTCGACGGAGAAATGGATTAAACCCTTTAAAGAAAAGATCAATCTTACTTCTTGGGTTACGTATATAATCTAGAGCATGCCTTGCTAACATTTTAATGTTAGCCTCATACTTTGCGACATTCTCCACCTCCTTCTGCCTCAAACTCAGAAATCACCTTTCCATATCTGCTCAATGGTCATGTGGAAAGTATTTTTCTATGAAAATTGCCTTAAACTCTCTCCATTACATACTTGATACTTCTTCATCTTCCTTTGTGTTTTGAATCAATAACCACCATTGATCAGTATCTCCAGTGATGCGGTAAACTGCCATGACAACCTTCTCCCTTTCGCTACTCCCCAAGGCGTAGAATATTTTCTCTAGGGAGTTTATCCATTGATCAACTACTAATGGTTTTTTACCCGCATTAAATTTTTGGGGGTTTGCCTCATGAAGCGGTCTAACATTGACCCTCCACGTTGTGGATCAGGGTGCTCAATACGAGTAAGGTTATTATTCATAACCTGAGTGAGTTTTCCCAATATGGTGATAAGTTGATCAACACCAGTTGTATCTCTAGCTCCACTATAAATCTCTTGAGCAGTCGGGAAATCCCTACATGGAGTTCGTGCATTGATACGGTTTCCATTCCTCACACTAGGTGCCATTTCTAACAATGGAATAAACTAGATTACTTTATGAATCAAAATACATAATTCTATACTTTTAATAGACTTAACATAAATTGAACTATAATCATAAAAATGTTTTCTTTGAGGAAGTATATACTCATAAACACTTAATAATGGTTTGAAAAGAAAATGAGATCTATCCTAAGCATATCCCCCAGGAGTGTCGTAACCAAGAGTGCAGTAAGGCCCATTGTCGTGCACCAGTTCTCGTTTGAGTCTAGCTCAAAGTGGTGTTTTCGGGTTTTTACCCAAGGTAGATTTGTGATAGAGCCGCCTCTACCTTCTCGTATGCAGATAGGGATGTATTGCTCGGAAAACTCACAAAATCTCTATAATACCAAAATTATAGGAAGTTATTCTATACTAATCCTCAAAGTCTATCTTTGGGCTATGTGCTCTAATCAGAGTTTATCTAAATCTAGCTTCCAAGGTTAGTACTAAACTACCTATGATACCAACTATAACACCCTGAACCCTATTACCTAGAGTCAGGGCATTATTGTGTAACATTGGCATGATCACAAAAGATTAAGTCTCAGAAGACCGATTAGTTTAGTATCCTTGGAAACACTAGATACATTCACAAGTCTTACAATACATCATAAAGTAAAACAAAACTACAACAACATCTTGTCATAATATCCCCTCATAATTTCCTTACAGGTCATTCATAATATACTTCTTCACATCCTGGAAATATTAAAACACTGGAAGGGGTTATCTCAGATGCTCAGTAAGGATAACAATCTAGCGAAAGATTTCATAAATAAAAATTAACATTTAAGGTAATGTATAACTAAAACAAAACCATTTTAAACTTGAACTTCAGCATAATATGGCAAAAATAAAATGAAATAATTCAATTTACTTCTTCACGTGTATATTCTACTAGTCGAATAATCACATGCAATATTAATAACCACTTTCATAATGATGGAATGCGTAATGCCAGACTATCATAACCATGATTCCATGGCCTTGTGCCAAGACTAAAAATAAATTTTTTTCAAGGCCTCATTCCAAGACAGTAGTTTGTCTCATGAGACCTACTGATGCGTAGAGGAGCAATATCGGGCTCCACCCATCACTTATTAAGTCCAATGCATTCCTCATATGAACAGGTTTAAACATATCATAAACCATAACATAATCATATCACATAAAACATGCATAAAGGAAACATAACATTTCTACATTTCAATCACAAGATATCAATACATCACATTGATATAATAAAAACATTATCAAAACCATTTTCGATACCAAAATAAAAGAAAATTAAAACTTCGTATTTATTTTTCATTTAAAAAAATGTTATGGCTTGAAGAGGAAGTCAAAACTCAAATAATGGTCACGGCGGTGGAGAAGTCATTGTCGCCATATACGTATGACAAGAAAAACATTCCTTTTTTGTCGTTTAGTAAAATTCTTTATATAAAAATATTCCTTTTCAATAAACGTAAATGTCAAAGGGTTTTATACACCGTATAAAATAAATTTGAGTATAAAACAAAATATGCCTCAATGAATGGAGATTAAGACGAAGTCCCTTACAAATATAATTTTTAAAATAAAATAGATATATTATGTGTATTCACTATATGTACACATATTGTATTTATAAATACAAGATAGGACATAATAATATCATGACATAATTTTAATGTAGGAGATTAACCCAAAGAGCAGAAATTGGGTTAAGATGTTCCCTTACCACGTGTCCGACTTGACTCGATCATTCTTTAGTCTCCTGAATAATAAACTAGAGTAAATTTCTACTTTATTAAGAACTTTTTTGAAGTTAATTATTTCTTTTATATCACATATTATTATGTCATCAACATTATGTAATTATTTAAGTTAATAACGTTCGTTTTGTCGATCTTTGGTACTTGAGTCAAAATAAAACTTCTTATAATTACATGATATTCATGTGGAAAAATATCCATTATATCCAGAATTATATTCATTATTTAGATATCATATATATCATATATATCCAATATATACAAGCATTTATAATATTACATAACATTTAGAGGTATGAAATGAAATGCACTGTTCATGGAGACGGTAAGCCATACGTACGCATGAACGCTACATTCATTTCTATTTCGTATTTAATGGATTGAAATCATAATGATATAAATTTATATTATAATTCCAGTATAATATCATATATAATATCATTTATTCCATCCTTTATACATCCCACATATGACATTAACGATTCAATTCACTTTGAGGGGGCGGTAGTCTGCACTTCCTAAAATAAAATTATCGCATTTAACCAAAATGGAAATAATAATGGTATGCCATAAATGATAAATATAGAAGGATACGGATAACATAAACATAATATATATATATATATATATATATATCATATATGAAAATATTTTCATCATGATGGCCACCATGACAGGTGTTAAAAGAACATTGAACAATCATCATTTCGTGAGGCAGTAATTTGCCACCCACCGAAACAGTATGTTCGTTAACCATTAGATGAAGGTATGTGTAAGTGAAAATAAAAGAATTCTCATTAAAAAATCCTAGTATATTTTAGATACTGATTTTGTTACAAAGGAATGTAATAAAAAGAGTTTAAGGGGTTGGAGAAGCAAAATAAAACAAAAGAACATAAGAGAAGACATTACCTTAAAATCGGGTAACTATTTTTGATTTGAGCCAAAGGCTTCCTTGGGAAGACTTCTTCCCAAATTGAGGCATCTAGGAGTATTATAGGGATGTTGCGGGAGTATTTGTACAGAGTTTGGCCGAGACAAATGGCTTTTATGGTGTGAAGAACGTGGTAGAGGTGGGGGCCTTTTATAAGAGGAGAGGAGGGGCACTCTTGGAAAGTCATGAAATGTTACATTATTATGAAACGATTCTCGGATTTAAAAGGTCCCACAATTATATATTTCGTTGATAAGGTGATAAGGGTTCTAAATATACTCATCCAATAGGTTTTTTTACAATTTTATGTCTTAGAATTTACATTATCTTTTCATTTTATTTTAATCGTTAATTAATGAGGTAATCACTACATCATCATGTTGTGATAAATAAATTTATTTATTTAATGTCTAAAAATTATAAAAAAATTACCATGATGTATTAAATCTTTTTATATTTTCAATGAATATTTATAGTCTAAATGGTATCTTATATATACCCATGTAATAATTATTTTAGTAAAACAACACATGGTTGTGACAATTTTATTTTTACTTTAAATAAAAAGTTATTAATATCATTTTCTTACCCAAGTGGATCCATGGGGTCCCCATTCTAACCCATGGATTTTCTTGGTCGGAAATTACTCATACAATAATGGTAGGACCATTTTAAAGATATTTACATATTTTTATAATATCATTTTTACCTTAAATTTCACTAAACACCTTTAATCGTGATTAATAAAACTGAAAAGTTTCTATTCACCAAAGAATTATTTTAATCCCATTGAACCACATTTTAATTTTTAATGACAACCATGTCTGTTGGATTTTTGAAAATCAAATCACAAAAGTGGTAATGTTTCATTTACACGAAAAATTAGTTTTTAACCTACCACTTAGTGGTTTCACTATTTATAAAAAATTGATGTTTTTCAGAAAAATACCAAAAATTCACCCTAAGATATAATTGATATTCTAAATTCAAAAATGGTGTCTATTTTAAAAAATTTCAAACATACAATTTTCATTAATTAATTTTATAATTAATTCACGTTGTCAAAACAAATAGTGTGTTTCTAAGAAAAAATATCAATAAAAAGATTGACAATTGTTTATGTCCAATTTCAAAGTGAAATTAATTCTAATGACCACCATTGGATACAATTGTAAAATTATATTCTAATTATAATTTATAACTACTAAATATTATAATTTATCAATATTAATTATTTTTGATTAAAAATGTTTTTTCATTAATATTTAGTAATTTTCACTATTCATCAAAATATAAAAGATATCCAAAAAGATCCCAAATTTTAACCTAGGCTAAATTTGATATTCTGAATCCAAAAATGAAGTCCATTTTGAAAGATAAAATTTATAAAATTTCAAAAATTAGGTATTACTATTCATAATGGCTACTTTGGTTTGTTTGGTGTGTGTTAGAACTCAAAGTTGCGTACAACACATGCTACTGTTTTATTCAAAGATAAACGTACCATGAAAGATTGGGGTGATACAAGACCCTATGATTTCACTAGGCATCCATCAACATCAAGATCTTAGGCTTAATCCAACTTTGTTACCTATATGTTCTAAATGTTGGGTTAACGAATGAATCCATAGTTGTGTGAGGCCCTCAAAAATCATATAAATACAAATGTAAATAATTCCTAGGTAACCTGGAAAATAAAAATGCAATACCCTCCTTGGATCTCATAGTTAATATCCAAGAAATATATTATCTTATAGATCCTTAGATAAAACATAACTGGTGCGTTGACTTGATCCTAAGCGGGTATCCTCATAATCGATTGAGGGAATCCAATAATCACCCTTGAGATATAATACATCCATGCATAATGATATACACCACAATAAACCACATTTTACTAGTCGAATCTTGGAAATAACAGGCATTCACAATGGACTACAAGTATCTCCATTCAAATCCCAACAACTAGCCATTCACAGTGGTATCACAATATCAAAGTAACCCTTTATATCATTGGAATTTATATATACATGGCCATAGATTCTATGATTCTATATCCTATGAACCACCTAAAAAAATCCACTCTTTCAACAACTTATCACTAGATGCTAGCCAAGCTAGGTATTTTCCCCCAATATACCATGAGACTGGATCCCAAAAAGTCCAGACATTCTAGTGTCTCATCCATGTTAGTAGGTGATTCATGGATATCCTAAGAAATCTACAAAATTTAAATCCCAATAGACAATTCCCAAGCATCCTAGGAAATATTATACCATATTAAAATAATATAAAATCATTACAAGGGCTTGTTTAATGACTAATATTAACCTCATAATCCATATCCCCTTAGGCTCACATCGCCGGTACATGTTCTAAGGTGACACCCACTACCATCTCGACCTATTAATAGATCCACCTTATCAATATGGACACGAGTCGTAGGGAGGCCTACTAGGGCCCCTAGGTCTCATTGAGAACCATTTATCATTCTTAGAAATTAACACTATGTAGATGACCATAAGACCGTTCCCTTTCCTAGGAATCTTTTCTTAGAATGTACGCTTGATCTATCCCCCATCTCCATAGGGTATAACCATTCAAATTAATCACACCATAACGTGGTAATAATAATAATAAAATGGTCATCTAAATGAGAATAATGGAACAAGGGTATCTCTCATGGCCACTCCCTTGGACATACATCCCAAGATATCACTCTTATCTCTTAGAGATTACTAGAGCACCTACACCGGGGACACTACAGCCTATCTATTCCAATTTATATCATTGAAAATGGAATTCTATCATATCCAACAGGTACCCAAGAGTTTATTAAGGCCATAAGCACCTTATGCAAGTCAATATATGGAAATAGTTTTTATTGAAATACATAAACAATTTTTGTGTCACACTAGCTAAAGAGGAGGGTCCATGCATAACACATGTATATAAACCAATTCCGTATACCGATGTTATATTCTTAAGGAACACCTCCATTATTTGTAAGTGAAAATACATTTAAAAATTAGCTTGGTAGCCCTCGTCTACGCTCATCCTTGCTCATCCAGCCGTCATCCATGTGTGAGAGTCACTAACTCATGACACAAAATTAAAAATAATAAATTATAATAAATTATAATTAATTAAACCATTTTATTTTAATAGGAATAAATTCATAAATATAACGAGTTGAACACATCCCACCAAAACCATGTAGCATGGGGTGTAGTCCACCCATGATTTACCCTTAAATCTAGGCTGAAAGAATCCATAATTAATATCACTAATTTGATAGCCCAATAATTCAATTTAGAGAAAAAAACATGGAAAATTCTAAACCGAGACACAACTCAGTGTAAGAACTTGGAATAGTATGATGAAATAATATTGGGTTACCATATACCGAGGTTGAATGAAAGAACCATTTAAAACAAGTGATTTCACCATCCTCTAGTGAAATGGACATTTGAACCCTAAACTAAAATCAATAAAATCAGGGTGGATAAAAAAAACTAAAACATAAGAGTGGAGGAGAAAGAACCTACTCATTTATGTTGTCCTACCCCACCCAATATCATTAAAAATAGAGGATAAATGAGAGAGGGAGGCACTGACTAAAACCCTCTTGTGCATCACATTCTTATGAGGAAGAAAGGGGGACGAAGACAAATTTTGAAAAAAAAATACAATTGGACCCTTTCAAAATGTGACCAATGAGTCCTTCCATAGATTTTTGGGAATTTCCCTTGACCCCCTTTTTATAACTTTAATCTCATAGGGATCACCCCATGAACAAACTCATGGTGTGAATACCCCTTTAAATACCTGAATAGGCTAAAACAATAGTTTTCAATAACATAAGCTTCATGTTCATCCAATGATGCTCATTCAAACAAATAATACATAAATAAAAGATTAAAAACATTTAATACCATCATTTACATATTTTGAAACCATTGGGAACTAATTTAATGTGCATGTTCTGAAAAAGAACTGTCACCAAAATGAAAAATTAAAATTTCCTTCGTTTTTGCCTATCTCCTATTGATAATGGGTATTGAAATATCTACAACATAACACTTATAATCCTTTAAATTTTCTTTAACCATTTACTACACATATTCAACTATTCTATATTCACACCTAACCAACTCGGTTCACTAGACCATGCTCAATTTGCTGTGTTCTACTCTAAAACAACAAACTAACTCCTATTGCATAACTTCCAACATGAACTACATCATTTTTCAAAACCTGGGACATCACTTATAACCATATTATAAACCTCTATATAGAACTACATAACACTCATCTATTACAAGACACCATACTCTCACCACCCAGTCAACAATTAGGCTCGTAGAGCTCCCTACCATACAACTTATCTAATAACATCCGATTTCAAGTCATAGTGCTCACCCACATTAGAATCAGCTACTATAATGCATTCCTAGTGGAAAAAAGACCCAATCAGTGTGTTTTCTATCTCATAGCATCCAAGAATATATAAAAATATTTTCTTGAAGCTGGTACTACTACTTTGC
Organism: Viscum album; assembly: GCA_963277665.1. Classification (NCBI taxonomy): domain Eukaryota; kingdom Viridiplantae; phylum Streptophyta; class Magnoliopsida; order Santalales; family Viscaceae; genus Viscum; species Viscum album. Next base: position 1,514,779,686 of record OY728131.1, read on the forward strand.
ATTGTTTTTTGTATCTAAATATACGAATATCCACTACCCATGAATGGGACCTCATACACAAGACCTTCCTCGGAAGGTCTTGACCAGTCATTAAAAGACCCATATTGTACCAAATATGATGTTCTCGTATCATTGTACAATCTTCCCTAAATTTAACTAGTGTTTATATCTCATTAAATAGTGGAAATGCGTTTTCCTCATATTTCACCCCATGACCCATGTCATGAATTTATGGTTCACCCACTGAACCATTTGATGAATATGTTTCACCCCATGATACTACATTGGATCACACTAAAACCTCCTGAAACAATTTCTAACACAAAAAATCCATCCTAAATCTAATTAGAATCCCACATATAATATTTACATGGGACAAGATAAATTGGACTTTATAACTCACTAACGTACAAGAACCATCTCAATCAACAAATGACTGATCCAACCATCCAACAAAGCTACATATATTAGGGTAATCCTCCCAATAGTCTATAGTGGTCTGAAACCCCTATGGTATGGTACTAAAAAATAAATAACTTATTTTCCTATAATTCACTATGGATAACCAAGGTCATCTCACCTGAGGAGAATTAAATTTTATCACACACTATTCTCAATCCACATATTATGTTTTTTTTGTTTTTATTATTTTATGAAAAAAATAACTTTTTCTTTTATTATGGAATAAAAAACATAAATGAAACATTCATATGAAATGAAAATTGATTGAATGTTGATTAGAGAAGAAATGAAATTATCTTATTGTAGTCACCTAGATACAACCTTCATTGTCATGTTTCGAATTCACTTAATGAACAAAGTCCACTGTAGGTGTGTAAAAATATTTCTACCCAGTTTTCAATATACAGTGTACTCAATGATAACCAAGTACACCACACACCAACCACCTTGACTGAAGGAGAATTGTTACTGAGGAAGAAACTAACCATTAGACAACAATAGTGGGGATTACCCTCACCACATTTCATCCCCAAATTACAATAAAATAAATATAAAACATAGACTTGGATTATAATAATAGATTACTCCCCTGACATATTCCTCAGGTTAGTTACTCATGATCATGAGTGTAGTAGATCATAGTGAATAATAATAGAGAGATAGAGAAGAATGAATAAAAACATTAATAAAAAAATGAGTTTGAAATTTCATGAGAAATACAACCTAAAATACATTAGAAATAAACTAAAACATCAACCTCCTCCTAATTTTGAGATCCCCTATATTATATTTTTTCTTAATAGAATGATTATATATTTATAGGAATATATAACCAACGGTATGAGAAAATAAATCTATAAAATATACCTTTTGAATATCATACATAATTTCCTCCTTTTGAAATAAGAAAATATTTTTCTTTTTCATCCACATGAAGATATACATTTAAATTATATCCCACACTATGAAAAAGAGTTATAAAGGTGTTCACCTACCAATATATGAATATCTTTAACTTTGTTCATATACATATTCAATCTAAATTCATCATTAGTTTTTAGATAAATCATATATTCCAGGTGGTATCTAACATGGCACCTACATGGACTACATTGTCATGCACATTCAAAGAGGGGTGTCCAAAACCAAGAATAAATATTTAGTATTTATCATCAATTCACGTAAACCCCATATTTCTCTTCTATATTTAACATGGTTTTATAAAAACAATTTATGAAGTAGGCATGCATTTTTAAAATATATACTCCCATTATAAGCTTTGGTTTCACTTACGTCGACTTAGGCCTCCCCATTTCATTCTTATTATTGTTAATGCATGCATGGGTGAGTTTACTACAGTGTAGATGACCCTGTTTTACTATAACACATTATTCTTAATTTATATAGATCATGACCATGTATTTATTATTCACTAGATTATAATTTAAAATCCTTAATTTTTGGCTACAGGACCATCGATCTTAGCCTCTACATCTTCTTGTTAGATGGTGGTCCTTGACCCTTTAGTTTCTTCACGTGAAACTAGGCATTCAGTTTACCTCCAAAAAGGCATGGATATATTACCAAGGTTATAGGATGGAAACTATTCATAGTGGAAACATTTACATGGTTGAAAGTGCATAGTGGAAACATCATTGAAGCCAAACCGGTGCAGGATAGTGAAGGAATAGTGGAAGGGTAATAGTGTTATCAATAGTAGGATTGAATGTAAGTAGGGAAATGCAAGTAGGATAATGAAATTATATTGAAGGTATAATGAATAATGATAGTAGGTGATGGTATAAGAGATATGCGATGACAATGGTCGTAGGTTATAGTAGCAGAGACTTGTGGTGGTAGCATAGACAGAAGACAGAAACACTGCAACTATAGAAGGTGACAATAGTACTCAAATTGTAGCACATATTTCTACTCCCTTTATCCTCATATAGAAATTTTATAGATTTTAAGAATAATCCATTCTATTTTCATTCCATGGGAGTCCATATGATCTATGGGATCAAATGTATCTAAAAGTTTTTCCTTCATCGTCATCATACAGACATCACAGTAGCCAGATCAAGCTCTTACTCCATTCTATTTCAAGACATCATACTCAAAGAGGTTGTATTAATATCTAGTGGTGATCCATGGATGTGTTTTACCTTTGCAGTATAATTTTTCTCAATATTAATCTCCCACAATGGTGGAAATAGAGATCTATAGTGACCTCACAATTGAGTTCACAGTGGTTTGATGATGTCAAGGGCAGAAAACAATAATCAGGGTGTTGATAAAATGTCTGAGTAGGGGACCATATTTTCCAAGTAAATAAATCACTATTTTTATTAATAAAGAATTGTACTTTCATCAAATACATACCATATCTAAAATTTCAGGGGGAGGATTCCCCCATAATAATATATCCTATGTTAAAGGTAACCTATTGAAGTTAGATGGGGACTAAAGGGCCCCTTATGTCATGTAATTCTGACCCCCATGTGAGGATTTCCCCACACTACAACATGGACCCGACCCCCATGCACTAGTTAATGCATCCAATCCCTTGTGTGGTCCATGAAAGACCTATGTAACACTTTATTTGGACAACCCCTCTAGCTTTGTAATCTTTTCCAAGGGCTGGCAATGTGTCTTCCTTTTGGGGTTGAGGCTGTCTAATGTGTTGGATCATTTTTTACCCATCAGAATATTAAAGAGTAAGTAAAAATTACTCAAATATAAACATTTAATTTTTCTTAATAGAAAATTATATTGAAATTATAATTAAATTTTCTTTTTAAACCATTTTATTTAAATAATAAATTACCTAAAATATAATTATTAAATTATTAAATAGGATTTACAAATTAAAAATTGTAATAATTTATTAAATTTTATTCATGTAAAAATTATGAGTATAAAATACCCACACACATGAAATCATGATTTTTCTCAAGAATTGAATCTCAACGATTAATTGAAAAGGTTACCCCTACTAGCACAATTAAAATATCAAAGTAATAAAATCAAGCATTTAGAAATAGAAAATATCAATCTGCCAAGAATCACATAAATTATTAATCAAAATTCACACTTTTCAAAGAAAGAAATCAACGAGAGTATTTTAATTTATCCCCTTAGAAATTGGTGAATATTATCCATTAATTCATTAATATATCATAATTTATTATTTTGAAGAATGAAAATTAGTGATCTTCCTCTCACTTAATTATTTTATCTCATCACCAAAGAAAGAAATTCTGGTAGAGTTATGATCATACCATGAGTAAATTCACCTATTATATAGTCTTGAAACAAATTTTCCTTAGTCACACCATAATGTATGATATCACAAATAACCACGAGGACTTTTATTAATGTTCAAATTACAATGAGCCATCAGTTTGGTGGGTATTGAAATTAAAACATTACATTTCAAAGAGAATGTTAAATCAAAATCATAATGCATTATATCAAAAGTAAATTTTATGAAAATATTCCTTTCAAAGAGACAACACCTAGTGAAAAAGACGATATTAAGGTAGTGAAACAATGTATGATCAATGAATAATGTAATCCTAATTGAATTTTATATACATTTCACTCTTTTTTTTCATTTTTAAATTATTTTTCAGATTTGTTAATTTTTTAAAAGTTATGTTTAGAAAAAACCATAGATCAACCACTGACTACCATATTATAAATTCGGAAACCTATTAATTGTGATTTTTGATTCTCCCATGTCACCAATCATTCTTTATTTTCGTTTTTACCTTTTTTGAAGAGGGTTATCAATAAAATATAATAATATAAATACCATGTACCATTCCCGATACCCAAAAGATTACCCCACATTTATTCACTAGTGGAAATACGGGTTTAGCGTCGTCGTAATAACGTCGGTTTTTTAAAAACCGACGCGAATAGTATGTGCGAGGAATTTATGGCGTCGGTTCTACAAAAAACCGACGCCAATAATATTAGTAAACATATTTTCCGCGTCGGTTGTGAGAAAAACCAATGCGAAAAATAATTAAAAAGGAATTTGGGCGTTGGTTTTCAAAAAAACCGACGCGGAAGAACTTTTTTTTTAGTTTCGGCGTAGATTTTGAGGAAAACCGACGCGGAAAACTGATGCCGAAACAAAAAAATATATATTCGGCGTCGGTTTTGAGAAAAACTGACGCGGAATATAATTTTTTAAAAAACTTTCGGCATCGGTTTTCTTCAAAACCGACGCTGAAACTAAAAAAAACATATTCGGCGTTGGTTTTCCTTAAAACCGACGCGAAAATTATTTTAAAATTATTCGGGGTACAAAACCCTCATTTTGTTCGATCGTTGAAATCAAGATCCACTGTGGCCGAAACCCTCATTTAGTTCGATCATTGAAATCAAGCTCCGCTGCGACACTTCAGACTCCCGAAGACCTTCGAACCTGATTTTCGATCTTGGACGGGAATTGTTGAAGGTTTTTGTAGTTTGCACGATTTCTGGTATGCGTTCTTCCTCTTTATCTCCTATTTCATCTCCTATTGTTTTTTTCTTCTTCAAGAACCCTATTTAAGTAGGGATTAATGTTCAGTCAGATGTGTTATGAATTTTTGTAGTCCTAAGATTGACACTGCTTTCAAATTTGAGCTCTGTTATGTGTGGTTGTAGTAAAAATAGGATCATAATAAAACTACAGTTATGTTCTACTTTTATCACTATCATCATCTTAGCTTATCTTTCTAAGGTATTTTATTATTTAGTTTATTTGATCTACATAAATTGTGAATCATCAATTTTGAAGAATTGGTTTTTAACATCTGTAGGTTTTTAGTAAACATATTTGTATCGAACTGAGTCTGTGTTTGTGGTTGAAAGAATATTTGAAATTGGTATGAATTTTTGACCCTGGCGGTATCAAAAATTTATCATTAAGAAATTTTATATTATCTAATATTTAATTATTGGTATAGATCCTTTACAAGTTGCACTTGATAGCTTTCTTTATGACTTCCTCTTCTGGTATAAGATCTCCTTCATCAGTGACTTTGAATTAAATGTGATTGAAGTTATAAAATTATATTACACCCATTTTGATTTATATCTTACATTGTAAAACAAACAATTATATTTTTTACTTTAAATAAAGAATTGAGATTTATTAATAATTTATACATATTTCCATGTACTCCCACATTTCAATTATTGCTTCCTTTAAATTAATGAACTAATAAATTTTAAAAGAATGATATTATAATTAAATTATAATATCAATATAATACACATGTATAAAATATGAATATAAACTGTTTACTCTATTTGTAAACGTGTTTCATTTCTGATGTCTTTTATCTGATTATCAATAGTTTTTATGGAATATGTTTTTGTTTACAATTTATCTTATAGATATTTAAATGTTTATATGTTTTAATATATTCATCAATTATATTGTGATATCAGGTATTAATGGATCATAATTGGATTTATTTACGAAGAACTACTAGTGAATATGAAAAAGGAGTTGATAATTTTTTTGAATTTGCTAAACGACATAATCAAAATATTGATTTGATTTTTTATCCATGTGTGAAGTGTGTAAATATGAGAAAGTTAAACTCCAGAGAAATCAAGGATCATCTCATTTGTTATGGTTTTAGCCTTAATTAAACACGTTGGATCTTGCATGGTGAAAGAACTGAAAATTCAACATCCAATGTTGATGACGATATTCATAATGAGGCAGAGGATCATATTGAAGAATTAATTCATGATTTAGGTGTTGAAACCATCGAAAAAACACCAACTGTTGAACTATTGTATGGAGATTCTAAGAAACCATTATTCCCAGGTTGCAGTAAATATATAGTGTTATCAGCAATTTTGAGATTTGTTAACTTAAAGTCAGTAAATGGGTGGAGTGATAAAAGTTTCTCCAGTTTACTTGAGCTTTTAGAAGAGCCTCTTCCAGAAGGCAATGGGATTCCAGATTCTAATAATGAGGCGAAGAAAATATTATTCCCAATGGGATTGGTGTATAAAAAGATACATGCTTGCCCCAATGATTGTGTACTCTATAGAAAAGAAAATGAACATTTATAAAGTTTCCCTACATGTGGAACATCGCGCTATAAGATGGATGAGAAAGTCAACTCAGATTCATTTTTAGGTGATGTTATGTAACGTTATGAAAAATCAATTTTTTTACTTTCCAATGATATCATCCAATATTTTTTTCAATCAATTCTGATAAATCAATTCTGATTTATTTTTAGGTACCAGAATCAAAACTCCAGCTAAAGCAATTTGGTACCTTCCAATTATTCCTCGTTTGAAGCGTCTATTTGAAAATTAAATTGATGCAAAAAGGTTAAGATGGCATTCAGATGAGTGCATCTCTGATGGTAATTTACGTCACCCTGCCGATTCACCACAGTGGAAGAGTTTTGATAAAAAATTTCATGATTTTGGAAGTGAAGTTAGAAATCTCAGAATGGGATTGTGTATTGATGGAATGAATCCATATCGGAGCCTCAGTACTCAATATAGTTCATGGCCTATTTTGTTGGTACTTTACAACTTGTCCCCACATCTATGTATGAAGAAAAAATATTTTATGATGAGCTTGATGATTTCTGGACCAAAACAACCGGGAAATGATATTGATGTGTATCTTACACCATTGATTGAGGATTTAAAACTGCTATGGGAGAAAGGTGTTACAGTTTTCGACGCATACAAGAAAGAGTAATTTCTTTTGTGTGCTATGATAATGTTCACTATAAATTACTTTCCTGCATATGGAAACTTATCTAGATATAGTGTTAAGGGACATAAAGCATGTCCAATTTGTGAAGAACAATCTTCATATTATCAATTGCAGAATGGAAGAACGACAGTGTACATGGGACATCGAAGATTTTTTCAAATTGATCATCCTTATCGTAGATTGAAAAAAGAATTTAACGGTTTACAAGAATACAACTTCCCCCTCAACCATTTTCAGCTGAAGAATATTATGAAAAAGTGAAAGATATTGATTCGACATTTGAAAAGATAAAAAGTTCTGGTTTACAAAAACATATCTGGAAGAAGCAGTCTATTTTTTTCGAACTACCTTATTAGAGATTTTTAGAGATAAAACATAACATTGATGTTATGCATGTTAAGAAAAACATATTTGATAGTTTGATTGGGACTTTGTTAGACATAAATGGAAAGAAAAAAGATGGATTACATGCTAGATTGGACTTGATATTAATGCGAATACGTTTGGAGTTAACTCCCGCTGTGAAAGGAAACAGAACATATTTACCTCCGGCTTGTCACACATTAAGCAAGATTGAAAAGATGAATTTTTGTCAGTGTCTTAATGGTATTAAAGTACCCAACGGTTTCTCTTCAAATTTGAATAATTTTGTGTCATTAAAGGATTGTAAATTAATAGGTATGAAATCACATGATTTCCATGTGTTGATGCAACAAATTCTACCAGTAGCAGTGCGTGGTATATTACTGAAAGCTGTCAGAAAGACAATCATCTGGTTATGTAATTTCTTTAAATCCATTTGTAGCAAAGTCGTTGATCCAAATTTGTTAGATATGTTGGATAATGAAGAAACTCTTATTCTTTGTCAACTAGAAATGTATTTCCCACCCACATTTTTTGATATAATGGTTCATCTATTGATTCATTTGGTGCGTGAGATAAGAATATGTGGTCCTGTTTATTTAGGATGGATGTATCCTTTTGAAAGATATATGAAAATTTTGAAAGGATATGTTAAAAATCCTTATCGACCAGAGGCCTCTATTGTTCAAAAATATGTATCAGAAGAGGTGACTGAGTTCATTACTGATTATTTGAATGAGGCGGAGCATATTGGTCTCCCTATATCTCGACATATGACAGTTGATAGAGAAGGTAGAGAGGTTCGAGGCTTAAAGGTAAAGTTCATTCCACGTGATGAAGTGATGCAAGCACATTTATACATTTTGAACAACACATATGAGGTTCAACCATATTTATCCTCACATATTGTTGAATTAAAGTTACGATATCAGAAAAGAAATGAAAAGTGGTTGATGATTGAGCATAAGAAGACATTTGTTTCATGGTTTAAAGAGAAAGTCAACCCAGATATATCTATATCAGAAACATTGAAGTGGTTAGCAGGGGGACCATCTATTAATGTGATCACTTGGTCTGGTTTTGATATCAATGGCTACACATTTTACAAAAAAAACATGGATGGCAAGAGTACCGTTCATAATAGTGGTGTGATGGTATTCACTGAAGCAGTGCATTTTTTGAGTACCAAAGATATAAAACCAATTTCTACATCAACGTCATATTTTGGAGTTATTGAAGACATTTGGGAAATTGATTATATTAAATTTCGAGTCACTGTTTTTAAGTGCAATTGGGTTGATAGTAATAGTGGCGTGAAACATGATGAATATGGGTTTAAACTGGTTGATTTGAAAAGATTTAATCATAATGAGGAACCATTTATCTTGGAAACACATGAAAAACAAGTATTTTATGTCATTGATTTGTCGAATGATCAGTGGTCAGTTGTTTTGCAAGGGAAAATATATCATTTGGGTGATAAGGATGATTCTGATGATGCTAGTGATTTACATGAGCCATATTCATCTAATACGCAATTTTCAGAAGATTACAATGAATATATGATAGACATAGTGCATGCAGTACGTACCGATCATGATGAAGGGATGTGGAAAAATACTAAATTAGTCTCCTAATTTTTCTGGTAAATATTTATATTTTGTGTCTATTTTTAAAACATACAAATGCATGCCTCTATTTTTACATATTTATTTTTTATTCCTTGTTTCTAATTATTCAATTTTCTAATGATATGCAGGTACACAAAATTTCATTACACATTCTAGTAGCAATGTCAGATACAGATAAAGAGGAGAAGTTACCGAGGTATATCTATTTTGACATATTATTAAATATTTAGTAATATACTTATTTAATGAAATAAAACTGTTAATTTACAAAAAAAATTGCAGGACTACTGATGCATCCTCGGCGGAGGAGACTTCTCCATTTACTACTCAAAAAACAAGTTCTCTAGTTGGTAAACGTGGTATTACATGTTTACCAAAACTATAACTTGCTCGTGATGATAAAAAAGCTCACATCCGTTTTGATGATATTAATAATGCAGTTGGCCCAAATGCAGTTCAGTTTTTCAGTTATATAACAATGTAGATCCATTGCAGGATTAGTATTTTATATCCTGATTGGAAGTCAGTGGACAGGACGGCGAAGCAATAGCTTTGGGAGCCCGTGATGGTAAAATATCATTATTTATTTATTTTAACTCATTTTTTTAATATTGTAAACTTTAAATGAAATATTTAATTTTTTCAATTACAGATGACATTCAATTTTGAGGAAACCAAAGAAATTAGGAAAAGACATCTCTCTTTAGCGGCGGTTCGATGGAGGGATTTTAAAAACAAACTGACGAAAAACTATGTTTTTGGAAAGAGAAGGTTTGAAATCCCATTTCTTAAGTATCCATATATAGATTAAGAAACATGGAAGGGATTTGTTGACAGTCCTCAGGAAGAGAAATTTCAGGTATTGTAATTTTTTTATATTTTAAAATTTATGCTATATTTTCCTTACAACTTAGTAGTTTATTTTTATGTAACAGGCCTCCAGGAGATCTCATCAGGAAATCCAGTTGAAAAACGTATACCCTCATACTTTATCACGTGGAGGGTACTCGTATTTGGAGCAGAAAATGATTGAAGTTAAATTTGAAGCATTAAGAGCTCGATCAAGTAGTGGTTCAGAAGAGGTCCAGTATGGTCCTCCATCTCCTCCCACTCGCCATGAGAAATGGAAACGAGCAAGAAGAAGAAAAAATGAACAATATCTTACAGGTGAAGCTCATCAAGTGGCTGATATAATTGTAAGTAAATATTATTTCTTTGGTAACAATTTACCTTTTTTATAATTTATAAAAACTAATATAAATTTTTTATTTTTCATTTCAGGATGAACTTCAGGAGAAAGAGACACATGGCTCTTTTATCCCCGAGGGTAGGATGGATATCCTAGTCACTGCTTTGGGAAAGGCAGAACACCCCGTCCATGTTAGAGGATATCAGGAGGGTGTTAGTATTCGGAAGGTTTTTGGTAAGAGTAAGCAATCAGGAGAATCCTTAAAAGAAGAGCTGCAGGATATGAAATGGTCTATGGGTTATCAAATTCATGCAGCAGTACCGAAGGCTTTATTAGAACACTTGGCAAGACAGTCACAGTCTACTCATCCTTCCGAGGTATATTATTTACTTGTTATCAATTTTTCTTTTCTATAAATTATAAACACTGATATAACTTTTTCATTTTTTTAACATTCTCAGCCTACTCACTCGGACTACCCTACCTCATATGCTTACCCAGCACCGTCTGGGAAACCTTCTGAGGTATATTATTTACATGTCATCAATTTTTCTATTTTATAAATTATAAACACTGATATAACTTTTTCATTTTTCAACATTCTCAGCCTACTCACCCGGACTACCCTGCCCCATCTGCTTACCCTGCCCCGTCTGGGCAGCCTTCCGAGGTATATTATTTTATTTAATTTTTAATCAATTTTTCTATGTTATAAATTTTAAACACTAATATACCCTTTTTATTTTTCTGACTTCTCAGCCTGATCACCCTGACTACCCTGTCCCACCTGCTAACTTTGAGCCTCCACCTCCTCCCTCGGATCAAGCCTTATATTGTGAGTTTTTTGTGGAAGTCTTCATGTACATATTGTTGCGTTATGACAGGTGTATTTTTTGGGGGACTCGGTACATCATCAGCCTATGCAGATGGGTCAGGTTAGAGTATCATTACTTGTTATTATAGATCCTACTACTCTACTACCATTTCCTTCTGTGGAGATCACCAGTGTTGGGGAATGTATGGGCCATTTTTTACTTTGTCCAACTGCACTTCTTCGTTATATTTCACATGAGGTATGCATTTTTTTAAATATTAATTACAAATGATTCCAAATTACATATAATGTTTTCTGACATTTAACTTATATAGGATTATCTGAAAGCAAAAGAAACTGTACAAATAAAACAAAATTTTTAGAATGAGTCGGTTGTAGATACTTCTGATATTTCTTATGGGTTGAAAAGATTATCTGAGTCCTCTTCTTCCTTGAGTTTTATCTATGAGTTTCGGATGATGCTCGATATATGTGGAAGAAATTATAAATTGAGAATATTGAAAGATGATATCATGAATTTAGTTAATTTTGAAGAGATCGGGCTGAATGTGGGGCAGTTGTTTTCCGTGTAATTAAATTGATGTTTGAATTTCTATTTCTTTAATAAAATATTGTTATGTCAATTGCTAACTATATTTTCTTTTTAAATTAGGTATCTACACGTGATTCTTTTACAAAATTAAACTACAAGAATGTACAGCTTTATAGATCCAGAGTACATTTCCTTGGAAGTCAAACATGTGAAGAATGATGAAAGAGTTCGATATATATCCGAGAGATTATCACCAACAGAGATTCAGTGTGGGTTTTTTCCATTTCTTGATAAGTAAGAACATCAACATAATTTTGAAATCATGATCATTATAATGTCATTAATTCTGAACTTTTTGTATTACAGGGGGCATTGGATGTTAGGCGTATTTTTTTCTAAATGAATGCACCTTATATTTGTTTTGCTCTTTATTAAGAAAATTGCGTAAACCATTTTCCAAATTATTAAATAGGTAAGTTTTTTTTATTTTTATAAGTTTTTTATGTTTAATTTTAATTTTTTACACAAGTTTTATTAGTTCTTATATAAAAAAATGCAGTTCATGGAAACATTTTAAAAATGAAAAGAAACCAACGAAAATAAAATATGTGGAAGTACAGGTAATTAGTTTTTATATTTTTGTTATATATTGGTTTTTTATTATTAGTTAAATGTTTTATAACTGCCATGTCATCATCAAAATGGACATGTTGAATGTGGTTATTTTATTCTACGATTTATGTAAGAGATAATCACAACTAGGGAAACTACTGATTTTCATAAGGTTAGTTGTATTAATTTTTTTATATATTTTCTTCCACTTTCTTCTATTTATTAATTTCATATCATTCAATATTATTGTAGGTATTCAATGATTCACAATCTTATTCCCAATCTGATATGATCCATATTCAATCTACTTTTGCGGACTTTTTGTTAAGTCTGATTAAGATTTGAGGTATGTATATACTAATATTTTTAAATAATAATACATATGGGTTTAAAAAACTAACTCTTATGATATATTAGGTGTTTGAACCTACTAATAATCAAATGAATGCATCAACAATAACCAACAATGAGCATGTCGTATATTTTAGGTACGTGTATTTTAATTCTGCTTTACTTTGATGTTTCTCAAGTGCCTCTGCAAAAACTGTTTTATTGAACCTATTAATAATTAAATGAATGCTTCAACAATAACAAACAATGAGCATCTCATTTATTTCAGGTACGTGTATTTTAATTCAGAATTAATTATTATATTTCTTTTCATTATTATTTCTTAAAATCATTTGTTTATACAGTGACAGATCTGGAGGGTGGTACTTGGATCATGAACATAGAGATTCATATAGCGAAATAACATTCACAAACACTAAAAATTGTCTCCCTTGCATGCACATAAATATCTTCTAGGACTTTTTATTTTTTATGCAAATAAATATAGTAAAATGATTGCCGAGAAGCATATCACATAATCCCTAAAACAACTCTTAGTGGGTTTGCACAAAGAAAAAATAGAAGGTGTCAATTTTTAAGGTATGTTTTTTATGTCTCTTCAATATACATTTGATTTCAATCTTCTCACCTATTTTTTGCACTCAAACTTATTTCTTTGTTATTCCATAACTTAAACAAATAACAATAGTGAATGGATAATGCACGTCTATACAGATCAAATATAAAAACCTGAGGTTGGGGGTGGTGGGGATCCTACGGTGAAGAGACACCCCCAACATCTTCAGTGGGGGAGGTGAGGAAGAGGTTGCATCAGCTGAGTGTTCCTAGAATTTTGATCAGGGGTCATAACATATCATTTTGGTAATTTACTTTGTGAAAAAATAAATGATTCAAATAAATTACACATTTTAATTTAATGTTTATTCATTGCAGTAATATCTTGGATTGGTTTTTTCATGCACATCTCCTCGGTTAGTTTCATTACTGTTTTGACAGAATTGGTGTTATCTATGGGAGGAAACTCACAATGATTGATACTGAGTATGGTTAGATCAAGAAAATGCACCATGCAGGTATGTTTAGTTGTGCTCGGTAAATATTACCATCATTCCAGCACCCAAAGTTACCCGCTTAGTTATTTGATTAGAATCTTTCAGCAAAATAACTATGTGCTGAGGGAGATGTGATATACTCAGAAACTGAACTTGAACTCTTCAAATGTATGATGAATATTTCTAGGTTTTTTTTATTGTGAAATTGATGGATTCATTGGTGTAATAGATTCCTGGAAATGATTCATACTAGCAAATTATTGTTTAATGATGAAATAGATTTAGTTTTTCAGTTCTGGCACAAACTACTATGGATTTTCTACCCACTACTATCAATTATGAATCATATATTCCATTATTACAAATCTTTATTACTTCTTTTCACTGAAACATGACGTCTGGATTACTATTATTTAGTTATAGTGCATGCCAATCAGTTCATGTGATTTCATACCTAATATTCAACAATGAGCATGTCGTATATTTCAGGTACGTGTATTTTAATTCTTCTTTACTTTGAGTTTTCTCAAGTGCCTCTGCAAAAACTGTTTTATTGTTTTTGTATAGTCTATTTTTTTTTCAGGGTTCCAATTTTTTTGGAGGAGAAATTATAAATATTTTATAAAAAAATTTTAATTTATGGCGTCGGTTATTTTAAAAACCGACGCCGAATATTTTTTAAAAAAAAATTATTTACGGCGTTGGTGTTTCCAATAACCGATGCCGAATGTTTTCTATGGCATCGGTTATTTATAAAACCGACGCCGAAAACTTCTTGGACGGAGTTTTGGCATCGGTTTTATAGAAAACCGACGCGGAAAACTCCGTCCAAGCAGTTTTCGGCGTCGGTTTTCTATAAAACCGACGCCGAAACTCATAAGCAAATTATTTTTCGTGTCGGTTTCTAAAGAACCGATGCGAAAACTATATTTTTAACATCGCCTATAAAGACGTCGGTTTATAACCGACGTCAAAAATTAAAAAAACCGACGATAAAAAGTGTTTTTGCACTAGTGATTCTATTCAATGTAATGAATCCCTTCCACCATAACTTCCCTCACCCAACACATTAACTATAAAATAACATGAAATATACATAGATTATTATTAGAATAGAAAATATTATCTTGTAATGTGGATCCCTCCTAATAAGGTAATGCATGAATTTTATAGGATAAAAAAGGATTAATTTAGATTGGGGACACAAGGTTAAGGTATTATAAAAAAATTACTTAATCATATGAAATATGAATCTATACAATCATATATTCTACAAGTTCCAATGAATATTTAGTAGGAATCATATCCCAAATATATTAAAAAATATTCTCAAGATTGAACTGTAAATATTAGGTCTAGATTTCCTCTAGTGAATGGAACACAAAATTTGGGACAACCAATCATGGAATATCTTATAAAAACATATTAATCCACATGTTTTTTTAAATTAAATATCTAAAATGGAATATAAATTTCTTTTAAATGAACTAACCAATTCCATTAATAAATGAATCATCAGATTACATTCTATGTTTATCTTAAATCATTAAATCCTTCACATTAATCATTCAATTTAATTAAATTATACATCTAAAACATAGTGGAATAGGATACCTAATCAATATCTTATGCCTCCTTGATTAGTCAAGTTTATAAGAAAGTCAAAGTGGGGGAATTCTAATTTTATTTAATGCACCAAAATAGAATCTAATAAAATGAAAAGAATTGAAAAACAATAATGAATATTTAATTGAACTTTCTTTTATAGATGAATCTACTTCCCCACTTTTAAATATTCTAGGGAGGGATTACTTTTTCCATCATCGTCATGGACCTGCAAAAGATGATCACTCATAATATCACATGGTCCATTGATAATTAATCAAAAAAATAATGATAGGGATTGGGTCGCATACAAATATATTCCTATAAATAATCCATAATAATGAAATTCAAAGATAAATTCATTGAAATAAAATAAAATATAACAAGGATAAATCTTAGTTGAAATCCCCTAGTGGGCCTTGGTTTTAAACTTACTCTAGATGGGATGTACCAGCTACTATCCAATATCCTTTGGTGGGTGGAATTTCTTCAATTTTAACAACCAGATATTATTCCTTTTAGATTTAATTCCATCTTTTTTTTAGGAATCCATGAATAGAGTACACAAAATAAATCCCCATGATAATGAGATACAACTTCCATGGTGGCGATAGAATAAATAATGGTTCCCATTTTTTTTAGTTTATCCTTACAAAAACTATTCTTTATTTTCCAGTGCTTGCATAAGGTATAATGTATCAATGGAATAATCAAAAATAAATTTAGAGTGTAATTGTTTTAGAACAAAATTAAAACATATAGAATCAATATCAAAATATTCTTCTATAATGTAAGCATTATGTATCTAGAATTATTCAAGAAAAGACACATGGATATCCTAACTTCCTTCCTATAATAAATGTTCAACATGGTTAGGGAGCTTTATGTGCTTCTCTTTAGGCATGACATGCTTTTAATAATCTTCTTCCATGAAAAAAATAACCAGATGATTCTAAAGATTCAAAATTATTAGAGGTTATACATATTTCAGTTACAATAAAATTATAGAACACTTAGTTCAAGATATTATCATCTCTCTATATTGGTTCATTTATAATTTCATCTTCATTGGAGAAACCCTATTGGAGTTTAAAGGAAATAAATGGAGTTAGGCAGTTAGGCACCTCCAATGTTTCTTTGAACTCCACCACTTGGTTGGCTTCTTCATATTCAAAATATCAAGAGTGACACAATGAATCTGATTATTCTTTTTAGATATAGGGGAATCTTATTATGTTTCCAAACCTTAATATTCATCCCAAAATTCATCCAAATATTGTTGATCTTTCATATATACATTTTCTTGAAAATATCCTTTTTGAATATACTACATCAGTGGTTAAGTGAGGTATAATGTATCTTCATGAATTTCCTTTTAGCCCCATTATGTAAATAAATTTTAAAAATTAGTGGATCTACTTCATCCACCACTAGTTTTGATTCATTATTTAGTAACATCTTATGATATTAAGAGGCATATTTTTCTACCCATTCCACTTTTCTCTGCATGTTCAACATTATTACCCTAATCTTATATAACTATGATTATATATTATAATGAATTATATATTCCATTTGTTGATCCTATGGGTAGTAAATCCATTTAGAATAATCTCCATTTGAATACATCATAGAAAAAAAGTAATTTTTAGAGATTTTTTAGAAAACAATGAATTCTATTTACAGAATGTGAACAATATTAGTGAGGGAAAGACCGATTTACTCCCTAGTGATAGATCCATGTTTTAATATTTCTATCATCAATTGGCGAAAGAGATATAATTTATTTTTTATTACATCATAGTTGTTGACCAATATTATATCACTTTAGGAGCTCTATAGTCGACGATACACTATTCCCAATTCACATATAATATTTCTTTATGAAAACAAAGAAATTGGTTTTTTGGATTATGGAATTGAAAGATAAATGTAAAAATTTAGATGTAATGTAAATATAATGAATGCATGTTAGTGAAGTGAGTAAATTATCCTAATAGTGTCATATAAAGATATCATTTATTGTCTTGTATTATATTCTCCTAATGAACACACCCCATCATATGTGAGAAAATATATTCTACCTTGGTTGTGAATTTATAGTGTACTCATCAATCTCTATGTACACCACACGTCCACCTCCTAAATCAAGGGAGAACGGTAGTTGTAGAAGATTCTAACCCTTAAGTAACCTCATTGAGGATTACAATCACCATATATCATACTTGGAGTAACATAATGAACATATTAAACATATAATTTGGTTCTAACTATGAATTATTCCCCTTAGATATTCCTCATGTTAGTTACTCATGATCTCGAGTATAAGATATCGATGTTAAAAATGGGAGAAAGAGAGAGGTGGAGAGGATTAATGAAATAAATTAACCAAAAATGTGAATATGAATTTACATGTTAAATAAAAAATAAACTAAAATACAAAATAAAATAAAATATCATACCCCACCTCATTCAGAGATCTGATATTTTCACATGTTTTTACAGAAGAATGATTTTTTATTTATGGGAATTAGGAGCCAAAGTTACATCCTATTGAATCTCTAAAATATATCTTTTGAATCTCATCTATAATTTCCCCACATTTAATTGGTCAAATATTTTCTTTTTTAATCCATGAGAATATCTATTTTTATTTACCATCCATACTATCAAAGAGAGAGAATAGGGAGATAAATTTCCAAAATCTTCATATCTCCAACTTCACCCATATATGAACTCAATTTTCCTTCATCCTTATTTTTTAGATAAATCCCATATTGCTTGTGGAATCTAACTTGGATCCTTCTAGGATTTCATTGACATGACCATGCATCTATGGTGTGTCCCGGCCCAAGATTGAATCATCTTCATTTATCTTGTCTGCATGTAAACTGTATCCCACTAATAAATATTAAAAATACATTCATAAATTTTCCCCGTAGTGTAGGAATTCATGTTTAAATCCCCTACTTCCTAGGTAATACTCAACCTCAATTATCATATTGTTGGCCTCCCCATTTCATCATTCTTCTTATTCATTCTTACAAGTCGACCATGGGAATGATCTCAATAGTGTAACTTACACTATTTTCCTTTTCAGTTTATTCTTCATGTATACATGGATCAGACATGGAATTTTTATTCATTGGATAAAAAATTTCATTCTATAATTTATGGATATAGGTATGTTGTGCTTGTGTTTTATGTATTCTTCTCATATGGGAGTCCTTAGGTATTCAACATATTCTATTGAATATTTCCCATTAATCATCATTAATGGAGGAATGTAGGTATTCACATAATCACAGGCTACAGAACCCCATGGTTGTAACATTTTCATGGTCTATAGTACATGGTGGAAACTTTATAGAAGTATGAATGATCCTCGCTAGTGGAGGCATGGTGGATGGTATGCTAGAAGTGTAAAAAATATCAATATTGTATAAAAACATGGATCTTGAATTAGGTAAAATGAAGTAGCTCTACTATATCATGATAGATGGTTGAAATATAAGGTAGAAAAGGTAGGAGGCAGTAGCATAGGTTGGACACAATAATGCGAAAATGGTATGTAGTGATGAAAGCACTCTAATGGTAGAACATCTCACTTCTCCCTTTTTCATCACTGTGCATCATTCATGATTTCTTGTATAATCAATGGTGTTTTAATCCATGGGGTCCCCATGAACCATGGGACTAAATTCAATGGGGTATCCCAAATTGTTTCTTTAATAATTTCTATCCAAACTTTATAGTGATCAGATTGATGTCTTCATCCCTTCCACTTCATACATTGATTATCAAAGAGGCCATATTACCCCAAAGTGGTTATCTGTGGTTGGTCCCTTTATAATAGAATTTTTATGAGCATGGGCATTCAAAGTGTTTATAACAGATTTTTTTTGTGAGTTTGAGGGGGATTTCATTGTGATCTAGTGATGTAGAGGCTTGAAATAGACAATAATGAAATAAGAGAAATTTATGAGTGGCAGACCACTCCATCCAAGGAAATGTAGCTTCATTTTTGTTATATATTTATAACACACATATAGAAACTCTTTCCATAATAATTTTTAAGGGGATACCGCTCATTAATAATAGCTCTCATTTCCATGGAAACCCATTGAAATCAGATGAGGACTAGAGGATCCCTATCATCATGCGATCCTGACCCCTCGTGCAAGGCTTTCATCCACTACTGCATGGACATGAACCACAATATTCTATGGTGTACATATACTCCGCTATACAATCCATACACGACGTATGCTATAACTAAGCTGAACCTACCCTCTTTATTAGTCAATCAACCCTATGGCTATCTATGTTACATGATTTTGTCGTAGAAGGATGGCCAATCTGTTGGACATTTTTTCTAGTAGAATATTAAATACATACTAAAAATTACTCAAATATGAACTTGTAGTTTTTCTTCGAAAAAACATTATCCATAAAACATTATATTATTTTTTATAATATTTTATTTAGACCACAAACAACTGACAAATTGAATATTAAATTAATATATGATATTTAATCATTAAAAATAATTTTTTTCACAAAAAATTCATGTAAAAAATATGAACATCATGGTCTCCCCACCATATGTGTTTCCTTACACTTCTCCTTGAGAATCACCACAACAGGTTCCAAAAACACCTACATGTCGCTCCTCTATATCCATACTCACCTCATCCAATCAATACCTGATCAAGATTCTCTTGATATGGTTGAGCTACCTTACCTAATGCAATTATAATTAATCATATACCACAAAGGGATATTTATGATTTATTTAAGAATCCAAGTCACCATTCCTAAAATAATTTCATGAAGAACCATTAGTTCTCATCTTACACCTAGTTAATATCCAATTATAGCTTAAATGGGAACCAAATACAACTTATATGAACCGCTACTATCTATACTAACAAAACTAGTGTACAATCCCCTACCATATGATCACAAAAACTGACTCATGCTTCCATGAGATTCACAATAAGTAACTATGTTGATGTACCCTAATATTTGACCATGATCAACAACATATTAGTTGATTAAACCAAGATTATGATTATTTACAGCCTGAAAACATTCCAATATTGTGTCTCCATTCTTGCTCACACCATACTACTAAAAATCATTCAAAACACACGAGACAAGAATTAAACTAGTCCATCCCTCAAAACCAAACATTTATGCATAAAGCACCAATGTCCAAGGTTCTCATCAATGCAAAACCCTAATTCACTTTCATCCACACCTCACATACCTGGTAGAACCTCATATGCACCAATAACACCCTTGAAGTGACTAATTGTGCTTCTATCTCTATGGAAACCACACATTCATGATATCCCCTTACCTAGAAACCCCCAAATGAACCATCCACTAACCCTCTATGATTATGAGTCATATCATAAGGGTAACTAAGGTCTAAAAAATCCCAATAAACCAGGGCTCACTATGTGTCAAAGGCACGTAATGCCATCACCCTACCTGACCCATGTTAGGAAACTGTAAACATGAAGATCCGTTAGTATTAATTACATTCAAAGACATATAGGAAAACACAATATATATTGTTTCATACATTCTAAATAATCGAACAAACATGCTACATTCATGTAGAATCTCCCTATGGTGACCCATAACTTGTTATCAACCACCAATTAGTTCAACTTAGTATAATGACATTCAAATAAATATGAGAAAACACAATATTGGTTGTTACTAGTCACCGTAAATATCTAAAACCAACACAAAAAACCAATAAGGGATCCAAAGTTAAGTCATCATGTTAAAATTAATTGCCTATATGGGCATGAATCGTCACTATGTTTCCTCATATGGGAATACCTCCAAGAGAACCCAAACTTAGTCAAAACCCCATAGAGCCTCGATATATGGTAGTCCCCCCATTTAGATAATATTATTTTCTATCAGAATACCCATTGATGAATCTCTTTCCTATAACCAAAATCATGCTACCATAGTAATATGAGTCGGCTATTTAGAATAACATTCTAGGATATACATGATAATTCCATAAAAGTTTCTACTAGATATTTAAATAATAGAGCCCATTTAAATTTTGGAATCTACATGAAATCTAAATAATTCCATTTTGGTTTCATCATTATGGAAACTAATGCATGTATTAACCTACTAGGGGCACTATACATCCCGTACAATGATGGAAAACCAATTTTTGAACATAGATAATCTCACCATTGATCCATATGTAATACCATCAGAAGAATTTTTTTTTTAATTTAGCCCATTTGAGTTTAATTTCACCAATTAATTATATAGGAAAACACCTTCTGATTATTTGTTAAGACATTAAACAACTAACACCCAATATTTTGTGAAATAATACACTAGGAGGCCTATATGTCATGTGAATCGTATGTACCAAAAGTAATGTAGGAAATTCCTCCTACAATTATATGTGAATAGTCAAATTTAATAATTGGAAACCTACCAACAAACTATGAGGAAAAATTATAATAAACTAAGAATCTAAAACATTCATTTTCATCACTCAATGTGAAAATAGTATACAAAAATAACATCAAAATCCAAAAAAGTATTCCCATACTACTATGAACCTATAATTCCATTAAGAGAATGTTTTCTAAGTTAAATTTCTCAGTATCTATCATCTAATTCAACTCATTCTAAAATATCTGATCTACTAAAACTGATACACTAAGACAAAACTAAAAACATCTTTGATACTACTTAATAAAAAAATGACCTATCTCAAACAATGAATAGTATTATGACCTATTATCCATATCAACATAACTATGCGTTCTCATATGCTGAAAGCTTTTGACTAATACTTTGGGTCTAGGGTAGTACTGTGGGGAGACTATACAAATGTATCAAAGTTTGATAATATTAAAAATAACTAAAAATCACTCAAAAAATTAATTCATTAGAGTATATGAGATAAATAAACAAATTTCAATATTAAATATAATACAAATGTTGTACAGTCATATAAGGAAAATTTCTTTCTTGGACAATCAAATTTATAAATAAAATATTGAAAGAGAAATACACTGGGGGGACCCACTACATACCAAATACTTTTCACACCACAAGACCTATGATATCATCTGAGCAACTGAACTCAATCAAAAACGTTATACCAAGCCTCCACCAAAACTATGTTTTCATTAGTGAGTGGTCTTATTGGGGACTGAAGTTATATTTCCTGCAATGCATAGTGTGAGTAAATAATTTAATAGTGAACCACCAATGTGGTTTGATTCATTACCATAAAAATTATTTTATATATTTTATGTTATCAACTGAGATAAATAAAAAAATTATGAAAAAATCAAAAATCTCCATGAAACCCACTTCAGCTCATTGAGAGAATGTATTTAAGAACATTATGATGAATGTGAAAATCATTTGTCTATGCCACACAATGTGTATATAGAAAAAACACAGTCCAAGACTAATGTCCATCATCGATCCTTATGTATGTCAATACAATTAACCATACCTACCTCATCTAGCAACATTGTGTCTTTGAGAACAAGCATCACCTCAGAGGAACATATGTCCACACCATGGCGATCCCAAAATTACACCTCTACCATGATTAGTAGTGGAACCTAGGATGTCACTAGCTATTCCACATTCTGAGTCTCCCAGTCTGAACCCCACAGTTACACTTGTGAATTATCGATGTCATAATGATAAAAAATTCCTAGTAGGGGGATTCAAAAGTAAATCATATACATCAAGGTGTGTTTGATTCCTAGTACACCTGGGAAATAAAGAGGGAATAACTCCAAAAAATCCATTGTTTATCTCTTGGTCATCTAATATAATTCAACTCATCTACTAAAACACAATTTATTCAACTATATGATCTTAGGGGGATATCTATGAATCAATCGGGGGCATCCAATAGTCACCCTTAGGATATCCAACATCAATGTACAATGATATATTCCCACTTAACACCTCATTACCAATTCAAATATGGGGAATCAAATTCATTCAAAATGTTCTAACCTTTATTCGAATATTGACACCCCGGGCATTCCATTTGGGTTCATAATATCAATTGAACCCCTTCCATCCTGGGAATTTCTAAATATGTGGACACACAAGATCTGATACTGAATCCGATATAAAATATCTAAGCATAGTGTCCCATGTTAAAAAAAATATATGGATTATAGAAAAGTTATGAAAATTCCCCAAATATACCATGATATAATATCCTAAAAAAATTGATCATCCCAGTGTCATATCCCTGACCACATGTGATTCCTGAGTATCCTAGAAAATCACATCAGTGTAAGGTCGAATAGAATATTCCCAAGAATCCTAGTAAATCATATACCAAATAAAAATATATTATGGGCTGGAAAAATTCCCAATCCCAATATCATCATCAAATACCCTTCAGGATGATATCTTCAGTTTATAATCTATGGTGACACCCACTACCATATATATTCATTCCCATGTATATACTCTCTATAGGGTCACATGTCATAAGGAAAACTAATACCCACCGAAGATATAATTGAATTTTCCTAGGAAAGTCACACTTGGGAGATAACCTTAATCTCTTCCCCTTCTCAGTCTTCATTGGTTCTCCTGAATGTCCAACTCATCCACCAGTCTCTATAAGGTCTAACCACTAAAGTGATCACATCCTAGTGGGGAAAGAACACTCACCCAATGGTCATCTTTATGAGCATGATGAATCTATGTTATCCATCATGTAAAAAATATTGCAAGTGTATCTAAATTCATCACTTTTATATCCTAGAGGTTACCAGAGAACCTTCACTAGGGCCAATACCCCATATGTAACACCATAAGATTTTATATTATGTCTCTTTTTAAAATATAATTTCTTTGATAGCCTATATTATACAGAACACCGAGCTTAAAAAAAAGATTAAATATTATAATTGTGACCTAGCCATTGGAATGAAGTAAATAACATGGATTAATTAAATTATGAAAATATAGTTTACACATGTTTATAAATTTAATTCACTAGTTTCTAATTAGATAGAAATTAATGTAAAAACCAATTGAACATAAATAATGTGTTACTATAAAAAAATTATATAAATGAACACAATGGAATTTTATCTTAAATAAATCAATTTAATTGAGTGATATTAATTAAATTTATATATTATATATTGAATAAATTTTTTTAAATTCATTCAATAGGTTTTATAGGCTAATGATTAGAATAAATACAATTTTAATAATAAAGTGTTATATTTTTGAAAAGGAAATTTTAACACATTTTAATAGATAACATTTTTAAAAAATAAATTTTGAAAATTTTATAAATTATATTTAAAAAAACATCATTTTTAAAATCATAATGGAATAATTTTCTTAGAGTGAAACTTTGGGATTTTTCTGAAAATATTTATTTACTAGTAAATAGTGATTAATCTCGTTTTTTTATAAAACTGTTGCTTTCATTATATTTAATATATATTTGTGATTTTAATTTGATCTCACCTATGAATGTATAATTAAAATTTAGGTAACCCAAAAATTAAAATTTGATATATTTATATCCTGGAATAAGTAAATAAATGTATTAAAAATGATAAATTAAGTCTTGGTATTTTTGTGAAACACAAATGCTTACTTATAATTTTATACATAAAATAAAAAAATATATTAATATTTATTTAAATAAAATATATTCATAAATTAATATTTATTGTGTAATAATTATAAGTTAATTTATTGAGGAATTAATTAACTTTTCCAAGTGTCATAAAATGGGTTATAATTTTAAAAGTGATATTTTTTAATAAATGATGATTTTAATTGAAAATGAAAATTTTCGTATTTATAAAACTATTTTCATAAAATAGATTATAATTTTTAATTTAACCTATCAAAAATGGTTTGGGTGAATTTCAGGGATTTTTCTAAAATTGATGATTTTTTTGTCAATAGTGAAATACGGTAATTTATGTTATATAAAATCATTAGTTAAATACACTATTTATTATTTAATTTATTATTTTATCCCCATAATATTTAAATATAATTATGTCTTTACTATATTTATTCTTGAGAATCCAAACTATTCAGAGTCTTAAACCAAAATTATAAACTTATGAATAAAATATTAAAAAACACCCCTCTCCTCCACTATAAATACCACCCTCACCACCTCATCTCCTCACACCTCCAAATACATGAATATTTCTTATATTATAAAAACATTCCACACATTATATTCTTTATTTTACCACCAAAATACCATTACCAAGTCCCTTAAGTAGTTTCTCAAGGAGGCGAGACTCAAGAGGTAAAACCTTATCTCTCTCTCTCATTCAATTTCTTTTCTTATCTTATCCACCTATCATCTACCCTATCCAATGTTACATGATAAATAAATTATATTTTATATAATTTATTTTTATTATGTTTATGGTATATCAAACATAAATTCGAATCTCTTCCCCTTTTTTATTCAAAAAATAAAAACATCACCTGTGAGGGGAAAATATCACACCTTCATGGACGATGAGATTTTTTCAATTAATCCTGGAAGGATAGTCATGAAACCATTTTTATGGTAAAAAATAACTTTTTATATTTTTTAAAAATTATTCAATGATTTTTAATCAGTATATATAAATAATATTAATTCATAAGGTAAAACTAGTTTGTGATGACTGAAAAAACACCAAAAAATATAAATGGTTATCGTTATCTATTTATATAATGATTAATCATAAAATCTGAAAAAATGATATATATAAGGCCATTAATTATCATTTAGGTTCATTAATAGTATATAATCTGAATTTTGGTTAACTGTTTCAATTTTACACAATCATTCATACATGTATACATGTGAACCAATCTTGAAAAACTAGGAAATATACACTCTTGAATGACAAAATTGAATCCTATTACTCATCAAAAAAGGAATAAATGAAATTAATAAAAAAATAAAAAATAAAATAAAAGTTTAATAGGCTATTAATTAATTTATTAATGAATATAATATCATTATCTTTGACATTAAGTACAAGTGAAGATCACTTACAGACACAAGTTAAGGGTTTTCTCATCTTGCTTTTATTTCTATGAGATATCCTTATTCACCAATATTTATTGTTTATGGTGTATGTATACTGAAAATTTATGTATCATATCATGAATATCTCTATCTTCATGTTATTAATGGTCTATTTTTGAGATCATTAATTTTATAGGGAATACGGTTCGCTTGTTTTCAACGTGGTAAGCGATTCTCCCCAAACCTGCATTTTTCATTCGAGTTTCACTTTATACCTCTCCATCTCAATCTAATTATTCATTATAAATATATTAAATTATTTATATATGTTCCAAAAATAATGTATCTAGATCATTTCATCTTTATTTTATGTGGGAAATAAGTTTTAAAAGGTTCCCTTATAAATTCCTTCTGATAAGAAAGACCCATTAAAGGGAACATCCCAATTTATTACCCTTTTTAAGGAACCATCCATTATATGATTTAAGGCATCATTATTTTTAAAAAATAATACTTTTTATCATGATTTTTTTTCATTTATGATTTTAGACAAAGAATTATAAATTTTTTCATTTTAATTACGCTTTTATATTTTCACTTAAACTGCACTAAAGTGGACCATTTCTAAAGTTTCTTGAAAACTCTTTCTATGTATTTTCACTTTAGCAAGAAATAATTTATTTCTCAAACATAATTTCATTTTACATCAATTTACTTTTCTGGGATATATATTTTTATAATATTATTTTATGATAAATACAAATTATTGTTCAAAATAAATATTTTATCTAAAGTAAAAAAGTGTATTTCTCACAAAAAGTCCTCGATGATTTTAATAGAGTATCTTCATCTATTTCAACACCCTCTATTAAATATTATTAATAATTGGGATTTTTATGTTATGATATAACATACCTTATTTAATTAAATGGTTTATGTTCATTTTTCTTCTAGATGTGTTATATTGATACCATTCAACATATTAGTTAGATTTATTAGTGATTATGTTTAATGAATGATGAAAGTTATTTACATTTTGTATATATATATATTGATTCTGATTCAACACATTCATATTTAGAATGAATCAGACTTATTGAGTGATGGGAGGGGTCTTCTATAGCTCCTTGATACATAGGTAGGTCTCATGAGACAAACTATATATGGAATTTGTTGAGGCCTTGACCATTTATTTTCTAATAAGGATTTTGCTGAGGCCTTAAACAATTATTTTTTGATATCTTGGATAAGGACTCAAAAATATATTTAAATGTCCAACACTATACATTCCATTATTATGATATTATTAATTGACAATCCATGTGATTATTTTACTTGTAGAATATTCTTGGTTATGTTTTATTCTCATATGAAATTTTATATGGTACTATTTAACCAGCTTTTATTCATGCCATATTTTCTTCAGGATTATGATTTAATGTCATGTGTTTTTAGTAATTCATTTTTCCATATTATTTTTGTTTATATCTTCCACTGTATATCTTACCCATACTTAGAATCGTCTCTCACCCCTTTATTATGCTTTCTTTTTCCACATGATGCGAAGATGTATATTATGTACAACTTATAGGGACAATCTATGAGATTATGGGTGTTTCAAATAGATATTATTTGTTGTTTTTCCTTTCAGTTTGTAATGTAACAATTTTGTCTAAATATGTTTTTTAAAGCTACTAAACTATTCAGACCATTTGGATGAAAATAATTATTCATATTACCAATTTAATAAAGTAAGGCACTAAATCATGTCTTGTCAGGTCAGGGTCTTTATAGTTTGTATCAGAGGAAGTCTAGTAGATTCGTTGGAAAAAAACTTTTATAAAACATAGATTAAAGAACAAAAACTTAACATTGGAAGTAAGGGTAAGAATAGAATAACATACTAGAATTTTGGTAAGATAGAGATTATGTGAATCCTCCTTGAAATACATCTATGTCTGCATACTATAATTGGATGTTGTTCTAACATAGACATACATAGGGGTAATAACACTGATAAAGTTCATTGGGCATGACTCAGCATAACCACATCTATGAAAACGGGCCTTACAACACAGGTAGGATGACACTCCTGGGGGATTTTCATAGAATAATGTAAATTTTCATTAAAACCCATTATAACATATTTAAAAGTAAATATTTCCCTATATAGACCATGTTTATGATAATGATATTAGATATGAATAATTTTTCAATTTATGTTTTTTTTCTAGACATAAATTATGAATTATGATTTATAACATAACATATTGTATGAAATTGTTTAGAAATGAAACCTTGTATAAGGAATTTGAACCTCACCAATGTACATTTTCTAATGTGTAAAAACTATTTTGTGGTTTTATGATAATATATTAAAGGGAATAAGTCTCCCAAACATTCACATCACTTGATGATATAGTATCATGTACTATCAAGAAAAATAATGTTTTTACATGTTTTATGAATTTTAAAGGAAGTAAAAGAAGAAGATGACAATATTAGAAATTATGGATAAAAGGAATATGGAAAAGAAGGATTTTACTGCATGTGATAAATGTGAAACGAAACATCATGGTACTTGATTCAAGGGAATGTGAGTTCTGTTCAAGTGTGGATAGAAGGGAAACTAGGAACATGATGCAATATAATGATAGAATCCATCAAATGCTTCAACTGTAATGATATGGGGAACTAAACAAATCAATTTATCAAGCATAAAAATAATATACCCCAATAGAGGATAGTGGATCATGGTCCGACCTATGCTACTACCACATATGAAGAATATTGAGTATTATTCATGTTCATGGATAAAATAATTATGTTATTTTATTATTTTATTAATACTTTTCTGGTTCTAATAATCATGGGATATATAAGGATTGTACCACAATACTTTTTCTTTAAGGAGTTGGAAGCATGTGATGATTAACACCAGTAATAAAGAGGAGTGATTCTGTTATAAGATAGTCTTTTTGAAAACACATGAATTGGGAAAGAAAACACTAAATATATGATTTATGTTGAGGTAATAATAATAAATAGATGTTTATGGGATAATATTGGTGACTATAAATGTGGTTTGTTATATTATCGTTTATGTTATGCTAGAATTATTGGATTCCTTAATTTAAGGGATTAATTAATAATCCTGTGATTATAATAATGGAATCTTTCATGTCTCATAAATGTTTAATAGAGATTAAGGTATTAATATATTTGGTATTTTACAATAATAGATAAATTTTTTTAATCTTGTGTTATGCTTATTTTTTAAATTTAGTGACCATCCTTATAGATTTTGGTTCATTGAGTTTGAATCGACATATTTTTGACGATTCCTCAGTTTCAATACTTGTGAAATGAATTAACAATTTTATTGGTCAATATTAAAATACGATTTACCATGTGGGAGACCATATTAAATACATATTGGTTTTATTAAACATTTAAAGGCAGAAGTAATGTCTTTTGGATCTTATGATTCATAAAATTTATTCAGGCATAAAAACTTTTCTTGAAAATACATATATAGATTTATGGAATGAAGTGAAGATAGATTTAAGAACAAATAAATGATTATATTGTGAAATGTATAGTAATAAGGTAATTTTATTTTATCATGTTATCTCATGGATAATAAAATATACCCTCAACTCTAGGAAAAGTATTTTAGAATAAATAATGTAATCTATTTACTTTTCTGTCTGATAAATCAATGGTCTCTTAACTGAACATGAAGTTACTATTTGTTAATGGCATAATTTCTAATGAAAATTTTTTATATCTCTCTCCATCATAAAATTATAGTTATATTTCTCTTCCATGTTTATATGTTCATTAATTTCCTTCTATTTTGGAATCTTAGTTTTGTGGTGACCATCACATTTCTCATTACCTCTTTTAAGAGGATGATTTATAAATTGTTATTACAATGATAGATTTCCACAAAGTATTTTTCAAGTATGAACATTTAAATTTTGATGTGAAAATTTAAAATTATGAGGAATAAATTTATTGAAGTAGGGGAGAATGTTACACCCCATGATTTTTTGGTATGTCTCTTTTTAAAATTTAACTTCTTTGATAACTTATGTTACACAGAACACCAATCTTAAAAAAACAATAAAATATTATTATAGTGACTTTACCAATGGAATTGAAGGAATAAAATGGATTAATTAATTTATTAAAATATTGTTTACACATGTTTATAAAATAAATTTACTGGTCATAATTAATTAGAAATGAAAATAAAATCTAATAGAACACAAATAATGTGTTTTTATAAAAAACTATTTACGAAAAAAATGGAAATTTATCTTAAATTAATAAATATTATTGAAAAATCTTAATGAAATTTATATATTACATATTCAATCAAATATGTCTAAATTCATTCAATAAGTATGATAGGATCGAGATAAGAATAAATCCAATTATAAGAAAAAAAGTTATATTTTCTAATAGGATATTTTAAATCCTTTAAAAATCACATAAGTATAAAAAATAAATTATTATATATTTATAAATTGAATCGACCAAAATAAACTTAAATTTTAAAAGAGTAATTTCAAAACTACCATAGGGTGAGATTTATGTATTTTTAGGAAAATACTTATTTTTGAGTGAGTAACGAAATATCCTGATTTTTATATAATATTCAATTTCATTATATTAAGAGTATATTTATGATCTCTATTTTATCTCACTATTGAATGTAGAAATAAAATTTATGTATCACAAAAATAATAAATGATATATTTATATCATGGGTTGACATAAACTCTTCTTATAAATGGATGGGGAATTTGTTTGTAACTTATAATATTTTTCCATGACAACATCATAATCAGAAATATGATGCAACATTTAAGGACCCTATGTTACAGATCGAAGATGGTTTCAATGGGAAATTGAGTATGTGGAATACAAAAAAGTCTCTCCAATGTGAATCGTAGGATGTAAATCCCTTGGTGTCTAAGGTATTCCATCGGTTGAGAAGGGATCTGGACTACCCCAATAGTCTCTAGAAGTATCTTTGGAGAAGGGGACTCTAAAAGGGGAGGTTTCTAGAGTTATGGTCCATTTTTTGACTGAGGTCCCTTATTATGGTGGGAACAATGTTGTTTCATAGTCTTAAAATGAGGACAATCTCAAGGCCATTGGTATATCATATGTAGTAGTTGTGTGCTCTTGTGGAACCAATAAAAAGGTCATGAAGAACCTGATTTAGAATCAAAGGATGAAAACATTGTATAATGAAATGTTTTTATCCATTCTCTAGTTGTGAGGTCTTGTTCTAGCCGAGTCTTAAATGGGAGTTGGAATGTATCATGTTGGGAAACAACTTTGATATCTTGGATAAAGAAGGTCTGACGTTGGAGGATGAGGAAATTGAACACTCCCTTGTTAGGCATATGGAGGCTAGTCAGGACTTATTTAGAATATCTATAGGTGATTTAGAGGATGAACAAGGTGGTAGTATCCCCAGTCTAAGTAGGAGTAGGTGCTGGAGGGGTCACTATAAAGAAAGGAAGGATTATTCTTATTTTCCTCTCTTATTAGAGACCCGTTAAATTAAAAAGATGAAAGCTAAGTAGATAGAAAACATGTAGTTGAGGAAGGTAAGTGATATACTTGATCCTTAATTGGATCTACATATGAGATATGACAAAATTTTGATGGAGCAGGTTCTAGCAAAAAATTATAGTGAAAAATATTCCAATAGAATAATGGGATGAAGTCTGAGAGTTGTCCCCAATGAGGAGCAGTGTTCCTGGATTGACTAGAAGGACTTGATATTAGTACGGGGTCTAAAAAATGGGAAGATAATAATAGAAGAGTACATATAGTCTTGAGGCATGTTGGTGATTTGTTTTGATGATCTCTTAATGGACAACCCATACACCAAGGTAAGTAATATTTCCTGGAAATTGATTTTAAGGGTTAAATTTGGGTGTCTTAAATCATCTTTTAATGACTACGTGATCTCTTTTGGTGCTTGAACCTCAGTTTATCACTTTTTCCGTAAAAGTGTTTGAATAATAAATTTTTTTATTCATTAAATAATATAATAGTTTTTTCTTGAGATTATAGTATAATATTATGTGACCTGAATTAATTTTTCAAATTGTCATAAAATCAGTTATACTTTTAAAAAAATTATTTTCAAAATAAATGATAATTTTAATTAAAAATTAATTTTCTCATATTTAGAAAAATTATCTTCATAAATTGAGTCCTTTTTTTATTCTACACATCAAAATTATTTTTGGTTAATTGTTGGTATTTTTCTAAAATAGTTGATTTTTTTGTGAATAGTGAAATATTGTAATTTACGGTATATCACATTATAAGTCAAATACACTATTTCACGAGTCATTTATAATGTATGAAACTTAATCTTGAACTATCATTCTATATTTTCCATATCTATTTACGAGAGTAAAAACTATTCATAGTCTTGATCCAAAATAAT
Organism: Viscum album; assembly: GCA_963277665.1. Taxonomy (NCBI): domain Eukaryota; kingdom Viridiplantae; phylum Streptophyta; class Magnoliopsida; order Santalales; family Viscaceae; genus Viscum; species Viscum album. The sequence continues at coordinate 1,514,812,618 of OY728131.1, forward strand.
AAACTAATGAATAAAATAATCATAAAACACCCCTCCCCTCCACTATAAAACCACACCTCACCAACTCTTCTTCTCACACCTCCAAATCCCTGAACCTCTCTTATATTGTACCGATTTACACTCCCAGACCTCCCCCAATGATCTAGTCTTGTTTTTCTCACCAAAATACCATTTACAAGACCCTTAAGAAGGTTCTAAAGGAGGAAACAGTTAAGACGCATAATGTTCCCTCTCCCTCTCTTTCAATTTCTTATATATTCTTATCCTCATCTCACATACACTTTCAAAAGTGACATGGTAACTCTAGTATATTTAATAAAATTTTATGTTATTATTTTAATGGTATATAAACCATCAATTCTCTTTTAATCCCATTTTTCTAAATAAGAAATCCCTGTCCATGAGGGGATGATTTACTGCCTTTCTAGATGATGATTTTTAGTTTTTCAATTATGCCTTCAAGAATGTTCAAAAAAAAATTATGGTTGAAATATAATTTAATATATTTAATATAACTTATTTAGTTTTCTATAACCATTATATATACATAATATTAATTCATAAGATAAAACTAGTTTGTGATGATAGAAAAAATGACAATATAATCTAAATGGTTATCATTAATGCTTAATCTAATGAATCATGATATTATATGAAAAAAATGAAATATAATACTATTAAATTTAAATTATTTCATCAATAATAAATTACTTCATTTTTGGAAAACTATTTCCAATTCACATGATCTTTCATTAAAGTATTCAAGTGAACCAATCATGAAAACCATGGAAATGAACAGTCACAAATAACAAAATTGAATCTTATAACTCATCAAAAAGGGTATAAATGAACTTAATAAAATTATAATAAGTAAAATTAATTTATAATTACTTCTAAATTAAATAAATAATGAATCTAATTTCATTATCTCGTACATTAACTACAAATGAAAAACACTTTCGTACATAAGGTAAGAGTTTTATCATCTCTGTTTTATTTCTATGAGATATTCCTTATTCACCCCTATTTATTATGTGTGGAGTATTTTTACTGACCATTGATGTAATATATCATTATTATGTTTACCTTCATTGAACTAAATTTCTCATTTTATGACCATTAACTTTATTGGGAACATGGTTTGACTGTTTGATAAGTTGAAAGGGATTCTCCCCGAACCTCCATTTTTAATTCGGGTTATGATTTATATCTATTTAACACAATGTTATTATTAAATATATATATTATATATTCTTTTTATATTCTAAAAACTCATTATTATAGATCATTTTTACTTTATTTGATGGGTAAAACCTATTTTATAAGGTCCCCTTCCCAATTCCCCCTGATAAGGAAAACCGATTAAAGGGAACCTCAAAATTTCATACCCAATTCAAGTACCATACATAATCTATTTTAATATAAAATTATTATTTTTTTGAAATATGTATTTTTACCATGGAAAAATATATTTATTCATTTTGGTTTATATAAAAACAATTATGAATTTATTCATTTTAAATATTCTTTTATTTTCTCATAAATCACACTAAAGTTTCTTATTTCAAAAGTTTCATAAAAACTATTTTAACATGTTTCCTCATTAGTTGAAAATTATTTATTCCAAAAACATAATTTCAAAGTACATACCTTCTATTTTCTGGGATATACATATTTATAATATTATTGTATGAAAAATAAAAATGATTTTCCAAAAGAACTCTGCTTTTTCATAATAAAAAGTGTATTTCTCACAAGAATTCCTTGATGATTTTATTAGTGTATCTTCATATATATAAAAGCATATATTCAATATTATGAGTAAATGGTTTTAACCTTTTATGATGTCATCTATCATATTTTATTGAATTTTTATGATCAGTTTGACTATGGATGATTTATCATGATACCATTCACCATACTACTGATATTGATTAGTGATTAAGTTTACTGATTGGGAAAAGTTATTTAAATTTTTTTGGTATATATTGTTTATATATCACCCCATTCATATGAGAAATTAATTGGACTTAGTAAGTTATGGGTGGGGCCCTCTATATCCCCCTTATTCATTGGTAGGTCTCATGATACAAATCAAAAATTGACTTGGCTGAGGCATTTCACATTAATTTTTAGATATGGACATAGATGCGGCCTTAAACATTTATTTTCAAATGTCTTAGTCGAGGCCTAGATTGTTTTTATAAAATGTACAACATTACACATTTCATAATTATGATATAAGTAATTAATATTCCATGATATTATTCGACTAGTATAATATCCATGGTTAAGTTTCATTCTCATATGATTATTTATGTGGAATTATTTAATCATATTGTATTTCTATCGTATTATTCTCAAGATCATGTTTTAATGGAATATGTTTTTAGTTATTCATAATGAAATATTATTTTGGTTTATATATTTTTATATATTTCTTACTCTTACTGATAATCTAAACTCACCCATTTCTTATGTTTTATTTTCCCCTAGTATGCAATGATTTATAATATGAATGAATTAAAAGGATATTCTATGAGATTATGAGTGTTTCCAATGTAGTTTATAAGTTATTTTCCTTTTATGTTTTCTCATAACAATTTTATTTGTATCTATATTTTCAAATCTAATAAAATATTTGGCCCTTTGGGATGCAAATTCTTGTTCATAGTATGAATGTAATAAAGTAAGGCACTAGACCTTGGAAACTAAGGCTAGGGTCCTTACACTGCATCCATTCTAATTTATATCCTCGACCGTCGATGATCGAGATATCGAGCCAGTACATGAAGGTCTAATAGGGTCCTTGACACATTTTCTAATTCAATCTCAACCTTTAGTTTTTATTAAATAGCATAAAAAATTTAAGGGGGGCCAAAGTCTAATATGTTTGGGTCATTAGTTCCACATTTATATAAAACAATTCATAATAGCAAGGATATATGTTGAAGGGAAACCTACCAAATTCTTATGAAAAAACTCATTCCTAAAGAAGATTGAATGTTTCATACCATGATCATCCAATCTTATCTAGAAATCATCATCCTTGTGAAGACATAATAGAAAACATGTTATCAAAAATAATTAATAATAAAATATTATAGTTAATTAATCCATTTAATTTAAATTTCCACAAATGATTAAAACATAATGGTTTATCTCATTACATTGAAACATTGAGTGATACAGTGTAGTCTAACCCCTATGAACAATAGGATCTAGGATACACAAAATTCCCAATTAACATTACATATTTGACAATGAAATAATTTAATTTAGGGTAAAAACACATAAAAAATTACAAACTATGACATACCTCAATGAAGTGATGAATTCAACAAGAATATTTGATATCTTTTTCCAATGTATCTAGTCTATAAGAAATCAACATAAAAAACTAGGGATTTCACAATCTGTTAATGAAATATTTGTTTTATACCTAATATATGAATGATGAAAACATGCTAGATTGAGGGAAACTAAACTAAACGAGGGAAGTAAGAAGAATCTACCTACCTATATCATCCAAAAACACTGAATATCACCAAGAATGGAGGATAAAGGAGGGAGGGTAACCACATGATGAAAACCACTCGTGCATCAGGTTTTTCCATGAAAAGAAGGGGGGTAAACCCCACTTTTGAAATAAAAAACCCAGACATACCCTTTCACAGCATGACTAATGAGTCATGACATGATTTTTTGTGGAATTTCCCCAATCCCCCTATTCAAATCCTAAATCTCCAAAGGATCATCCAATGAATAAATTTATGGTGTGAATACCTCTTCCATTTCATGAATGAGTTGCTGTAATAGTTTTTTATCAACCCCAATCACCCATCTTTACTCTAGTACTGACCAAGACCAGTGTTCCTTCAACTAAAGCTTAAACCATGTTCAATACAAACATTTCTATATTTTCAAACCCTAATAAAATAATTTTACATCCCAATTTTTTAAATGAACTATTATATGAAATGAAAAATTCAAATTTCCTAGGGAATTTTCAATACGTACCAACATGATGTATTACAAATCTATCTCCCTCCATCTTTTCATCAACCATTTTAATTTTAAACCTTTCAAACCTTAAAAAAATTAAATAAAAATACTGTGGGAATTAATGGCCTCATTCTATATATATAAATTTTTTATCAGACTTTCCACATTATGTCTACATTATCCATTATCGGTACCGAAAAAAGGTTATTTGGTTTAGAAAATAAAGATATCTATTACCAAAAAATTATGATAACCATTTAAAATTGATACTGTAAAACATTATTAGATGTTTTAAAACAATTACAAGGTGAAATAATTAACAACAACATTTGATGTGTTTTTTGAAACAATTGATATCAATTGAGAAAGAAATTTCACAGGTAAACCAGAATTTTCTACACTAACATCGATTACTTATTAAAAGCATTCCAGTACACATAAAAGTTATGAAGAATCTCCAATAAGTCTTCAAAATTTCATATTTTAAGTCATTTATTAACATTATTTCACACACATAATATTATTTTTTGATTTTAGTAACAATGGAGTAGTGTTTAAGAAAACATACCTTTTTAATGACACCATCTTCATGCAATATCTATAATTGTTTTTACAAGGAATGATTATCCTATAAGATTATCCTTAATTTTTATTAACTTTCCTAACCTTTAACAATTCACCACTCATTATATTCATATTGATGTATCATTATATAATATATTCTTTAGAATTTTTAGTATGGGAATAAACCAAAGTGGAATTCATCATGAAAATATCCATTTTTGAAAACATCCAAATCATCATGAAGGATGATCATGTAAAATAAATGTTTTTAGAATAAATAAATTATATAAAACTAGGATGGAATATTCTATACTTTTTTTCTTTAGTGTTGAAAAAAAACATCTATCAATTTCGTCAAAGATGAATCATTCATAGTTTTTTCAAAATAAAATTCGAATAATCAAACATAGATACTGACTATGTTATCTAGTCTCTATATAATTTAAAAAATTAAGACTATAATAGGTCCCCTAACTATGAATATACATTAAAATTAATTCCCTTAATTTTATACACAAATATTACACACACACACATTCACACACACACACACACATATATATAATGGAATTAGGTGGATCTTCTTGTTTTATGTTTTAAATAACAAGGGTGAGATGATTTTCTCAACCATGTTTATTCATACTTAATTATTCAACATTTTTTTCTTCATAATAGATTTTTTGGAGGGAGTTAGGGCCTCTACATATCCTATTTTATATTATTTGGATAAAGTATCTCTTCAATAACATTAATGCCTAATTTATTCTTAATACTTTTCAAGGCATCTTATCAGTATGGAATAATTGTTAGTCATCTTCTAGAAATTTTTACAATGTTATTTACATATATCACATTATTCTATTTTAAAAAAGTTTTGTTATTTATTGAAAAAAATCATGAAATTTGATATTTTCATGTGGATCCGTAACTTTTATTTTTGAATATTCTTTTTCATGTGTTTCTTATAAATTTCTTGCTTTAAAAAACTGTACTTTCCAAATCACCATACATTGTATCATAAACCATAACAACCTTATTGGAGTCTCTACAAAGATTTTTGTGAGTGATTTTAAAATATGAAATATAAAAAATCCAAATCATCTTTCAAATTCATTGAATATAATATTCTTTTCCATTTTTGTTGAAGGAAAGTTCATTATTCTTGTAAAATTTATTTAATGTATTCTAACTTTGATCCTTTTTTTTTAGAAATATACCAAATTATGAATCTTAATTTTATCCAAATTTCTTGGTATTATTTTAAAACTTGATTTTTATACATGATCATATGTCCATGTACAACTTTTATGACCTTATACACTACAAAAATCACTCAAATATTAAATTTCATCAAATTAATTCTTGGTTTATTGATTATTTTTAGTTTTTGAATATCACTTCTTGTCTAGATTTTTCCCATTGACATAAGCATATTATTAACCTATAATACCAATTTATTATAACAAAAATCAAATTATATATTATAAAATTGACTTCACAACCACAAATATCCCAAAAAACATTTAAATTATCTTGAAAACTTCTTGTGTATGGAATTTCTAGATTTTTGACCAAGTTGCTTGTCCTTCTTTGCTACTGGTTAGACTATTCTTGGGGAATCAACACTCACAATAATGTTTTTATCCAACATGGACTTGGTGGAAAGATTCAAATCACTTATTCTTATCCATATTTATACAAGCTCAGATTTAATCCCAATAATTTTCATAAAAATAGATCTAGCATAATCAAGAAATGTAGATATGGATAATACCTCCTTCTTTTAGAATACATGATAATGATGATAAAAATATTTAATTAAATTATAATAACATAAAAGAGGTACATTTATACAATAAACCTATTTTTAAGTGTCTATAGAAGATGATACTCTTACAAATATTCCTAAATAATACATGGATTGAGAACATTCATCATTTTCACAATTAAACTCACAGACAAGATTCTTTATATTAAGAATTTCCCTTTAATAATCTATTATCTTAATCTTGTATTCAACCTCATTCTTACACCCTTAAACTTATTTATCATGTATTCTTATCATATATCATAACATTGAGTCATTATCATTGATCTTCATGGATTTGAAATCTAATTGTACATTCTTGTTATCAATGATATTTTTAAAATCTATTTCTAAATAAATTATCTTCTCCTCAAATTAGTTGATAGCCGAATAATTTTATTGTATTGTGTTTATCCACTATTCATAAAATTTATATCATATCTCTATAAAAACCCCACAAATAACTTCATTGAATGTAACTTGTTTAGACAACTTTATGCAAGGTAGAGATATTTGTATTGATGCTTTCTCTAAGTTATTTACCCTACCTTCAAGATGGGTGATCTCTTCCAACTAAATTAAAAAACCCCAAAAATAAAAGAATTTATTTCTTAGGTAAATTAATTTAGTACATAGTTTACAATATAATCCCTTAATAATGTAGGGTGTGCTTCCTTCAAACTTTTTTCATGCTTCCCTCACTCTAGTACACCTGATGTAACACCTGAATGCTTCGATTAAATAATTTGTTTAAATAATATTAATTCTTTTATTTGTTGAATTTCAAACAACACTGAGTTTAAATTAACTATGAGACTCCCTTATTATAAAATTACCATTATATCCTAGCCATTAGGTTAGTGGCAATAAGTATAACTAACATACTAAAATGTATTGTGAATTCATTGGCTATCAATTAGTTATAAAAAAATATAATTTAATTAGATATTTTTATTTATGAGAGAGTTAATATTGGTACTGAAATTAATGAGAAATATATATGTTATATACTTACTATTTTTTTTATATTCATACAAAGGATATTTTAGTCATATGGTTTGAATAAACCCTTTTTGATGTATAAAAACTTATATTTTTTTTAAAAAGGGAAATTTTACGTGTTTGAACGGAGAACCCATTTTAAATTAATATTTTGATACATTAATATTTATTATTTGAAAAAATAATCATTTTATTTTGAATTGGGATATAATAATTTTCTTTGGAAGAATTTCTAACATTTTAGTGATAAGTTTCATGCTTTGATGAATAGTAAAAATAAACTATTTTTTTTGTGATTTTTTGTCATAAATATAATTACAATGTTTAAATTATAAAATTAAAATTTTATAAAGTATAAATAAAATTTATTTTTATAATTAAATATAATTTATGTCATTAGAATTAATTTTACATTGAATCCATATGTAAAAACATTTCAATCCTTTACAATGTTTTACCTTTTAAAATATGTTTTCTTTTTCCAACAACAAGACTAATTTTAATTTAATTACTGAAAATTGTGAGTTTAAAATTTTGTAAAATGGATTCCATTATTGAAGTTAGTGGGTCCAAATTATTTTAATAAGTTATTTTTAATTTTTTGGACATTAGGAATAGTAACTTTAATAATTGTTTTACCACGGTTAAGGGTAAATCAGGTAATTAAAGATAAACATAGTATTATAAAATTACTTTAACACCTATAAAAATATAATATGATTATTAAATTTTTCCCTTATCATGAATTGTTTGGAATGGAATTTTGTAATGACAAATTTTCCATGAATTTGACATTAATATTAATAAAATAAATTAATGTGACAAAATGTCATACTCTCTTTTTATATAAGTATAATAAATATAATATAGGTATAATAAAGAGATAAAATTGGCTATGGGTAGTCTATTTAACTCTAAAATAAATTAATACATCATCGAAATTTATTTATAATTTATCAAATTAAATAATTACCATTAAGGATGACACAATAGTAACATATAAATTATGTTATTAATAAAATATCAAATAAATAATTTTAAAAATATGAAAACAAATATTATTTTAATTAATTAAGGTTATATACGAATATTATATGTGATTAAGTCATGTTTGGGGTATATTAAATTATTTGGTTTGAAGTTATCCTCTTTGTGGATTTATTTAAAATTAATGAATTGAATAGTTTCAAAATTGACACTATTAATATTTTGTTAAAATAAGATTTTATTAATTTTTTTTGAAAAACAAATATACATAAAAGTTACAAATTCATAATTATAAGTTCTAAAATGTCATATAATAACCATTTATAGTCAATTTACACCTTATAAGTAAATATTTATAACTATTAAATATTTAGAATGTTATTACCATAATTAAAATTAAAAATATTAAACAAGGATGAATCAAAATTATATGGTTTGAAATGAAATAAATAAAAGTCTAAAGTTTATTTTTTGGGATTATTTCAACCCATAATCATCTTACCTTCGAAATAATCTACATTGTAACATTTTTAATATAAAAATTAATTGATATTAATTTAATAGTTTTTGTATTCCTAAAGGTTCCCCTCCCCTCTCTTATAAAAGGGAACATATCCTTGTCTTTTAATCCCACCCATAAAGACATTTTTTCAGACAACACATACCCATTTACACTCCCAAATTCCATTAAATAATCCTACAGTCCACATTTTTGGTAGAAAGACATCCTAATGAGACCTTTTGTGCAAATCAAGATTAGATACTAAAAAAAGATGTAATTGTTTTATCACATATTTCAAAATTCTTTTCTTCTTATAATTACTATTTTTATAATGTTTCCATACTAAAGTAATAAATAAATCATATTATTCATTATTAGATGTTATTATAACTATGGTACAACCTTATACCTCATTTTATTCACCCTATGAATTACAATATCACCGTGCGTACATACGTACTACTTACCATCTCCACATCGTGGTGTAATTTATTATTCCATAATATTTTATTTGGATGGATATAATGATGATTTTAATGGATTTAAATAATTATTATAACATGATAATTATTCTTTATAATTAATATACCATATAATTCTATACCATTTGACCATTAAGTGAATTATATCGTCACTCATGTGTACATATGACCTACCGTCTCCAAGATGCGATATGATTAATTCTACATGATCTTCATTAAAATAAGATTATATATATGAATGTAATAAACAAATATGAAATATATTATACAAATATAATTTTGTAAATGATATAACTATATCCTAATAAGTGAAACATGAACTTATCTGACAAAACATGCATAAGAACCTAAAGAAGTTAATATTTGAATAATGAGTGACAAGGTAATGTTACTAAAAAACGGATGATAATATAATCATATATGATATGATAAAAATTAAAAGGATTCTATAATAAGTAAATAACAATATTTCAATCATTATATATGATTTTTGGATACATACAAAGGATATCATACCTAAGGTAAGGGATAATTTTGCAATCTCATTATTATCCAAGATAGTTTATGTGTAAGTATTTACTGGGTTATATTTATCATCCATGTCTATGTTTCCTAAGTATGTAATATTATTTTTAGTCTTCTAAAAATTTTTAAGTTCATTTTACCCTTTTAAAATTTTTATTATATGGTGTGAAATGAATCTTTTTTTAGTTATTCGATATGAGTTACTTTTTGACTTTTTGAGAAAAAAGTATGAGGAGAATGTTTTTTAACTTATATGGCATGATCAAATTATTATGTATTTATAACTCCTAATTTCCACGAATCATCCTTCATATTATTTCAATATTATTTTAGATTAATTTTTTTTCTTTTAAAATTTCATTGATTTTTGAGAAAGGAAAATTATTTTGAAGAATAAAGGTTATTTTCATCAGGAATTAGTTTCATGTTTTTTTAAAAATTATTTTCCATCAAAAATGATGCTCTTTAAATAGGTTCATCTTTCTATCCCTATTATTAATATTATTTCATTATGTTAATGATGTAGTGATATTTTATATGAATTATGTTGTTATGGAATGATGTTTAAGAAACACATTTTATTTCTTATGTTAGGCTATGATGAATGATATATGTTTTCATTTCACAGGTAAGAATACTTTAAGTATCAGATGGGTGATACCTATAAATCCCTCAATTAAATGAGTAAAAATTTATATCTCATGGGATAGACATGACTTGAATGACATGTAAATTGTTTTAGTAATACATGGCTAGAATGGTAGGTAAACCTGGTTCAGTAATGGACTTTTTCCGATATGATGGAATTGGAAATGTTCCTTGAATAATATGAAAAGATTTTATATGGTTATGTGTATTCCATAAAGCTTCATGGGTTATGTTTTGCCTTTTGGGATTATTTCCATTAACTCTTAAAAACATTTATCCCATGAAATGATACCATGATCTTTCATATGCAAATGAAGACTTTCAAATGTTATGTTCTTGTGTCTTATGATTACAATATGATTGATATTTCAATTTTTTACCATTATTGAGATTTTTATCTCACCCTTTCATATGTTTCTTTTCTCCAGGTCATGAAGAAGGGTATTAAGTAATATATTTCAATAGGGAGTCTAGTTAAGAATAAATAAGTGAGTTACAATGTATAAGTTTTATGAACCAATTTTTTATGTTTCCTAGTTTCAAAAGAGACTATACCTATATGATTCTATTATTTATTATATGTTTTAATAAATATACTTCAATTTTGAATTAATATAAATATATATAAAGTATGGGTCATTTTACCTCATACCTTATATTTTCATAATAATGATAACAAATAAAGAGTGTCATGACTAATTTATTTTTCTTTAACTGGTATACGTTCATCCTTGATGTCCTTATTCTTATTATTATTTATTCACATTAAAAATAATATAAAATGAAATCCTATTATTTTTTTAAATCAGTGATGCACACACTTTCTTATTTCTATTTACAGTTGAATGTAGTGGATACATTTCATTCACATGTTTAAATACTTCTTCATTATACAAACACTACTTCAAAAAAAATTCTTATTCGTATTCCTTATTCTTCAGCTTTAGTGCACAAGAATACTGCATTATATAACCTACATCTATATCTTCAATATTTGTTTCAAACAAGAATATGCTGGTTCTTCTAAACATACTTCATCTCATAATCTGACATCAAAAAAATAACAGTCATATATCTCTTCTTCTAGACAATATATATTTACTCTTTAATTACACACATATTTGAAAATATCATCTTTGACTTTTTATAACACACATATAATCTACAAAATAGTCAAAAAAATTAGGCATTCAAGTTAGAATCTAAATTTGAAATTAAAATCATCTCATTAAAATATACCAGTTGGATCAAATTTAATTAATATCCAAAATAAAATTCAAATTAGTAGTTATGATAGGATATAACGACCACCAAAACTATTTGATGAAGTAAAGTCAAACATGTTTTTGAAACTGCCCAATTTTTCAACATCACATGTAACCTACCCTTTTCAGTGTAGAATAGAGTTCGAATCAATTATTTTTTTTAACTTCTTACACACACTACAATGTGATTTTGTACTATCGAATATAGGTCATACAAAATTCACATATATAAAAATAAATTCATTGATTCATTTTCAGTGTGGAACCCTCTTATATAGATTGATTTGACTTCTTGTGACATTACACATCCTTTATAGTTTAGACACCTTTAAAATTTCATAGAAACCAAGAACCAGTTGATCCTATCTTATGAAATATGGTCCTAATTCTTGGGAATTAGCACCTCCTTCAACTTACATTGTGATGTGGTAATCATTTACCACATAGTGGTCTTTAAAAATCAATATAAATGGAAAATATGCACGAGAGTATTTTTCATGTAGCCAATAATTATCATATATAGGTCTTCAAAATTTCAGAGACATGGAAAATATACTGGGACTTATTAATTGTATGAGGTAACTTAAATTTGAATAACCACCAAAAACAATCTCAAACTCATTTTAGTGTAAAATTTGATTTATGACATAAAATCTATTCTTCAATCAACTTCAATGATGCAATTAGATTATATACGATGTGAGATAACTAACATTAACATCTTGCGTCATGACCACCTTTTATGATATGTAATCACTATAAACACGCTTATGTATCAAATGTATTAAATCTATAAACATCTTCACCAAATAATAAATGTGGTTTTCATTAAGATTAATGCATTGGAAAAAATACATCATAATGAATCACATCAACTCCAGTCCATTATTCAACCAATTTTTATAGTATTATTTTTTGTTTAAAAATATGGAAAATAATGGAAAACATTCCCATTGTGATCAATATCTAGAATTCAATAATAGTTTCAAACATATTTATTTATATTGTTGAAATATAGAACTAAAGTTAAACTTCCATATTCATATCGCATAAAACATCATCCAATACATGTCTATGGAAACATAAAACTACTATTCAATATAGAGATTTAGAATGATCACTATTAAATTCCCTATCAATCATAAATCATCAAATAAAAATTTCATGATAAAATAAAATGATATCCCAAGTCATTCAATTCATTCACATCAAAAAACTTCTAAACCAATATTTTTATATATATCCCATCCAATACTCAATCATTTAGAACTTGTTGTCATATTCTAGGGATTTTCTTTTATATAAAGCTTCAACAATAATCTCAGAATCACCATATACAATAGTATTCGAATCTATATCCATTAATGAGGAACTTATAATCATCATGATTTCCATTCAATATATAAGATATTTTTTATTTGTTATAATATTGACATGAACTCTTTATTCTTTGAAAACCATTTAAAATAAATACAACACACAATGTGGTCTTGATAGGTTTGATGATTTTCCCTGTTAGTATAGCTTCATTTTTTTGGGGTAGGATGTGTTCTATAGTTTGAGTCTTTAGTTTTATTTCTAGTTCAAATTGTACTATTAGATTCTTAGAGACTCATAGTGTTTAATATTTGTTTTATGGTTTCTTATAATGAGATATTATGATCCATCATTCGTTCCAATGTGTTTATTAGATTTTTGGTAGTTTCTTTAAGATATGGTGGATGCACCTAATGTGTTATGGATTGATTAACCATGTGATTTGAGATTTTTGGTACTAAAAAAGTATGTTAGGCCAGTATTAATTGTGTTTTTAGAACCCAAGGATCAATGATGTTTTATTTTATTTCATTTTTTTAATTTCATTCCATTCTTTATTTGATTAGATTGGGTCTACATCATGTGAATGCACTTTTTATAACAATAATTGTTAGAAACCACTATTGGGGGTGGTGTAATGAGATTAATTTCTCACCCAAAATATATGATCTTTTATGTTCATGTTATCCCTTATTTATACTTTTATGTTGATTTCATGATGCACAATGGATGAGGATAAGGTCCAATGTTTCATAACCTAGTAAGATGACTCATGACGTGACTGAGGATTGATCTGGATCAATTCTCTTAATGTTAGATATCAGGTTTGAGGTATGACTCAAGGATGTGTGTAGATAATTTTGTACATTATTTTCTTTTATTTATTATATAGATGTGATCAGAGCAATGGGTTATTATTTGGTGGGTTTTCCATGATTGTGAGTTTTAGGAAATATTTAATTTATTACATTAAGCTTCTATTTTTGTAATTTATTATTTGTACTATGTTGTTTATGTGTGTGCATGTGTTTAGTTATTTTCCATTGTTAATTTATTTTGATTTCAGTTTATAGTACCCCATTGTTTGTATTAGTCCCTCACCACTAATCAAAAACATTTAGTATATGGGGAGGAGCACTTGAGGCCTTATCGAAAGGTGAATTGGGTGAAATTCAGGTCGAACTAGGTTAGGTCATTAAAATTTTTATCATAGATATATATTTTTATATCTCATTATAAAAGATATAGAAGAAAAATGGTTAAAAATATTGTTGAGATTATTATTGACCACTGACTAGTGCGTTACAAAGAGCTTTTCTGATGAAAGCACATATTACTAGGTTGATGGTATTATTTTTCTTGGTTTCTAATTTTATGATTGTATTATTCCACCTAGATTGATGCACTTGGTTTTTTCGATTTATTATTTATGTATTTATAGATCTTTGACTAATTAAAAGAGGCTTGTGCACTTAAATCACACTATTCAAAATGGATTCACAATATATATATATATATATATATATATATATTTATGTGTGTGTGTGTGTATTATTTTTTTTACTATAAATAGTGGTTCAGTTGTTTAATGCATCAACAATAACCATTTTGGAGTTGAACCATATAAGTTTTAAGTGAAATTATACTAAACTGAATAATGTTTATTTTCTTATGATGAAAAACCATGAGGATCTTGTTATGATAATTTCTGTATTACTAGAAATATATTTCTTTTATTTAGATATGCATATAAACACTATTAGATTGGTCTGCTGTTTGGATGTCTTGATGGTGTCTTTTCAAGGGAAAATATAACTATTAAATGTATTTGGATCTGGTTCAATTTCCCCCGAGGATAGGGTTTCCCAAATGGTTTGTGGTTAGGATTGTGGTTGTATTAGGTTTTATAAGTAGATGACAAAAAGTGCCCTTATTTTCAAGGTTGGGTTGAGAGGGTTGTTTTTTGTGGATAAATGGACTCATTATTTATATTGGTTTTGGATACACATTCTATAGTGTAATTATAGTGCGGGTATAAAGTCACGGTTTTAGGATTGATTCCCATGGGATGGGTGGTCATGTTGTTATACATGGAAAGTTTGAGATTCCAAGTTTTTTATGAGTGTCAAGTGTACATTAATTATATGGAAAAGACATAAATTTTGAGAATTTTAAATTATTTAAGTGACTTATCCTAGGTTTGAAGGTGTTAATCATGTGAGCGTGAGCTCATTTGTGTGATAGGATTTCAATGAAATGTGCATTCATTTTTTTTGATGAGATTGGGTATACTGTTGTGGGAGGGGGGAGGGCATGTGTGCAATTTGTTCATGAAGATGTAGTTGGTTCATGGATTGGTGGAATTGACCATGAGTGTATTCTTTGAGTTTGTTCAGGCCTTGAGGAATCCTGAGGGGTGTATCGATGGGGGACCTATTATGGTTGACACTCAAAAATCTATGTATGGTATGCCATATGATTGGGAAAAAACCATTGGCTGTTTAAGGGTGTGATCCCTATTATAAGTATATATTGAGATAGAATGATTTCATTCCTAGTAATCTAAGAATGAATGGAGGTTTTTTTCATCATGGTTCTTGAGTATGATGGGAACAACCATGTCCAGTCATTATGTTTGGTAGTGGATAGTGCATTGGCCATAGAGGATGATCATGTATATAGGGAAATTAAAAGGATAACCCATTGGTATGAAGCATCGTACCTATCATGGATTAATGAAACTAATGATGGAAGAGTTATGTGTGTCTGTGAGTATTTGGGGGATGGTCAAAATTACTCTACGTGTTAGGGAATGGGTTGATTCAAGATGGATTTAGAAATGTGATGACTCAGAGCCTTTGCTGAAGAGTCGGAGTTAATAGGATGTGATCGAGAAGTGATTTAGATCTAATATATGTAGGACATCAGGGTGGGATCATGGTATTTTTTTTTCACCAAGGCTTATATGGGTGAGAGTGATTATAGTGGGAAGATTACGATAACCCTCATCATCACTGGTTGTGAGTATGAGGGTAAATTTAAATTTTTCATCTAGAAAAGATGTTGTTTTAAGAGTTGTATTTCAGATCAAGAAACTATCTGATGGATGATGTAATATATATATATATATATATATATATATATAATGAGACTTGTTTCGGTGTTTGGGTGCTCGTGTATATAGAGGATCAGGGACGAGATAGCCTTACTGTTGAAGTTTTGTTTGCAGGAAACCACCATAGTGTGGCCTCAAGTGTTATACTGTAATAGCTTGAGGTTGTGGAGGAAATGACCTAGGCTATTATATGGAGTAATTCTTGAGTGGAAAAATTAGGGTAAAACCCCAGGGTCCATTCCATAGAGGGTCCATGCCTCAGGTTGTGATTTTTTTCTTGGTTTGTTCACCACAACCTTGATGAAATGTCATAGGAAAGACTTAACTACACTGAGAAGGGCTACAACATATCCTGAGTGGCTAGACCACTATGAATAGAATCAAGGATCTAAGGAAGTCCATTCCACTTGGTTTTCATATACTATTCTACCATGAAAGTGAGACTATAGTGCTGCCTAGTAAGAGGGTCCCCACCATAACCTCACTGGGTTACATTCCAAAATGTCCTTGAAGGAATGAGAACAATGCTTCTCTAATGTGGGCCATTATGTGGATCTCTACTCCACATTGTAGTCAGTACATCATTCAAATTTTTTAGAAGTGAAAAAATGTAAATTTATGAGTTTCCCCCTCATTATTTTTGGGTGTGGGGTATTCTAGAGAGGTCTATGTTAGATATCTCTATCCCTTTTATTCCTCCTATAAATTTTGCATATAGGGGATGGGGGGATGTTTCATTATGAGATCTATTGAATGTTATAATTCATTTCATGTATTCATAATCTTCAATTTTAGTTTCCATTGAATCTCTAATATTTTAGAAAAATCAGGCTAGGGATTTGTGTGCAGATTCCACTAGATTACGTTGGAATTGTGAAGAGTTGATGTGGATTTTATGCATGCTTTCTAGAGGAGGACATGGAGGGATGATCGAAAGCTGTCTGAAGTGGTTTTGGTGTGGTGAGATTATATGATATGTTTTATTCATATTTTTCATTAGTTTTAAATTTAATAATTAATCGTAAATGTTTATAAATAATTATTCATATCATGTGGTGGGAGAAAGGTTCCCAAGTTGTTGGAAAATTATAGATTTAGGCTAGCTGCATTGGTGTTTCATAGTGAGGTTGGATGGGTTTTGATTTTTCATTGGTGTTCCACTATAAATCATTATTTATATGATTAATAAGATTATTAGTCTTTTGAGATCCCTTTGAGGGTTGCTGTGTGTTATTCTGGGAATAATGGGAGTTTTAGGTAGCCTATATAAGTCTTTTATTTGGAAAACCTTATTTCAGGGTGTGGAATTCAAGGAAACATGATGTGTGTTTTTTGATGTTACATAAGGTTTATGAGGGTTGTTGGGAGTACATAAAAGAATACATTCCAATGACATCTTAGATTTTATATCTCTTTTGGAGGAGGGGTTTTGGGATACCTATGTTCTTGTTAGATGAATTGTAATATATTTTTGAGTGTTTTTAGGTTTTTAGATAGTTCCAAGAAGGATGGACTGAGTATTATCTTATATGTGATCTTTGGATTTGGTTGACTTATGATCTATTTAGTTTGAGACTTTGGCCAAGGTTGAAATTATAGGGTGTTAGGTATGGATATGGGTTACTTAATAAAATTTGATTCAAGTAGGAGGTACCTAGAGGATTCCATCATGCGTTTAGTAATTTTTGAGGATGCTCAAGGATGAAATGTCTGTCGAAGAGGCCAGTTGTCATTTCTTTTGATGAGATGAGCCCAAGGTTTTGGATGTGATAGAGAAGTCCTATGTAGGGTGTCTAGTTTTTATTTAGGTTTAGTATCAAATATGGATTATTTGATTCTTGTTAACCCTACTAGGATTAGAGATGTGTTCACAACATTACTGTTAATTGGTGAAGGTGTTGGCCGACCCTTTTACTTTTACCTTAATGCCTAATTATTGTGGTGGTTCCTTGCTGATGATTCAGTGATGAGAGGATGTTTATGGATGTCTATAGGTTGATATACTGGCCCTATGATTTTATATTGCTTACATCTATTGGATAGATGGTGTAAGGTGGTTTTATGGAGCTATTGGATGATATATATTAGTGTATCCCTTCTTAGAATTAGTATTATCTGTGGGTAGGAAATTCATGCTTTTGAGGGGTTGAGGAACTCAAAAAGGGTTTTATGTTATACTGGTGTTCTTAGGATCCATTTTGCAGCACATTTAGGAACTTTATTGTAATAGGTTATAAAATTTTTGTCATTCTTTCTACAAGAGTTCTAGGAATTGTCTTATACTATAGTGTTGACCATGAGTTATTTTCTCTAATTAATATAGTACTATTGGGGTTATTGATATGGGTAATGTTGAACAATACGTTTTTGGATTACTATGTTTTGATTCTAGCATATAAATTTTCTAAATGTTGGTTGCATAGATTTTTTAGAAGATTCCATAATATATAGAGGATGTTCTTGATGTATTATGGCATGGTGAGCCACAAGTTTAGTGACTTTAAGAATTGGTTGAAGTAGGTGATCGAACAGAGGTAGTTTTTCTAAACCAAATGATCAACTATTTATTATTTGTAATTCATTTTTGGTATTTTCATTCAGGATGTTATTTGACTAGGCTAGGTGTATCATGTGTTCCTGAACTTTTTATAATAATATATTTTAGTGACTATCATTAATGGTAGACTGCTGATATTTTATCTTACTATATATATTTTTAAATTGATACATGTGTAGAACCATATATCCACTTTTATGTTGAGAACAAGTTGCACAATGGATGAGGATATGGGCCATTATTTCACAATCAAGAAGGAACAATAATGAGGATTCTGAGGATCTTGCTAAAGATGTTTGATATATTTTGGTGACTGGGTTTAAGGTATAGCTCTATGATAGTAGTATAGACTTCTGTATTTAATTTTATTATCTTTTATTTATTTGAGAAATGTGATAATCCTAGTGGGATGTCAGTGGAATTTTATAAAATGATTGTGAGTCTAAATGAAGTATTTCATTTATTATAAAAATGATTATGCTTTATCCGTCTAGTATTAGTACTCTGATGTCCATGAGTCTTCTTGTGATTGGTTATTTTCCCATTTTTTCACTTAAATTATAGGGAATAGGCTTCCAATTATTTGGATTAGGTTAATGAAACTAGTTATAAGGGACTTCTATATGGAGAATAACACTTGAGGACCTTTGGAAAGATGGATATGGTTATGCTTAGGTTGACCATTGTTAGGACATTACATTGGTGCCCATTGATTTCTCATACAACTCTTTCACAAACTGGCTATAAACACTTCATAAATAGTAGCCTAAAATATACCAAACTCGGTTCCACACACCAGTGCCCCAAGCCGGTCTGGTACATGACCTCAAGCATTCATCCCCATATTCTAGAGGTTGTTGACTAGCTGTGAGGGTATAATATCCATCATGGGGAGACTATACGATCCCTGTCAGTGTAAAATGCTAGATGAAAATAAATAAACAAAAAACAAATATATATCCATAATGAGAAGAAGTAAAATATCACATAAAAAATAACACTATAAATTCAATATCCAAACTAATCAATAAATATTCCATGCTAATGAACATGTCAAGTGTCAAATGGAAAAGTTAAAAGTAAATACACTGATAACTCCCAAGTGGGTATTGATCCACATCAGGTTACCTCATACATGCTCTACCCCATCTCATCCATCTAACACATGTCATTTTCCCTTATCCTACAAACAACCATGATATCTATTTGGTTATCAATTAGGAATCCTGAGTAGGATGTGAGTAAGACTTTTTGGACCACCACCAATTGCCTCTAAAACAATATCCTGTCAAATAATAAACTATGAATTTGTATAATGAATAAATCAATGTTCATAAATAAAATATTATCACATTATCATCTATTCTTTATTTAACCACATAAACCCATGTGTTCCCATAGACACCTATATCTCAATACCTACTTCAGCTGGTGTTGGAGTTTGAAAAATTCACAAGGGATATCATATTTTATAATTCCATTGTTACCATTATTTAATTCATACATTAATTACCATGTTACCATTCATAATTTATACAATTGAATGACCATAATAACATTTTTTAAATCATACTTGAAAACCCAAGTGATGATACACACATTGAATGACTATGTTACCATTTATAATTTCACAATTTAATAACATTGTTACCATTCATAATTTCAAAATTTAATGACTATGTTACGATTCATAATTTCAACATTGAATTACCATGTTACCACTAATAATTTCAAAATTGAATGACCGTGTTTGCATTCATAAACACATAATTAATTCCACAATTAATTTTCCAGTTTTTTTCATTACTGATTCAAATATTTTTAAATTATAATAATCACAATAATTAATTATAGAATTAATTAATCATCTCTATCTCATTACTAATCCAATAATTAGTCAACAAATAATCACCTTTAATTAATTCCCTAATCAATAATGCAAATCAATCCGTTTAATTAACTCAAAAATTAATCAATCATTAACCCAAAATTAATTCAAAAATTAATTATCTCGATTCACAATCACAATATCTCATAATTAATTCAGTAATTATTTATCTCTAACTAACTCTCTAAATATCTTATAATTAATTCTTCAATTAATAATTCTTTTTGAAAATCTCAATATCTCAAATATAATTTTAAAATTAATAATCCCAAACCATAATTCAATATTATGACAATTAACTATAAAATTAATTATCCATAAATCAACTATCTTGATTATATCCTAATTAATTCAATAAATAATTATTCATGATCGGCAATCCCAATATCCTAATTTCATATTTCCCTTAATTAATTAATTCACAAAAATAATCAATTAAAGAAATAACTCAATTGGTAAACATCTAATAGAAATTATATAGTAAAATAGACATAGTTGTAATCAATACTATGAGATTTGAATTATATACCACCTTACTCAATTCATATACCTATCATTTTTTAAAGGAAATCCCCAATTTAAACTGTGTTATGATATAGCACGACATCCATGTCTAAAACCTAAATCTAAGATTGAAAAAAAGTTCTCTTATTTCTAGATCTAGATCCACAATCTTAGATCAAGATTCATCAAATATAGATTCAGATCTAGCCAAACATGGGATAATAACCCACCGAAATAATGTGAGAATAACAGAATATGATTCAGTAGAAAACCACGCACCATAAGAGATGAAGATCTAATGACTGGGTTTTAAATCACCAAAAATGGAGGTCATATGTCTTTGTAATCCCTACAATAGGATCTGTAATTTACAGAAATCACTTATGGTTTGAGATACGGTGTTTTGGGGTATAATATCAGGTTCAAGAATTCTATAAATAATTTTTATGAGATTAAAATTTAGTACACACAGTTTTCTGCTCGGGGCACACAACTTCTTCTAATCGAGAACATATTCTATGGGGGGGGGGGGGTGCAAAGTTTCCCATAATAGGTTGAATGGTTTAAAAAACCATGTTCCAACTATGAAAATCCCCACTGTTTAGGGTTTCACGGTTTGTTGGGCCAAGGTTCCTGATTTGGGAAAACTGTATGTCATCCTTGAATTTCCATATTTCCTCCATTTTTCTTGTAACATCTTATACTTTATATGTATTGTTTTAAATATTATATGGATTAATTTCAAGACCATAAAATGATACAGAATGTGATTCCAAGGCTTGGTATTCCCTGAATAAATGTATGAAATATATTAAATATATTAAATAGCACACACAAATAGTTTTCCTAAAAAAGAGTAGTAACACTCAAACAGGATCTTGTATTAGAAATCTGAGGACACCATTGTGTTAAGAATAGAATTTTCACCCTAGGAGTGACCTAACATTGGTTTGTGAGGGCCCTTTGTGAAAATTTTGTCATATGAATAAAATGAATAAAATAATTTAATAAAATTATTTTCATGTTTTTATATGATGCAGTGATGGTTTCATCATTAAATAGATAGTTATTATGGAAATATTGGTCTATACACGTAACACTAGAGAAATCAGAGGAACGATAGGGATAGCATTGGAGAATACTTCTTGGAAGATGAAAAACTAATCAGGAAGAGACTATGGATCATTATTCCAACGGAGTTGGAGGATCTCATCAATGTCCTTGCAAATTTGTTCTTCAAAAATGGGTAAAACTAAAGGTAATATGTTTTTTATATGGATTATTCTTCATTCCTCATATATGAAATGAATGAAAATTAACCGATTGATGGATTGATTTGCGGATTGATCGCCTTACGGGTTGGGATTTATTTTATGGGAATTTAGCGGGGGAAATTATTTTGCATAAATTATTAGTGAATTAGATTTTATTTCTAATTGAAAAAACCTAGATTGAAATGAACATCAATCGAGGTTTTCTCTTATTGATTGATTATACTTTTATCTCTCAAGTCTGTATTACACCATAGGCGTTCGTCATTGGCCATGCATTTTAATATTAATGATCAATCAATCATTGCACACCCGTTTCAGAGTGCATGATATGATATCATAGATCTGAGATTAGAATGACACTAAGGAGGTGAGACA
Source organism: Viscum album (assembly GCA_963277665.1). NCBI lineage: Eukaryota > Viridiplantae > Streptophyta > Magnoliopsida > Santalales > Viscaceae > Viscum > Viscum album. The sequence continues at coordinate 1,514,835,435 of OY728131.1, forward strand.
GTGGAGATCAAGTGATTTAGATGATGGATGATTCTAGGATTCATGTTCTTCATCACACAATGAAGAATGATGATTTAATCCATTTTCCTAGTAGATCAGATGACGAGACACATTGTTCGACGATAGAGAGGATTGTACGAGCACATATATTTGTTTTCATGGATAATAAATCACCAAGTCAACGTCTACATGTGCGGGATCAAACATGGAGGAAGAATATGGGATTCTATAAAATCATATAGAATAGGGCAGGTAATTTGGGATTACATGGAATGTGGGCCCCTAGCTGTGGTTCTACGTTTTTGTCAGAGTTAAGGACCACACGACATGTGACCCCTATCACAAGGTGTGTGAAACTCCTCAGACAAATCTATGTGTACATAAAAATTACACATACATAGGTTGGAGTACATGGTCACATACACACTGTTTACTCCCACATAACATAGCATTCCATACACATAAACCACTTTAGTACACAGAAACGACCAAGAGAAATAGACAGATAAACCATCTGTTTCTTCATGCCTTGTTCTCATTCTATATTTCATGTATTTGGATACTACATGTCGTGTGAGGATCTTCCACACGAGAAAGTATTGGGATAGTTGGACACACTGTGTGCCCCCTAGGACTTGCTGTGTACTACCACTATGAGTGATTAAGGGTCTTTGTCTTCCTATTTTTTAACAATATAGGTTGGGTGCATTCCAATAGTCATTTCCTTGAAGGTAAAATGCTGCATTACATCCACACCACCAGATTTTGAACCCCTATAGAGGATGAGTCTAAAATGGAGTTTTTCTGTTCCTTTTGTGAGATTGGAGTGCGATCTTTTATCATAGCTAGATGAAGTTTGAGGAATCATCATGACCACCATGAGCATGGTATTGTTCCTCCATCTAACAAGATACATTGGAAGTGTTTGTGGAATCATTGGAATACGATTCCCACCCTTGGTAGCAGGTTGATCCAGATTGGGTTCTTGGTGTCCCCAAATAGTTTTTGGTGTGACCCCCGCCATGTGTATCATAGTCTTTTTATACCAATGCGCTGTATTTAAATGGGGCCAAAATTAATGATGCCTCTTTGTCGAGTGTCTATAATGATATCATGGATTGAGGAGTGAGTTCTACCAGAATGATTTTTTCATCAAATAGAATCATGTGGCTGGAATTTGGTTATGATTTCCTGATGATGTGGTGTCTCTCCGGTGTATGTTTGGTTTTTTCTTATCTCATGGTTTTTTTCATGCATAGATTGTTTTATCTAGTATTATGATTAATATACCTGGTGCTTCATGTTTAGTGTTTTGGGAGTGTCCCACTGAGTATTGACATACTCTCCCCTACATGGTATTCACCCACATGTTCTGGGTCTTGTGTAGATGATGACCTACTAGATGATGTCCTTGGAGGACATGGACTAAGTGGAGAATAGATGGATTTAGGATAGACAAGTTGTTTTTTAGGAGCATACATTTGACATAGTCCATTACCTTGGATCAGGTTGTAATTTCTATAGCTTTAATTTGACTTGTTCTATAGACTCTTTTTGTTGGAATTGTATTTGGATTTATTTAATTACATTTACTTCCTATCGTACTCTAGTTGTCAGATATTAAATGTATTTATACGTTCCTTCAACTGTTTTACATTTCCTTATTGTGTGGATTGGATATGTGTTCATGTGTAATGATACTTTAGGACAATTCCTCCCATTTGTAGGATATGCTTACTCGGTGGTAGTCACCAGCCCCTGACCTATTGGAGGTGGTCTTGGGGTAGTCACTGGTCAGACCCCAGCAGTTCATGTCATGAAAGAGTGTTATCATAGTTGTTCAGTTCTACAATCGGATCGGAAGTCTGCATGGTTTGTTTAGGGAAAAATTGTTATGTGATTCTACATTTTGTTTCAGTCCAGAGAATCTTGTATTGGTGTGGTGGAAAAAATATCCATACACCCAAACTATGATCACTTGCTTTTTTAATTAGTAATTAAGAACAACAGTTGCACGGAAAAAAATGGTACATGCATCTTATAAGAATGGTCATGTTTTCCACGTCCTTCTTGAGTCATCTCACTAGATATACTCTTGTTACCATGGTAAATATTTTTTTATTTTTGGATGCCTCCACATAGATGTCCATCTAGGATTCCAACACATGATCCTAAGGATGATCCTCCTAGTGATGATGCATTGGTACATGTGCTAGTACTAGAGATATCTCTTTCGGGTGGTTTATGAGCTATACCACAACCCATTGAGAAGCAGCTTGCGCCAAAAATACTAGTTGAGGATGCATGTAGACTGAGTAAGTTACAAGAGTTTTAGAGGAAGCGTCCTACTATGTTTTCGATGAGAGATACCCCTAGGTGGCTTAGGACTGGCTAGAGAAAGTCAATCATGTTTTACACCTTGTGAGGACACCTGTAGACCATATGTAACTACTCATGGAATGTCTTCTTTAGGGATCCAATGGGAGATAACAAATCTTGGCTATTCAATAACAAGATAAGTCATGTCTCCCCTAGATATACATTTAGCCTCTCTTCCTAGAGGAGTTTTATCCAGCCACATTGTGTTTGGTATGCATACAAGAGCTTCTGCAAATACAATAGGGTAGTATGACCACAGTGGAGTATTTAGTTATTTTTATAGATCTCTAGAATTTATCCTTGGGTAAGGTATAAGACTATTTCTTCAGTGACCAAACATTTTAGAAGGTCTTCCGCTTGGGAATCAAGGCATTCTTTGTATCCCTTAGTATCTTCACCTTTATCGGGTACTTGAGAAAACCCTTTTGGTAGAATTTTTTATGGTAGATAAGACACATGTAGTGGGATCTAGTATTTGGATCCCAATAGCTAAGACCTTGGAAGAAGTTAACCAATGGAAGTAATAGGGCTGAAAGTGGGTCATGAACTTTTGGAGATGATCCCAAAACATAGGGTCAATGATGTAGGGATCTCATGGTGTCTTGAATTAAGAAATGTATAGGTAGTGTTTTTATTTAGATAGCCAGGGACATCTAGCACAATATTTCTAGACCCATCTTACATCTAATGGGGATATGATAATGGGACCTTCATGATAGAGATAATGGTAGGAGTAGGGTGTTCTGTAAGAAAACATTCATAGAAGAGGGTATAGTAGGGAAACATGAGGTGGTAGGAGGTTCAAACTATTACCACCCTCACCCCCAGGTTGTCCACGCCCAGCTCCAGGAGGTGGTGGGTAGGGGTGAGTCCATTTGTAGGATATGAAGGCCTATAACCCCGAGGTTATAAGGATGACACATGGTTAGATTTGTGTATTTTCTATCATAGATGTAGTTTTGATTGAAATGAATGCTTTTCATTATTTTATTTCCAAAAATCATGTATGAAACTCAGAGATTCTATTTGAACCGTTGACTCAAACCTTTCACTTGGGGACTCTTACTAAAAGATTCTCAATTATCACGAACTGGTGCTAGCAGTGTGACCTGAATTATGGAGGAAGAGTTTCGATTGGGATCACTTTGTGCGGCGTCAATGCCTTACGATGTCATTCATAGTATGGACTTCCTATAAAAATTACATAACTAGATAGACTATTTTAGGAGAAGAGAAAGGTGTGTCCATTGTCATGGAACATGGTTTTTATTATTTAGTGAAATGGAAACATAGGAATCATATAATGGACTCACACAATGGAGGGTGTAGGATATTACTCATCAGTTTTCTATCCTGACCCTTGATGTAGTAGATGTTTCCTGTTCCAAGTTTCCTTCAGGGGTGGCAAAGTATGGGGATGTATTTTTTAAAGATGTTCCAGGTTTACCTACCAATTGAGAGATGATTTTTTGCATTAATATACACCCTAGGAAGACACTGACATCTACATCTAAAAATCATATTACTCTTGTAGAGCTTCATAAGATGAGGGTATAGTTGGAGGAATTTCTGAGGAAGGGATTTGTGAGACCCATTGTTTCATCCTGGGCAGCGCCATTTTTGTTTTCCAGGAAGGTGGATAAGAGATTTAGGTCATGTGTGGATTACCGGTGCTTCAACATGGTGACCATGAAGAAAATGTATCCACTACCGAGTATCCATTACCACTTTGATTAGTTAAAGGGTGTACAATGGTTCTCGATGATTGAACTCATATTAGGATATCACCATCTATGAGTATGGGATAAAGATATACTTGAGATGATATTAAAATATCATTATAGTCACTATGAGTACTGGGTGAAGCCATTTGGCATGACGAACACCCTAGTAGTATTCATGGGACTCATAAACCAGATATTTCCACCATTCTTAGACTAGTTCATGGTTGTATTTATCAATGAAATTGAAGTATACTCAGAATATGAGGAGGATCACATGAGACACTTGAGGATGGTCTTGGACCCACTGCAGGAGCACAAAATTTTTAGGATGCTCTCGAAGTTTCAATTTTGGATTCAAAATTTCCATTTTCTGGGATAAATATCTCATTGGCTGGAGTTACATTCGATCCAAAAAGGTTGATGCAATACTTTCTTGGGATCGACCAAAGACTATTATGAAGGAACATAGTTTCCTTGGGCAGGATGTGTACTATCAGAGGCTTTTACTTGACTTCTCTAGAGTGGAATTACGCTTGAACTTCTTGAATTGGAAACTGAAGACTTTTGGATTGATGAAAAGGTGATATCATTGCTTTCATGAGCTATGGTATAGGTTGATGAGTGTTCACATCTTGATATTACCAGAGGATGGTGTTGATTACGTAGTGTTCTACGATGCATGAGAGACTAAACATTGCTCTGTTCTGATGAAAATGCATGAATTTATAGCCTATGGTTCGTTCTAGTTGAGACCAAATGAGAAACAAAATGTGACCCACAAACTTGAGTTAGTAGTGGTAGTATTTATTTGGAAGATGTGATGAAACATCCTGATGGGAGGGAAGTTTATCTCCTACTCTTACCACCAGTGTCGCAATTATATCTTCTCTTAGGAGGTTCATATCATGAGATAGAGGCAATGATTAGAGTTCATCCAGGACTATGGAATTGATATTTTCTATAATCCTTGGATGGGGAATGTGGTGGAATATTTAATTAACAGGAGATATTGTTCGCAGTTTTGGATGAAGCATTAGAAAATATGGCATTGTTGTAGTTATCCTTTGTAGATGGTGGAGGAGGATATTACCTCCAGTTGATGGTTTTTACCCATCCACTATTACAACAATTCATGGAGGCAGATCTTGGGGATACCAACTATGAGAACCTACATGCTCAGATATCTATAGGACATGCTTCTGGTTTATTTTCTAAAGGCAGGGAGGACTTTGTTCTTTTAAGAGGGTGCATGATGGTACGTGTGAAATTGAGGGAGAATGTTTTGATAGTGTTTCATACATATCACTTGGAGATACATCTAGGTGTGGTAATGATGTACCAAGATCCCCAATGATAGTTTTGGTGGTAAGGGATGAAGAATGGAGTTGCATAGTTTGTCTCTCCACGCCTTACTTATCAGCAAGTGAACATAGAGAACCACATTCTAGCGGGTTTAGTTCAACCCCTTGAGGTTCTAGAGTGGAAGTAGTATGGGATATCTATGGAATTCATGATGGGATTAACACATACTTCGTGGGGACATGATTTCATCTGGGTGATCATTTACCAACTGACTATGTTATCCCTCTTACTAGCTATCTGAGAGAAAAGTTCAGTAGAGAGTTTGTGAAGCCGCTATAGTCAAGTGATAGATTGAATCCATGAAGTTCCATCTATAATTGTTTTTGATCATGATTATCTATTTAAACCTCAGATGAGGAATGGATTTCATGAGGTGTCTGGGACCCAATTATGATCGAGAATAATGTTTCACCCAAAAAATTAAATCCATACTTAGCCGACCATTCATGTTTTGGAGGACAAGATGTGAGAATTCATGTTGGACTATAGACAAAGTTTGGAGGATCACCTACTACTGATGGAGTTTTTGTACAAAAACTACTACAATTCAACCAGTGTTATATAAAACCATTCATGTCATTATACAGGTGACACTACTAGTCACCACTTTTTTTGACTAACCCTGGAGATTCGGTACTCATAGGCTCAGAGTTGGTGCGAGCTACTACTGAAAAGCTGTAGATAATATGGGAGAAGATGAAGACAGCACATAGCTGTCAAAAGTCATAATCTGATAGCCGATGTAGGACTTTGGATTTTTATTAAGGGGAAGTGTGTTCTTATGACTTTCACCATGATGTGTATTACAGAGATTAGGATGGGGGAAGTTTTATTTGAGGTTCATGAGTCCTTTCCAGATACAACATAGAGTTAAAATTGTGGAATACTACTTAGATCTACCTCTGCAGTTAGATTGGGTAAATGACATCTCACATGTTTCACAATTGATGAGGTACATGCATAACCCATCTCATGTTATCGACTGGGGAAAGATGGACATCGAGGATGGAGAAAATTTTTCTAAGTACCCAGTGTAGATCAAGGATCGGAAAGAAAGGATCCTTCATGGGTGATGGATTCCTTTGGTGCATGTCCAGTGGAATCACATATATTTTAGAGAGAGCACTTGGGAGGAGGAGGCTTTGATTCATGCTTAGTACCAATATCTTTTTGTGTATCCCTTATATTGAATTTTTGAGGGAATAAAGCCCCAAGATGGGGAGAATTTAACAAATCATAATTTTTGTGTATTAAAAACACTATAGTACTGGGATATAACCATAATTTTCTAAAATAGTGGCTATAGAAATTTATAAAATTTTTATATCTAGGGTTATATAGACTATAGTCATAGTTTTACACCATGGAAATAGACCCTATAGCCACTGTGGACAACCATGTGAGCTATTTCCACAGTTTCCAAAACGATTGCTATAGTCTATTAAAACCATGCACACATGGTTTTTCGTCAAGGTATATCACTACAGTTTTCCTAAAAAATGTCAATAGAGTTTTTTTTCTATAGCCTTATTTCTTCAAATCTGTGGCTATTCATCTCCCACCCTTGCATGAGAAAAAATTAACCCATGAAAAATAGTGGTAAGGTCTATAGCCATGGTTTAAAAGATATATCCATGGTTATTAATGATATATATAAAAAGGAATATATATATATATACCAAAAGGTGTCTTGGTGTAGTGTTAAGGTGACAGGTTCAGATAGTGGAGGTAAGGAGATCGAATCTGGCTGGGTGCTATATATTTTAAATCAATAGCCATGGTTCACATGGGCTATAGGCATAGTTTTCCACCATAGAAATAGACCCCATATCTATAGTGTAAAACCATGGTTATAGCCTCTTAAAAATGTGGATGTGGATTTTGGCTACAGACACACCAATATGTTCCATAACGAGTAAAAATGTGGCTATAGCTTATAGCCACAGTTTTGATCCCTATAGATATGGGTTTAAACTGTGGTTATAGCCTAAATTTCTACTTGTGTACTTTTAAATATTATGTGGATTAATTTCAAGACCAGTAACCGATACAATGTGTGATTACAAGGACCTATGTTCTAGGACTAAATGTTAGAAATATATTAAATGTTTTAAATAACATATGTGCACAGTTTTCCTGAAAAAGTACAATTTCTCTTAAATAGTTACCCAGGAAAAAAAATATGTGGGTACCATTGAGTTTTGAATGGCGGTTATACCCTAGTCATGGAATACCATTGGTATGGGTGGGTTGTATGTGAAAAAGTTGTTGTGAGCTTAAAATGAATAAAATTATTTAAAAAAATTATTTACACGTGTTTGGATGATGTAGTGAGAGTTTCATCTTTAAATATATAGTTATAATGGAAATCAAGGGGTATCCCTATAACCCTGGAGATGTCAGAGGATTTCTAGGGAGATCCTTGTAGAATCCTTCTTAGTGTATGACAACGAATCAGGAACGTATCATGGGTCATCAGACCAAAGGAGTTGGAGGATCTCATCAACATTTAAATTGATTTGTTCTTCATCAACTATCGATCCAAATTGATGATGTATTTTTGTTTAGTGTGGATTATTCCTTGTTGTCAATTTATGGGATGAATTCAAATCAATCAACGAACAAATTGATTTACAGATCAATCGCCTTGCGGGTTGGGATTTATTTTATGGGGGATTTAGCAAGGGAAATTATTTGGATTAAATGGTTAATGGATTGAATTGTTTTTCTAGTAGAAATGAACAAAGATCAACACAATCATCAATAAAGGTTAAATCATCATGATTTATTGTGATTTTCTCCTCCAATTCAGCATTTCACTAGGGGTGTTCTTCAGTATCCTGAGGTTCATCCATTACAGATCAATCGATAGTTGCAATCCAATTTCCTAGTGCAACGATCTAATATCATATATCTAAGATTGGATCAACACAAAGGAGATGAGATGGTAGAGTCATATCAATTAAACTGAAAGATGATTCATGAATTCACATTCTTCGATGTACTTCAGTGCATAATTATAAATGAAGATTTAATCCATTATATGAATAAAATATATTATAGGATGCACAGATTGATGATGGTGAGGATTTTCTGAGGTTGGATATTAGTTTTCACAGTGAATAAATCACTGGATTGAATTACATAGGTACTCGATAGAACACGGAGGTGGAATGTGTGATTATGAAAAATCCTTCAGGACATGGTGTGTAATCTGGGATTACATATCATGTGGGGACCCTAACTAAAGTTCTAGGGTTTGTTTGATGTTTAGCCCCACACATCTTGTGACCCCTGTGACATGGCATGTAACCCTACCCATATGAATCGGTGTGTACTTCAGAAGTATATAGACATAGGTTGGAGTACAAGGGAATGAACATTGTGTGTACTCCCACAAAGACACAACTTCACATACACAAACTGGTACACAGACAAGGCTTGGAACATGAATATGACTAGGCGACACGGGAAGGGAACCATGTGTATCTACATGCAGTGTACTTATTCTATAATCCATGTCTATGGATACTACATTCCATGTGAGGAACTTCCACATTGGAAATACTTGGGATATCTGGAAACATTATGTACCCCATGGGACTGCTCATGTATTCCCACCAAGAGTTCGTGAGGCTCTTTATTTTCCTATTTTTGACCAGTATAGGTTAAGTTCATTCCCTTAGTCCTTACCTAGAGGGTACATTGTAGCATAACATCTATAACCCAGTATTGGTGTCCCCTATAGTGGTCAATCCTCATATAGAGTTGTGGTGTCCCTCCATGAGAATGGAGTGTGATCCTCTATCATCCCTAGTTGGAGTTTGTGGAATAATCATGACCTCCTTGAGTAGGGATTTGATACTCCATCTACCTCAGCACATCTTTAGGGTTTTTTGAATAATTGGCATATGATGCCCTACATAGTGGGTTGATCTATATTGGGTTTGTGGTGTCCCTCAATGGTTCTATGCGTGACCCCCTCTCTGTTTTTCATTGTCTTCTTAGAGTAACACATTCTTGTAGGGTGTGACCTAAATGAGTGAGTCCTATTTTTCAAGTTTCTATGATGATATCATGGCTTTAGGAGTTTTTCTCCTAGAACTAGCATTACTTAAAATGGAATCATTTGGCAGGTAGTTCGTTATAACCGCGTAGTGGCGTGGTGTCTTTATTGAGTATATCATGGTTTTTTATCTCTCTTGGTTTTTATTATAAATATATTTTTTTATCTTGTATTGAGATAAATATACATTTTACATCATGTTTAAATTTTTTGGTGTCCTACTGAGTATTGTTATACTCGGCCATGCATGGGATTTGCCCACACATGTCACGTATTGTGTAGATGATGACCATCTCAATGGTGTCCTAAGAGGATAGGGAGAGAGTGGATCGTAGTTGGAGTTGGGTTGACCAAGGTGTTTACTATGATCATACCTTTGACTTATTCCTCACCCTAGGAGTAGGTAATACTTTCTACATTTTCAGTTTGACTTGTCTTACAGAATCCTTCTGGCGGGATTGTATTTGGTCTTGTTAGCTTTACTTACCTTCCTATCATACCCTAGTTTCGAGATCATAGATGTATTCATGCACTCTATCAGTTGTCTTACATTACAAAATTGTGTGGCTCAGAGATGTGTGTGTGTGTGTGTATGTACATTAGGATAATTCCTCCCAATTATGGGATAGTCCTACTTAGTGCTAGTCACCAGCCCTTAGCCTATTAGAGGTGGGATTTGGGTAGTCATGGGTTGGGCCTCGTTGGGGAAGGTCTTGAAATTTCACTCAAATTTTCTCCCAAATATACTCTAAAGTAAAACCCAAAAATAAATTACTCAAAACTATGAAAAATAGTTCATATATATGAGTATGATATATCTCCAAAAAATGTCGAGATCTTATAATATCCCAACATTATACTAGCTCAATCTTGATCTATACTCCCAAGAATCTCTAAAATCATGAGTCAAAAATATCATTCCACTGAGCCTCCATATATTATCATCTCTAACTAGATTCAACCTACTCACATCCCAATTCCACAACACATGGACCGTGAACACTATCATTCACTACATCACTTTATCATTGTGATCCAACACACGAATCATATGCTCCTCAGAGGATGAATCTTTCTCAAGATCAATATCATCAACATCAATGACATGAGAAGGGTTGGGGTGGTACCACTGAATTTGTGAAAGATGTAAAAAATCATGCATAGTACTATATCTTTATGGAAGAGCCAATCTGTATGCCACTGACCCAATTATCTCCAAAACCTCAAATTCTTAGAAAAACATGGGTTCCAACATTCCCTTCTCCAGTACCCTATGGTGACCAAATCCAGGTGACACCTAAAGAAATACATGATCACCCTCTATGAACACCAGGTTTTGATGATGTCTATCCTCATACAAAACCATTCTACTATGAGCCATATACTTATAGTTTTGAATTAGCTATTAGTAATCTGATGTCTCCTACATATGAATCGGTTCCAAAAACTCCAACTTAACTGCCTCCATCCGCATAACAGTGATCTCCATGGCCTACCATAAATATCCTCATATGGTTCCATCTGTATTGTTTCTTGATAACTATTTTTATATAAAAACTCCAGAAAATCATGGTGATTTTCCCAAGCCCCAAAATATTCTTGGACTCATGCTCATAGAATATCTTCATGTACCTGAATAGTACATCCCAACTTCCCATCTCGCTGTTGGTGTAAATCCATACTCGATAAAACTTATCTGGAGAGTTCCCCCTGTAAGAGCATCCAGAAGCGTGAAGTAAAGCATTAATCATGGTCTAAAACTATAGTTCATGGAACTCCATTCAGATATACTATATCTTGAATATGTAGTTCTCCAAACTACTCCACTAAGAAAGTTTTTAATTTATAATCAAAAAATGAACTTCCTTTATTATTCTTTCCACAAAAACCAAAATAACATCATTTTTCTAAGGTTTCCTTGGGAGACCCACAAGAAATTCCTTGGTCACGTCATCCCAATTCCACTTCGTAATGTGTTATTATTATAGAAACCCTCTTGCCCATTGATGCTTGGACTTCTTTTGCTGACATATATACCATCGTGCCACTAACATTGTTATCTCCCTTTCCAGGAATGGCCAACAAAAATCTCATCGAAGGTCCCTATAAATTATAATCTCACCAAGATTTACAACCCACTTTGAGGCATAAAATTACTTCATCTACTCCACTCACATTCTCATAGTCACTACAACCAATTTCTTAACATAGATGATCACTTCCTCACCTATCCTTCAATATGAAGGTGAATCCTCACCTCCAGTCCTTTCACTCAAGGTCAAGCATTCTGGATCTTCATACCATATGTCCCTGATCTTTCTAAAAAGATTATACTCTACTATAACTAATGTTCAAGAAATCTGTTACTGGATCTCATGAACCACAATATGAATATCAACTATAAAGGTCATCATCTTACACTCAATGCTACACTATTAAACTGCCTGAGTCTGAGTTTTCCTACTCAAATCATCAGCTAAACTATTCCCCCTCCCACATGAATATTCTAGTTCAAAATCAAATGAATTAATATAATCAACCCATATCCACTTTCATAGATTGAAATATCATAGTTTAAAGATATAATTTAAGCTCATATGAGATCTATACATAGTAAAATTTGAACTCAATAAATACTTCCTCAAACAATTCTATGAATAAACCACTAATTCCAAATCAAGGTCATGCGTAGGGTAGTTGTATTCATGTAACCTCAACTATAGAGACCTATATGATACAAATCAATATCTCTTCATAAAAAATTATCAATGTTCAATTATAGAAGCATCATAATACATTATATACTCCTCACCTAACTTAGGTAGGATCAAGATCTGGGTCATTTCCATTTTATTCTTTAGCTACTAGAAATAATTATCACTTTCTATTGACCAATCCAAATTTATCCCCATTTTTTATGATTTAAAGTGGAACGAAAAAATAGTAAAAATCCTGAATGAGCCTTCGATAATATCCAACTTACCCCAAAATTATTTGTATATAAAACCAATTATTAGGATGATCTCAAGATTCTATTTCTTAAAAAATCAATGGGTCCAATGAAACTGCTTCCCCTGAGATTATTTGTCCCAATATGTGTACCTTAACAATCCAAAACTGAATCTTAGATTGCTTGGTTTAGAGACAATTCTCACTGAGTGTACTCAAAATGATGTCAAGATATTTTCGTGATCATCCTGATTCTTGGAGTACATCAATATTTTATCCCCTAACACTAAAAAAATTGATCTAGGTATAGATGAAATATCCTATTCATAATGTTAATAAACCTTTAAATTGCATTTTTCAACCAAAAAGACGTTACGATGAATTTTATAGGTCATGTCAGCCTCGAAAAGCAGTCCTCAGTATATCAGAAGTCTGAACTCTCAATTGATGATACCCGAATTTAAAATCTTTCCTAAAAGATACATAAGATCCGCTCATCTGCTCTAACATATCATCGATATGTGGAAGGGGATATCATTTCTCCACTTTCATCTTGGTCAAAATCCAATAATCGACAAATAAATGAAAACAATCATCATCTAGCTTAGCCAACAACATTATTGAACCCCAAGGTGACGTACTTAGATAGATAAATCTCTTATCCTCCAACTCATCCAGTCATGTCTTGAGCTCTTGAAAATACCTCAGTCCCATTTTGTATGGTTGAATAGATACTGGATGAGCCCCTAGAATGACCTTAGTGGTGAATTCCATATATCTCTTAGGTCTCAAAACTAAGAAATATTCTAGAAACACATCCTAAAATCAGTATACTACAAGTGAAAAATGGAATTCTTTACACCTCCATCATTAAAAAATAGACTACAATCCTAGCTAGTGAGGTCTCCCAGTTTCAATGTAATATTATCTACTCGACCTACCTAGATATCTCACTCTCCTTGGTGAATATAGCTATCACCCATAGGATACATAAAAGTCAATCTCCTCTGGTAACAATCTATTGGGGATTGGTATGCTACTACCTAGTTTGTAAAAAATATTAGGTGGAAACCCAGCATTTATAAGATGTAAAGGTCCCATAGAAGGAAAAACCTTACAAAATAAAGAGAACATCCCTTGCACCAATAGATGTCCCCAACTATGTTCCCAGAGGCTTGTCTATCATCAACAACCCACTCATGAACTCCACCGTCAGGTTCAAACCATTAATAAGTTTTGTAGAAATAATGGAATAAGATACACTAGTATCAAATAAGGCCCTTGATATTACATAATATTCAAGAATATTAACTCTCACTATTGATGGTTCTCCCCTGCTATCCACAAGTGTAGGCTGCACCACATGCAATTGTCCCACCCCTCTTATATGTGATGTTTTCTAACTAACACAAGCTGAAACACCATGTTGATACATTCCATCTTTCCTAGAATAACTCCATATACCTCCTCTACCATATCTTCCAGTATAACTCTAGCTTCCAGTATGATGTGGTGTAGAAGATTTCGTTCCTAAAACTTTATTCTACCATGGTTCATATTCACTAGACATATGCCACTGGGTACTACAGAACTTCATTAGATGTCCCATATTTCTGTAAGATTGACACACTACTAGTGGTTAGGAACAATTTCTATGACAATGGACCAGCCTAACGCATTGATGATAGATCACTCCAATTAGGTAATATTCAAATGACCCTCTTGTCTTGCAACTCTCTTTTCCACTTCCCTATTTAAACTCTCTTATCAAATCTTCCGTCACTCAAAAGTAATACCTCCAGACTATCCATCGGAAATAATCTTCCCTAAAATGGAAGAATCCTTCAGGTTCCCCTCAGCTATGAGATCCTAATACACTACCTTATCAAACTTCTAAACTCAAAAATAGTTAACTTGGGACTTAATCCAAAATTTCAATCTTTTCTAGAAACACCACACCATAGTTGTCTCATATTTTTCCAATGATAGAAAAAGTGTTACAAATATATAATGTGCCCATCATAGTAAATCTTGGATATATTACCCTAGGACAACGTCATGAACTGAGTATATCTCTCCTTAATTAGTGTCTTTGGATAGAAATGCTCTAGGAACGTCTCCATGATGTCCTTAAATAACAACCAATCAACCTGTCTAGTCTCCACTTGAATGTCCCACCATCGCTTTTCAAAACCTCATATCATATAAGCATCCAACTTCACCCACCACTAAAAATTATTCTCTAAGTGGTCGAATATAGTCTGGATAGACTCAATCCAAAACACATCTCCCTCATCTACACCCTCCCTAGTAAATGACAGAGGTTTATCCAACAAAAACTCTCTTTTAGAGTCATAAGTTATTTTCACAACCCACCTTGATTATCATTCCATATGTTTTATGAAGAAATTAAAGTTATCTCAAAAATGCTCCCTGAATTTCTGACCTTGCATGATCGATGCCTCAGGTTGCACCATTGGTGGATCATCCCTAACCATGATCTCCAATCATCATCTCAACAAGCATTGTCATAGAGGCATACTCTCTAATGTTCCAAACACACCTATCTAGAAAAATAACACAATATTAATACTCTTTTTTATGAGGAAAAAATTAATAATCCACAACAAGTATTTTCCCCAAACATTACCATGTGGTAAAACAAAGGTGCTATCACTACTCTTAACCAACCAACACCCAGGTCAATGTAAGCAAGGGTAAACACATTCTCATTAATAATGTTTCATTTAGGCACCCATTTATTATCATCAGTCATCATTTTACAATATTTATCAATTTCATGTTAGACACCATTTTTTTTACAATTTCACGAGCAACGAAAAGAAGTTCATGTTCAACAACAGACCCATAACCCTTTTCCCCATGAGTGTGTAAAAAGATGCATGTCACAAAATAATATTGAGTTACTAGAACAATGCATGTATAATCAACACTCACACCATAGCAGGCCACGATTTAATAATCAACCAATCCTAAAAATAGTTATCACATCACACAAAAAGTGCATCATCTAAGTTGAAATATTATTCAACAATTAAAAAACCAGAAAAAACTATACCACATTAGGTGTTAGGGTTATTCCCCATAATGGGGTTATCTAATCCCAAAAATGAGCTAATAAACAAGGGTTTACTCTTCATAGTCTACATCATAACTTCCAAAATTATTAATAAAAAAGAAAAAGAAAAAAACTAGCCTCGAATACCACTTTTTAATGTCCCAAATAGGGTTCCACAAACCAATTCCTAGAACCAGTCTCATGTATAACCTCAATCATGACACCCCATATAGAATATGGCGAAGACTAGTAGTGAGATTCTAATTTTAGTCATGGAGATACTATACCCCTTTGTCAGAGTAAAAAACCAGTGGAAAATAAATATACAAAAATAAATATATTACAATAACTAGAAGGATTCCAATATAACATAATGACAAAAACTGGAAATACCCTATAAGAATTGATCAGTAGAGATTCCATACTAATTTATTTGTCATGTGTCAAAATTATAACTGAAAAGTAAAGACCCCGACAACTCCAAAGAGGTTCCCAAACCACGTCCAGTTTCCTCATCCATGCTCCACCCCAACTCACCCATATATATCATGGAATTTTCCCTTATCATATCCTGCAACTGTGAAATCTATTTGGGTACCAATAAGGAGGCCCGAGTAGGGTTTGAGTACAACTCAATAGGCCACCACCAATGATGTATAAAACAATATATAGTCAAATAAAATGTATTTGTATAAATAATAAATCATAATGCATAAGTAATTTTTTTTCACATTATTTAATATTCTTTCTTTAATTACATAATCCCCTTAGTTCTCATGGACATTTGTATCTCAATACATGTATCGGCCCAAAGTGGAGTCCAAACTATTCCCCAAGGATATCATATTATAGAATCCACTATTACCATTCTTAAATTAATACTGGAATTCTCATGTTACCATTCATGCTTTATAAAATTTAATAACCATTTTACCATTATTTAATTCATACTTGAATGTAAATGTTACCATTCAAACATTATAAAATTGAATTACCGTGTTAAAATTCATAATTTTAAAATTGAATAACCATGTTACCATTCAAATTATCACATTTGAATGACCATTTTACCATTCATCAACACATAATTAATTCAAAAATAAATTATCCACATAAATTTAATACATAATTCAACATCTATTTAGTCATACCAATCCCATTAATTAACTCACCAATTAATTACTAATCTCAATCCATTAAAAATTCATCATTTAGTCATCACATAATTCCCCTTAATTAATTCACCAATAAATTAATCACATCAATCCCTTTAATTAATTTAATTAGTTAATCACTAAACCATAATTAATTTAATAATTAATTAACATAATTTAAAATTAAAATATATAATAATTAATTTATGAGTTAATTATCTCAAATAAACTATCTCAATATCTCGTAATTAATCATTCAATTCTAAAATCTCAATATCCATAATTAATTAAGTAAATAATTATTTGAAACAAAAATTCAATATTCTACTAATTAAATCTACAGTTAATTATCCACAACCCAAAAATATTGATTCCTTCATAGTTAATTACAACATTAATTATTCAAGATCTATAATCCCTATATCCTAATTTCACATTTCCCTAATTTAAATATTGCCCAAAATTAATTAATTCAATCAAGAAATAAATTTCTAAACATCGAATTGTTATTATACAATCACATACACATATTTTCAGTCAAGACTATGGGATTTTAATTATAGACCACCTACCATAATTAATTGAAGGACATCACCCAAGGAAAATACCTAAATTGAAAGAAGTTATGGCGTAGCGCAAGATCTGGATCTAAAACATAAATCAATTATTGAGAAAATCATGATACCTTATTTATTTATCTAGATACACTATCCTAGATCTTGATTATACAAATATAGATCATGATAAAAAATTATAGAGGATAAAAAACTAAAATAATTAGAGAATAATGATAGATCAATAGAGAAGAAATAATGTACCCAAAGAGTTGTAAATCTACCTACTAGGATTCGAATCACCATGAATGGAGGTTGGACGACCTTGTAATACCTCTATGAGGTTCTGTAATTGAAATAAATTGATTCTGGGTGGATCTAGGGTGGCTAGGGGTATAAGACATGGGTTTAGGACTTTTCTTAATAATTTTCATGGAATTAAAATCTTGAACACATAGTTTACTTTTCCAGGTTAATGGTTTCTACTAACTCCACACCTAAACAGGATCCTCTTTGGGGGGGTGCATGGTTTCTCATAAGGGGGTACAATTTTAAAAAACAATTCACCATATGTAAAAATCACCACATCGTAGGGTTACGCATTTTAATGGAGTAGGGTGCACAGTTTCAGAAAACAGTGCGCCAACCATGCAGTACTATCTTTCTTCCATTATTTCTCAAATTTTCAACCAGAAACACCCAAAGTAAAACCCAAAAAAAATTACTCATCGCCGTTAAAAATATTACCTAAAAAATAGCCTGATACATCTCTATAAACTATTCAAGATCTTATATAGGCCCACTTCACTTGATAAACTAGTATTCATGGAACAACTACTGCCATTATTTGGGCCTTCAATGAGTTCAAACTCACTTCATATATTATTAACTCAGTGAAAATTTCGAATAAATATTTTTTCAAAACATTCGATTTATGATTTTTGGACTTGTAAGCCTCCATACATAAACATTATTTAAGTAAGTGCATTCATGTAAGAATATCCTTCACAAAATGAAAAGATTTTTGTAAAATTATTGATCATAGATCTAAGTTATTCACATAGGTCACATGTGGAACACAATGGTTCTTGAAACTACTTACCACAACTTCACTTTGGTGAAATTATAGATATTTCCTCTCACAAGAATCTTTCCATGCAATTTTTTCTCTTCTCCATTCATTAGGGATAATATATTTATGGGAAAATATTATCTATTTATGAAATTGTAAAATCCTTCATCTTTGAAACCTTACTACACATATGGCATCAAAAAACTTATTTACTCTCACAATTATTCTATACCCAACTCTTACATTACTTTTCACCCTATTTTTTAATAATTTTTTAAAACTACATCTTGTGCAATAATCCTTCAATTGTATTGAAAAGTGTTGAATCCATGATTCTATGTTCATGAAACACCACCAATGAGTGAAAATCCATCAACATACCTGATTTTTTTTGATAAAGTAAAGAAATAAAAGACTTTTAAAACCATTAACTCATAAATATATCATCATTTATATAGTCCATTATCTTTACCACAAACTTTATATTTTGTTGATATATCTAATTACTTTTCAAACTTTTCAAAATATTCACATATTGTATACTCCATAAATTTCTTTATTATTACGTTATCCCAATTCCTATATAGTCAAGCATATTTTCTTATATAATTTTATTTTCCCACCATTAGGAAACTAAATTAATATTTTATATTATATTTACGTTTATTAAGAAATCTATCTAATCATAAACATATAGACAAGGTGATAATAAAATTGAAAAATATCCAACTAATAATGCCATGGTTTTCATTGAATCCAACATTTTCAACCAATCCAACAAACTGGAACAAATTATTATTTCAATCCAGAAACTCCCAATTTTTATTTTTATTTTTGAAAAAACTATCATGAACCCAAAGGTAATTTATTTTCTATAATGATTCATACTCCCCTTATTTCTACTCCCCCTTGAGGGCCAGTCTGGTACATGGATAAAAGATATTTCTTGCCCCAACCCCTTTGATATCATATCCAAAGTATAACCTCTAATTCATTTACCAAATATATAATCTATGATAAACATTACCTTGATATATAATTGTTTCACATTCCACAAAAATTTCAATACACCCATATCATCCTAATTTTAAAAAACAAAAGATCCAATCCTTTGAGTCCACTTTGACCATAAATTATTTATTTGAACTTTTTCTCCTTTATTAATGATATGTATAGGGGTATATCAAATTCTCCCACTCCATCAGTATGGTCATTGTATTTTTTTTGAAATACTATGTACCCCCATATGACACGAATCTCCTACGGATATTTCATCATTTTTGGCCAACTTGTTAGGCCTATAAAATTTGATTATAATATAGCATCATTTATACATAGGTGACTGCAGTTTTGAGAAATTTAACATGCTCCAAATCATCTTATAGATGAAGATGCAATAATTTTTTTATTGGGTAGAATAACTACATAACAAAGATCTATCAATGAAACCTCTAAAAATAATGATTTGAAACATAGTTTAGATAACAATATGTGAAGATCATAACTCTATTTCTTTCCATTACATTCACATACTTCCATACATCTCTAGAATCCCTAAAATAATAACTTTTTTACATGGAACTCTTTTTTCAATTTAAACAGAAATTTCAAACAACCACTCATGATCCAATTAGTGTGTGAATCATACAAGATTTGATCTTTAAATATCATCTATAGAATGAAAAATAATTATCTTTTAAGACTAATACCAATTGTCCGAAATTATTCCAAAAGTTAAAACCAATTTCTTCATTCATCAACTAAGTATCATACCTGATTTAGATGGATAATATCTATTAATATTCATATCATAACCCCCATAATTTTATAACTCCATCACTAAATACTCAAATGATATTAATCCTGAGAGTCATCCATCTATCAAATGATTTTTATATTATGAGAATTTATAGATGATATTATATATTATATGAAACTAAATATATCATTAGATATCATTTTTTAAACCATCTCCATTATTAAATTTTCATTTAATGATTCCATTGGATAAGTGTGTTCCATATAAAAAATCAAATGGACCTTGATACAATTAGTGATACCAAATATAATACAACTTTTATTATTTTGATTCCTCTTGTTTCGGTTATATTATTTCAAATCTAACTTCCACAAGATAACAATTTTATATAAATGTATTACTAAATAAATTTTATCTTTGGATTATTCATCGATACCACATGCATCTTATAATTTAAATTCCACATGGATCTGATCTTCGATAAAAACTATAAATTTGAAAAATATTTCTATCACATAAATTCAAGGGGATATGGGACCTTTAATTTTACTCATGTTTTGTAATGTGGTCGGACATGTTTGAGATGACCATTTTCATAAAAAAAATTGATTTATTATATTTATATTTTAGGAAAGTAATGACATAACCTCATAAATAATTTAATCTTTAAGATCATTACCTCTAGTATAATTCTCTAGTGCCTTTCTATAGACATCATTTGGAGAGATTCCAATTATACAAAATTAATTTTAGATTTTAAAATTTCCCTTCACCTTTTATAGATTCATATTTCCATTTTAATCATGGACCAAATCCAAATATATTATTCATTGAGTTATCGTTCTCACAAGGATATATTAAAACATTACATTTTGGACAATTCTTATTCAAAAAACTTTCAAAAATCATTAACATCGCATTATTCACTAGATTTTAGAACCCATCACTTGTTTCAACATTCTCCTTTTATATGGACAACTTTTGGAGTCCTTTATGTATACCAAATATTCTTATAATTTTTCCAAGGAATGTTTTTTTAATACTATATTAGTAATTTCTATTTAATCCAAATTCATCATGGTGATATTGTTTTATAATTCCATGAAATCTATTTCCTAATGGAATAGATTTTCTCTTGAATGCATGCGTGTGTTAAGAATTATTTATAATTTAAAATCATTAGAAACTCATTAATTTTTTATCACTTTTAGGGATCCTCTTCTATAAGTTTTCATTAGAATACCTATTTTCAATTTAATGGGGAACTCCTATAGATTTATTCATCATTTTTATTTTTTATAGTTAGTGAATCCTCTTAGGATTTATTTGTGTTTTTTGTCTTTGACGACAACTTGTGCCACCTGATACATTTTAATCATTTGAAAATATTTATTGTCATACTCATCCATTTTCCTCATTGATGTAGTATCTGACTTATTTTCCATAAAATTTAATTTTTTTCTCTCTATGAGTGACATTATGAAAAATCCCTAATTGATTTTTGGGGCACCATATATTGAGATTCAGTTTTCTCTTACAAACAAGTAAAACTATAATCTAAGATAGAAAACATTTTATCAATGAAAACATTTTTCTTATTTGTAATATGAATGGAAGAATTATTTGTGACCCATTTCTCTCTATTCCTTCTATAATTTATAGGCATATGACCATTTTTATATACAAAAGAATATCCTATTATAGTTGGACCTCATATAGTCATATCTCAAATGAGATATTGCTGCAAATTTTTTTTTTCATTTAATTCATTGGGATTATAGGAAAACACTCATGGTTTATCTAATGATTATATAATAAAAGATATTTTTAGTTACCTTAATCAGAAGATAGTCTCTTTTAGATTTGTTACAACTCTTTTTCATTCTCATTGTCTTTTATTTTCCACATTTTTGGACTCTACTTGTTGATGTATCCGTAGGAGATATATTTTTATTTTTATATAATTTTTCAACCTCTCTATGAGTTCCATGATCATCCCATCATCCCATTTAGTTTTGAAGTCATCTAATTAAAATTTGTTCTATATTACATTCCATATTGTATATTATCTTTATTTTTTGTTTTTTAGGTATAAATTTAGCTTTCAACTCTTATATTTCCATTTATTAATTTACATCATATACATGTTATTAATTAAGATCAATTTTTTATTCATTTCCTTCACCCTTATTCATAATTAAATCATTCACGAACACTTTCACATACTTTAATATCTAATTATCCCTAACAACTTATACCATTTGTACAATAATTTCATCCTTAGCATTCAAGTTATCAATTTCTCTTATTTCAAGTTCCTTATTTTTAGAAACAAAATTAATCTGATATAGCTTTGAGGAAATAAATTTTGATTCCTCATTCTAAGAATAATTCTTCTTGTTTAGATTAGTGAGAAAATTAAAAAGTTTTTTTCATTATCAATAAATTTTTTTGTGTCGTTATTGATCCCTTTAATGTATATTTCATAAAACTTATTATTTTATCTCATCTCCATGTTTTCTTTATTAAACCCATACTCTTTCTCCTCTGATACATATAATGATTATAATTTTTGTATAGTTTATATCATTTCACTATCATTATATACAAAAAAAATTATGAAACCATACACCTCATCTTTTCCTACATCATTATCGAATGAATTAACATATTCTCAATTAGATTCATCAATACCTTCCATTTTAGAACTTATATAATCCTTCATATTGAATATAAATTTACCAAATCCCATTAAAATAATTATAATTTCATTAGAGTTATGATTGTTTTTCATATTATTCCCTCTCATATATATCATATTATATGAATAGAATCAATCTCAAATTATCACTCAGGCTAATTAAAAAAACACCTCGAGATAAACATTTTATTTGATACCACTTGTTGTCATGACTAGGGAAATTAGTGAAATATTATTTAAGAGAAGTTTTAATTATGATATGAAACTTTTTATTTTTTCACACTTAAACCATAAACTTTCAAAAACCTAAATTATATGGACCTATCATTAATAAGTAAAATTTTGTGTTATTCCATTAATGATGATATAAAAAATGGTTTTTGTTTCAAAGTCTTAATAATATCAGGTATTTAATTTCATAACCCACATAGACCATTTATTATAATGTACAGAGAAATTAAATAATTCCCAAAAGAAAAAAAAGTTTATCTTAGTTTTCTAGAACTAGGAAAATACAAGGACGATACACTGGTTTATGCTGATATAAAAGAATACATTACATCAATTTTATTGGTTGGTTTATTCTAGGTCAATTAATTTACATGGGTATATCAATGTACAAGAAATAGGTATAGACCACTACCAATCAATGGTCAATCTATTTTTCAACAGTCAAGGGTTTGGTCACTCCTCACCCTAGCATCACTCCCATCATACTTTCCCTTTTCTCACTACTCCTAGGGGGAATTCTGTCTGTCACAATGGATAACATAATCCTTCTATATATTTATTGTTTCACTAAGTACGGGTATATTCAATTGATCTTCATACTGACCTTTCACAAAAATAATATAAAATATTATTAAATATAATATTCACATTCCATGATGAACTAATCTTTGCAGAATAACTTCTTCATATGGAATTTACATCAATGTGTATTGACTGACTTTATGTACTATTCACAAAGTTCACGTAGTTCAAATTTCCCATACATACATTCTTGAAACATTATATTAAAATATGAATTTTTCCACGAACTTCCTTCACCAAGATGAGGGGAGGGACAACAGATTTCCAGACCCTTCCTTTCTCAAGTTGATGAAGATATAATGACCCCCGAGACCCACATTCAATAAGTCCCAAAGTGGTGACTAGCACCAATAGTATGGAATCACCCAAAATATTGAAGGAATTACCCTTTTTATTTATTAGGATCGGGAGATAAGATACTAATTCCCAAACAACACCAAAACTAGAAATAAAAATAAAGCTAAAACAATCCACTCCCATATGCATGTTCCTATAATATGTGATACAAGTACAAAAAAATCCAAAGGGAAGTACCAATGAAAAAAACAGCAACGTCAAAGGTCTCAGCATGCAAGCTAATAGGGTCTGACACAGTCCTCTAAGTTCTCTAGGAATCCTGAAAGTAGTGTTATATACGTAGTGTGAGTATACAGGTATACTAAATATGGAAAAAAACAAAATCTCTCGTGCACAAGTGGGGAGACATTCTAATGCCCCATGACAAAAGGAGATAACCAAAACACTTAGCAAGGAAAATATCCACCCAAACCTCACCATGTAACACTCCCAAAATAATGAATTTCATGTAAAGTAATAGTAGTAACACATCAATGTTTGGGTACCCTGCACCACTTTCCCACTAGTTATTGAAGACATCCTACGTGTTAGACCTCCCCCTCCATTCTCAACAAAGTCCAACTACCTCCCCAACAACAACCTTTTGGGACACCATAATCATAGCTACGCTCGCATACACCTAGTTCACCACAACCACAAGTAACCACACCCACAAACACCTATCCCAAAATAACTACAACCACACCAGAAGAAACCTGAGCTTGAACAACTACTGCCATGCCCGAAGACACCTAGGTGTCATCTTGAAGACACTTAGGAAACAACCTGTTGGCACACACCTAGTCCAAACACTACTATATCCCCTACATGAATAATATTGGGATATAATGGACCTCGGGCCATCACATCTAGCCCAATGAGTCTTGGGATACTCGAAAAAGGGAGAATAGAAGGAGCTAATAAACAGCCACTCAAAGGAGTGTTGGGAACCCCCCCCCCCACCCCCATGAAATGTCGATATTCAACATGATGTTCTCAACATGGGTGTGGTGAAAACAAGAAACATATGAACTAAATTATACACATAGTTAAACAAGCACTCATCCCAACCTAGGGGTTCCAAAAAAAGACCGTATACAAACACCCTCAATACAATTCATTCCTAGAAAGTAAAATAGCCACATCCATGTCACAACTCATTCCCAGAAAACAATTCCCCTTTTAACCCATTCTTGTAATCGTAGTCATGTGGTTCTATTTAAATAATTATTCACTATCAGGATACTCAGAGTCATAGCCACAAGCCATGGAAGGAAAAACAACCAAGCAGCAAATTAAGCATTCACACTCGGTTCTCTTGTAAATTCACTACAACAAAAGGGATCCATGAGATCCCTCGAAGTACTAGAACCAAACCAAGCCCCAACATATGGACCCACACAGTCTCAGATACACAAACCAAAAACTATACAATACGGGATCCCATCCCCAAGCACATCACCCCATAAGCATCAAGAAGAACAACCACACATGTTACCAAGACAGAGTAAGGGAGTTTTCAGATTCAAACACACTTTTCATTAATTTCATACTTTCCATTTGGTTAACCGGGGTTATCACACAAGGATTATAGTTAACTTGACATCTATCTAATCAACCAAGTTTATGTGATTAATGAATTTCCATCTTACATCCATTCATTCATCACAAGAGATAGGGTTTCATTAGTGTGCATGGAAGACCACCAACAACTATGATTTTTAGGGTACATAAGACCATACAATTCTCAACATACAAGCAATGGTAAAAGGGTACAGTAACATCATCGAACCCACCCCTTCATTATTTAAGAGTTAATTTATTATATTTTTTAAGGTTTGGTTTCATCCATCCCCAATGGAAAAATTATCATACCCACTATGAATAATACACAGTAAAGAGATATGAAAGAAGAACCCTACTTGGATGATCAATGATCGATGTTTTTCTCTACACCCCAAGAATCGGGGATGCGTGACATGGAGGGGAGGAACTTGAAGGACTCCAATAGCCAGTAGAAAAGGATCCAACACAGGTGAACCACTAGCCTCGGGAAGGGGGACTCCAAATGGACCAAGGGAAACAATGAGAACAACCAAGAATAAAGAAGAATCCCCTTGTGATAAACGGTGATATCCTGGAGTTACAGGATTTCGAATCATGAAAGGATTTGAAGGGAAATTGTTGCTTCACCATGCGGTTGGATGGTGACACATTAAGGAATTAATTCTTATTTTGAAATTATCATTTGAGAGGTTTCCATAATAGTTGCGAGTTAAAGGGTTTCCTTTAAATATTTGAAAACGTGTAACATTGGAGGAACTGTTAAGTATGGGTAATGAGTGTGACACTGAGGAAAAATCCATACGTTTTGGTAAGTAAAGGGTATCTAGACTCTGGGGGATTTTATATTTCAATTATAGAATTTTAATGGATTTGGAAGGGGCGTTAAAACAATTTTATGTCAAAAGATACATTACGTGGGAAGAAATAGAAAAAATTAGAAAATTGGGGAAAAAATATGGGTGGGACACCATTTGGTGAGACACAGTAATGGTGCCATGGTAACGACGCCACTATCACGGTGCCACCATAAGCGATGCCACAGTTTTGAAGTGTGAGTGTAATTGTGTGACCGATATGGTTCCACTGTCATGATGCCATAGGTTCGGTGGAACACCATAGGTAGTGCCACTATTTCGCTATGCGATCGTGATGGTGTGACTACTATGGTGCCACGGTCACGGTGTTGTCGTGACAGTGCCCCCATCATGGTGCTTCCATGACTAGTCCCATCATCATGGTTCTACTATGACCAGTGTCACCGTCATAGTGCTGTTTTCATGGTTCTGCCATCATAGTTCCACCATCCCGGTGCCATCATGACCGATGCCACCGTGACCAGTGCCACCATTTCAGTGGAGCCGAGTTTTTGGAAAACTCTTCAACGACTCATTGTCTTGGGCATTACATCAGATACATCTCAAAATATTCTCACCCTCGATGATTGAAACAATACCCGAATGAAATATATGGGTACGAACAACAACCTCAAAAGGTACCTCTCAGGTGAAAACTTCCTTAAAATCTAGAAACACGTCTCCATCAAGTAACCACAAAAAAATGTAAAGGTCATACTATCTAGTCATATTGTTTAGGGAGTACCTTCCTCCCTTTCAAAATATTATCCGCTTTGGGATGCACTGACTCACCCGTACAGGTTCGACCACATCCACTTTAATGCATCTTGATTAGAGATAAAGTCCTCCCCTCCCCAATGTCACTGATCTTCACAAACATCCAGATGATAAGAAAAAAAGTATATTTCATATTTAACAAGGTCAAAACCTACACCACAAATAGTTACAAAATAAAATAGAACAAAACTCAAAAAAACTCTGGGTGCTAGGTGTAAATATGTGCCTCCTATTCCATGGTACTCTCCTCGAGGCCACCATGTCTTCATAAAACGTGGACCAAGGGGATGTTTCATCCAAGATGAACCTTCTACTAACGAACCTTGATTGTAGATACCCAAAGATTGACGTACATGGATATTACATTACTTTAGCAGAATACTTACTACATATCAATAACAGACACACAAGGATCGTAACAGTTTAGTGTCTTTGGAAACTCAGAACGTAATCTTCTAATCGTGGTGAAAGATCTTTTACATCTCCCATAAATGTCTTCCTACTTTTGTTTCTTTTCCTAAAATATTTCTTTTAATCATGGGGGAAAAGAAAACTTAAAAAGGGTGAGCTCAAATGCTCAGTAAGGGTAAGCATGGATAAAATAAAACATACCATATACATTTGTACTTAAAAAAACATGAACATTAAAAATCTTGAACAACGACATAAAACATGGAAGTACATAAGGCATAGATCATAATAGAACATAAATAATGATTTAATACCATGGGAATAAAAGATGTAATTTTGGAATCTATTAAGCACATGTAATGATTTCCATAGTAGCCATGGCATTGCTGCCAAGACCATCTTAGTGGACAAATTCCATTTCTGAATCGAGTTCACTCCTCGTTTCAGTCCTGTTTTACTAAACCAGTTTAACCTGCAGTTCTAGCCATGTCTATCTCATGAGATAAAAATCTTTACCCAATGAATTGGAGGGAGATATAGGTCCCACCCATCTCATAATTAAATCATTCTTACTTGTGCCACAAAATAAACATACATCATTTATAATAACCCAAAAAATAAAATGGGTTTCATAAATATCATCCCATCACCACATAATCCATATAAAAGAAATGGATATCATTTCCTAATAAGAAAAGTGAATCCATGTAAATCATAGAGAAATTACACTTGAAACATACACATATGAAATAATTTCATCTTAGATGGAAAATGGTTTTGATAAAACACTTGAAATGAATTCTTGAGGAAAATATCATTTCTTCTTCAAAATTAATTTCTTTTCACAAAACATCATGAAATTTCAAAAGAAAGATATTTTTTTGAAAATATTCATGAAATACTTTAGAGGAAGCTTCATGAAAATAAGGCTTTATAAAACCGTAAAAATCTGTTTGTGCCGTATAAGTTAAAAAAACATTCTTTTCGTACTTTTGCCGGAAAAGTCAAAAAGTACCTCATAACGTAAACAAAAGAATGATTCCTTACATACCATGTAGTAAAAGTCAAAAATTGGTAAAAAGGAATTTAAACATACATGAAAACACTTTTATAAAACATGGACATGGATGATAGAAATAACCCCAGTAAATACTTACGAATATGCAATCTCAGATAAAAATGAGATTTGCAAAATTATCCATTACCTTAGGTCCGATTTGATTCATCAGTGTCCTAACCTCCTGTATAATGATTTAAATAATGTTATTGACTTATTACAGAATCTTATTAATTGTTATGATATCATATATGGTTCACTAATGACTTTATATTACCCGTTCTTTTCTAAATTCCATGTTAAAGAGTGTTTTGGGTAAAATCGTTTCATTTGTCGTCCATATTTTGACTTGTAATTATTCATATGATTCCATAGATCATGATTACTTACATCCAGAATGTAAAACATGATTTATATATAATATATATTCAGAATATACATATATATAATAGAATGATAAATGGAAATAAATACACCATTCATGGAGACGGTAGGCCGTACGTACGCATGAACGTTGTTTTCGTTTCCTCGTTGAATTGAATGGAATTAATTAGATGAAATACATATATATATATACATAAATCCAGTATCATTATTATGTCATATATTTCATGATTACTTATTATATATACTTTATAATCATTTATGAATGGTTAATCATTGAGAATGAATCTCATCGCGTCGTGGAGACGGTATTCCGTACGTACGCACGGGCGATGATATCGTTCCCATGATCGTGGAATTTTATTAGAGTGTATGTATACTATTAAAGATTAAATATCACTTTATAATAATCATATATAGTTATTATTTACACCATTATACCCATTCAAGTAAGGTGGTGGTGGAAAATAGATTACACCACAGCGTGGAGACGATATTCCGTACGTACGCACACGTGGTGATTTCATTTTCCGTAGGATGGATAGATAGTGAAATTGGGTTGTTTAATACTTATAATAACATATCAGTATATGAGTGATACTGATGTTATTACTTCATGATGAAAAAACTAATGAATAATATGTGGAAGAAGAAATAAAGATGAAAGAATCAGTAACGGGCATTACCTCTTCTTTGAAGCGCTTCTTTGAGACCTCCTTTTAGGGCACTAACATTGGTCTTTGAAGAAAACCAGGACCTCTAGGATGTCTCTAGGGAAGTGTAGAGAAGAAATTGGCAGGGTTTGGCCGTGCTTTAAGGCTCAAAGTGGTGTGAGGAAGAGAGGGAGGAGGTGCCCTTTTATAAGGGAGGAGAGGGGCACCTTTGGAATAACTAAAAACATTATTTTATTATAAAGAAAATTTCGGTTTTAAATAGCTCAAAATTGATTTATTTAGAATCTAAGGTGGGGATGGGTCTAATTCCTCTCATCAAATATAATTTAGATAATTCTAGGTTCCTAATTTAACCTTATCATTTATATTTAACATTAAGTTAAATAATTTTACTTTTATCGTGTCTTCTTGTGTTCTTACACTATAAGGTTAATAAACATACTATAACAAGCCAAAAGAAACCAAAGTTGTTTATTATTAATATATATAACCTTATCTAAGTCATTTGGCCGAACCTTTTATTTTTAGGAGTAAAATAACAATTAATAATATAATATTTGTTTTAAAAACTATTTTATGTCAATTTTGACACAATTTAGTAATTGATTTTTGTGAAAATTATAACAGAATGATTAGTTCAAAATAAGATATTTAAATAAATAATAACATGTCATATTAATATATAAAATTAGTTTAATTCATAAAAAGTCTCAAATTATATATATTTGCGTATTTATAATATCAATTATTCTAATTTTTCACTATTATGGTAATTAATGCATCATCATTGTGTCATAAATAATTTAAATTATTTACGGTCTAAAAATTATGAATAAAATATCATTATTTAGGAAATCTTATTATCTTTATAATGAATATTTAAAATCGAATTTATCTTATGTATAACCATATATTAAAAATGTTTTAGTAAATAAACATTGATTTTAACTCTTTTAACTCTTCTTTGAATTAAATAATAATAAATGTCCTAATATAATCCAAGTGAGCCTAAATGGTCATATTTTATTCCTAAGGTTGTTTTTGGTCGAATTATACTTATCCAATAGAATTAGGACATGTGTTAGGGTAATAATAATATCATTTTTACCCTTAATTACCCTATTTACTTTTAACCGTGGTAAAAAAAGTAAAAAGTTACTATTCACCAAAAATTATTTTCATCTCATTGAACCACATTTTACTTACTGACATCAACCTTGTCTCTTAGATTTTTGAAGTTCCACTCACAAAAGCGGTAAAATTATGTTTTATGAAAAATTCATTTTTTTAAACTACCACTTAGTGGTTTTACTATTCATCAAAAAATGAAAGTTTCCAGAAAAATACCAAAAATTAGGCCTAAGCTATATTTGATATTATGAACTCAAAAATGATTTATATTTTACCAAATTCAAAACATATCAGTTGCATTATTTGATTTAAATATTAATTCATGTCGTCAAAACAAATAGAGTGTTTTTAAAAGATAAAAACTATCAAAAGATTGACACTTGTTTATGTCTGGTTTAAATGTGAAATTACATCCAATAAAAAACATTGTACTAAATTGTAAAAATATATTCTAAATATACTTTAAAACCACTCAAATTAATAATTTACCACTATTATGTTTTTCGATTAAAAAAGTTGTTTTTAATTAAAATTTAGTAATTTTCACTATTCATCAGAATATGAAAGTTATCCGAAAAGTACCAAAATTTCACCGTAGGCTAAATTTGGTACTCCGAATCAAAAAATGAAGTCCATTTTGAGAGATAATATTTCTAAAATTTTAAAAGGTTGTTATTACTATTCATAACAGCTAGTTTTAATAATATTTTAATAGCATATTGTTGTTTAGTGAAACTCGGTATTGCGTACTACACATGCTATCGAGGAAGGTCGCGATTGTGTGTAATGCAAGGCTAGTCAAGGATTCATGTTGTGCAAACTCTTTTTGGTTTAGTGTACTACACAAGAAATTAATGAAATTAAAATGAATATTTTTCATAAAATCTCGGGGTGTTACATTCTACCCCCCTTAAAATGAATTTCGCCCTCGAAATTCGTCGGGGTTATAAATGGTTTACTATTCGAAAGTTTCATTGATAGAAACCCACATCGTAAAAAGGAATACCAAAACCAATATTTAAAAACAAAAGTATGAAACATAACGGTTACCCAAATAAACTAATCATTGGGTTTCCACATAGGTGAAAATATAGATATGGAAGAGAAATCAAACCATCATGTTCTAATGGAGAGTGGTAGAGAATATGGCTATGGAAAAGGCAGCAGTCACAAAGCCATAAATTTTTGAAGATCTAAGGTACCATCTGATTCATCATATATAAGAGCACTAGGACAACATTTTTGGTTTTCAAGATCATTTCCCTAAAGTTGATGAAATTGGAATTAGAAGAAATACTTTCGTGATTTCGGTATAGTCTCACTGTTGGTCGTTCTTTGGACAATTTCCACTTCATCTTTTAAAGAAATGAAGTTGAATTTGTCATTCATGATGTGTTAGCAGATCATGTGATAGAATGATGGGTCATTCCATCTGTAAAAAAAGGTTATAAAAATCATCAAAAATAAATAAGACCATCTATAGTGAGATTAATAATATATGGTTCCTAAAATGGACTTATACTTCATATATCATACTGCTGAATATAATAAAACTAGTTTCTACAAAACATGGACTTCCTGTAGGCCAGTGGTAGGCGATAAAGGCCAGTCGCACTTCGGTTGTGGGTTCGATTCCTACAGCCTTGTCCGATGTGATGGGATGTCGTCCATCCTGCAGGTTGTCCTTTTTCTAAAACTATATTACTATAACATCTCATAAATAATATCGAAAAAACTTCTATCCTTAAACAATACTAAATTATGTCCAACATAATCCATTCCAATCTTTAGGCTTATCCAAAATACTACAGTCCACTCTCATAATATAGTGAAAACGATTACCAGATATTTCATATAACAAGCATGTTAATACCATCGTTGATCCCCATATATCATAAGATATGTCTTGTTGGTCACATTACAAATATTCTAAGGCCTTAATCATTTATTCTCTTGAAAAATTAATACCCATTGAATCTTAGTAAAAACATGAGTGGTGTCAAAAGTTAACTCATTCCACATACCAAAAACCCAAAATTCTATATACTCAAACCATGATATAACTATTTCCTTATATCAGTCATGAGCTCATGAATACTATCAAACATTTAATTTTCTCTTTTCCCCTTCATTATGTGCATATAATCTACATTCCAAAAATATCTGAATAACCTTTCATGGATACTGGTACCATTAATCATACACTTTCAAAACATAAGGAAAGACAACAGTGTAACAATCCTTAGATGTCTCTTTATTCCATAGTACCATGAGATTACTTATACAACATTACACATGATAAAACATGTAATCATTCCACTACATTCTTAATCTGTTGACCGAGCTTCAACAATTCATTCATCTCACATATCATTTGTAGTCTCTTCATCATCATCAACATAAATACTACCCATACGACCAGTCTGATTCTCTTTATGAGACTTTCCCTTAGGGCATCGGTTTTCATAATTCCTATACATTCTACATTTAAAACATTTAACCGTTGTTGATGTCGTAGCAATACCATTATCCTCATCCCTGGTGTTAACTGAACCTTTTCCTTTGCACTTACTAGATTTGTGTCATTCTTTTCCACACCCAATGCATCTTCCAGTTCCTTTGAAACATTCTCCTTGATGCCTCTTCCCACATGATTTACATCAGGGAAATTGGACTTTCTTTGCTCTATGATCATCATGAAACTCCATCTTTCTCTTATTAGACGAGTTAGGAAACTTACCAAATTTTACCTTATTAATCATATTATGAGATTTCTAATTCGGCATAATAATGATGTTTGGACTTCCAAATCCCATTTCATTTGGTTTCTCATGAAAAATATCATTCCATTGTCCATCATATCCTCCATTCTCGTGAATCATCTTGTTTCCAGCCATTTCCTAAAACCCGAAAAGAATAGTGTGAGAGGAAACAATCATAATAAAGGGGGAGTAACATCAATATCTAACATCTTTGGTTTAATATAAAATTGTTACCATAGTTTTAGGACTATATCCTATATGTATACTTATCCTTAGGGACATCCTTATACATACCTTAGAAATATCTCTAGGGATCTCACTAACGTTTTCACATCCTAGTTTCCAAAGGTTGACTAAACTTTTCCTCTGATACCAACTGTAGAGACCCAAAGCTTGACGTACATGTATATTACATTACATTAGCGAAATAATTAATACATTACAATAACAGACACACAAGGATCGTAACAGTTTAGTGTCTTTGGAAACTCAGAACGTAATCTTTTAATAGTGGTGAAAGATCTTCAACATCTCCCATAAAGGTCTTCCTACTTTTGATTCCTTACCTAAAATCTTTCTTTTAATCCTGGGGGAAAAGAAAACATAAAAAGGGTGAGCTCAAATGCTCAATAAGGGTAATAATGGATAAAATAAAACATACCATATCCATTTGATCTTAAAAAAACATGAACATTAAAAATCTTGAACAACGACATAAAACATGCAAGTACATAAGGAATAGATCATAATGGGACAAAAATCATGATAAAATAGCATGGGAATAAAACATGTAATTGTGGAATCCATTAAGCACATGTAATGATTTCCATAGTAGCCAAGTCATTGCTACCAAGACCATCATAGTGGACAAATTCCCTTTCTGAATCGATTTCACTCCTCGTTTCAGTCCTGTTTTACTGAACCGGTTTAACCTTCCGTTCCAACAATGTCTATCTCATGAGATATAAATCATTACCTAATGCATTGGAGGGAGATATAGGTCCCACCCATCTCATAATGAAATCATTCTTACTTGTTCCACAAAATAAACATACATCATTCATAATAACCCAACGAATAAAATGGGTTTGATAAACATCATCCCATCATCACATAATCCATATAAAAGAAATAGATATCATTTCGTAATAATAAAAGTGAAACCATGCAAATCACAGAGGCATTACAATTGAAACATACACATATGAAATAATTTCATCTTAGATGGAAAATGGTTTTGATAAAACACTTGAAATCAATTCTTGAGGAAAATATCCTTTCTTCTTCAAAAAGAATTTATTTTCACAAAACGTCATGCAATTTTAAAAGAAAGGTATTTTGTTTAAAATAGTCATGAAATCTTTTGGGGAAAGCTTCATGAAAATAAGGCTTTATAAAATTGTAAGAATCTGTTCGTGCCGTATAAGTTAAAAAAAATTTCTTTTCGTACTTTTACCGGAAAAGTCAAAAAGTACCTCGTAACGTAAACAAAAGAATGATTCCTTACATACCATGTAGTAAAAGTAAAAAATTGGTAAAAAGGAATTTAAACATACATGAAAAAAAATTTATAAAACATGGACATGGATGATAGAAATAACCCCAGTAAATACATACGAATATGCAATCTCGGATAAAAATGAGATTTGCAAAATTATCCCTTACCTTAGGTCTGATTTGATTCGTAAGTGTCCGAACCTCCTATATAATGATTTAAATAATGTTATTGACTTATTAAAGAATCATATTAATTGTTATGATATCATATATGGTTCACTTATGACTGTATATTACCCGTTCATTTTTAAATTCCATGTTAAAGAGCGTTTTGGATAAAATTGTTTCATTTATCGTCCGTGTTTTGACTTGTAATTATTCATATGATTACTTAGATAATGATTAATTAAATCCAGAATGTAAACATGATTTATATATAATATATATTCAGAATATACATATATATAATAGATAGATAAATGGAAATAAATACACTGTTCATGGAGACGGTAGGTCGTACATATGCGTGAACGTTGTTTTCGTTTCCTCATTGAATTGAATGAAATTAATTGGATGACATACATACATATATATATAAATAAATACAGTATAATTATTATGTCATATATTTCATGATTACTTATTATATATACTTTATAATCATTTATTAATGGTTAATCATTGAGAATGAATCTCATCGCGTCGTGGAGATGGTATTCCGTACGTACGCACGAGCGATGATATCGTTCCCATGATCGTGGAATTTTATTGGAGTGTATGTATACTATTACATAATCAATATCAATTTATATTAATCATATATAGTTATTATTTAAACCATTATACCCATCCAAGTAAGGTGGTGGTGGAAAATACATTACACTACGGCGTGGAGACGGTATTCCGTACGTACGCACACGCGGTGATTTCATTTTCCGTAGGAGGGACAAATAGTGAAATAGGGTTGTTTCATAATTATAATAAAATATCAGTATATTATTGATACTGATGTTATTACTTCATGCTGAAACAACTAATGAAGAAGATGTGGAAGAAGAAATAAAGATGAAAGAATTGGTAACGGGCATTACCTCTTCATTGAAGCGCTTCTTTGAGACCTCCTATTAGGGCACTAAAATTGGTCTTTGAAGAAGACCAGGACCTCTTGGATGTCTCTAGGGAAGTGGAGATAAGAAATAGGTAGGGGTTGGCCGAGCATGAAGGCTCAAAGTCGTGTGAGGAAAAGAGGGAGGAGGTGCCCTTTTATAAGGGAGGAGAGGGGCACCTTTGGAATAACTAAAAATATTATTTTATTATAAAGCCAAATTCGGTTTTAAATAGCTCCAAATTGATTTATTTCTAAGCTAAGGTGGGGATGGTTCTAAATCATGTCATCCAATAGAATTTAGACAAGTTTAGGTTCCTATTTTAACTTTATCATTTAGATTTAACATTAAGTTAAATAATTTTACTTTTACCGTGTCTTCTTGTGTTCATACACTATAAGATTAATAAACTTACTATAACAAGCCAAACGAACCCCAAGTTTTTTATTATTAATATATATAACCTTATTTAAGTCATTTGGCCGAACCTATATTTTTAGGAATAAAATAACAATTAATAATATAATATTTGTTTTAAAAACTATTTTATGTCAATTTTGACACTATTTAGTAATTGATTTTTGTGAAAATCATAAGAGAATGATTAGTTCAAAATAAGTTAATTATATAAATAAAAGCATGTCATATTAACATATAAAATTAGTGTAATTCATAAAAAGTCTCAAATTATATTTATTTTGGTATTTATAATATCAATTATTCTAATTTTTCACTATTATGGTAATTACTGCATCATCATTGTGCCATAAATAAATTAAATTCTTTAATGTCTAAAAATTATAAATAAAATATCATTATGTATGAAATCTTATTATCTTTATAATGAATATTTACAATCGAATTTAGATTATATATATCCTAATATTAAAAATGTTTTAGTAAATAAACATTGATTTTAACTCTTTTAACTCTTCTTTGAATTAAATAATAATAATTGTCCAAATCTAATCCAAGTAGGCCTAAATGGCCATATTTTATTCCTAAGGTTGTTTTTGGTCGAATTAAACTCATCCAATTGAATTAGGACATCTGTTAGGGTAATAATAATATCATTTTTACCGTTAATTACCATATTTACTTTTAACCGTGATAAAAAAAGTAAAAAGTTACTATTCACCAAAAATTATTTTCATCTCATTGAACCAAATTTTACTTACTGACATCAACCGTGTCTCTCAGATTTTTGAAATTCCACTCACAGAAGCGGTAAAATTATGTTTTATGAAAAAATCATTTTTTAAACTACCACTTAGTGGTTTCACTATTAATCAAAAAATGAAAGTTTCCAGAAAAATACCAAATATTAGGCCTAATATATATTTGATATTATGAACTCAAAAATGATGTATATTTTACCAAATTCAAAACATATCAGTTTCATTAATTAATTTAAAAATTAATTCCCGTCGTCAAAACAAATAGCGTGTTTTTAAAAGATAATAACTATCAAATGATTGACACTTGTTTATGTCTGGTTTAAATGTGAAATTACATCCAGTGAAAAAAATTGTATTAAATTGTAAAAATATATTCTAAATATAATTTAAACCCACTCAAATTAATAATTTACCACTATTAATTATTTCGATTAAAAAAGTTGTTTTTAATTAAAATTTAGTAATTTTCACTATTCATCAGAATATGAAAGTTATCCGAAAAGTACCAAAATTTTACCTTAGGCTAAATTTGATACTCCGAATAAAAAAATGAAGTCCATTTTGAGAGATAAAATTTCTAAAATTTTAAAAGGTTGTTATTACTGTTCGTAACAGCTAGTTTTAATAATATTTTAATAGCATATCGTTGTTTAGTGAAACTCGGTATTGCGTACTACACGCGCTATCGAGGAAGGTCGTGATTGCGTGTAATGCAAGGCTAGTCAAGGATGCATGATGTGCAAACTCTTTTTGGTTTAGCGTACAACACAAGACATTAATGAAATTAAAATGAATATTTTTCATAAAATCTCGGGGTGTTACATTCTACCCCCCTTAAAATGAATTTCGCCCTCGAAATTCGTCGGGGTTATAAATGGTTTACTATTCAAAAGTTTCATTGATAGAAACCCACATCATAAAAAGGAATACCAAAACCAATATTTAAAAACAAAAGTATGAAACATAATGGTTACCCAAATAAACTAATCACTGGGTTTCCACATAGGTGAAAATATGGATATGGAAGATAAATCTAACAATCATGTTCCAATGGAGAGTGGTAGTGAACATGGCTATGGAAAAGGCAGCAGTCACAAAGCCATAAATTTGTGAAGATCTAAGGTACCATCTGATTCATCAGATATAAGAGCACTAGGACAACATTTTTGGTTTTCAAGATAATTTCCCTAAAGTTGATGAAATTGGAATTAGAAGAAATACTTTCGTGATTTCGGTATAGTCTCACTGTTGGTCGTTATTTGGAAAATTTCCACTTCATCTTTTAAAGAAATGAAGTTGAATTTGTCATTCGTGATGTGTTAGCAGATCATGTGATAGAATGATGGGTCATTCCATCTGTAAAAAAAGGTTATAAAAATCATCAAAAATACATAAGTCCATCTATAGTGAGATTAATCATATATGGTTCCTAAAATGGACTTATAATTCATATATCATACTGCTGAATATAATAAAACTAGTTTCTACTAAACAGGGACTTCCTGTAGGCCAGTGGTAGGCGATAAAGGCCAGTCGCACTTCGGTTGTGGGTTCGATTCCCACAGCCTTGTCCGATGTGATGGGATGTCCTCCATCCTCCAGGTTGTCCTTTTTCTAAAACTACATTACTATAACATCCCATAAATAATATCGAAAAAACTTCTATCCTTAAACAATAATAACTTATGTCCAACATAATCCATTCCAATCTTTAGGCTTATCCAAAATACTACAGTCCACTCTCATAATATAGTGAAAACGATTACCAGATATTTCATATAACAAGCATGTTAATACCATCGTTGATCCCCATATATCATAAGATATGTCTTGTTGGTCACATTACAAATATTCTAAGGCCTTAATCATTTATTCTCCTGAAAAATGAATACCCATTGAATCTTAGTAAAAATATGAGTGGTGTCAAAAGCTAACTCATTCCACATACCAAAAACCCAAAATTCTATATATTCAAACCATGATATAACTATTTCCTTATATCAGTCATGAGCTCATGAATACTATCAAACATTTAATTTTCTCCTTTTCCCTTCATTATGCGCATATAATCTATATTCCAAAAATATCTGAATAACCTTTCATGGATTCTGGTACCATTAATCAAACACTTTCAAAACATAAGGAAAGACAACAGTGTAACAATCCTTAGATGTCACTTTATTCCATAGTACCTTGAGATTACTTATACAACATTACACATGATAAACATGTAATCATTCCACTAAATTCTTAATGTGTTGACCGAACTTCAACAATTTTTTCATCTCACATATCATTTGTAGTCTCTTCATCATCATCAACATAAATACTACCCATACGACCATACTGATTCTCTTCATGAGACTTTCCCTTAGGGAATTGGTTTTCATAATGCCCGTACATTCTACATTTAAAACATTTAACCATTGTTGATGTCGTAGCAATACCATTATCCTCATCCCTGGTGTTAACTGAACCTTTTCCTTTGCACTTACTAGATTTGTGTCATTCTTTTCCACACCCAAAGCATCTTCCAGTTCCTTTGAAACATTCTCCTTGATGCCTCTTCCCACATGATTTACATAAGGTAAATTGAACTTTCTTTGCTCTATGATCATCATGAAACTCCATCTTTCTCTTATTATCCGAGTTAGGAAACATACCAAATTTTACTTTATTGATCATATTATGAGATTTCTAATTCGGCATAATAATGATGTTTGGACTTCCAAATCCCATTTCATTTGGTTGCTCATGAAAAATATCATTCCATTGTCCATCATATCTTCCATTCTCATGAATCATCTTGTTTCCAGCCATTTCCTAAAACCCGAAAAGAATAGTGTGAGAGGCAAAAATCATAATAAAGGGGGAGTAACTTCAATATCTAACATCTTTGGTTTAATATAATATTGTTACCATAGTTTTAGGACTATATCCTATACGTATACTTATCCTTAGGGACATCCTTAGACATACCTTAGAAATATCTCTAGGGATCTCACTAATGTTTTCACATCCTAGTTTCCAAAGGTTGACTAAACTTTTCCTCTGATACCAACTGTAGATACCCAAAGCTTGACGTACATGGATATTACATTACTTTAGCGAAATAATTAATATATTACAATAACAGACACACAAGGATCGTAACAGTTTTGTGTCTTTGGAAACTCAGAACGTAATCTTTTAATCGCGGTGAAAGATCTTCAACATCTCCCATAAAGGTCTTCCTACTTTTGTGTCCTTACCTAAAATCTTTCTTTTAATCCTGGGGGGAAAGAAAACATAAAAAGGGTGAGCTCAAATTCTCAATAAGGGTAATAATGGATAAAATAAAACATACCATATCCATTTGAACTTAAAAAAACATGAACATTAAAAATCTTGAACAACGACATAAAACATGCAAGTACATAAGGAATAGATCATAATGGGACGTAAATCATGATTAAATAGCATGGGAATAAAACATGTAATTATGGAATCCATTAAGCACATGTAATGATTTCCATAGTAGCCAAGGCATTGCTGCCAAGACCATCTTAGTGGACAAATTCCCTTTCTGAATCGATTTCACTCCTCGTTTCAGTCCTGTTTTACTGAACCGGTTTAACCTGCCGTTCCAGCCATGTCTATCTCATGAGATATAAATCTTTACCCAATGCAATGGAGGGAGATATATGTCCCACCCATCTCATAATGAAATCATTCTTACTTGTTCCACAAAATAAACATACATCATTCATAATAACCCAACAAATAAAATGGGTTTCATAAACATCATCCCACCATCACATAATCCATATAAAAGAAATAGATATCATTTCGTAATAAGAAAAGTGAAACCATTAAAATCATAGAGACATTACACTTGAAACATACACATATGAAATTATTTCATCTTAGATGGAAAATGGTTTTGATAAAACACTTGAAATCAATTCTTGAGGAAAATATCCTTTCTTCTTCAAAAACAATTTCTTTTCACAAAACGTCATGCAATTTTAAAAGAAATATATTTTGTTTAAAATAGTAATGAAATATTTTGGGGGAAGCTTCATGAAAATAATGCTTTATAAAACTGTAAAAATCTATTCGTGCCGTATAAGTTAAAAAAAATTTCTTTTCGTACTTTTGCCGAAAAAGACAAAAAGTACCTCGTAACGTAAACAAAAGAATGATTCCTTACATACCATGTAGTAAAAGTAAAAAATTGGTAAAAAGGAATTTAAACATACATGAAAACAATTTTATAAAACATGGACATGGATGATAGAAATAACCCCAGTAAATACATACGAATATGCAATCTTGGATAAAAATGAGATTTGCAAAATTATCCCTTACCTTAGGTCCGATTTGATTCGTAACTGTTCGAACCTCCTATATAATGATTTAAATAATGTTATTGACTTATTAGAGAATCATATTAATTGTTATGATATCATATATGGTTCACTTATGACTGTATATTACCAGTTCATTTTTAAATTCCATGTTAAAGAGCGTTCTGGGTAAAATTGTTTCATTTATCGTCCGTGTTTTGACTTGTAATTATTCATATGATTACTTAGATAATGATTACTTACATCCAGAATGTAAACATGATTTATATATAATATATATTCATAATATACATATATATAATAGATAGATAAATGGAAATAAATACACTGTTCATGGAGACGGTAGGCCGTACATACGCATGAACGTTGTTTTCGTTTCCTCATTGAATTGAATGGAATTAATTGGATGACATACATACATATATATAAATAAATACAGTATCATTATTATGTCATATATTTCATGATTACTTATTATATATACTTTATAATCATTTATGAATGGTTAATCATTGAGAATGAATCTCATCGCGTCGTGGAGACGGTATTCCGTACGTACGCACGAGCGATGATATCGTTCCCATGATCGTGGAATTTTATTGGAGTGTATGTATACTATTACATAATCAATATCAATTTATATTAATCATATATAGTTATTATTTAAACTATTATACCCATCCAAGTAAGGTGGTGGTGGAAAATAGATTACACCATGGCGTGGAGACAGTATTCCGTACGTACGCACGCGCGGTGATTTCATTTTCCGTAGGAGGGATAGATAGTGAAATAGGGTTGTTTCATAATTATAATAAAATATCAGTATATTAGTGATACTGATGTTATTACTTCATGCTGAAACAACTAATTAAGAAGATGTGGAAGAAGAAATAAAGATGAAAGAATCGGTAACGGGCATTACCTCTTCATTGAAGCGCTTCTTTGAGACCTCCTTTTAGGGCACTAAAATTGGTCTATGAATAAGACCAGGACCTCTAGGATGTCTCTAGGGAAGTGGAGAGAAGAAATTGGCAGAGGTTGGCCGAGCTTGAAGGCTCAAAGTCATGTGAGGAAAAGAGGGAGGAGGTTCCCTTTTATAAGGGAGGAGAGGGGCACCTTTGGAATAACTAAAAATATTATTTTATTATAAAGCCAAATTCGGTTTTAAATAGCTCAAAATTGATTTATTTCTAAGATAAGGTGGGTATGGTTCGAAATCCTGTCATCCAATAGAATTTAGACAAGTTTAGGTTCATATTCTAACCTTATCATTTAGATTTAACATTAAGTTAAATAATTTTACTTTTACCGTGTCTTCTTGTGTTCTTACACTATAAGATTAATAAACTTACTATAACAAGCCAAAATAACCCCAAGTTGTTTATTATTAATATATATAACCATATATAAGTCATTTGTCTGAACCTTATATTTTTAGGAATAAAATAACAATTAATAATATAATATTTTTTTAAAAACTATTTTATGTCAATTTTGACACTATTTAGTAATTGATTTTTGTGAAAATCATAACAGAATGATTAGTTCAAAAAAAGTTAATTATATAAATAAAAACATGTCATATTAACATATAAAATTAGTTTAATTCACAAAAAGTCTCAAATTATATTTATTTGGGTATTTATAATATCAATTATTCTAATTTTTCACTATTATGGTAATTACTGCATCATCATTGTGTCATAAATAAATTAAATTCATTAATGTCTAAAAATTATAAATAAAATATAATTATGTATGAAATCTTATTATATTTATAATGAATATTTACAATCGAATTTAGATTATGTATATCTCAATATTAAAAATGTTTTAGTATATAAACATTGATTTTAACTCTTTTAACTCTTCTTTGAATTAAATAATAATAATTGTCCTAATATAATCCTAGTGGGCCTAAATGGTCATATTTTATTCCTAAGGTTGTTTTTGGTCGAATTAAACTCATCCAATTGAATTAGGACATGTCTTAGGGTAATAATAATATCATTTTTACCGTTAATTACCCTATTTACTTTTAACCGTGATAAAAAAAGTAAAAAGTTACTATTCAAAAAAATTATTTTCAACTCATTGAACCACATTTTACTTACTAACATCAACCGTGTCTCTCAGATTTTTTAAATTCTACTCACAGAAGCGGTAAAATTAAGTTTTATGACAAATTCATTTTTTTAATCTACCACTCAGTGGTTTCACTATTCATCAAAAAATGAATGTTTCCAGAAAAATACGAAATATTAGGCCTAAGCTATATTTGATATTATGAACTCAAATATGATGTCTATTTTACCAAATTCAATAAATATCAGTTGCATTAATTAATTTAAAAATTAATTCCCGTCGTCAAAACAAATAGCGTGTTTTTAAAAGATAATAACTATCAAAAGATTGACACTTGTTTATGTCTGGTTTAAATGTGAAATTACATCCAGTGAAAAAAATTGTATTAAATTGTAAAAATATATTCTAAATATACATTAAACCCACTCAAATTAATAATTTACCACTATTAATTATTTCAATTAAAAAAGTTGTTTTTAATTAAAATTTAGTAATTTTCACTATTCATCAGAATATGAAAGTTATCCAAAAAGTACCAAAAATTTACCTTAGGCTAAATTTGATACTACGAATCAAAAAATGAAGTCCATTTTGAGAGATAAGATTTCTAAAATTTTAAAAGGTTGTTATTTCTATTCATAACAGCTAGTTTTAATAATATTTTAATAGCATATCGTTGTTTAGTGAAACTCGGTATTGCATACTACACACGCTATCAAGGAAGGTCGTGATTGCGTGTAATGCAAGGGAAGTCAAGGATGCGTGTTGTGCAAGCTCCTTTTGTTGTAGTGTACAACACAAGACATTAATGAAATTAAAAATAATATTTTTCATAAAATCTCGGGGTGTTACATTGATCTTCACTAGTCGCTCTACAAACATCATGTCATCCTCGATATCCAACTTCCCATAGTCGAGGACATGAAAATTATCATTTAGATACTGATGGAGTGGAGACACATAGAAAAAGTCATGCACCCTCAGTATCGGTAGTGGAAGCACCGGCTGATAAGCCACTTCGCCAACCCACCGCAACACCTCAA
Source organism: Viscum album (assembly GCA_963277665.1). Lineage (NCBI taxonomy): Eukaryota > Viridiplantae > Streptophyta > Magnoliopsida > Santalales > Viscaceae > Viscum > Viscum album. The sequence goes on from OY728131.1 coordinate 1,514,880,257, forward strand.
AGGGTCTGACGAACCTGAGAGAAAGCTTAATCACCCTGCCGAACCTCCATTTCCCAGGCTGAGGGGAGACCATCAAGAACACGTGGTCCCCGACCTCGAACTCCAAGGGTCTCCTCCTATGATTGGAATATTAATTCTTCCAGTCCTGAGACGCCTTAATCCTCTCTCATATAAGCTGAACCTTCTCAACTGTGCTCTGCATGACCTATAAACCAAGAACACCTACTTCCCTGACCTCTGCACAACACACGGGTGAGTAACACAACCACCCTTAAAAGACTTATAACAGAGTCATCCCAAAAGAAGATTGATATATATTGTTGTAAGAAAACTCTCCTAGAATAATTTGTTGTACCCTTGATCCCCAGAATTCCAAAAAACATTCTCATAGCGTATCCTCCATCGTCTAAAGGCTCTGCCCTGTCTGGCCATCCATCTGAGGGTGGAATATAGTGCTAATGTATAGCTTGGTGTCAAAATCATGTTGCAATACTTTTTAGACCCATGATGTAAACCTTGTATCCTGAAATGAGACTATGGATCTCGAAACTCCATGAAACCGCATCACCTCATCCACGTACCACTATACTAAGGCATCTGCCGCACTCAACTCCTTTATTTCATAGAAGTTAGCTGATTTCATCAGCCGGTCCACCATTATCCGGATAGCGTCGCAACCACCTTGAAATATGGGTTTCCCCATGAATAAATCCATCGAGACGTCATCCAACTTCCACTCAATGACATCTAAAGGTTCTAATATAACTCATGGGATGCGGTTTTCAACCATCACCTGCTGACACACAAGGCACCTTGCCACAAAAACTCCAATTAACCACTTCAACTCGGGCCACCAAAACTGACCCTAAATCCCAAGTACATTTTGGAAACTCCTAGGTGCCACACCAGGGGTGAGTTGTGGAACTCACAAAGAATTATCTAGTGCATTTCCACTTGGATGAACAACATTCCATGAAACAAAATTCGATTTTGACCATCTTATGACCACCCTTCTAGAGTATTTCTCGGGCTAACACGATCTCATATTACTTCAGCCTCTATGTCCCCCCACTGAGACTCCCATACCATCATCAATAGATAGGAATGCAATGTCATCTGGAACAAACAACCTCTACCATCCTCTACCCATGCATCTAGGTGTAGGGTAGCCAACTCTTTCATCACATTCCTATCGTCTTCTGATTCTCAAACCACATACTTTTATGACTTTGTAGACGCTCCTCTTCGTCACATTTTCTAAAGGAATGTAATGGGAAATGACTTATCACAAATTGATTCATCCTTTGAAGAAAATATCAAAAAAATCGACAATGGGATGAACAAGGAGAACATTGCCCATAGACCGTGCAAGTTCCCTCATAGTCGCGGAAGTCCACTTGCATGATGCATGATGGTCGCGCAAGTGACTTGCGCGACATAAGTGATAACTGCCTGGGGTCTTCTCCTGTCTATAAATAGACCCTGTGGCCCCCCATTTCGGTTGATTTTTTTTTTCAGAAACTCGGATTTGATCTCCTGGCACCCTAGTCTCTTCTCAAATCATCTAAAAGACTTCTAAGGCAATTTCTTACCTTGAACGGAAGTTCTAAAAAGGGGGAGGAAGGCTTAAGTGTTGAAACTCATCAACACTTGCGCGCCTTAGTGGCCAACCCTTAATGGAAAAGGCCACACTTGTGTGCCACCTTACTCCTTCAATAGAACTTGTGCGCCCCTTTTCTGGAAGAACCTCAAGAGGATTCTAAAGTCTTTAATCAAGAGTCGCTCAAGTATTACCCTGCCGGTTAACCTTCGCGCAAGTACCCATGTGTCGTGCAGGTATACCTGCGTGACCAGGACTTGCGCGCCCATGCAGTACCTGTGTGCATGCCAGGACTTGCGTGGCCCTGCCTTTTTGGGTGCCTTTATTTCTTATTTCACCCCTCTAAATCCATTCCACCTTTCTTATTCATGATTCAGTCTTCAAGACACTCTTCAAAGCCATTTATTGCATGATTTCTTGATTTGACTTCATTATCTGAAAGGAATTCTGTGAAATATCTCTGAAAACCTAGTGATTTACACATATTTATGTCACTAAAGATTGAGATTTCATTCATTCAACCTCATCTTTTAAGATGAGATAATCCTTAACCTGGGTCTCCTTTTCAGTAATAATCCCCAGTCATAAGTCTTCTAAATTGGGCATCCTCTTTAGGAGTAAGCCCCAAGTCCTCTAATTTGGGAATCCTCTTTATGAGTAAGCCCCAGATCCCCTAACCTGGGCCTCCTTCTCAGGAGTAAGCCCCAGTCACAAATATGGGCATCCATCTCAGGAGTAAGCCCGAGTCACAAATATGGGCCTCCTTCTCAAGAGTAAGCCCTAGTCTTATTTCTTCTTAACAAGTCCTAATTTACCTTTGATCTGGGATTCCTTCTCAGGAGTAAAACCCAATCACAAGTCCTATCCTAATTTGGGCCTCCTTTTTAGGAGTAAGCCCCAAGATAGAGTATTCAAATCTCTATGAAGCACATATACCTTTATGGACCCTGTTCTTGGATTTATTCCCTGAAGTAAATCATAATATTCATTTATCTGGATAGTCATTCATACATATGTCCCATATTATTTCTTATGATTGCATCTTTTATGGCACAATTGTCATTTTTTTACTAATACCTCTTGTTTCTCACACCGAGCATGACTCATGTGAGATTAGAGTGTAAATGTGATTATGACATTATTCTTTGATCTATCAATCATAAACATCATACTCCATTACTCATACTACGTGGGTTCTGATTCCTTTTCTAAACAAAGAATACGTAGGTAGCCCATCTGTGGGTTTCGATCCCAACTTTGAAATAATCCATGTCCTCCTGAATGACAATAAACTTCAAGGGCCCCACTAAGTGGATTTAAAACTAGCATGGTCATCATAATGACCAAGAGTCTTCTATATAAATGGGTCGAAGGGAACCATTGACCAAGAATCTCTAACAAATACAGATGATTCTTTATCAGTGAAGAACCTCAAATACATTTAAAAGATTCTCTAAATTTCGTACATATCAATCATTGATTTTCAGATCAAAAGGAAAACTCATTTTATATTTGGTAATGTAATAAGGATTCACGAACATAACTTAAAATTATAAATAGAGTCCCAGAGTAGACAATAATTCCCCTAAAAAAAGGTGTGATGAGTCTGACCTCCCATCCTCTCGACCAATTAAAATTCCTAAGCCTCATCAGTCCATAAACTAATGAGCACCTACCTTTGGAATGTAGGTCTGAATGGATGTGTAATCATTGGATGTTTCCGGTTCTACAAACATACCCATTAGAAACCGATCAGAATGTTTGAACTTCCCATCAAAGGAGGTCATCCCCAAAATCCGAGGGAAACAAAAATGATGAACCCGACGTGAATACTTAACCAAGTTAAAATGATGTTTTACCTATTTGTTAGGCCCCTATTTAAAACTCAAGAAGAGGGCCAACAAAAAAAATCATTGACATATGTGATCATCCAAAAGATGTAGTGGCTGAATTTATGATGATTACGTCTATTATATCCAATAGGCACTCTTTTCCACGATCTTCTTCATTTCTATAATGGATGCTCTCAAATTCACACCTGTGAATACTGCTGCTACAAATTCCACTGCTGCTACTCCTGCCAGATCATCATCCGTTGTAAGGACGATATCACCTACTCAATGTCTTCAACGTTGGGTATCAAACACGCTGGTTAAGGAGTACCGTCAACACAGTACCATCCCAACTCTGGAGGCTGCCCGACAAGCCCTCCAAGTAAACAACTCACATTGGTCGTCCATACAACGACGACCAGTGATCAAGAAGAAGGCGGTGCTGACTACCGTCTCCAACCGTTTTGGGTCGTTATCCACAGAACGCAATCACCATTCTCTCCCTTATTCTAGGGAGGTGAATGAGCAGGTCCCTCAGGGCCTTAATTCAAACAGGTTGGAGTCCTTCCTGAGGGCTCCCACCAACAATCGCCGCCAGACTCGTGCTGCAGTGCGCCCTCAACATGATGAGGGTACCGACTCCAGGTGTTCGGCTCAGGTTCCTCAAACCCCGAGCAGGCAAGACGAATCGCCATAGGCAAAGTCTGGTTAACAGTGAGCAGGTTCTCATCTCTGCCATCTCTGGAGAAGTCCACCAACCTAACATGGTGGAAAGCAATGAGCATGCACACACACTTGCCCATTTTAGTTCCGCTGTCCAGCAGACTCTTCTGGAAACATCACACCAATCTAGCTAGGCAATTCTGGAAGAGTAATATATGAAGGAACATACACCTGTTTATACATCATCAGCTAGTTAGTAGGCTCGTCTGACTACATATGATGGATCTCGTCATCTACGTTCGGAGAAGTGTAATCAACAGGCACACACACCTGCTAGTATTAACCAAGCCTACCAATAGTCTTGCTTGGTAGAATTCAGAGAAGTCAGTCGGAAAGCCCCGGTGAAAAATAGGAGGCAGACTTAACTCTCTTCCCCCATACTTGAGTACTGTTAGGATTCACTGACAGGAAATAGAGGAAAGAAGCAAGCACATACACCTACTCTAAGCTCGGAATGGATGTATATTCCCGTTCCATTAGCTGAAGTCACCAAGAATATTCTATCAATGGTGAAAGAGCAGAAGAAAATCCCTGCTCGTATTCTGGATGCCTGCCAGGATATTATAACAACTTCACCAGCATCTCAGGGAAAGACACATAAATCTATCCCTACCAGTGGAGTGACACATCAACAATTCACTTCAGAACAGCCACACACATCTGTTCCAGTCGAAGAGGATTTTCAGGCATACTCCCCCATATCATACAGACAACCAAGTCAGGCACATACACCTGATTTGAGTGGAGATCGTCAGCCTAACCTGGCCATAGTTCCTGATCAGGCACATACAGCTGCTCAGAGCAGCCACTTTTATCAATATGTGGTTTCCAAGGTGAGTAAGAAGGCGTCTAAGAAAAAGTCTCACCTAGAACAGTTAGGAGATCAAGAGCCAATCTGTAACAAGGCCTTGCTCGATGCTGGAGTTCTTGAAGCCCTCAGACAGTTATCTGTTGGAATTCAAGATTCTACTCCCTTAGTTCCCAATAATGGGAACATTAATTCCAAAGGTCTTCAACAGACACTTCCTCATGAAGGCTTGTTTCATGACAATTAGGTCAATCTCGAAGTTTCAACTTCAGATGAGAGCCACAGGAACCCTCTATGTGGTCAGAAGACCAAGGAGTATGAGATCTCATCCTTTTATATAACCCATTATAGTGGTCCTCCCCATGATGATGAATTTCGCTGTGAAAGTCCTCTCTACAGTAGTGATCCACATTTCCCGGAAAATGCTCTAGTGGACAATGTAGTGCCGAGAAAGCCCTCTTATATTGAGGCACATGCAAATTCGAAACCAGTCATGTCTGATGCTTCATTGCTAACAGGTGAAATACTTTCTCAATCAGAAGATATCCTAGGGTGTAAGTCATTCTCCGAACCACCCCTAAGTCATGCATCTTCTAGTTTTATCAATGATTTCTCTACCAATACTGTTGAATCCAATGAAGGAAAAAGGAAACACCAACTCTGGTCAAATCAGGTAGAAGAATCTTCATCAAATGATAAAGAGGAAATTCTAAGCATGAGAAAAAAACTCGCAAAAGGTGAAGTGCAAGTCATGTTTTGGCCTATGGCTGAATCTCAATATGACATTCCAAAAATGTTGACGGAAGATGAAATTCATGATATTCGTCTCAAAATATGGAAAACTCATTGTCAGTTGAAAATGAAAATATTATCTTCTGATGAATATGAAAATAATCTTAAGACAAGAGAAGGGTTACAACGTCATATTCATTTGGCATCTCTATCAGTCTCTCGATATCCGAAGGCTGAAAAGAAGAAGAGAGAACTTCAACATTCATGATTTGGTGAATTAAGAAGATTGTGTCATTTAATTACTAATGCCCCATATTGTATTCGTGTCAGAGGATGAGGTGTTCATGGAGCACTGCATTTCACGGTGCTCTCCAGTCTGCAAAGCCCGCTGAAAATGGTATCATGCATTGTTATCGCCCATGGCCAGCCACAATCAATGGGCTTTGTTTGTAATAAAAAGCTTTCCTAAGAACAAGCTTCAACTAGTTCCTCTCAAAATAAAGAATACAGAGAAAACGTTGTTGAATTACTCTTGCATCAAGAAAACGAGAATATTGATCAGGCCTCTCATTTGGATCAAGCACGTCATCAAGTGACAGAAGTTTCAGAAATTATCCAACGATCTTTTGAACCAGGTGATAAAAGTGGATACAGATTAATGCATCCAGCTAATTTCTGGACTAAGGTTCTCAAGATCAGGAGAGCGTTTAAGAAAGTCTCAGACATAGCATGTCAAGAGCCACCCCGGCTCGCCAGACTGGGGACTCTTTTAAACCAACCCTCGAAATCAACAAATAAGATTTGATGAGTTGAGAAGGAACATCCCTAGTCCACTGGACTGGGGACTTTTTCAAATCATCAATCCCCTCTTCAGATAAAGACATTTTTTTCTCGATTGGGGAAGAAGCCTCAAGAGAAACGAAGAGCCAAATTATCCGGAGATACCCTCCAAATTACGGTTCATCAAGACGTTCTTGAGGGATCGAATCAACAAAAGGAAATGTCTCATCAAAGACATGGAAGAAGATAATATCACAGAAATGTTGATAGAAGGGATGCGATGAGTTATGCATCAATCAATGTCATCAATGTTGTTGTTGCTGATCCAACAGATGAGGCTCACTCAGGGAACTCAGATGAAGAGGTTCCTGCTCAAGAAGATGTACGTACCGACACAAATGAAGAAGGTGTGCATACACGAAGTCAAAGGATTACTCATAACCTAGGTAATCCTTCGAGTAACCCACTTCCCCCTCTTCGAAAAGGATCCAACAAATGGAAGGGAAAGAACCAAGTTACATATCCTTCCTCTAGAGAAGGTTAATCGCTCTCACTAGAGAAAAGGTTTGCACAACAGGAGGAAGAAATGAAGGATATAAGAAGGTTGAATGCAGAACTACATCAGCGTAGTCTTATTCTTAAGCATGCTGGAGTCAGTGAGCCAAAGGAATTTGTTGCAGCTACTGAGATGGATCAAGAATATCCTCCCCTATCAGTACACCCTCACAGGTCTATTCCTACGGGTCATGTGCAACAACAGTTGGCAGTGCTACCCTCAGTTGCAGCACCAATCTCCACAACTGTTCAAGATCCAGTCATTTCACCTACCCAAGTGCAAGTTCAACCGGATGTTTCTCAAAAGTTAATAACTACCATTGAGTCATTAACAGCTCGGTTAGAAACTATGGATGGGAAACGTGCGTAGGTTCAACCAGAAATGAAATTTTACCCTGAATGGGTAGATTCAATCTCTCCTTCATCCAGTTTTGGAAACCCTGTATTCCCTATTTTCAATGGATCAGGCGATCCTGAATAGCATTTGACGGATTAGGTGTCTTGTTGCGATCCTACGATGGGAACTCCGGAGCAACAACAAGCAGTGACACTTAGATGCTTCGTGCGAACCTTGCAAGGACCAGCTTTTGTTTAGTATACAAGCTTGCAATCCTGGTCAATTACCGGATGGGAGGATCTTCGCCAAAAATTCCTCCTTCAGTTCAGCTCAATGTTTCTAAAGACAACAGTTTTCGATCTTACAAACTGTAAGGAAAGGGAGAATGAAAGGGTCTCTGATTTCATTGCTCGATGGAAGGGATTAACATATTCCTTGAGTTTAGAACTCCCTTAAGAATAATTGTTGCCAATATGTGTGGAAAATCTACGTGACGAATTACGCACACCATCAATCCCTGTGAAATACACAGGAGGGGTTCGAAACCTTACTTTAATCGCTCAGCAGATTGAAGATTCCCTTATACAGGCTAAGGATAAATCTCGTGTAATTCCATCAGCTCCAGGAAGGAGAATGGGTAAAGCAGAAACTTCTACAGTTATGCTTAAACAAGCACGTTTACCTATTTCTACCTCAAAACCTTCATCTTCTTAAAGGGCTCCACCTTATGAGTTCCAAAAACAAAGGCTATTTCGTCCAGACGATCAAAGAGATCAAAGACGAAAACGATTTGAGGATTTGAAGAGCAAAACATACTCTTTCTGAAATGAACAAGTTCCTGGTTACTTCATTTCGGCTTTGTAAAAAAATTTGGTTCAATTTCCAATGCCCAAGAGGCCAAACAAGATAGGAGATGAAGAACGTCCCAATTATTGCCCTTTTCATCAAATGTTGGGGCATCCCATCCAGCAGTTTTTTGTCTTCAAAGACCTCCTGCAAAAGATGGTCAACTTGAGACAAGTCAAACTGAAAGGTTCTTCAGCTCAGGTAGCATGTGTTACTACTACAGTTCCAGAGGAGAAAGGGGAATGGAAAGAAGTCAAAAGAAAAAATGCACATGAGTATGATGATTTAATGGTTAGAAGGACAATCAATCGAATTCATGCTATTTTGAAAACACAATTAAAGAAACCAATTGCGTCTTCTTCCATGAATGTTGCAGAAAAACCCTCTTCATCAGAGGGAAAGTCCTCAAAGAAATGACATGATTCAAAGAAATAAAAAGAATCAGAAGAAGATGAGTATGTGTCAAAGCCTAAGTTGTCTTTGACTTTGGTAGACATCATGCCATCTACTTCAAAGCCACGGGCACCGCCCCACCAAACGACATAGCCTAAACAGGATAATCAGGCAGAGTATTCATCAGACGAAGAGTTAATCTTTTGTTCTGTTAATATGATTCAATTAACAGATCCATATGTCAGTCGTAGTTTTGATTTCAATATGCCAGAATTCCCTGTATCAAACAGGGGAATCAGAGGATGTTCTAGGGGCTCAGGATACAAGGGAAGACATGGATCTTTCAGAAGCCACTATTCCAATTTTAGCCCTTCCGGAACTGTGTACACAACATAAACTCATGGTAGAGACCTTCAGCGAGCTCAGAAAGAACAAGAAAGTTTTTCCACCAATAGAAAATTCAGTCATGGAAAAGTTATTTTGGAAGACCGGTTGAAGGTTACATCTTCTTCCTCTCAGCAAGTAAATTGATCCAATCAGTCTAATCATCCAAAACCAAGAATATTTCCAACTCCTATCCCAATACAAGATGCATCAACTTCAAAATTATCTGCTTCCAAGGTACCTGCTAAAACACATATTCTTATTGGGAAACACAGACCTCTGGATCAAAAGTATGATATATTGAAACACTTGGACCAAGTACCAACCATGTTATCAATTCTGGATGCTCTGAATCTATCAAAATATCTTCGGGAAGCACTCATCGAGGCTTTTTCAAGTCCTCAAGAGTTTGAAACTGAAATTGCTGCAGCTGAAGTCTATCACATACAGAATAATCTTGCAGAATACCATGCAATAATATCTTTTAATGATGAAGATGAAGATGATGTTGTGCATGGACATATCTTTTCTGGCAAGGTCAATGGCGTAGGCATCCGAAAAACTTTCATTGACAATGTTTCAGGAGTCTACCTCATGCCCATTCGTACACTTCGTCGATTGAGCCTCACAGAATCTGATTTATCTCCTTCTACCATGATGTTACTAGGATATGATAAAAATGAACAAGAAACAATGGGCGAAGATACACTCAGAATTCAGTTTGGAGATCTTGTGTCCAATTCGGATTTCATGGTTGTTGATCAAGACTCATCCTTCAACATCTTACTTGGAAGACCCTGGCTACATCAACATGTGGCTATCCCTTCATCATACCATCAATGTCACAAATATTGTTTCGATGGTCAAGTTGGGACATTGCATGGTGATAAGGCCCCTTTCAAGACATGTGAGTCTCAATACATTGAGGCAGAATTCTATCACATGAAGGGAAGGGAGAAATCCACAACAAAGGAGATTACCAAAGTTAATGCTCCATATGGTTTGGAGAAAATTCTAGTAAATCCATTTACACATGTGAGTATAGATTATGTGTTTCCAATCATTCAAATTTTCAATATAGACCCAAATGAAAATACTCTTATGGAACGATCCATAATGTCAATTACCACAATCGAGCCAGCCAACATGGGAGAAATTGGTAATCAACCAAGCAGTGATGAAAGCACAAATGGTGACGTCTTCATTTCAACTGCTGAAATCCAACAAATCTATTCTTTTCCAATTAGGACAGAAGAATTTATATCAACATAGGAGGTGAACAATGATGTCGATTCTCAATACATCATCTCCTCTTTATTACCCAAAGAAGACCCTTCATCATCAATCGGGTTGGAAATGGAAGCTTCTTCTTCAAGATATGAAAATTTTGACATATCTTCGGATCATGAAAATTCTACGTTATCATCTACTATGAAAGTAGAAAAGGAAGAAATAATACTTGAAGAAGAAGAAGAGGAAAATCTAAGAGATGCTCCTCCAGCATTTGAAGAGGGAATCTCTACCACTGTGGATGAACTCATAGAAATAAATCTGGGTATAAAAGAAGATCCACACCCCACTTTAATCAGTGTGTCCATGACTCTTGAAGAGCATGAGATGTATATTTCTTTTCTAAATCAAAATAGAGATATATTTTCCTTGAACTATATAGAAATGCCCAGGCTTGATCCTGATGTTTCTACTCATCATTTGGGTTTACTAGAAGAACATCGAGGATTTAAGCAAGCCGCGAGAAGAACACACCCAACTTATACTTCCAAAATTGAAGTTGATGTGGATAAGATTATCGAAGATAAATTCATCAATGAAGTTCAATATCCCAAATGGTTGGCTATTATTGTCCCTGTAAAGAAGAATAATGGACAAATTAGAGTTTTCATCGATTTCAGAGATCTTAATCGACATTATCCTATGGATGATTTCCCAGTTCCGATTACAGAACTTCTAATTGATACAACAGCTGGATGTGAAGCACTTTCCTTCATGGATGGATATTCCAGATATAATCAGATCCAAATGGCCCCAGAAGATGAGGAATCTACACCCTTCATAGCCCCTCAGGGTGTGTTTTTCTACCAGGTAATGTCCTTTGGCTTAAAGAATGCAGGTGCAACTTATAAGCGTGCCATGCATGGTATCTTCAAACCCATCATAGGGAAGTTTGTTGAATGCTATGTAGATTATTTGGTAGTTAAATCCAAAAAACTTTCTAATCACTTGGCTGATTTGGAAGTCATATTTCGCAGTCTTCAGCAACATAATTTGAAGATAAACCCCTTAAAATGTTCTTTTTGGGTAACCTTAGGAAAATTTATCGGCTTTGTTGTACGCCATCGTGTTATTGAAGTCGATCATGAGAAGACCAAGTCAATACATGGTATGTCACCTCCTCAAAATTTGAATGAATTAAGAGGAATTCAAGGACACTTAGCCTATATTAAGCGTTTCATCACCAGTTTAGCAGGAAAAAGTTTACCCTTCACCAAATTGATGAAGAAGGGAGTCACTTACCAGTGGAATGAAGAATGTAAAGAAGCATTCGATATTCTCAAGAAATACTTCTTGAGTCTGCCGGTACTCATGCCACCTATTGATGGAAGACCACTTATCCTCTACGTGATAGATCTAGAGCAATCATTGGGTGCCTTTCTTGCTCAAAAGAATGATGATGGGAATGAAAACAGCATCTACTATCACAGTCGAACCATGATTGAAGCAGAAACTCGGTATTCAAGTATTGAGAAGTGCTGTCAGTCATTAATCTTTGCAGTTCAGAAGTTGAGACACTACCTGCAACATCACAAGGTCCAATTGGTATCTCGCAATAACCCGGTCAAATTTATCCTTAGTCGTCTAATTCTTATAGGACGTCTGGCAAGGTGGTTAGTTATTTTTCAGCAATTTGACATTCAGTATGTGTCTCAAAAGGCGATAAAGGGCGAAGCTCTGGCTGATTTCCTGGATGAACACCCTTTAGTGGAAGACACATCTTCAGATATTGAAATCCTTGATGAGGAAGACTTCTCTATTCAAGAAAGTCCTCAGGCATGAGAAATGTATTTTGATGGTGCTTACAGAAGTCCAACAGGGAGGAAAATGGAAAATCCTAAATTCAAAAATGTTGTCTTAGGAATTGTGCTCATTTCTCCAGAAAATGCAGTGTTACCATATTCCTTCTTATTCTGGGAAGGTGGTACCAATAATGAAGTAGAATACCAAGCTCTCATCGTAGGCTTGGAATTCAAACTTCAAGCACAAGTGAATCACTTAAAGGTGAAAGGTGATTCAGACCTGGTAATCAAACAAGTCAATGGGGATTATGCCATCAGAAAAGAAGAACTAATCCCTTTGTATGATCACGTCAGAGAGTTAATGTCAGAATTCCCTTTGGAACCGACCTTTTATTATGTCCCAAGATCACAAAATGCTCAAGATGATGCACTGGCTAATATAGCCATAGCTCTGGAAGATCCAAATCGGGACGAGACAACCATCAGTATTTCCCACCGTCATGAAATTTCACCGTATGTTTAAATCAGAACAGAGGAAATTAATGAAATTTGTCCCATTCATGAACCTTATGGTCATACTACATGATGGATGTCACCTATCAGGGTATACCTTCAAAACGGAACACTTCCACCTGATAGAGCTGAGAAAGAACAAATCTGACGACGTGTGGTCAATGTTACTCTTTATGATAGCCCAGATCACCTAGAGAAAATTCTCTACAAACGTTGTTTTGATGGAGTTCTCTTCAGATGAATTGATGGTGAAGAGACAATGGTTGTCATGAAAGAAGTGGATGCATGAGTTTGTGGTGCCCACCAGTCTAGACATAGACTGTCTGATGAGATTCGAAGGCATGGATACTTTTGGCCTTTAATGATACAAGATTGTGTCTATTTCAAAATGAAGTGTCATTCACACCAAGTACATGCAAAATTCATTCATTAACCTCCATAGTTGCTTCATACAGCTAAATACTCATGACCATTTTATAGATGGGGAATGGATGTGGTGGGACCTTATCCTTCGGCTACGGCCAAGAAGTTTAAGTACATTCTTACTACTACTGACTTCTTTTCCCAATGGGCAGAGGCAATACCTCTCAAGGAAGTTAGTTCTAAATGCGTTGTTAGCTTCATCAAGTCTAACATCATTACCAGATTTTGTGTCCCTCATACCATATTGACAGACAATGGCAACATCTTCGTGTTCATCCGAGATGAAGAAGTTGTATAAAAAATACAACATAAAATCCAACCATTCATCTCGGTATCATGCAGCGGCCAACGACCAGATAGAAGCCTTTATGAAGATTCTTTCAAATATACTGCAAAAGATGGTGGATAAAGATAAGAGGTCATGGCATGATAAACTCTTTCATGCTTTATGGCCTTATCGGACTACGACCCGCACTGAAACTCGGTCAACTCCATATTCATTGGTATATGGAACAGAAGCCATTTTGCCCATTGAAGTTCAACTACCCTCGCTCAGAGTTTCCATTTGTGATCAATCATCAACATATGAACAATCTCAAAAGCGATTGAATGAATTGGAATGGTTAGATGAGAAAAGATTGAGCACTTTTCACCACTTGGAAGTCTATCAGAATCGAATAGCACGAGCTTTTAACAAAAAAGGTCATCTTCGTTCATTCACTCAGGGAGAATTGGTATTAGTTCTCAGAACTCCAATGATACCAGGAAATAAACCTCCCAAGCTTGATCCAAAATGGGAAGGACTATATTCAATACATAGGGTCTACTCCAATGGGGCGTATTCATTAATCTCGATGGATGGAGGACTCATCACTACTCCAACCAATGCCGGATTTTTGAAGAAGTATTTTGTATAAACTGCAAAATACCTCTTTATTCCTTGATATATGACATTAAACTCTACATCAACAGTCCATACATATGAACTTAAACTATTTGTATTAATTTTTTTCCTCACTGCATGACATTAAACTGCAAAGTCCCTCTTTCATCCTTGCTATATGACGTTAAACTATACAACAACGGTCCATACATATGACCTTAAACTATTTTTATTAATTTTTGTCCTCACTGCATGACATTAAACTACAAAGTCTTTCTTTCGTCCTTACTATATGATGTTAAACTGTATAGCAACGGTCCATACATATGACCTTAAACTATTTGTATTAATTTTTGTCCTCACTGCCTGACATTAAAATGCAATGTCCTTCTTTCTTCCTTGCTATATGATGTTAAACTATACAACAACGATCCATATATATGACCATAAACAATTTGTATTAATTTTTGTCCTCACTACATGAAATTAAACTGCAAAGTCCCTCTTTCGTCCTTGCTATATGACATTAATCTATATTGAAACGGTCCATACATATGACCTTAAACTATTTGTATTAATTTTTGTCCTCACTGCATGACATTAAACTGCAAAGTCCCTCTTTCGTCCTTGATATATGATGTTAAACTATAAAACAACGGTCCATACATATGACCTTAAACTATTTGTATTAATTTTTTTCTTCATTGCGTGACATTAAACATCAAAGTCCCTCTTTCGTCCTTTCTATATGATGTTAAACTATACGGTAACGGTCCATACATATGACCTTAAACTATTTGCATTACTTTCGACCCACACGAAACTGTGAAAAAGTTCCCTAAATGGTCTAGTATGACCTTAAACTACAACTAGGTCCTATATGACCTTAAAATACATCAATGGTCCATTATGAATTTAAACTGCATCATCAACGGTCCATGTATATGACCCTAAACTATTTGAGAGTCCCTTACATCCAGTAAGACATTAAACTGTGATGTCCTAACTACATGGCGCTAAACTGTATAGAAGTCCCTTATGTCCGGAAAGGCGTTAAACTACATAATCATCAAAGGTATTGTATTAACTAAACTACATTTTTGTCCAGCATGAAATTAAACTGCACCATCCACGGTCAATGAATATGACCTTAAACTATTTTCACTTTTTTCCAACATGACGCTAAACTGTGGAAAAAATCCCCAATGCATCCAACATGATGTTAAATTGTGTACTCTTTTGTCCTCACTACTTGACATTAAATTGCACAGTTCCCCTTACGTCCTCCATGAAATTAAACTGTACTTTGTCCCTGCTACATGACACTAAACATTACAACACCAATAGTCCTAACTGCAAGACTATAAACTACATAGTCCCCTTATATGTCCTACATGACATTAAACTATGCATCGTTAAGGTTGTTGTTACCTCTTGTTTCTCACACCAAGTATGACTCGCGTGAGCTTAGAGAAAACCGCAACCATAACACTCTCTTTGGGCCACTAACCATGTGTAAGTCCCATCAACAACATTTTTTAGGTCATTGTCCCCAAGAACAACTTGATCATTAATTCATTCCTTAATTTAACTACACAGACTTTGATCCTTTCCTTCTAGGCTGGGTATGTAGGCAACCTCCTAATGTACAAGTCCAAAACCAATCTCTTCACGTTGGTTCATCTCCATCTCATACGATGTTGATTCGTGAAACCTCCCCTAGAATCAATATCTTTACATTGGTTCACTTTCATCCTTGCTATACGATGTTAAAATATACAACACTTTTGTCCAGTATGACAATAAACTACAATATTCTTTGATACCCTCACCTAGGAGGGAACCATTATTTACATTGATTTTTCAATCATGTTTCATTTCAAAGACTACGTGTATACATGGCAATGCCCAATCCTTTTATCTTGGGTTAAACCATCATTATACTAAAATCCCCTTTCACCCTTTACATGTACAAACAAAATTTGTACAAAGCGGATTTCTAGAACTACGTGGGCTTGATTCCCATCCTTATGGGATACATAGGAATGTTTAAGTGTCCCTCTAATCTAGCCCTAAGTCTTTGGGCCTAAACCCAAATTCCATTTTCAGTCCCCTGGATGAAAAGTCCATATGAAAACACACACTGTGTATTTCTTATAATGGTCCAAGCACTATGACCCTAAACTATGATCTCTAATCCTTTTGTCCCACAAGACGTTAAAATGTAGTTTATGAACTACGTATGTCTTGATTATCATCCTTATGGGATATGTAGTGAAGTCCAATATTTCAATTCAGGACCGAGCCACAACATGATTACAGTTAGAATTGATCTGTGTATCTCTGTATACATTGGACAATACCCATTTTTTATGTGTCATAATCCTATCCTTAAATATTTTCAGATCTTAATAACCCTTTTCACGACTTCTAGTCACAAAAATGTCAAACTTATGAGAGTTATTTTGCCTGACTATGCAACACCTGCGCATAGGTGTCCTTGCATAAATAGTCTACATAACAGTCCAGTTATCCAAAAGATACTATTATCTGACTATGCAGCCAATTCCATTAGGTGGAATTGCATAATTCAACCCCCTAACGGGTTTTTCGGATAGTGGTAACTTCATTCTTGGGAATAAATCCTCTTTTTTCATTATTCGTCTTAAATGATAGTATGTAAGGATCCGCAAAAACAGCCATCCTTAACATATTTCTCCCATATCATTTTTCATGATCTGAAAGTATGCAAGTCTATGGTTTATATTCTCTTTCCCTACTTTTGGTTCAGACCTTCGTAGGAGTGATATTCATCCAGTTCTTCGATAATCTTGTTTGGAAATATCTTCTCTATATCCAAGTACCTCTTTCCATAAAACAAACTCTATATTTGGAAGATTTGAATCTCCATAATCTTTCACTGGCTTTTAGCACTAAGAATGTAAATTTCTGAGAGTTCTTTTTCCTGACTATACAACACGTTCCCATAGGCGGACTTGCATAAATAGTCTACATAACAGACTTGTTAGCTAAAAGATACTATTTATTTGACTATACAGCCAATGCCCTTAAGTGGCCCTGTATAATTCAACCCCCTAACGGGTTTGTTAAATATTGGTAACTTCCTTCTTGGAAAATACTTCTTCTAATGCCTTTCAGCTCTTTTTCATATCGTTCCTCAGATTCAAATATTCTTAAGTCATAGTTTACATATTTTTCATCATACTTGAGTATGGTACTATGTTTTCAGATGAGTTTTCAAGGAATTGAGTCAATTCTAATCCATTTCGGTCAAAGATATTTCGAGCTTAAACATTATCATTTTTATGTACGATGTGCATGACTTTAAACTTCCCACAAAAGACAAAGGAACTCTGAATAAAAGTCATGTTCCATCTCACTAAACATATATTTAGTATGATTTAAGTAACATTGAGCAATTAAAACGTTCAAGTTTGTAGGTTTATTTACATTAATCTTAGTAAAAATCTAACTATGCTTTCTAGGCCCAATGGCTTAGGTAAAATCTAAAACATGTAGAGAAAGAATGCAGGTACAAATGATTGAAGAAGAAAGTGTTTTTCATTGGTACATAAGAGATAGAAGGACATCCACAAAATGGAGTCTCTTCTCTTTTACAATAATTACAAGAGGATTTCAACACAACTCTTCATTTGATTTATGGAATCCTGAGATTCATCAACAACCACCTAGAAATCATTCATTCAACTGGATACAATAAGAGATGTAGTGATACCAGCTCTTCTTGGAACAGTTGTAAAAGGATTTTCTTGAGTGTGGTTTGAGGAAAATTTTCTGTTGATCAAACAGTGACTCTATTTCTGTCCAAGAGACTTGGAAGATGGATACATGGATTTGAGAATGGAGCATTGGAAGTAAAGATCCATTTGGAGAGAGTAATCTTTTCAGATATTGCTCTAATGCCATGATTGTCTTCTCTCCACCAACCGGTAACGGAAAACATTTCAGCCCATGGGTTTACCATTTTTATATCTGTAAGGAAATGGCATAGAAGGAAAATTCGAAAGTTCACACAATTGTTGTTGCTCTTAATGCACAACATAACCGAAATAGAGGAGTAGTAATGCAACTGCATTTCAGGTGTATAGTTCTTTGCATTTGGAACATTGAATCCTTGTAGATGACCATGACCATATAGGGATAGGTAGATTCTCTGTGGGCAATTAAGATTATATTTCTTCAAGTACTTAGCCAAATCTGAGAAATTGTTGTCACAAATATCGTAGTAATCATGGCCAATGATTTTCATCATATCATCTATCTAGTTGCTAGCCAATTCATCAACAATTCCGGGTCTAAGAGCCATTGATTCTGCACAAGAGTTGGATAAATTAACTCTTAAATGGATTTATTTTTCATAATATTTGTGATGAAATTAAAAAAATGGCTAAGGCATTAAGGCGCGCAAGTATGGATGTGTCGCGCAAGTGTTAAATGTGCCGTGCATGTTTTTGTCACGCATGTTTCACCGCACAAGTCCTATTACCTTGACAGCAGCGCGACGACGGGGAAACAGCAGAAAGAAGAGACTTGCGTGGCAAAGATGACTTGTGCGGCGAGAGGTCGAGAAATTCGGAATCAGATGCTATGTGTGGCCAATGACTGTGTATTTATAGGCCATGAGACCAATCTGCGTGCCTGCACCCAGTGTGCTTCAGCCCTGCATGACACAAACCTGCGCGCCAAGTGTTGCGCAATGAACACTTGTGCGCCACCTTTCATTTGGATGTCTTCTTTTTCCCTCAGAGACACATCCTCATTTCATTCGGATCCAACTCTGAGTGGGGGACTTTTTTTGACGCTCCTCTTCGTCACATTTTCTAAAGGAATATAAAGGAAATTGAATTAGCACAAATTGATTCACCCTTTGAAGAAAATATCAAAAAAATCGACAAAGGGATGAACAAGGAGAACATTGCCCATAGGTCATGCAAGTTCCCTCATAGTTGCGCAAGTGAATTGCGTGACCTAAGTGATAACCACCTGGGGTCTTCTCCTGCCTATAAATAGACCCTGTGGGCCCCCAATTTCGGGAGGATTTTTTTTCCAGAAACTCAGATTTGAGCTCCCGGCGCCCTAGTCTCTACTCAAAGATTCTGAAACACTTATAAGGTATTTTCTTACCTAGAAAGGAAGATCTAAAGAGGGGGAGGAAGGCTTAAGTGTTGAAACACATCAAAACTTGCGCGCCTTAGTGACCATCCCTTAAGGGAAAAGGCCACACTTGCGCGCCGCCTTACTTCTTCAATAGAACTTGTGTGCCCCTTTTTCTAGAAGAACCCCAAGAGGATTCTAATGGCTTTAATCAAGAGTCGCTCAAGTATTACCCTACTGGTAAACCATCACGCAAGTACCCATGTGTCGTGTAGGTATACCAGCGCGACCAGGTCTTGCGTGCCCACACAGTACCTGTGCACCTACCAGGACTTGCATGCCCCTGCCTTTTTGGGTTCCCTTCTTTCCCATTTCACCCCTCTTAAGCCATTCCACCTTTCCTATTCAATATTCAGTCTTCAAGACACTCTTCAAAGCCATTTATGGATTGATTTCTTGATTTTACTTCCTTATCTGAAAGGAATTCTGTGAAATATCTCTCAAAACCTAGTGATTTAAACATCTTTATGTCACTAAAGATTGAGATTTCATTCATTCAACCTCATCCTTTAAGATGAGAGAATCCTTAACCTGGGTCTCCTTTTCAAGAATAATCCCCAGTCATAAGTCCTCTAATTTGGAAATACTCTTTATGAGTAAGCCCCAAGTCCTCTAATTTGGGCATCCTACTTAGGAGTAAGCCTTAGATCCCCTAACCTAGGCCTCATTCTCAGGAATAAGCCCCAGTGTCAAATATGGGCTTCCATCTCAAGAGTAATCCCCAATAACAAATATGGGCCTCCTTCTCAGGAGTAAGCCCCAATCTAATTCTTCTTATCCTATCCTCATTTACCGTTGATCTGGGATTCCTTCTCAGGAGTAAAACCCAATCACAAGTCCTATACTAATTTGGGCCTCCTTTTCAAGAGTAAGCCCCAAGTTAGAGTATTCAAATCACCATGAAGCACATATACCATTATGGACCCTGTTTTTGGATTTATTCCCTAAAGTAAATCCTAATCATTATTTATCTGGGTAGTCATACATACATAAGTCCCACATTATTTTTTATGATTGCATCTTTTGTGGTATAATTGTCTATTTTTTACCGATACCTCTTGTTTCTCACAGCGAGCATGAGTCACGTGAGCTTAGAGTGTAAAAGTGATTATGACATTCTTATTTGAGCCATCAATCATAAACATCATACTCCCTTAATCGAACTACATGGGTTCTGATTCCTTTTCTAAACAAAGGATACATAGGTATCCCATATGCGGGTTCGATCCCAACTCGGAAATAATCCGTGTCCTCCTGAATGACAATAAACATCAAGTGCCTCACTAATTGGCTTTAAAACCAGCATGGTCATCATACTGACCAAGAGACTTTTATATAAATATGTAGAAGGGAACCATTGACCAAGAATCTCTAACAAATACAAATGATTCTTTATCAGTGAAGAACTTGAAATACATATAAAAGATTCTCTAAATTTCCTACATATCAGTCATTGATTGTCATATCAAAAGGAAAACTCATTTTATATTTGGTAATGTAATAAGGATTCACGAACATAACTTAAATCTATAAATAGAGTCCCAGAATTGACAATAATTCCCCTAAAAAAGGTGTGATGATTCTGACCTCCCATCCTATTGGCCAATAAAAATTCCTAAGCCTCATCAGTCCATAAACATATGAGAACCTAACTTTGGAATGTAGGTCCGAATGGATGTGGAATCATTCGATGTTTCTAGTTCTACGAACAAACCCATTAGAAGCTGATCGTAATGTTTGAACCTCCTATCAAAGGAGGTCATCCCCAAAATCCGTGGGAAACAGACTTCCTTCTCAAGCCATCAGCCACCATATTCACCTTTCCTTAGGTGTAGGAAATTTCAAAGTCATGGTTTTGAAGAAACTCCATCCACCTCCACTACTGCATGTTCAGGTCCCATTGGGAGAAGATATACATCAAGATTTTGTGATATGTGAAGACCATGAAGCATTCCCCAACGAGGTAATTCCACCACAACTTTAGTGTGAACACAACCACTAAATGATCCATATCGTTTGTTGGTTAGTTAAGTTAATGGGGACAAAACTACATAGTCCCATAAGATATCACCCCTACTGTTGCATCAGTACAAACCCCAATCCTTGACTAAAAAAATCACAGAAGACCACAAACATCACCCCTTCTTCTAGAAAACTCTACACTGGGGAACTAACCAAATTCTGTTTTAGATAACTGAAGGCTATCTAGAATAGATCACTCCTCCCAAAATCCTAGTATTTCATGGTCAAGGCTATCAAATGTTCTATAAATCAGAAAAAGATGGGCACAATTCTTTGGTAATAACCTACTAGACCAAGGAAATTACAAACCTCTACCACATTAATGGGTGATGCACAAAAACAAAAACCTCGAACTTTGAAGGGTCCACTGCTATTCCCTGCCTGGACACCACGAGTCTAAGGATGTGTATCTCTCGCATCCAGAACAATCACTTGGACAACTTCCCATTGAGCTGGTGTTGTGAGAGGACCTCTAAAACCATCTTGAGATGCTCGGTGTGATCCTCATATGATCTTGAGTAGATCGGGATGTCATCGATAAACATGATTATGAACCAGTACAGATATTCCTGTATGACAGAGTTCATGAGTCCCATGAACATGACTAGTGTGCTCATAATGTCGAAAAGAATAACCATTAACTCAAAGTGCCCATATCTTCACCTGAAGGCAGTCTTCATGATGTCACCCTCCTTCACCCTCAATTGGTGATGTCATGAAAATAGGTCGATCATGGAGAGCCATCCCGCCCACTTCAACTGATTAAAAAGGTCATCTATCATTGGGAGGGGGTAACCGTTCTTAACTGTTACGTGGTTCAGCCTTAGATTTCCTATACATAGCCAAAGACCACCATCTTCCTTTTTTTGAGAACAATACCAGAGCACCCAACAATGATGTGTTTGGTCGAACAAAACCCTTCTCCATCAGATCATCAATCTGGATCCATATCTCCCGCAACTCAAAAGGCGACATTCGATAGAGATACATCGAAATCAGATGAGTATTAGGTTTCAAGTCTATCTCGAACTCAACATCACGTCAAGGGGGGTAGAGTCACCACCTCTCTAGAGAAGACATCCATGAACTCATTGATGATACCATGGACATCCACTATCTCTGTATCTTACAACTCCACCGATAGCTCAGCTAAAAAGGAAAGGAGGTGCTCCACTCTCCATCTACTCTCCTAGAAACAACAATCACCAAAAAAAGATACACATTGGACACACACATCTAAAAACACTACCCTTCTCTGAAAGTAGTGAATAATGGAACACACATAGAAAAACAGTCGAAGCCTAGAATGACATCATATGGCAGCATCTACAGCAAAAGGTGGACCCCAATAGACTGGTGTTGTCCCAAAATCATTCTACATCCCCAGCAAACATGAGACAAGCTGGTCTGACATCCGACTAGTGTACTCAAAACCAAGGGCAAGGGAAGACTCTCTGCATTAAGGCCTAAAACATGGGCTAGAATTGTTGCAAAAAAGAAGTGCAAAGCTCATGAATCAATCACTGTGCAAGACATAGTGTTAGAAAAGCTGATCATACCTCATACAACCTCTGGACCTGTCGGAACTACTACATATGCAGAGTGAAACTTCCCACAACAAAATCATCTTCCCCTTGAGAATCAGTCACTTCCTCGACCACGCCCTGGTCAAGGTCCTTGAGGATCACCCTAGGGTCGAACTCCTCCAGCATCATTTACTCTTGGAGGAGTGGTAGCTTTTCATCCCTACTACTACTGTTGAAATGGCCTATATGGAAACTGATACTATTGAGATGGGTGTTCAAGATCCCCACCCCACTATACTGCACTCGATCTGGGCACTGATTCTGAAGGTGCCCACGCCTTCCACAATTGAACCATCTCAATCCTGGGCCCATAATAAAGGGGAGTGGACCAAGAGACTGAAATTAGAACTACTGGGGCCTGCTCCCCATTGGTCGAAACCTGGAAGGTCATGATGTTGTAGGCCTACTACCGATGGCCTTTCCCTTTGATGAGCCCAACTGGATCCCCTCTCACAGTACACCTCCGATCATGTGGATCCTCTCTACCACTCCAGCCTTGTTCTGAACCGCAAAGTATGTTAGTAGATTAAAGGGAGTAACAACATACTGAAGAGAAGGCCCGAGTTCCTTTTCTAAACATCTCTCTTGAGACTCCTCATCCGGAAAGAGGTATGGAGAAAAGTGAAGGAAATCCTTGAACATGATCCCCAACTCCATTACTAACATGCTCATATGCTGAATGGAGAGTAGCTCTTGCCTTTTATCTGCCTTCATCAAGGAAGATTGTAATTCTTCCTAAAACTCCCTCTCAAATTCATTCCATAAAACCTCAGGCTCCATCTTCTCTCCAAGATAGAGCATCCACCATTGACATTCCACTCCCCATATCTGAATTACATCCAAAAGAACCTAGTACTCTATTATCCAAATCAAGCTGAAAGCTATCACTAGCTCCTCAAGCCAGATCTTTGTCTCCATGTCCAAGACGCAACCCTCATACTTCCCAAGGGCCTTACACTGAATGTCCTGAAGCATCATCTTCCACTAGTCATCCTACTCCACTAAATATTCCCTCTACTGATCTTCTAAATCAACCTCTTGGGCCTTGATTTCCCGCAATACCCATGATCTCAATCCAGGTTCCATAGTTGTAAGGTAAACAAGGAATGCCAAATCCTCAGTAGTCTAGAAGATTGATATATAATTTTTCATAGACCTTTTATTTTATTTTAAATCCCCAAAATACCCAAGACACACAAGAAAACAAGTATTTATAATTCATGTACCTATCCTAGGGTCTCTACCATACAATTAGTGTAGCCTCACTTAGTCATTCGGTAGGTCTAGTGTTTTGCATCAGAGCATGAGGGGCCCTAAAATCATGTTTCCTAGCCGGTCTTCCCTAGCCTACTTCATGTAGAAATATTGGATAAAATTGTTTCCCTACCATCCCATGAAATCCTCATTGTGCCTAACTCCGAACTCCATCCTATCTCTCAACCATGACATTTTATACCATTATGTCAAGATCCAACTTCACCAAGATGAGGGGAGGGAAAACTGATTGCCAAACCCATCTTTACTCTTGTTGAAGGAGAAATAATGACTCCTGGGACCCGCCTTCAATAGGCCCCAAAGTGGCGCATAGAACTAGGGGTATGGAATCACCCATAATATGGAAGGAATTACCATTTTTATTTAGTAGGATTGGGAGATATGATAGTAAATCTCGAAAAACACAAAAAAATTAATTAATAATAATTCCAAAAGAATCCATTTCCATATTCATCTTCCAATAATAAGTTATAAAAGAAAAAGAAAACTCCAAAGGGAAGTACCAAATAAAGGAAAAACAACAACATCAACGGTCCCATCATCTGAGCTAATAGGGTCCGACATGGTCCTTGAAGTCCTCATGGAAACATAAAAGTAGTTTTATCTATGTAGGTTGAGTATACAAGTATACTCAATAGGGAAAAACCAAAAGCTCTTGTGTCGGAGTGGGGAGGCATACTAAAGCCCCATGGAAAAAGAAGATAACCAAAACACCTAGCAAGAAACTATCAACCCAAACCATACTGAGGCACACTCCAAAAATAATGCAATTAAAATAAAGTAACAGTAGCAACACATATATTTTTGGGTACCCCGCACCACTTTCCCACTGGTTATTGAAGACATCCTGCACATCAGACCTCCCCCTCCATTCTCACAACAGTCCCACTGCCACCCCCACCATAACCTTTTGGGTCACCATAACCACTGCTACCACTAAAAACACCTAGGTCACAATAACCACATGTAACCACGCCTATAGACACCATGGCTAGAACAACTACCACCACGCACGAAGACTCCTGGGATCAAACAACTACTGCCACACCCAAAGACACCTGGGCCTCATCCTGAAGACACTTGGGAAACAACCTTCCCACACACACCTATTCCCACCACTACAATATCCCTTACCTGAATAATATTGGGATATAATAGTGGTTAGGCCATCACAACCTTCACAATGATTATTGGGCTACTTGAGAAAGGGAGCAGAGAAGGAGTTAATAACCATCCACTCATAGGAGTGTTAGAAAAAACCCCATCCCCCATGAAATTGGTGTGTACGACACAATGTTATCAACATGGGTGGGGTGAGAATAAGAAACATAAGAACTAAATTATACATATAGGTAAACAAGAACTCATCCCAACCTAGGGGATCCATAACTAGACCATACATGAACACCATCATTACTATTGATTCATAAAAAATACAACAACTACAACCAAGTCACAATTCATTCTTGGAAAACAATTTCCCTTTGAATATATTCTTGTTTATGCAGATAAGTGGTTACATTTAAATAATTTTTTAGTACGAGGAAACTAACAGTCATAACCATAAGACAAGGAAGGAAAAATATCCAAGAAACAAATTAAGAATTCACACCCAGTTCTTGTGTAATGTTTCAACATCAAAAAGGGATCTGGATATCCATCAAAGTACTAGAACCAAACAAATCCCCAACATACATCCCCATATGGGCACAGATCTACAAACCAGCAACTGCACAACATAGGTCCCATCCCCATACATGTCACCCCACAAGAATCAAGCAGAACAACCACACATATTTCCAAGATAGAGTATGGGTGTTTTCAAATTAAACACAACATTAATTAAGTTCATTCTTTCTGTTTGGTTAATCTGGGTGATCACACAAAGATTATTTTTCACTGGACATCCATTTAATTAACCGAGTTAATGTGATAAAACAATTTTCATGTTAAATCCATTCAATCATCACAGAATACATGGGTTCATTAGTTGGAAAGTAAGACCACAAATGACCATGATTTTCAGTGGACAAAATCCCAAAAAATTCACAACATATATAAAATGGTAAAAGTGTACAACAACATCATCAAACACAACCTTTCATTATTTAAAAGTCTGTTTATTATCTTCATTATGGTTTGGTTTCATCCATCCCAAAAGAAATCATCATTATACCCACCCCACATCATACACAGTAATGAGAGATGATGGAAGAACCCTACTTGGATGATCAAAGATCAATGTTTTTCTCCACACGCCAAGAACTGGGGATTTGCGACTTAGAGGGGAGGAACTACGAGGACTCCAAGAGTGAGAAGGAAACACTCCAGCATAGGTGCACCACTAGTCTTATGAAGGGGGACTCCAAATGCATAAAGGAAATGAAAGAGACCATCCATGAATAAGGAATAATCCCTGTGTGATGAAATGTGAGATCCTGGAGTTACAGATATGAAATCTTGAATGGATTTAAAGGCGGATCGTGGATTCACCACATAGTTGGACGGTTACATAAGATGGAATTAATTGTTATTTAATAATTCTGATTAGAGAAGTGGCCGTAATGGATATGAGTTAAATTGTTTCCTTTAAATAGAGGAATACACATAATAGTGGAGGAATTGGAATGTACGAGAAAAGGGTATGACACCGAGGAAAAAGCCAAAGGTTTGGTAAGTCAAGGGTCACCCAGATCTTAGGGGATTTTAGATTTAATTTATGGGCTTTTAATGGATTTGAAAGGGGTATTGAAACACTTTTACACGAAAAGATACATTGCGAGGGTGTAATTAGAAGAAAGTAAGAAACTGGAAAAAACAACAATGGTGGGAAACCATTTGCTGAGAAACTACAATGGTGCCATAGCTAGGGTTCCATCATCACGGTGACACCATATGCGGTGCCACCATTTCGGTGTGCGACTGTGACAGTGTGATCGATACGGTGCCACTGTCACGGTACCACCGATTCGGTGGGACATCATAAGCGGTTCCACGGATTTAGTGTGTGACCCGGAAAGGGAAACCGCTATGGTTCCACCTTTACATTACCACTGTCACGATGCGACCTCAAAGGTGCCACCATAACGATGCTGCCATGATGGTGCCACCCACACGGTGCTGTCGAGACTGGTACCAGCATCATGTTGCTACCGTGAATGGTGCCACTGTCACAATGTCGCTGTCACACTGTTGTCGTCATGGTGCCACCATCATAGTGCCACCATCATGGTGTCACCATCACGGTGCCACCGTGACTAGTGCCACTATCACACTACCTCCATGACCGGTTCCACCGTGACTGGGGCCATCATTTTGGTGGAACCGAGTTTTTAGAATACTCCATGATGATTCATTGTCTGGTCCATTACACATTTTCTTATAAGTGCCTACACATGAAAATTATTCATCTTAGTTCATTCTTACAATACCATCCTTCCCAAAACACCAATGGTTTGTGAAAGTAGTTTATTCACATAACATAGTTATTCACACACCACACTCTCACACCATACGGGTTTACATAACTCTTTATATTAATATTACATTAGTGAAATAAGAGTCTTTCTGTATGTTAAAAATATTACAATAAAAATTATAACTTCTTCATTCTATAGTTCATGGTAATTTATAAGTAAATATCAACCCTTCACGTAATACTAAAATCCTACATTTATACAACTCGACTTCATGTACGTCATAACTATCCATTTTTTTCAAAAACTTTGATTATAAAAACTATACCTTTACAAATCTATTTTTATTCATTAGTGTCACAAAAATCTATCATACATGATAATTATTTATTTTATTTAAAAATAGCTGGCCCCATGTTTCCATCATTACACAACTCCACACTCGAACAGAAATACTTATTTATTACCAAATATTTATGACAACTACCTAAACTAAAATAGTTGTAGAACCGTTCCATTAATAATATATCATGGTTTATATGTTCCTTAATCTTCTACATAAACATTCATAGTCTAACATTATCTTGATTTTTTTCAATCATAGGAATGTTTTTATGGGTTTTCCCTAATTTTATCTGTATCAATGTTGAAAATTATTTTATAGAACACTCCAATTATAACTGTTGGATACTCCCCATACCTTATTTATATATATTCTACCCTCTTCTATATACAATAGTTATGATATTAAATTCATTCTTTCACCAATATATATGCAACATCCCATTCGGTCCACCCATAGAGTAATACCAATTCCCATATTGGATACCATCATTATATTCATAAATAATCCAAATGCATATTGGATGATATATTTCCCTTCAATATGAAATCCATCACTTAATAACACTAACAAAATGGTGAAAAAACATCAAAATATATCTATCTCACATTGTCATGGTTATTAATGAATAAAAAATTTCCCATGAATCCATCACACTAGCATCAATTTTCATTATATTCCAATATATTCCTTTTGAAAAACATATTCATGGTATTAACTCTCGTATATCTCCTTTTACGAATAACTCTATGATAAACCTTCATTATCTACCTCATGTTAAAAAGATTCTACTCCATGAATGGTTCTTCTCTTCATAAATGATTTAACTCTATATGAACTATTATACTTTATTAATGCTTCTTCCTTCAACAAATAATTTTTCTAATTATAAACCAATGGGTGTTTCATCAAGAATTCTCCTAAACACAAAATATTTTCTTATTTATATAGAAACTTCCATTAATTCTTGATTCATATCATATGATAACATAAATTTAGTATTCATTGGAAAATTCCATTGGATGAATTTAATTATGAAATATTTATATTTTTACACCCATCGAATCCACTTATAAAAAGGGTTACATCACAAAAATTGATAAAATCCATCACTCATTCACAAATAATGAAAAATTTGTGACATTATCATAAGATACAACTTTTTCTGTTTTTTTAATCGATATCATTTTCCCTTTGATAGTGATGTTGAATATATGAAACTATTCATTTATAGTTACATGAAATACAATCCTCCCCATATAAAAGTATTACAGAATCATGAAAAAAACATCCTTTATAAAAATCATATATGGTGTTTCATAATTATTTTTCAAAAATACTTAATTAACTTTATATTTTTTATTTTTTTCACTAAAGATCACCATAAAATCCAAAATTTCATGAAAATAAACCAATTTTTTCAAATAATGAGACAAAGTAAAATATTGAATCCTATAAAATATTCCTCCTCGCACCAGATCTGTAAAAAAATATTTATACTCTGTCATGATTTAATATTACTTGGAAAACCTGATTAATATTTTATCTATTGAGAACCATGTTAAATTTACTGAAAACATCTTATTCAACTATGAATAGTAATTAGGAAATAGATTAAAAAAATAACCAATGAATTTTTCAAATCAGAAATTTCATTCTGTGGATTCCATAATTATCCCATGTATTAACAAAATTCTATCATTTTTTAGAAAATACTGAATTGGTTCCAACACCTAGGATGTTTTTTAAAGACGTGTTTACATTGGTATTTTTTTTGGGAGTTTATATCAATTTCTATCCATTATATGGTGAATTCAAAATAGAGAGGATTCTTATATTAGGTCTCTAATATAACACCTTAAAATGTCAATATATGATTAC
The DNA here is from genome assembly GCA_963277665.1 of Viscum album. Lineage (NCBI taxonomy): Eukaryota > Viridiplantae > Streptophyta > Magnoliopsida > Santalales > Viscaceae > Viscum > Viscum album. The sequence goes on from OY728131.1 coordinate 1,514,909,817, forward strand.
ATTTAAATAAGTTCATTTGTTTGATAAATTTATCGACACATAACACCAAACTAAAACAAAACCACTATATATTTATACTGTTAAACCCTATAAATTGAATTAGTAGGAATGAATATGATTTACCACATTATGATATATTCGTAATGAAACTAAAAGTTTCTTTTAATATAAACGAAAATCAATTGTTATAACTAAAGTTACTAATATGATTATTTTATACATATAAATACATTTTTATAAATATTTCTTTTCTATGAGTTACAAATTTATATTTCATGGAACGTATGGTTAGTTATGGTAAAATATATTTTATACATATATTTTCATAACAAAAATTTAATTAGTAAATAATATGAAATATGAATGAGAATGGTTAACAATCTAAAAATGTTATTTTCTAATAAAAATAAAATTTCATTATATCTCACCTTTGTATTTTTATTTTAAAATTAAAAAAATTTACATTTTTTGAAAATAAATTATAAAAATTAAATATTAATTTTGGCTTCATCATAGTAGTATTTACTTAAGATGAATTTTTGGTATTTTTCTAAGTAGAACAATTTCTACATGAATAATAAAAAATATCATTTTTACAAATAACATGAATTGTATAATATTATCAGTATATATGTACGATTTGGAAAATCCTGAATTTTTCTTCAAATAACATATTTTTATTTTATAATTTATTTAATAATTTTAAAAATGTTGGATTTAATTTTGAAAACCATATTTTATATTGTTTTTTTAAAAATAAAAAATATTTTCATAAAAACAATCTTAATAAATAATTCATTTTTTGTTTAAAATTATTTTTTATAAAATTTATATATTTAATAAATTTAATTCGATTTAAAATTTAAAAATAGTGGTTTCATGTAATGTTTCGGACCTCTCCAGACCATTACATTATAAAAAGTTGATGTGGTCAAACACGACACGTGTTATAATAATTTTTTTTATAATAATAAATGATAATGGTGGCGTGAAATTATATTAGGTGTTAATTAGATTAAATGGTTTTAAGTTATTCATTGTGAAATAAAATAATTAAAATTGAATGTATTTAATTCAATGAGGGGAGGTTCATTATTTATTTTTGATTTATTTAAATTTTAATACACAATAATTTATTTGTGTAATGGGCATGTAATGGGAGGCTTCTTGGCGTTGACGTAATGGTGGTCGGAAAAGCTCAACGCGGCGAACGTCAATAATAATAATTATTAGTAATAATAATTGGCGACGAGTTAAGAAAATTTAATTGGGGATTTGTTAATATTATTATACTAAATAATGATAATAACAATGTTGGATTAAATTTGGAAAGATATGTTAATAATGATTTAATGAGATTTAAATTTTGAATTCAATGCAATGAGATTTGAGATATGAGGATAGATGATAGATGTTATTATTTAAGAAAATTGTGTTAAACAAATAATGATAAAGGTTTAAAATTGAGGTTGGGGCATGCCACATGGAGTAGAGGAAGGGGAAGTGCCACTTTTGTGGAGTGAGTGAATATCGTGGAAGAATTAATGAGATTGGAGAGAGGGAGGATTTATAAGATATTAGTGGGGATAAAATAAAGTGTGAAATAAATGATAAAGGAAGGACTTGGTGTTTGATTCTAGCGTGAAATGGAGAACAAAAATCGTGATTGATTTGGAGTTATAAAAAAATGAATTAATAATAATATAATATTGTTATTATTAATTTTTTTGATAAAACACAGTTTTCACTCTAACTTCTTCGTGCGACCTCGGTTTGATGAACCATCAGTGGCAGTGCGACCCTGAATTCGAGATGGAAATTATGATTCCAATATTAGATGTATTTTTCGGAGTTTCAGATCAGGTACCCAAAACGCTTGTGGATTAATATATTTAATATTACTATTAAATCTTCGACCCGTCATAACTCCCGCATGCGACGTCCGATTGACTTTCCATTAGTGGCGATGTGATATTGTAATTAATACGGTCGATTAAAGTCTATGTTTGAATATTAAAATATGGTTCGTGGCTTAAGTCCATGAAACATGTAATAATTATTATTTTTTATTATTATGGGATCTTGTATCCAAAATATCTCCCTCATACGGTGTTGGAATGGAGAACCATCTATGGCGTTGCAACCCTGAAATTATGATGGTCACTTAAAGAACAATGATGAATACCTTTTTTTGACTCATGTATCGGGTCAATAAAACACCTATTATTAATTGAAGTTATTATTATTATTAAACACATGGAAACCGCGTGACGTGTCCTATGTTGACCTGTTAAACAACGTAACAGTTGTACGGTCACGTTGTGTATTAATTAATACATGTTGCGAACCATTTTAAATTTTCATTTTCTAAATAAGATAGGGTCACGTTTTATTTATAGACCCCTATTCTCCTCCGCATGGTGATGCTCCCGGATGACCCATATGACTTCCTCCAATATTCTTCATCCGAACTCTGATCGTCGATCTGTTGGTGGCTTCAGGATCGTGTCGACAAGGAGAACATCGTGCACCTCATTCCATTACATCTTCTTCGACTTCCTCTTTGCAGTTTCCTACCGAGGATATTGCTGAAATTTGACATTAACGGTGCTCTTCGACGAATGTCATCTTAATGGTACGATCTACCCTGTTCTTATTCCTTCCTCGATCTCCTCTTTCTGTTCCTCCATGCCATGCTATGACAAATGACACCTTACACCTTAATGGAGTCTCTCTTGGTTGTTAGTGCGGTTGTACCACAACGTCCACGGGAGGATGTAGTCGTCGGGAGGAGTGATCGAAATCCACGTCATGGTTGTTCTCGCAGAAGGACATCAAAACCTATTCAGGTAGGGATCTTACCATTGCGTCTCTCACTTTTCTACATCATGCGGGGAGGGTATCCTCTTGTTTTCATGAGATATGGTTGAAAAAATAAATAAAGACATTAACAGGTTTAAGAATGGGTTTGAGGAAAATCTTTTGATATTTTTGTTTTATTTTCCATCAATGTTTATCCTTTGATTATGTTATGAATTGAATAGGCTTATTCCTACTGAAAATCATGGTCGTTGGGGGCCCTTTCTTCCACAATTAAATGTTACCCTATTTTTCTGGACTATTTTGTGGATGGAATTTCATAGAATGTGGAAATGGGTAAATCATGTAATTTTGGATGATTAAATTAACACCTGGAACCCTTGTATGATCACCCCAATTAAGCTAAATGAGAGAATGAATATGTCGGTTATAGTTGGGGTTTATTTATTTGAAGGGGTGTTTCTTGGGTTGTTGTGGAACGGGTGAGTAGCAGGGCTGTGGTTGGCTTAGTTGTGGGTTGGCATGTATGATATGGTTATGATGGGAAGTGGAGCTATGGGAAATGGTACCAAAGGGATGATGTTGTGGTACGGGTTTTGTTTCCTATGTGTTTATGGTTATGGTGGTTGGATGTAGGGATGCAGGGATGGGTTGTGCATATGAATAAAAGTGTAACAGTTAACTAATTAATTTAGGGGCATGGTAGTTGATTAAATACGGAAAATCAATGGAATTGATTGGCTGAAAAAATGGTATTGTATTGCTTCTGTTTCCCGAACTTTATTTGTGGTTAGAAAGGAGATGTTTTACAAACGATTTATCTAGTTTGGTTGTTGTTAGTTGCTCGGTAGTTAAGGAATTGATAAACTAAAACTGTTGATACATGAAATGCTTAATGGGGTTTGGGGCTATTTATTATGTGCATACATTCTAGGTAGTAGTGTCGAGGCATGTGCTCAGATCTTTTGTGTAGAAACCTTAGGATGGGCTGAGTGGTTGATATAATTATATAAATCTATATTTTTATGTTTCTGTCATGACCCCCTCCCACCAAAGATGCCCCTCCTATGCTTCCAATGGTGAAAGGGAGATAATGACCCCCATGTCCCGCTTCTAGTAGGCCCCGGAGTGGCGACTCGCCCCAAGGGTATGAGTTTTCAGAAATATGGGAGGCATTACCCTTTTTATAATTTAAGTTCGGGAAATTAGATGAGTCAAAATGTTGATTTAAATGGAGGTTTGGGTGTGCCACATGGATTAAAGGAAGGGGAGGTGCTAATTTGCGGTGGGAGGGTGAGAAACTTGAAGAACAAGATTTAAGATTAGAGAGATGAAAATTAAAAATAATGACGATGAAAAAAAATAAGGAAATAAATGATAAAATAGGGAATTAGTGGTTGATTCTAGCATGAAAGGGAAACCAAAAATACTGATTGATTTGGAGTTAGAAAAAAATAAAAAATTATTAATTAATAGTATTAATAAAATATTTTTATTATTAATTTTGATGATAAAACACTGTTTTCACTACAACTCCTTCGTGAAACCTCAGTTTTAGAAACCGTCAGCGGCAGTGCTACCCTGAATTTGAGACGGAAATTATGAGTCCAATATTAGATGTGTTTTTCAGGTTTTTGTATCGGGTACCTAAAACGATCGAGAATTAATTTATTTAATAATATTATTAAATCTTCAATCCATCATAACTCCCGCTTGCGACGTCCGATTGACCTTCCATCAGTGGTGATGTGATCCTGTAATTAATATGGTCGACTCAAGTCTATGTTTAGATATAAATTTATGGTTCATGGATCGAGTCCATGAAACATGTAATAATTATAATATTGTTATTATTATGGGATCTTGTATACAACGTCTCTCCCTCACACGGTGTTGGAATGGTGAACCGTCTGTGATGTTGAATCCCTGAAATTATAACGGTCACTTCAAGATCAATGATGAACACATTTTTATGACTCATGTCTCAGGTCAGTAAAACACCTATTATTAATTGAATTTATCATTATCATATGGAAACTATGTGACGTGTCATGTGTCGACTAGTCAAACAACGTAACTGTTATACGGTCATGTCATGTATTCATTAATACTTGTTGCATACCATTTTACCTTTTCGTTTCCTATATAAGAGAGGGTCACATGTTATTTACGGACCCCTCTTCTTATCCGCACGACGATGCTCCCTGATGACCCAGAGGCCTTCCTCCTATATTATTCATCCGGACTCCGATCGTATATATGTTGGTGGCTGCGGGATCGTGTCGACAAGGAGAACATCGTGCACCTCATTCCATTCCCTCTTTTTCGACTTCATCTATGCAGTTTCATACTGAGGAGATTGCTGATATTTGACTGGAATAGTGCTCTTCGACGAACGTTATCTTAATGGTACGTTCTACCCCATTATTATTCCTTCCTTGATCTCCTCTTTCCGTTCCTCCTTGCCATGCTATGGAAAGTGGCACCTTAAAACTTAATGGAGTCTCTCTTGGTTGTTAGTGAAGTTGTTCCGCAGCGTCCACAGGAGGACTTAGTCATTCAGAGGAGTGAAGGAAATCCTCATGGTGGTTGTTCTCGCAGAAGGACATCAAAACCTATTCAGGTAGGGATCTTACCTTTATCTCTCTCTTTTTTGTGCATTATGCGGGGTGGGTATCCTCTTGTTTTCATGAGATATGATTGAACCAATAAATAAAGATTATAACTGGTTAAAGAATGGGTTTGGGGAAATTCTGTTGATATTTTTGTTTTATTTTCCATCAATTATTATCCTTTAATTATGTTATGAATTGAATAGGCTTATTCCTACTAAAAATCACGGTCGTTGGGGGCCTTTGATTGCACAATTAAATGTTTCGAAGTTTTTCTGGATTGTTTTGTGGATGGAATTTCATTGAATGTGTAAATTGTAAAATCTTGTAAAGTTGGATGATTAATTGAATACCTGGAACCCTTGTATGATCACACCAGTTGAACTAAATGAAAGAATAAATTTGTGGGTGCTGGTTGGGGTTTAATTATGTGAAGGGGTGTTTTTGGGTTTTTGTGGAACAGGTGAGCAGAGGGGATGTGGTTGGCTTGGTTGGGGGTTGGAATGTATGATATGGTTGTGATGGGCAGTGGAGATGCGGGAAATGGTACCAACGGGATGATGATGTGGTACAGGTTTTGTTTCTGATGTGTTTATGGTTATGGTGGTCGACAGTAGGTTTTCAGGGATGGGTTGTGCATATGAATAAAATTCTAAGAGGTAAATAATGAATTGTGGGGCATGGTAGTTGATTAAATATGGAAAATCAATGGAATTGATTGTCTGATAAAAGAAAATGGTATAGCGTTTCTTGTGTGTCCTTAAATTTATTTGTGGATGGAAGGGATATGTTTTACAAATGGTTAATCTGTTTCGGTTGTTGTTAGTTGCTCAGTAGTTAAGGAACTAATAAAATAAAACTGTTGAAGCATTAAAAGCTTAATGAGGTTTGGGGGTGTTTATTGGGTGCATACTTTCGAGGCAGCAGTGTCGAGGCATGTGCTCAAATCTTTTGGGTTTATTTTCATTTACTTGTTCTTCTTTCTTTTGGTGTTTGACTCATCCTATTTTCTGATCTTAAATAATAAAAAATGTAATGCCTCTTATATTTGTGAAAAATCATACCCTTGGTGTTAGTCGCCACCCTAGGGCCTACTGGAGGCAGGACCCGGGGGTCATTATCATCTTTTCACCATTGCCAGCTCAGGAGGGGCATCTTTGATGTGATGGGGGTAATGACCGAATTGTATCAGAGGATGATGGTTGACAGATAGGATGAAGTCTGGAGTTAGGCACAGTTAGTATTGCATGGGATTGTAGGGAAACAGTGTTGGTTGATCTTGGTGCGTGACATAGGCCATGGAAGACTGGGTAGGACACGAGATTTTAGGGCCCCCTGTGATCTGATGCAAGGAATCTGAGCTTACCGAATGAAAAAGTAAGACTACATTGATTGATGGGTAGAGACCCTAGGAAAGGTACATTCATAATCATGATTTGTGTTTTATTTGATTTGGGTGTTCTGGGAAAGAAATTGAAATAAATTGATAAAATGAAACCTTGAGAAACTTTCCTTGCTACATGGTCTTAGGCGTTCCTTGTTTACCAAACAACTATGGAACCTATACGTAAACAGAAAGGTAGAGAAGTGGGACGTGGACAGTTGCACACAATCGAAAAGGCATCCCATGCATGGCCATATATCGAGAGAGATGTTTTCGGTTTTACTTAAATTCTCACATTTATGTTTTCTTTAAATTCAAGAGCATCACACTCCTTTGTAGAAAATCATTCTCTCTCATGCTTTGGGACTGGACCTTGTTTTTTATGAGTCTATAATGCTAAGTTGTTTCCCTCCTTCCATTAAATGTGAGTGAAGTGTCCTAACATGTGTGGAGAGGAGGACCTAATCCCTAATCGAGACGCATTGAGGTGGATGCGATTAAACCCGTCCAGGCGAGTCTATGCCGACTAAAACAGATAGTATCTCTACCTGGGGGAAGGAATTCTTTTACTCATATAATTAGGATAGTGGTTCTATTCCTGTTAAGATGAGAGCCCTGAGAGGTATCTTGTGGGGTGGTTGTTCAGACCTTTCCCATTTTTATGGGTTGGTTTTTAATTCTCGAAAATGAGAATGTTTTCAGAGGTATCTGATGTAATGTCCTAGACCTCTCTGTACCATTACCTTGTAATAATTTTATGTGGTCAAACACAATGCGTGTTATTATAATAATTTTTGATAATTACAATTGATAATGGTGGTATGAAATTTTTTTGGGTCTTAATTAGATTAAAGGGTTTTAATTTAATCATTGTGAAATAAAAGAAATGAAACTGAATGTATTTAATTCAATAGGGAGAGGCTCGTGATTTCTTTTTGATTTATTTAAATTTTATTAAATAATAAACTATATTTATAGTGGGCATGTAATGGGAGTCTACATGATGTTGACGTAATGGTGGCCGGACACGGTCAACACGACGAATGTTAATAATAATAATTATTAATAATAAAAATAGGCGAAGATTAAAGAAATTTAAATTGGGGATTTGTTATTATTTTTATACTAAATAATTATAATATTAATGTTGGCTTAAATTTTGAAAGATCCTTCAATAAAGATTTAATGAGATTTAAATTTTTAATTCAATGAAATGAGATTTGAGATATGAGGATAGATGACAGATGTTATTATTTATGATAACTGTGTTAAAAAAATAATGATAAAGGTTTAAAATGGAGTTTGGGTCATGCCAGATAAAGTATAGGAAGGGTAGGTTCCACTTTTGTGGAGTGAGTGAAAATCATGGAAGAATTAATGAGATAGGAGTGAGGGATGAGTTATAAGATATTAGTGGGGATAAAATTAAATGTGAAATAAATGATAATGGAGGGAATTGGTGTTTGATTCCAGCATGAAAGGGAGACCAAAAATCGTGATTGATTTGGAGTTATAAAAAAATAAAAAATTAAAAAAATTATTAATAATAATAATAAAATATTGTTATTTTTAATTTTGATGATAAAAAAACATTGTTTTCACTATAACTCCTTCGTGCGACCTCAGTTTTACGAACCATCAGTGGCAGTGTGACCCTGACATCGAGACATAAATTATGAGTCCAATAATAGATGTCTTATTCGGGGTATCGGATCAGGTACACAAAATGGTCGTGAATTAATAGATTTAATATTATTATTAAATCTTCGACCAATCCAAACTCCCGCATGCGACGTCCGATTGACTTGTCGTCAATGGTGATGTGATCATATCATTAATACGGTCAATTCAAGTCCAAGGTTTGATATTAAATTATGGTTCATGGGGAAGGTCCATGAAACACGTAATAATTATAATATTGTTATTATTACGGGATCTTGTATCCAATGTATCTCCCTCATATGTTGTTGGAATGGAAAACCATCTGTGACGTTGAAATCCTGAAATTATGACGGTCACTTCAAGGCTAATGATGAATACCTTTTTATGAATCATTTATCGGGTCAATAAAAGATCTATTATTAATTGAAGTAATTATTATCATTAAACGCATGGGAACCGTGTGACATGGAGTGTTTTGGCCAGTCAAATAGCGTAACAATTGTTTGGTCATGTTGTTTATTCATTTATACACGCTACATACCAGTTTACCTATAATGGTACCTTCTACACCGTTCTTATTCCTTCCTCAATCTCCTATTTCTGTTCCTCCTTGCCAGGATATGACAAGTGGAACTATAAACCATAATGGAATCTCTCTTAGTTGTTAGTGCGGTTGTGCCGTAACATCTGCAAGAGGACGTAGTCATCGAGAAGAGTTATCGAAATCCTCATGGTGGTTGTTCTCACAGATGGACATCAAAACCTATTCAGGTAGGGTTCTTACCTTTATCTCTCTCTCTCTCTCTCTTTCATCATGTGGGGTGGGTATCCTCTTGTTTTCATGAGATACGATTGATCCAATAAATAAAGTTAATAACTGGTTAAAGAACGGATTTGGGGAAATTTTGTTGATATTGTTGTTTTATTTTCCACCAATGATCATCCTTTGATTATGTTATGAATTTAATAGGCTTATGATTACTGAAAATCACACTCGTTGGGGGCCTTTGCTTGCACAATTAAATGGGGCCCTATTTTTCTAGATTGTTTTGTGGATAGAATTTCATAGAATGTGGAAATTGGTAAATCATGGAAAGTTAGCTGATTAATTGAATACCTGGAACACTTGTATGATATCCCCAGTTAAACTAAATGAAAGAATGTATTTTTTGGTGCTTCTTGGGGTTTAATTATGTGAAGGGGTGTTTCTTGGGTTTTTGTGGAAAAGGTGAGTAGCGGGGCAGCGGTTGGCTTGGTTTTGGGTTGGAATGTATGATATGGTTGTGATGGGCAGTGGAGCTGTGGGAAATGGTACGAAAGGGATGATGATGTGATATGGGTTTTTTATCAGATGTGTTTGTGGTTATGGTGGTTGGAAGCAGGGTTAGAGGGATGGGTTGTGCAGATGAATAAAAGTGGAAGAGTTAACAAATGAATTTTGGGGTGTGGTAGTTGATTAAATATGGAAAATAAATGGAATTGATTGAATGATAATAGAAAATGGTATTGCGTTACTTGTGTTTCCCTAACTTTATTTGTGGTTAGCAGGGATATGTTTTATGAACTAATGATCTAGTTTGGTTGTTTTTAGTTGCTCAGAAGTTAAGGAACTGATAAACTAAAACTGTTGATACTTGAAAAGCTTAATGGGGTTTGGGGCTGTTTATTGTGTGCATACTTTTGAGGTTGCAGTGTCGAGGAATATGCTCTGATCTTTTGTGTAGAAGCCTTAGGATGGGATGAGTGGTCGATATAATTATATAAATCTGTACATTTTATGATTCATTATGCAACCCATGAATGTTGAGAACTACGAGCCAAAAACCCTTGGGACGAGGGGTGAGATTTTCAAAAATCTAAAGGATGGTTGGTTACTGTTCTTCCCTGTTCTCCCTCTTCCAGGTTCTATAGCCCAAGATCCTTCTTGAAGGTTACGACATATGTTTTCCAAGAGTCTTTGGGATGAGGATGTGTTATGTTCCCAGGTGTCTTCGAGATGAGATGTGATGTGGTTCCCAGGTGTCTTCGAGATGAGATGTGGTTATGGCCAAGGATTGAGTGTCGGCGGGATACTATGATGGCCGATGATTGAGTACCGGAGGGATACTATGAGCTTTGTATGGGCAGGTTGCAGCACTAACTCGAGCATCGTATGGCCAGGTTGCGACACTAGCTCAGGAATAGAGGGAAGAATCAGAGCTTTAAGCATGGGGGTTTGAGCAGTATTCAGTGGGAAGGTGGTGTGGATTACCCATACTTTGATAATATTACTATAGTAGCCTATTGACATGCGATATTTGGTGAGTGGGGCTTGTATGGTTTGGTGGATTTATTCCTTGGTAGGCTTTGGTTCCTCCTATTTTCACACGGGGCGTTATGATGTCTCCCCACCTATTCATGAGAGGTTTAGGTTTTCATACTGAGTATAATTGTATCACCACCCTACATTTACTTTCAGGTTTTCAGTAGGACTTCAGGGACCGTGCGGGACCTTGCTAGTTGGGCATTGGAGTTTGGTGGTTGCATTTTTTGCTTTGTTTTTTTTGGTATCGTACATTGGAACTTTTCTTGTACTTGTACTTTTGATTCATTATTGTATACAACTTGCATATGGGTTTGGTTTTGGGTTTATTTTCATTTACTTGTACGTTTTTCTTTTGGTGTTTAAATCATCCTATTTCCCTATTTTAAATAATAAAAAGTGTAATTCCTCCCATATTTGTGAAAACTCATACCCTTGCTGCTAGTCGCCACTCTGGGGCCTACTGGAGGCGGGAATCGGGGGTCATTATATCCTTTTCACAATTTCCATATGAGGATGGGAATATTGGGTGGGAGGGGGTCATGACATTTCAAATCATCTAATAAGTACCACTTCATTTCTAGGAATAATGATTAAGTAACCTAAGTTATGATCTAGTTACCGCGAAATATGCTTAAATGGATAAAGTAATAATCCAAGGTGTAAATTGATTAAAACATGTTAAAAAATTTATAATTCATTTTCTGATATATTATAGATATTATATCACCCAAATAAATTATTTTATAGAATTAGATGTCACGACCCGACCTCGGGGCCCGTGCCGTGACTACCCCAAGCCCGCCTTCCATAGGCCAGGGGCTGGCTACTAGCACCAAGGCGTAAAATCCCGGTAAACAGGGAAGGCATTGCCTTTATAAGTAACAACCACCACAGAGCCAGCAAGCGGAAAGTAACTACAAAGTGCAGAAAAGTAAAGGGGGCCAGAATACAAGCCCAACTAAAAGTACAACTGAAAAGGAAAAGAAGAGCAACTGAAGAAAAGACGGCGGCCACGTGTCGTCCACTGACAATCCCACCTGAAGGGTGGGTATAGATAGCCTCCAGGCTCCTCGGGTCCCACGTCCGCTCCGAGCACGTCCCGCCCAGTGGTCCGCCTCCAGGTACCGTCCTGCTCCACGCCCCAACCGAGATCAGCGCTATCCGTCGTCTGCATCCAACACAACAAGGTGCGGGCATAGCCCGTGCAGGGGTGAGTATAAACTACTCAGTAAGGACCCCGAGACCCCCGAAGGTATCCCGAAATCCACAAAGGATATAGCACAAAAGAAAGGGGAAACCACGAAGAAACAACTGACTCGACTTAGGTATATGCCCATACATATAACTAAGTCCCCATTTCTAGCTCTGCTCTTGAGCTCAAGGTCAACTCGATCCACACAGGAAAGCAGGACTCAAATCCACCAGGGAGAGTAAATAGTAAATAGTAAATCCACATAGGATAGTTCAACACAATCCACAAAGGAGAGTAACATAAGATTCAGCTCAACCAGGTATACATTTTCAGATGACATCAAAGATGATCACTGATCCATCTAAGTCGTCGGACCCACGAAGGATCAATAGGTACTAACCTCGGCAATGACCCACACAGGATCGGGCCCACACAGGACCTGTAGCAATGGCTCACATAGAACCGTAAGAGATGACCCACACAGGATCGGGCCCACACAGGACCTGTAGCACTGATCCACGTAGGATCGCTGAGTGAAATAGTCGACGCAGTCCACTGAGGATCTCTGCACAGTCGTCGCCGCAGTCCACGAAGGATCTCTGCTCTGTCGTCGTCGCAGTCCACGAAGGATCTCTGCTCTGTCGTCGAAGTCACAGCCAACGCTAGGGTTCCCGCACACAGCGAGCTCGTTTAGGAGGGTCCGCTCCACGAGCCGAGAGGCTGATACATTAACTGACACGTAGTCCGAAGTTGATGTATCCAAAAGTTCCGTATCGACAACATGATCTCAACGCAACAGACGGCGCGTCAATCGGACGCCCGGTCTGAGAGTTATTGGCATTTTCGTCCCAGGGGCCCGGTTGGTTTTTAGGGAAAAACCAACCCGACCGTACTCCGCCTGTGTCCGATCCTCGGGCGGAGTATGCCAAAAGATCCGTCTCACTTAGAGGAAACTACCACAGCTGACGGTACGTCGATCGGACGTCCGTAGCTCAAGTTATGAGCGTTTCCGCTCCGAGGGCCCGGTTGGTTTCGTGTACGAACCAAACCGGCCGAACCCAAAGTCTTCCGAAACCTTGAGTGTAATATACCGAAACGACCGTATCGATCCAAGGATCGTGTAGCCACTGACGGTTCGTCAATCGGAGGTCCTAGGCCCAAGATATGGGCAAAAGACTAGAGAGGGCCCGAAAACGGGGGTTCTGGGCCCGGGGCGACCCGGTCCGAACCCCCCCTGGGGGTCTGCCGAACCGGGTCGACCCGACCCGGCCCGGCCCGGTGGGGCCGGGTCCGGTCCGGCCTGGGCGCGGCCCGGCCGACCGGACCGGCCGGCTCGACCTCGGCCGAGCGGCCAAGGGGCGCCGCGGGTTTGACCCGCGGCTTAGGTGGAACGCGGCCCGCGCGGGCCGCGTGTTGGGTGGCCGGACCGCGGACGCGGTGCGGCGGTTCGCCGCCGCCGCGGCCGAGCCGCGGCGGATCCTCCGGCGGCGCGTCGGGCGCCGCCGCCGCCTTCCGCGGGCCGCCGGAGTTGCTCCGGTGGCCCGATTCCTCTCCCGTCTGCGCCGTTGCTCCTCCCGGGGGCCGATCTTCACTGCGGGATCAACGGATCTCCCTTGCCGCACGGTTCGTCGTTGCTTGCCAAAACCGCACACGAAAAGGATCGGCGGAGGGTTGTCGGGTCTTGTTCGTTAGACCCGCACCCTCCGCGTTAGTCATAAACAACGGGAGAAAGGGGCTACAACAATTTTTAATCAAGATAAAAATTGTTCACTTCTTTTTCTTTTAAACGACAATTCAATTTTAATTAATTGAAAATATTCATGCCGGTTCTTTATTCAAAAAGAAATAAAAACATGGGAATGAATCATCAAGAATTAAATCCCTACCTTGTCGTCGTCGTCGGACGAGAGGTCGTCGCGGATTTGGTGATCGTCGCGGAAGAGACGCTCGTCGCACCGCGGGAAGGAGTCGCGCCGACGATCTCTAGATCAAAATCAAACAGATTTAATTAATTTAAATCCATTGATATCGAATTATAAAAAGGGAGAATTTAGAAGAATCGATTCTCACCTTTAACCGCCGATCGTAGGTTTTCCGCGGAAGAAGAAGCGCCGAAGAAGAAGAAGAAGGTCGCGGAAAAAGTTTGTCGACGTCGCGGATCACGGTGTGCGTCGTCGAATTTTGGTTCCGGCGTTCTTCGCGTTCTTCGCGTTCTTCGCGTTCTTCGCGGGGAGGGTGGAGGCCCAGAGAATAAAGAGTAATCCTCCAAAATAGACACGTTGGTCTATTTTATTAAATCGCCAACGAACGCAAACGCGTAAGTAACGACCCATTAAATTCGTTGAATTAATTCAACGAATGAAACAGCCCATTTAATTCACGAAATAAACCGCCCAATTAAATGGTCTCTTAAGAAATTAAAGAAAACGCTCCGGTTGACTTTTCAGTTACTTTGACGGGTTTTTGCGGGTGCGTTACTTAGCGAAAGAAACGGCGGGGCTCGTGCGGGCCCCACCTCACAAATATCCTACCAAGGGGTAGGGTATTTCCGGATAACACCCTATCCGCTTTAAATCAGTTCAAGTGGCTTCCAAGTGACTTCCAAGCGGCTTAAGTGAAATAAAATAAAGTTGTCGCACAACCTTTATTTTATTTCCGACTTAAAGCCCAAAATTTTAAAAACCACGGTTGAGCAAACGCAACTCCGGAAGAGGCGTTTCTAAGCAAATACCGGGACTGCGATTTCATCGGTGCCCTCAGAATTTGATTCCGGGCACCGGTTCAAAAGATAGAAAAACCCGCTCGTCCGTTCACTGAACGTACCCGAGCCAAACATCGGAAATTGATTCCGGGCACACCGGGCCTCGGAATCAGGTGCCGTCTGAAGCTGCGCTCTTGCAAAATTCCAAAGAAAATTAAGAAAAAGATTTCCTTGAAATTTGCGGGTCTTTACATTAGAGACACCTCACATCTTCAAAATATGCTCCCTTTATACTAAGTTTAAATAATTACAACAAATTCCATTCCCACCACTTATAAAAGGTTTCTCTCACTACCCATTCTTGAAAGTTATAAAAATTTTGATTACTCATAGAATAAAATTACATTCCATATAATATAATAATATTTAATTATCTTTCACTCCTTTCCACAAGATATTACTATCTTCCATCCTTTTTTAAGAGATCTTCCATGGAAATCTCCAGGTGCTCAACGTGAGTAATCATTTTTACATATCCTCTTTTATTTATTTATTTATTTTACGATTTTAATTTTATGATATTTATATAATAAAACAAATATTGGTTATATATATAATTTTATTATTCTATAGGAATATTCTGTAATTAACTTTTCTCATTATCCCTTAAAAATTGAGGAAATGACATTCATCTGTGTGTGAGGACTACCATCTCCACAAAATATTATGTATCATTTTTCATAAAAAAAATTAAAGCATAGTAATAAATTTGAATTTAATAAATAATTATGATATTTATAAAATATTTTACTTTCTAAAATGATAAAACATATTATTGATTTCTCTCCTTCTGTGGAAAATAAAATCGTCAACCTTATATTCTGGTGGACTACCACCTCCATGGGAGGATTTTTTTATGTTTTTTCTTTTAATTACCCACTTACATGGATGGTCTAAAAAATCAGTTTGATAGATAAATATTATATTTATGATATATTATTTTTGTTTTATTATTTATTTAATATACTATTGATGATATGATCAATAAACGATTATAATTAATTCAATCAGTTAGAACGAGCATACTAAGAGGAATACAATATATTCATTAAGAGAAATGATTTTATATAAATTATAACCAGTATATAACTATTTAAAATTTTGATATATCCTAATTATAATAACCATATAAGATAATAATTCAGCTATTATAATTATTTTACAACTAATAAACCTTTTAATCATCTATTAATCAAGGTTGGTTCATGTTTAGGTCTGTTTTACCACCCACTTGAACAACAATTTGTATTTATATTATGGATGAATATGTGAACTTATTTAATATTATAATATTTTAGAAATATTTTTTTGGGTTCTGGTATTGTTTTATCAACATTTAATCATTAATTAATAAATCACACCGTTCATTAAAAATCTCGAAAACATGCTCTCCATTGATTTTATCCTCATAGATCGTAACCAAAACTAACCTAATATTATATTAAAGTTTTATTAAATATCTTGGAACATATACTATAGTAAATTATATGATATAATAATGAAGGAATTTTGGATAATAATACATAATAACACCAATTTTAGGAAACTATCTCAAAGGGATAAAGATTACTTACAATCGTTGTTGAAAGTAGATAAAAAATAAGATAATATATATATATATATTATAGATTTACTATAAATGATTAGAATAAATGATTATATTTAAATATAATTTTCAAGTTTATTTATTTATTTCACTATATTTAATTATTCGGGACACATTTTGAAAGAGATGAGGAATCAAGCCCAAGGTAAGAGTTTCTGTTTAAAATTCATCTCTTTGATACATGTTTGATAATATACAACTGATTTAATTTATTTAGTGTATATAATTCCACTTTTTGATATCATATAATGAATTATATTTTAATCATGGTAATTTATGTTCAATTAAAATCCCTCTATTTTAAGGGGTTTGGATTAAAATGTTACTCAATATGTAAGTGTTCTTTTTCTCAAATTTTAAATAATTTAGACATGTTTATGTTATGCACCATGTTTCTATTTTAATTATGTATTCACTACCAATTTATTTATATTTATCATAAATTTAACTGAAAAACTATTCCAAATTAGTTCCTTCTAATAAAATGGATTTTTATTTAGTTGTTACCACCATTATAAAGACTTTTGGTAACTTAATTTACATTTATTGAGTTATGATCAATTCTCTTACTTTTATTTAATATAAGATGGATATATTAGACCCTTTTATTTTATTATTTTATATTTTCTTCATTTAAATTTATACTACATAATATATCATTTTTAAATATTTTTAACTCAAAGAATATATTTCTCTTAAGGGATATTAAAATCTTAAACCTCCTTTCCATGAGTTATATTGTTTCTCCATGAAATTATTTTTTCCATCTCTAGAATATTACAACGTAATATTTCATTATATATTAATTTCCATACCTATATGGTGAATTAATACATTTCAATACAAATGAACGTTTTTCTACTTTTAAGACAATGTGAGTTTTGAACAAATGTATTTTGAAAATTATAAAAATGTATTTTCCTTTCACTTTCTTAGGTTTTTTAATATTGTTACCATTTACATAAGATAAAATTTTCTTCTATTTAAGGATATATTATTGGATATTATTTATAAATTTAGAGGTTTTCAAAATCATTACATCTTTATTTCAATTGTTACCTTTGAAAGATACATGTAATTTTTTTTAAATCAATATTAAAAAGAATTTCTAAAATTAATTTTATGATTTTTATTAAATTTTTCATATAATTAATAAAAAAAATTATTCCTAATGGGGTTTTTTTATCATGATTTATATTCTAATATTGATATCTATTTATCATTGGGGATATTGAAATAACGGTATCAAACAATTTGATTCATTATCCATTATTTTCTGATACCTTTCAAAGTATTCTTTTTGTGAGTGTTTTTTTTCATTTATGTCAACGTACCCTCTACGTTTCCTATATTTCATAGGAGATATGTTGATTTAAAACCATCCAACTTATTTCTATAGATGGATTATGATCATGTTATCCCAGTATTGAATTAACTATGTACTCATTACCATATACACTGTGAACATCTAAAATTATAAAATATTGATTAGAGGATCTTCAACTAGAAAAATTATTATTAATTCTCTAGTGACTTTTGGGCATTCATAATGATATCTGACTAATAAAAGAGGTTTATTATGTATTAATATTCAATATTTTTCATTGTATGGAAAATCATGTTTTTATTTAGCTAAATATTCATTATAGAATTTGATAAAGTTTCTTATTCACTATTGTGGTGAAGGACATTGATATAATCAAGTGTCAAGTATGTCCCATAATTATATATACAATTTTATGGATTTACAGGTCTCATAAGAAAAAAAATATTTGGTTTTGGTGTGTACCTCTCCAAAAATCAGAATAGTGTCTTGGGAAAAGGCCTTGACAACACATGTTTGATGTCTTAAAATATTAATTACATAATTATGAGATCTGTAATTATGATTATAAATGTTATTATTTATTTCCATGTATATACTATGATATTAGTTTCTATAAAATATATAATTATTCATATTATTTATTCATGTCACATTAATTATTCCCTGCTTATGTTTCGATAACTTCATTCACTAGGTTCCCTAACTAAACATTCAATATGAACCCTTTACTATGTTTCCAACCCCCAGGATATGAGGAAATAATATATAGATGATATGTATATAAGGATAACATGCATGGAAGAATTTATGGTTGATATTGAATAATTATTATGGATTAATTAGTTTCTTTTTATAGATTATGGAAAATTTTATATTGTTGAAAAAGGACATGGGATTTGTTATTTTTTTTCCTAATTAAATAAATATATAAACTTAATAGGTATTGGGAATATGTCAAATGAATTATTTTCTTTATGTCATATAATTTTGGGATATTTATGTCTGGGAAGCTATAATTGGTATTGAATATAGTATTTAATGTATATTATTGTGGAATCCAACTGAGGAGTACCAGCCTCAGACATCTAAATTAGTATCAGAGCATGGTCTAGATAACTTTGAAGATTACGATCTTTGTTGAGGATAATTTAAGGGTGAATATGTTAATTTTGATCATAATTTAAAAAAAAGATAACCCATTGGAATAGTATATGATTTGAAATTATGGTAATAATGAAACTTTTATTGAGGTATTAGTATAAGAAAACATTAGTGATAAATCTAAGGACAAGTCTATGAAATAAATCAACGAATAATGTAATATCCTGATATATTGGAAAAGTATATATTGTTTGATTCTATTCGAAATTACATTAATATCTATATACTACATGTTAATTGATGCTATAGAATTGATGTGACATGGTATAAAAAAACTAAAAAGGGGTGATGTGGTGTTTACTCGATCCTCACTAAGTACACAAGTGGATCCTAACAGCCTACATGGTTTTATACTCATGGGGTATTTTATTTGGATAATTCCTATTATATTTATGATCAATTATGATGTATTTGAATCAATTTATGTTAGAGCACCCAATAGGAAAGTGACCATGGATAATATTGATTAAAACATAGAGATTAAAAAGTTATAATCAATATTTATTAATATTTTCTTTCATTATAAGATGATATTTTTGATATTGAGAGCTTATATTTCCATGATTTAAAGGATTAAATTATTTTAAGAACATTCTTGGTAACTTGGGGTTAATATTTTGAGTATTAGGTGAATAAGTTTGATATAACCCAACTCAAAGAAACATAGGTTGAACTAATGATGATATATGTTAAACTGATTATGATATGAGTTGAACTTATTCTTATACAAGTTATGTTGTATAAAATATATGATAAAATGATAGTGTTATAATGTGAGATATCATGTGGTGATATTTTCCAGTGGTTATTTATGATAATTCTCTTATAATGATCACCACTCATGTTAACTCTTTTGGTTTTAGTAATTATTGAATACCTAAAGAAGAATGATAACAATGGATACAATTGAAAATACAGAAATGATCTCAATGAACAACCTAATGGGATAAAGTAAAGAGTTAGAAATCCTGTAATTATACCAAACCATTTTTCAATAATTCATATTAATAAAATAAACATAGTTGAAATACCAAACACACCAGATAAGAGATGGATTAAATCTCATATAAATTTAAGTGACAAAGATGATGAAAGAAAGAAGATTCAATATCTATATATAAAACATGTGGGAAGAATCATTGGTGAAACTTCCATAACGGGATTGGTGAATTGTATATGTTTGGAGATGATGGTCACCAGACCAACAAGTGTATGATAAGGATGGAAGCTATGAAAATTAATTACATGAATTGTAAGAGAGTTGGGAATTATGTGACTCAACTTCCTAATTCAAGGGACAATAATGGGAATTTTTACTAAAAAACAAGCGAATAAGGAAAATTATATGAAACTACTAATAATCAAGAGGCTAATAAGTTTTCTCACTATGTTTTCTATTATCCTATTTCATGAAAATTTTCACTAAATACCAGATATTGTGTTCTAAATAATATCCCCTACTGAGATGATGTGTGTGTGTATATATATATATCATTTTTTTTGTGTCTGGGAAATTTTTTTATGGATATATATCTTCTTACCTTAGAAGAATTCTATGTGAAAATGTTTAATGGTGAACTATTTTTTTAAAACATAAACTATGTTACAATATTAAAAAAGATGATATTTTATAGATGTTTTATAGAAAGAGAAGTGTCGAGTCTTCAGGTTGATTCAAATAATATATGATATTCTAATTGTTATGCCCATTATTTTCAAGGCCATCAAAAAGGTAGATTGTCTCCTAAAAAACATGACTGGTTATAAAATTCATTCATGAGAGAAAATTCAATAATTTTATCCCTTAGTCTATTATCCTTCACGATAAATGAATATTTATAGTTCAAACTTCTTGAACAATGATGATAGGTTCACATTAAAACCATAAATATTTCAACCCATATTGTGTTTCCATCTAAATATATTGGATCAACACTAGAATCTCCACTTCTAGAGATGATGCCAATCTATATGTTCCAAAAAGGATACCCATTATCATTTCATTATTATCCCTAAGGACTGCACTAAAACCTATAGGACTGGGACTCCCTCTTGAAGCACCATAAATATTTCATTTGATCTATCTAATTAAATAGGGATTCTATATAAAAAACCAAATTTCCATTAATAGGAAAATAATTTCTTGTAACATTAAAATGTTTATAAATAGATAAAAAGGGAAGTAACTATTAAAATAGAAATTTTTAATAGTGTTTGAATACTAGAAATCCACTATGATTTGAGTAAAGGAAGACTATATATTGCATGCTATTTGGCCATATATGCACTTGTTTTTGTAGACATATAACATTATTTAATTCACTAATATCTACTGTTATAAGGGTATCGATTACTGTAGAATGTTGATGGTTATAAGAAGCACGAATCCGATTCTGAGTAGAATTTGTAAAAAATGGTCCAAAATCAAATAATTCAAAGATCATTATATAGTGTTATGAGGTTGTATTGAAGATTAAAAATAGATTATTGAAATCTTTTTTTTATTGGCATATGAGAGATTTCGATCCTAAAGGGACTCTAACTTATTGAACACAATCATCAAATGAACATTTTTAATAGTAATCATCCTAACTATCGTAAATATGAAGGGTATCACCCAAATGAAATTGAATCTATCAATCCAATTTTCAACCAGTGTAATATTGATATTTCTAAATAAAAGTTTTTAATTTAGAATAACATACAATAGATGTTCCCATATCATAATTGTTTCTGGGTTGATAAATGTTTAATTGACCATCAAATACATGATATCATTATGTAGATTTTTCAGATTGTTTATCTAGTCACATATTGAGGTATTAAGATGAAAACTAGGATGATCATCACTGAGAAGAAACACTAGTTCCATCAATATCAAATTCTCAAAATCTATATTCAGACAAGTGGTTTCATTAATAAAACATTGTAAATTTGAAGCAATAATAGAAAATAATATTTGTGAAAGATGGCTGAACAGAGGATTCAAAATAATAAATGCTTCTCAATTTCAAATTTCAGAATAATGTTCCTCAAATAAATCCAAGTGATTCATATTTTCACCAATAAATAGCCATATAAATTGTGTTTCTTGGAATGATTGAAGTTATCAAGGTCTGTGATTCTATGTCCTCAAGGTGAATCTCGTTTAAAAAGGTTCTTCCATTTAATATTTGTGATTTTTATTTCTAGAATTGAACCGCTCTAGAAAAATATATTTATGAAGTTATTAATATTTTTTGGTAATGTGGTGGGCCATTAATAAGACATGATGAAATAAAAAACATAGAAACAATAGTTTTCTTCACAAGGAAAACTCTTCTTACAATTAAGAGAGATTGAACTTTTTAGGAATTCAAGAGCCATTTATTCTGACCTGTGATATTATTGAAATAATAGGTTCTTAGTATTTCCCAAAATAGAGATTCACAAAGATATTTTAATAGAAAATTTTTTTCATCGATTCCTTGTTGATTAATCATATCCACTTTTCTACCTATGGAGATATTTTTTCCCAAGAAGACGAATGATTTTTTCTAGTTTATAACCTACCCTAAGACTCCCTCATATAAAGGAGGAAATTTTATAGGTTTTTGATGTTACTTTTTTTCCTTATGTAAAAAAATAAAAATATAATCATAATAGAGAATATGTGAAATAGTTAGTAAATATTTAGTATCTGTGAGAGTAACCAAATTTCCATTCTAAAAGATATTATGAAAAATCCTATAGATATCGTAATCTACAATGGGAAAAAATAATTTCTAAAAGTGGGCATCCTTGTCTGACCCCTCTTGAGTAATTGAAGTAAACGTCAAGATATCAATTGATGTGGATGGAGATGTGTGATTAGGAGAGAAGAGTTTGGTTCCAAAGAATAAATTTATCATCAAAACCTAAACTGAGAAGTACATTGAAAATGAATCTTGAGTCTGTAGTCTCAAAATCTTTTTTTTATTTCACAATTTAATTAAATTTACCCCTGGAAGGCATCTTTATAATTTAACACATTTTGAGGCCATAATAATGAAAATCTATATTCTTCTTATTTGAAAACATCCTAACTGAATCCATGTTACAATTTTGTTTTTAATTAATTCTAACCAATTCTCAAGGATTTTCCCTATAATCATAGAAATTTTATTCACCAGAGCCAACAACCTGAATGATCACATATCACTTTCATTATCCATATTATGAATAAGTACCAGAAATTGGGAATTTAATCCACTTATGAGAGAAGCCCCATTAATAATATTATTACAAGCTTACGAACAAAATTTTGGATGATATCTAATAAGAATTGAAAGAAAAAAATTATTGAAACCATATAGAAGAGTATCAATTAAAATATTTATGTCAAATACTATATCTTTCATTTCAAAATACAATGGTATTGAGGTTAAAAATTGAATTTTCCTCAATATTCACTGTTTTTGGGAATAATTCAGTCCATTAATTTATAATTTCATGAATTCCTATTAAAATATTAATATATAAAAAAATATCACAATCAGAGATAGCTTTCATATCATTGAACACTAGGTCTCCATCTTTGACAAGATAAAGAGGACGACTAACCTTCCTTACCGTTTAAAGTGCATTAAAAAATTTGTTATTATATCACCATAATTTTATAGACTAATTTTAAAAGGACACTTTTTGAATCTGTTAATTATGATTTAAGAGTTTGTTCAGTTTTTTAAACACATCAATATAATTTTCTATATTATATTTAAAATTAGAACAAGTTATATTTTCTTGAAAAAGCTATAAACTAGCCTCCAAATAAGCAATTTATATTTCTATATTAAATAAATAAGATATTATATATTCTTTTATACTCCTCATGATATCCTTTTAATTTTTAATAAAAGACATGGAATTAAACCTCTAGTCATTTGAATTCCAAGAATCATTAAAATTAATTATACAATTTATATGGAGTAACCATGAATTGTTAAAGATAAATTGGAAAATATTTTCTAAATTATCTTCCCATAATATGTATGATGTTCGGGTTGTGGTCATTATTAAAACATTCCAATGTAAAACTAGTAATAGAATTACATATATTCGAAGTAGCTTCATTTGAGAAAAATCTATCTATATTATAAGCCATCATTATATTAAGAACTATCATGTACAAATTGAATTTATCTCCCAAAATAATAATTTCAATGAGATTGGTATATTCTATGAAGGTCGTAAATTCATTTGAAGGGGTTATATTATTCATAGATGGTAGATTCTCACACAGATTTATAATGGAGTTGAAATCACCAACAAAAATCTATAGATCAATGATATATTTAAGAAGTAATAAAATTTACATATACAGATATATTCTATATTGATAACTATTAAATTCCCAGGAAAACGAATAAAAATACATTTTTACTTCCCATTTGAAGCTTCAAGTTTCCAACTGTTTAATAATGTCATAAACAACTATATTTTCAATTTTAGAATGAGTCAGAATCGAGAGAATATTAATTTCTAATTCTGAATTACTCAAGCCTACCAAATGTAATCCCCATTATTTCAAAATAAAACATTTTTTTGACAAGGAATATTTAGGTTAAGACAATCCAATTAGGATAGGTTTAATATTTTAAATGAAGAGCCTTAGATATGAAATAGTGTTAGGTTTGGCTAGAACCTTATAATTCAAAATCAGAAAATTCATTTAAAGTTGGATGAACCTATCGATCCCAATTTCTTTTTCTCACACAATTTCATCACCCTACATGACCTTCTAATCAAATCCACATTTTTAGAATTATTTGGAGAGTTATCAAATCCATTATTCATAGGGTTATCAACTATAATTTATGATATATCATCGATCTCTAATGGTGTCTCTAGAAAATCCTCTAAAACAAAACCTCCAATTATTTTAGATAAAGTGAATTTGGATTTAATAAAGCATTATATTCCTCAATTGTTGAGTTACCAACATTATATCACATATGGTCATTTATGATGTTCCTAATCCTCTATGAAATAATAAATTATGTAAAAATATGAGACAAATCCTAGGATGACACTATTTGTGCCTCCCCTGCATGCATTGAAATCTCAATATTTATGACATCATTAGTGTGATCTGCCACCAAAATAGTGTCATTTTAATTTTATAAATACCACTGTATATTTTTTTATTCATAATTAGTTGAGTAGTTATACATTTCCTTATTATAAAAATAAACCACTAAATCATTTATAGATTTCGCAATTTACACAACCATATAAATGTCAGCATCATATGAGATAGGAAATCTTGCTTTTTATTCTTTATTGTACATGTCAAGATCGTGAAATTTCTTTGGGATATTAGAAATATTATTTTTCATTTTATTCCTCTCAAACTAGAACAAAGCATTAATTTCGTGAACCCATGGATTTGGATAGAACCCCAACCAATTTCCAAGTTTCGTATTTCTTCATAGCTTCTTCCTTCCTATATAAAGGGGCTTTATTATCCTATTTTTGTTTACATCATCCCATTTGTTTATCTTCATGTATATGAATTATTGGCTTGTTTAACACCCTAAAATTGGAAATATTATGTCCAAAATGTTTCCATTCCTCATAAAGTGGATGCATAAATTCACTTTTAACCTACACCTTAATTTTATAATCATTAACAATATGATTAATAACATTATTAGGATTTAATTCCAGACTGAATTATATTATAATTAAATCATACAATCCAATGTCTCCCATGAGAGTACACTGTTTAAAATTTAATGGAATTTCAATGAATGAGGACAAACCACTGAGTATCATTGGATCCCAATCATTGAAGGAAAACCAAGAAATTTGACCCAAATTGGAGTAGTAGAAAGATTCTGTTTAAAGGGATTGAAGATCATATCCTATTTGGAGAGGCATTGTATCCTATGTGTCAATATAAGATTTCCCATGCTCCAAGACATGTTCAATTCCACCTTATTCTCAAAAATAAAATGAATGTAAGCCTTTTCAATTATTATCGAAATAAAATTTGAAACCTTCTAGAAGGGTGAGATTAAAGATATGAGATCCATGTTAGACCATGTTTAGTATGTTTTAAAATAAAAATTCTCCAAAAAATGGTAAATTTCAAAGATGGAACCTTTTTTTAAAGTAATCAAGATCTACTTCCACCGAGAAACCACAATATCATGTTTTTATAATATTTAACGATTTGAATGGATCTTATTTTGGATGAATTAAAATATGAATTCACATTTTCAAAATAAATTTTTTTACCTATTGAAAAATGATTATTTAACTCTTGTTCCACCTGGTTCGAATCTCCCTACATAAGATTTTCATTTTCACCAACATAATGTACATCCTTCTTGGAAGAAATTTCCTAATCTAGATCAAACACAACCATTGATTCACTACCAATCTAGAGGTTATAAACTTAAAAATAATCATCTCTATATGGAATTATTCCCACTATCATCTCTACCATCGAAAATTCAATATAAAATTATGAATGGGTTAACTCTCTTTATGAATAAAAAATAATAATTTTTTAAATTGACAAATATCCATGAATATCCTGAATAAACCAATGATCATCATGTGGTTTATTATTAATTGTAATTTCCATATAGAAATTATTTTGATCATATGAGTAAAATTGTGAGGAAATTATTTATTTATGGTGGGTATAATATAAAACGCAAATTTTTTAATATATTATTAACTTAAATAGGTTAATGTTTTTGATAACGTTCTCTACACTCAAAATCAATATATAATAAAAACTAGATATGTTTAGACTCAAAAAACAAAAAATTTTAATTAGTGAGAATGAATAAAAGTAACTAATTCATTAAATATTTATGAAGAAAACAATGGCAACTTTCAATATTAATTAAATTAAATTGGTATGCAAAAAATGACTAATATAATAATTTTATGCATAGAAATACATTTTTATGAATATTTCCTTTCTATGAAATATCAATTTATATATTAAGAAAATTTTAATTAATGATGATAAAATTTATTTTATATGTATAATTAGTTAAAACAGATTTAATTAGTAAAAAATTGGAAATATGAATGAGAAGGGTTAATATTATACAAAATTCTATTTTCCTATAATTTTTTTTCATAGTATATTAGTTTTTATTTAAAAATAAATTTTATAAAATTTATAATATGAATTTAAATAAATGAACATCTTTTTGGATTCACCATAGTAATTTCTTATTAGATTAATTTTTTGTATTTTTCAAAGAAGATTTTTTTTCAGGTGAATTGTGAAAATTATAGTTTTTAGAAATAACATGAATTTTATAACATTATTAGTATATAAGTATGAATTTTGAATTCGTGAAATATTTTTCAAGGAATATATATATATGTAATTTTTTATTTTATGTTTTTTTAATTTATAATCAAATATTTTATTTATATCGAACAAAAGTAATATCATCCCGATAATTTATTTTAACACATTATACTTTTTTTTAAATTAATTTTTATAAATTTTCTAATTGAAAAAAACTAAATGGATTTAAAATGTATAATCAATATTTCCAAATTATCTAATAATTACCACTTTTTTTAGGTATAATGATTAATTAACCTTAGGTAGAAACTAGTTATCGCGGTAAAAGATTAAAATGGGAAAGTAATAATTAAAGTGGTAAATTTATTAAAACTTGGATATAATTTACTTTTTGATATATTTTATACCTTATATAACCCTCTAATAAATTTTTATAATTTTATGGAGCCACATTAAATTTTTAACATGTTTTTCCTTTTTATAAATTAGAAATATTTACAAAATTTCATTCCCACTACATATAAAAGGGTACTCTAACCACCCATTAATGGAACTAATAAATGTTTTGATACCTTATAAAACTTTGACATATATAAATAATATATAATATTATTTCATTCTTTTTATCTTATTGTTTCATGATATTATCTTATTCCATCCATTTTCTAGGGATCATCCAAAGAAATCTCAAAGTGCTCACCATGAGGAATCATTTTTACTTAACTTATTTCCATAATATTCTTCATTTAAAATTAAATTTGTTAATTTAATATGTAAATAAATCATTATTGGTCATATGATGAATTTTATTATAATATGGTAGTATCCGTTAAATATCCTTTCTCATTTTCTAATAAAAAGGTAGAAATAAAATTCATGTATGTGTACGTAGACTACCACCTCCACTAAAATTCACGTTTAATTTTCCATAACCACCTCAAAAAACATGGAATAATATTTAATTTAGTAGATAAGTATGATATATATAAAATATTTTGTATTCATATAAAATAAATCTTTATATACATTTCTCTCATTCTATGGAAAACTAAATTGTTAACCATGTGTGCGTGTGGGATACCGCCTTCATGGAATGATTGATTCCAGATTTTATTTTCATTGGTTTTTTAAATAGATGTACATAAGAATTTTATTAATATATAAATATTTCTTTTGTTGTATCATAAAGGTTTTGGTACGAAAAATTGGATAAACTATTTATGGTATGGCTAACAAAATATCATCGTTAAATAAATCTTATAGAAAGACCCTACAAAGAGGAAAATAATCTATAATTTCTATGTAATGGATTTATAAAAATAATATAGTCTTCAAAATTATTCAAAATTATGATATATAATACTAATAGTAACCAAATAATATAGTTACTCTTATTTTATGATGAAATTTCATCTAAAATACTTCATAATCTCCCATTAATCATGGTCTGTTCATGTTTGGATCAGTTTAACCATATACTTGAAGTATACAATGCATTTATTATAAGAATGTCTATGAAAATTTATTTAATATTATAATATTATATAAATATATAAATAATTTTTTTCTTTTTTTTGGTAATGTTATATAATGATTTAATACATTAATTAATAAATCATCTTTATTTTATTTAGAATCACTTAAACATGCAAATCATGGATTTTATCATCATGTATCACAACAAAAACTAACATGAAATGAAATTATAGCTTTATAAAATATTTTGGAACAACCATTACAATTACTAAATGTTCCCATAAAGAATTAATTTTGGAAAAGAATATATACCCACACAATATTTACAAAACTTGTTCGAATTGGTGAACATTACTTACAATTTGTATCAAAAATAACTAACAATTAACTAACATATAAATATATATATAATTACTACCACTAAAGAGTATACATTTTTATAGATAAAAATTAGTACCATGGGTATTTTCTTAATGAATATAATTTAATTATTTAGGACTTTTGGTGCAAGTTTATAAAAAATCAAAACTGAGGTATAATTTTTCACCTCAAATTACTATCTTTGAGACCTATTTGGTATTATAAACCGTATTTAATTAATTTAAATTACATAATTAATAATTTAGATATCATACCATGAAGTATATTTTAGTCAAGAAATTTTATGTCCAATATAAGTCCCTCACTTTCAAGGGGTTTTGATTAAAATGTTACTCAAGCTGTAAGGGTTCTTAGTCTCAAACATGAATTCCTTGAGATATGTTTATGTTATTAAAACTTTTTCCCATTTAATAGAGTATTCAATTCCAATATATGTGTATTTAAAATATATTTTTTAAAACATTGTAAATAATAACCCAAATCAATTTATTTCCATCAAATGGAAATTAAATAAGTTGTAAAGATGGTTATAAGGCTTGTTGGAAACTCAATTTTCATTGATTAAGTTTCAATCATTACTATTATACTTATTTTATATAATTTGGGTACATTATACCCTCATATTTTATGAATTAGTATTTTATTCATTTCATTTTATTCCACATGAAACCCATTTTTGAAATATATCTTACTTCATGGAGTATGCTTCTTGTAAGGGCCAATGATAAATCAACCCTCATTTCCTTGCATTGTATTATTTAGTCATGAAAATATTTCCCCTATTATTGGGTTCTTCAACTCAAATATTTTATTATATGTTAATTTCCGTACATTTATTTTGAAATATGTTATTTTGATACAACATATCATTTTTTACTCAATTTTAAAATACGTGTTTTGAAAAAAGGTATTTATATAATAATAAAATAGTGGTTTCCATGCACTTTCATATACTTTTTATTAATCTCCTATTTTATATAAGATAAATGTTATTTATTTTCAAGGATCAACTATTAAAGAATATTATTAATGTTTTAGGTTTTAAAAATCATTCAGTTTACCTTTTATAATTCAACATTACA
The DNA here is from genome assembly GCA_963277665.1 of Viscum album. Taxonomy (NCBI): domain Eukaryota; kingdom Viridiplantae; phylum Streptophyta; class Magnoliopsida; order Santalales; family Viscaceae; genus Viscum; species Viscum album. The sequence continues at coordinate 1,514,939,888 of OY728131.1, forward strand.
AGAAACAATTATATAATTTTATATCAATGTTAAAAATATTTTATAAAAAATCCTTTATGTTTCAACTTTATTTTCACTTATCATTTTTAAAAATGTTTTACTGTAATGGGGTTTATGTTTTTTGGTTTATCCTATAATATATGTATATAAATATAAATATATATATATATAAATTGTGGGATTGAAGATACGTAATCAAACAATTCGATTGTTGATCCCTTCTATTGTGATACCATTTGATGAATTATTTTTATTATGGTGTTTTTAATTTATGAAAACCCCTTATATGTTTTTATTGTTACACTAAGGATATGTTTTTTTAAAACCATATACCTTCTTTTATGGGATGTCTTGTGATCTTATTATTCTAGTATTGACGTACCAATATACTCATTACCCAATATGATGTGAATATCTCATTAAAAGAATTATATTGGAGGATGTTAATTGTGAAAGAAATATTATTTATTATATGGGGAAGTATCGACATTCATGATAATTTATAACATTAAAAACCAGTTGATTACATATTAAAATTAAATATCCTTCATTATTTTTATAACCATGATTTTATTTAGCTAGATATACCTTAGAGAGTGGAATAAAATGTCTTTTTGTCTCTTAGAGTGATTTTGGCTTTGGGGTATACATGTACCTATATCAATATAGTGTATTTGTACCTGGCCTTGAAAACGGACTTTCGATGTCTGGAATTATGCACTCCATCGTCAAGAGATCAATAATTATTGTTGTCCATGATTTTATTTATTTCTATTAATATAGTGTACTATTAGTTTCAGATTAATATAAAAATATTCATATTATTTATTATAGTCATATTATTTATTCCATGATTATAGATTTGAAAAAAATAGTTATAAGTATAACTTATTTAGAATTTGAGATCAACCATTTCTTATCTTTCCATCCACTTGGTTATAATAGAATTTAGTGAACATGAAATTCCCAAAAAAAATGTATGTGTTAAATAATTTATGTGATACTTTTAATACTTATTATGGATTCCATACATTCTTATATAGTGGATGGAATGTTTACTTTGATTGAAAAATGTATATGGACATTTTTGTTATTAGTTTATCCTAATTCTCTAAATATCTAAACCAAAAAGGTAATTGGAATATATTTAATGAAAAATTTTCATCACATAATGTAATTAAAGAATTATTATGGTTGCGAATCTACAGTTGTTTTTGAATATAGTATATAATGTATTATTTTATGGAACTACGATTGTGATTGTGAATAAAGGGTGTCATATGTGTATTCTTAATGAATAAATTCCTTGTACAATAATTCTACTATATGGCTATTCCTTTCAAATTATTAATTGATCTTTTAGTCTTTTAATTGAGATTTTTTTAGATTTTCATATGATATTTGAGGATTAGTTATATTGGTCCTGAGGATTCATTTTGAATCATTTATGTGTTATGAAAAGTTGATGTTCAATATTATAATAAATTGATAAATTATATAATATTTTTTGTTCTATTTTCTTTTAAACTCATTTTGTTTTTCATAACCCCGCCACATTATATATCTGAATGAAAGAAGAATATGTGGAATACCTATCAATATCAAGTAGTAATTTTAAATTTTGATAAGATGTTCCTTCATAGGATGTATTATTTATTCAACATACAAAATTAACACCAATGGTATATTTCTAAAACCTCAAATGGATGGAAAGGTATTGATACTAATCAATTTCTACATTTACCGATGAATATATGAGTATATAATTGTTTTGGTTGGGATAATTATAGCACCCCCATTTCACTATTGTGTTATATATTATATAATTATGATCTATATTAATTTTTTGAAGTTTTTCATTCAGAAATTTCCATATTTTGAAATTTTTAAATACTATAAAATTAGTGCATGGTTAGGAGAAATGTGTTATCTAATATTATGTAGTGAAAATTTTATATCAGTGGGGACATATGGGTACAATATAGTTATGTGTAACCATTCAGACTCACCTTATATTGGGTGAAATTTATGTAGTAACACATACATGGTTCAAGTATGGTTTAGAGAACTATATAATCTAATTGTGAAAGTACAAAACAATGGGTATAGTGGAGGGTTCATGATGTTGAAAAGAATGTTTCTAAACTATGCACGCTGCCCATAAATTAAATTCATTAAATTAAATTTTTACCCTTAAAAAATTTCAACCCAATCTTGGAATCCTTTTCTTCTATTTTCACCTAACACTACTAGATATCCCCATGAGAACTCCTCTTTCATTTCCAATTGGTTATATGCATCCCAATAGTGGATTTCTAGTGGATTTATATGGTAACTTATCTTATCCTCTTCATTATTATTCTCCCTTTATTCCACTATAAATTCCTTATTGATTTATTCTTCTTCTAAAAACCATAAATTTAATAGTGACTAATCCCAAGGATTGAGATGGAATAATAATGTGTTTTTAGGTGTATAAGGATTGTAGAGGTTATTCCATTCCATGGTTTTAATCCCTCTATTAAAGGTGAGTTATTTATGTCAATTTATGGTATGTGATTTTTTAAAATTACCTCTACTTGGTTTTCCATATGATTATGGGGTTTCCTAAACTAATTTTATATCAATTTATACCTATGTATGAAATTCTTGATGAGTTTTTAAAATTTTCAATATTTGTTCCCTTCCTAAAATTAAATAGTTTTCATGGGTTTCTAGTTTTAAATAACTAATATAATTATTATTCATTCCAATTTATTGTAAGAGTTAATAAGAGATATTTTAAATTGAATTTTCTAACTAAATAAGTATTTTAAATTCATATTTATTTTCAAAAGGGGTAAATAATGTTTTGAAAGAGTTTTTTATATTCAAGAGGGTGTGGTTGGATTTTATTAAATAATCCATTTTATAATTATTCATTGTTGTGTTTCATTATTTTTTTGTATTAATTGATTTATAACATTATTTTAACAATTTTTCAAGGGAAATATGTTTTTCTAAATTGATTCAAAATATAATTTGAATGGTTTAGTTATCAAGGGATAGTTTTATGACTTGGTTTTCCATGTTTGGTCCAAAGTACCATTTAGAAATTTCTAAAAGAGTTTTTATATGTTAACAACCTTGTATTTGATCCCCTTGTTATCATGCTATATAAAATCTTATTATCCATGTGGGATAATTTTGATTATTATTTATTATATATATAAATGTTAAAAGGATGTTTCCTTAAAGAGGTTTTATAGGAGATATTATAGGTTTATTTAAATGTTATATTATTTATATGTATTGATGGTATGATCCATTCTTTCCCCACCTCTATTTGGATTTATTTAAAGGGAACCTCAGTCATCTAATAGAGAAAAGTATATTAATGCAATAATAACATAGATTAATTCATTCTCTAGTGGACATAGTGTAGTTTATTCCATGGCCGAGGGAGTACCCCTAATGAGGTTAGTTCAAAGTAAGTTAAGAGGTAATTTTTCTAGGATTACAAATTTGGATGATAGTTTATTCCACCTAATCATATTTACTATTTCCTCACATTTGGACCTAGCGTGTTTCCCATGTTCATATTTTTGATAGTTTACATTTCTACCTTGACCGAATTTATTTTAAATATTTTTTATGGTCAATTAATTCTAATATGGTTTCCATTATATCATGTAATTTTTTTTGAGTGTCATTTCAAATTTTCCTAATTATTTAGAATCGGGGATACAATTTTACATAGAAATCCCCCTACTATGGTAAATTTTAAATTGTTTTTAGTTTATAATTTTCTAGAAATAATATTATAATAAATTAAATGGGTTTCAGGTCCTTTCATTATAAATTAAAAATAACCCCTTCATTTTTTTCCATATTTTTTCTATTAAAATATTGAAATTAATTTTTATTTATATAAATGGTGGTATTTTTATCTTCTAAGGAAATTTATGTGTTATTTTTTTACATATTAGTCTATATATTCTATGTTAAAATGTATTTTTTTAATTATATTTCTAAATTGAAATTACAAAATATCTTGTAAAAGGAATTGTGTAAACTCATTGGTAAAATCATATTGGGTATGTTTTTATAAATCCCTATATAAACACCCTTCTGTGTATGTATATATTATGTTTTCATAATGGTGATCCTTTTATAGTCCCATGTTTATAGATCATATATATATTGGGCTGTCATGGCGATCCCATGACACATAGAGACAATCGAGTAGTGGTTCAAGTTGTAGGTTCATATTGGGTTTTTCATGTACTAGCTAATTCAACCAACTATATTTTTTTTCTGTATATATTTTTAGTACTTGTTATGTTTTATTTTTTATGTTTGATATCACAAAGTGAGTTTATTTTTATAGTGATTATTCGATGATCAGTTTGTCAAATTATTTCAAACATCTTATTTAATATACATTGATGTCTAATGTATAGAAACACGATGTCAGATTTTAGGTGAGAGTTTACTAACTATTTACTATTTTTTGAGGGTGGAATCATTCCCACATGACTATATTTCATACCCTTAGTTAATTTCATGAGCTTATGGTGATAATGAATGCACTTCAAGAATTGTGTCATATCGGTTTGGGTGATTTGGAGGTTGAGTTGTTCTCGCTCATTACTGATGATGTCTTGCCTACTTATTAGAGTTTAGTGCTCCCATAGATATGTGATTCAGATATGATTCATGTCCTCCGAATTCTTATAATGAGTTTTTTACACTAGCACACTATGTGAATATTGGTCCTCTTTATTTAGGAGTCGCTTTGGTTCACCTTTAGTCACAATAAGGCGATGTTCCCTAATATGAATAGACGTTGTAACTCCCCTATTACGGGTCATGGGTTTTCTTCTAGAGTATAATATTCCCTCATTTGACAATATTTTCTCAATGAATATCAGTTTTCTATCATGGTTCAACATTTCCTCACCCAAATTGAATATTTATATAAGGTGTGGTACCCTTATAATGTTTTTGGTGAAGGGGGTAGATTTTTTCACAGTCTGGTTATTGTGGAAGGAAGGGTTTTTTATTTATTTAATTAGCATATATTAGATGAAAATATATCGGTCCCCCATTATATTATAATAGAGATATCATGAATGTTAAATGGTTTAGGTAGTTCAGATGTTCTAGTTCACAAGAAAAATTTTGAATACATGTTTTCCTTTGATATATGACTTATATCATATATATTTTCTATGGAAATTATAGTCATTTAGTTAATCTATGCAATAAACTTTTTTTCCAAATGTAGAATTTCAGAAGAAATTTTAATTTTAATTTTCCAATTCTTTTTAAGGTGGAAAATAGATTGTTCCTCTAGTAGATAATCTTCGATAATTTTTTGACATCTTTTTTTGTTCCGGAATAGTGTTTCTACATTAGGAAAAATGATTGGTGAAAACATGAGCCCTAATAATAATAATAAAATAATTAATAATTAATATTTAGCTAATTAAATATTAATTTATTCACACAAAGTAGTTATATCATATATTTTGAATGGATTTTCATATTGATATTATAGATTTTTTATCAAGTTTTTAATGGGGGGGTTTATAATAAGAGAGTTATAAAATCTTCTGGGGTGTTGGGGCTGGGACCCCTATCCTTTTCCTTTATTTTCTTTTATTCTATTATATTTCTTTCATTTACTTAATTTTCCCCTAGATTCTCACACACACCCCCTTGTTACTCATATATGGAATTAATAAGATAGAAAAAGGGATAGTAAAAGAGATAGGGATGAATTGAAGTGACCCCACCGAGCTCGAGAGGAGCTAGATCATTTTGTGGCTATAGTAGAACACTACTATGGGTGAAGATTCAGCAGATTCTGCCCAAATGTAGTCTATTTTTAGGTTTATACTTCAAATAAATATTGATTTACCTATTTAATTATTTAAACCTCATTTATTACTTTTAAGGACCCCATGGGGGTCGATCTATAGATTTTTCGGATAAATATAATGTTTCATACTGTTCCTAAGGGCTTCCCATTCGAAAATTCATATCACATGTCATGTAGTTCTATAATATACACCGCCTGTTCTTCCTTTTTAGGGAAAATGAATTTAATAAAATTACATGTAGTGTTATATGAGTACAAACCGTATACATGTGTTGGCTATGTAGCCGAACACCTTTCCAGACAACCCATATAGGGGAACTTCACCATGTAGAGTACATGGTCAGACCCAGAGTGGGCTACATGTCGTGTATCAGTACATGCCCAAGAAGAGAGACATGGTCATACCATATAATGTACACAGGGAGGTACCCCATTAATGGAACACTCATTATAAATGTTTTAAATTCTATGTAAATGGGGTTTCAAGGAATGTTTGGATGAATTACATATCAAGGTGGGGAATCATGAGTACATGTCATGTACTAGATTACACATGTCGTGTATTTGTTAGTTTATACCCTTTTGAGGTTTTATATTGTTTTTTGACATGGAGTCATAATTGGACAGAAGAGTTTCCCATTATGATCATTTTTTCTATGTAGATAATGATGGTGGAATCCTTTGGTTATTTCAAGGACTCTTAATTGGCCTTCTAGGGTGAGCAAGAAACAATAGAAAAGTGATTCCTATAGTAAATAGTTACAGTTATCTCTAGAAAGTGAGTAATTAGGTTGATATGGGCCATGATCCATCTATCATGATTGATTCATATTTATCATTTACTCTATGGATGTATCTAAGGTGATTTGGGATCTTTTTTTTCCATAGAGGTCAAGAGATTATTTGTTTTTGAGGAACGACTGTAGGATCTCTCCGCTTTACGTTTCAACCTAGAGGATCCCAATTTGGATGCCCTATATTGCGCACTTCTTTCAAAGGATCCTGGGTAGGATTCCAATAACACCTTGAGATTTTATGATTTTTTCAAATGAATTTATTTTATTTGATAGCCTGCAATGCACGTAACACTGAGTTCTAATGAACCACAATATTCTTTTTATATTACTATTTATCATGGAAATTAAGAACTAGCCATTAAAATTAGTGGTATGAATAGGATTATTTTTTTAAATATTTATAATAATGATTTTCTATAAATAAGGAGTATTTATACAATGGTACTTAATTTTTGGTGAAGTCTTTATATGATTTGAAAATTCTATTTTCTCAAAAATATTTTTATTGATTTTTAGGAATATATTATAAAAATAATTTCTAAAAATTATAAAGAAATATTATTCTGAAAAATGAATTTAATATTTGGAATAAAAGTGTCTATATTATTTTTTGGTGATTATTTTTTGTTATTTCTGAAAAGATTTAATTTTCAATGAATAGTTTAAAATATTGGGTTTTATTGAAATTTTTTTTTTCATTTAAAGAACTTATAAGAATAATTTTTTTTATAAAATGGGTTTTAAAGTAATTCATTTAATTATATTATAATTGATCTAATATGGTTCATCAGAATAAATTTAATAATGAATATATATATATATATATATATATATAAATTTTTTTTTATACTTTTCATTTTGGAACACCATTTTTTCATTGCATCTTTGGGTTTAATTTTAAATTAAATTCCACCCATTTTGTGAATTGAATTTTTAAAAATCGATTCCATATTTGGAATGGGTACAATTAATATTATATAATAAATTCAACTTAAATTTTGACCATAATTAGCAATGAAAATTTGAAAAATTAATCATCTTTTTTAAAGATAAAACGGGTTTAACCAGAGGTTAAATTAAAAATATAAAGGGTAAATGGCCTAGAAACATGAATAAAACCCATTTTATCGACATATTTAGACATTATAACATATTTGTATTGATAGTAACACATTTTTTATCCCTTTTCATTTGAAAAACGTTAGTATGATTTATTATTTTTAAAAATACCATGAGTTTCCTCACATCTACTTTAAAAAGGAAACCCACTCTCTTCTCCTCTTAACACAATAAAAAACCATTGGTTAAGAAAATACCTACCAAAATAAATTCCTTATTTCCCAAAACTCATAAAATATGATTTCTTTATTTCATAAATTCATCTTATAAATTATTTTTGTAATAACATAATGATGTTTTTTGAAGATGAGGTAACATCAATAACAAAGTCTTTTATTTTATTTACCATTTCACCTAATAATTTTTTTTTAACAATTATGATATAAAAACCACATTATCTTCCAGATAATAATATGTTTTTATTTTACCTAAATCACTTACAACCATACCCTCCTCCCGAAAATGGGAAACAAAACTGTTGATCTTGTTTACGAGAGACTAGCGCCTCTCAAATCGGTGTTAGTTGTTATTATCACCACATTTTACTGCTAGATAAAATTATATATATATATTTATTATATATGATACAATTATAATTTTATAGGTATAATATAAAAAATACTTTTTAGTTTCCCTTCTATAGGGAATATAATAACGTCACATGTGTGTACAATGGACTACTTCTTTATGAAACGTTGTGATTCAATTGAATGTGAATATTTTTATAAGATAACTGGAGACATAAAAATGTTCTAAAATGTAAAAGAAAAATAAATATGGGTAACATGATCAAGGGGGTCTAAAGTGGTGATAATCGGGAGAATCACCCATGAAAATTTACATAAAATCGTAAAGAGGGAACCAAATCAATAGAAGGTGATAGTACTTTTAGTGTTGACCCTTGAAGCCTAGTAATAAACTGCTTGATTTCCTTATCTCTAGGTGTGATGAAGGGTAGTGTGATCTTTGAAAAGGGATTTACACAAAGAGATATGATATATACAATAACATTGGACAAAAATATGGTTTTGGTTTGAATGAAGGATTATCAATGAATCTATTTTTATGGAAGAATGACAAGTATTATTCTCTCAACATAGTTCAGACCACTGCACATGGTTATCACATCCATGATAATGGAATCACCTTGAATAAAAAATGCGCTAAAGGTAAAGATCAAGGACCCTCAAGGGTTGAAAAAAATTCCCCCACCTCACATAATAATGATGTTATACGACCGATCCACATTGATCTTTATGCCAGACAAGGGGGGAGCCCAGTGAATCCAGCACACCAAAGATGTCGGGACATGAACTGTTGGAGGAGGCCCATTAAGAATCAAGATGATCTACATATATGATGATTAATCTCAGATTTATTATAGGGAGACAAATATTTCACCCTGAATTTTGATTTAATAGAAAGGAGATGAGTCAACCTACCCATCCCATCCTGAAGTACTGTGTTTCTATCCTCACTCATTCACCAATAACTATAGACCAGTTGAATTTTCCCTTTCCTTCTACTAAATATTATTCCTGATAGCCTCATTTAACTAGATGTGAATGATGTTATTTTCCCTGGGAATGTGATAATATTCCCCAAGAAAGGCCCCATCCACACTCCAGATGGCCTCTTCACAGTCACCTTAAAAAAATAGATGGATAGTGGTTTATTCTTTTGGGTTCCTTATCACGAACCATCCTAGGTCGACCCTAAATCCGTCACTCAATCCAGTCAGTGAAAATTCATGAGGGGAATTCCTAATCTCCATGGGGAGTAAACCGGTACCGAGCATCCAAACATAATCATTAGGAATGATTTGTCCATTAAAATATAAATAAATAAAGGAGAATAAATAGAACAATAAAACTGAACTCTAGTAGCAGAAAAAGAAATTAAAATCGTTGATACCTCCATGAAACCATTTAGTTCACCACCAAACTATAGGCAAACCTTTCTCTAACAGTGAGAAAATCATCCAAAGGAACCTGGGCATGGGCGACCTACAACTAAGATGATAGAATAGGCATGATCATTAAAATGATCAATAGTGTTTCCAGGATAAACCACACAATCCAATGTCTCCTTTTCCAAATCCATCCATTAAGACAAGATTGAAATACACATATAAACGTTCAGGTTTTAAAATTTTAAAATAGGAAACACGTTTTTACAATTTAAAAATACAACACACATGACTTAAGATTTCCAAAATAATTTTTTATTTTATAAACAAATCCCAAAATGAATTATACTAAAGATAGGATAAAGTAAAAAAAGTAAGAAATGTAAGTTAGAAGTAAAATAGAATAACAAAAGGTGAAAAGGAAATGAAAATAATCCAGTAAACATGTATGACCCTAAACATACCTAGAATCCCCGTAGATATACTCAGTTCCTAACCACCTGCGGGCATATGGTAAAGCTCCTAAGTCTACAACCAACTGGCCACCATAAAACTGACCAATCCAGTGGAAAATCCTACATTCCCTAACAACCAATATAGGGTACCAATCCATCTAATTGTGGATGATAATAAACCATTACATTATCATCTAAAAGAAACCTAGGAACCAATAGTGGTTATAATGATAATACTATGTAAGTAGGAGGCTCTCGCACGCATGACTAGACTTACCATGTCGTGAAAGCACTTGGATACCCCAAACACGGACACTCTATACGATAACCCATAAAGGGATATTCCCCAATATAGCTTCCCCATATATATATATATATACATACTTATATTATATCAGCAACAGTACCAACCGGGCCGTGATGCCATATAATCATCAGAACCAGTTTAATTTTTTTAGAAAATAATGCATTTTTTCAAACGGGCACACAATTATCAAACACCATCCTTTCAAGGAATCAACACAAACATTACAAAAAAACTGAATGTTCCAAACAATAATTTAATATTAAATGTCCAAAAGTATTACCCAAAACATCACACAAACACTATATCTAATTTACACAGCCAAACACTCCCTTATGTTCCAAAACGCACACCAAATAATTTAGAAACTAAAAAATGTGCCGTTTTCATTTTCAAACTCATGTTAAAACACATTTTAAAAGAAAATGATCGAGCTTTAAAGAACACATTTAATGTATTCCGTAGAAATATCCCAAAGGGAGCCAACATTATTTGAAAACCAAAAACAATTTATGTCAATGATGTTTAAAGAGAAACCCATTTTTCAAGTTCCATATTCTTTTGAAAACTCATCCAATGGTACACTAAACACCCAAGATAATTTTTGAAAATCTGGTCCACAAATTCATTATTTAATTTAAAAACCACACCGCACCTTCCACAACATTTAGAAAAAAAATAAAAAACAACCCAACAAGACCATAAAACCCCTCCAAGCAATTTAACACAAATATTGTTAAGGAAGTAGAACTCATTACTTTATAACCACAAATCCATTGCCATATAATCATAAAACCTTTCGAAACCAATTTAAAAGAATTAATAATTTCTAGCATTACCCAAACCCAATTTACCAATCAATAAATACTATCATAACTACATAGACGTGTAAACATTTCATTAAGGATGTATTTACAATTTTAATGAGAAAAGGCAATTTATAAAATAATTTGGGTTCATACACACATAAAAAGATTTTTTGAAACAAGAATTATCAAAATTTCATTCCACAAACAAAAATTTATTAAAACAATAATAGGAATTAGTTAAACTCCTTTCGCATTGGTGTGTATAAGCATAAATAAAGAAAGACACTGAAAATTTTATTTTAAAAACTTCTAACATTTGAAAAAACATCATATAATACCATTTAAGAGAAAAATTAAGCTGAAATTTAGATAAAATATTTAATTAGAAGAATTAAAATGTCAAAGGAAAGCATTAAAAAAGGAATTATCAGGATTAACCTACCTCAAATCATTCGCCGACATGACAAAACCCTAACAGAAGAATGAAAAATCCCCCACGTACCAACCGCTCATTTTAATTGTTGAGGAAAGCACAGAATACAAATTATAGCATTAGGGTTTCAATATATTAAAGAAAAACCCAAAAAAAATTAATTGGAAAACCAATGTGGTGGAGGGGGGATGTGCCCACCCTAGAGGGAGATAGATAGAGAGGGGGGTCGGGTTCGCTGGAGGTTGTTCGCACTGGCCAAAAGTGAAGAAGGATGGAGTGGGGGTGTGGCTACTACTAGAGAGGAGGAGAGCTGAGGTATGGGGAAACCTGGTGAGAACTAGGTTGGCCAGAGGTTGGATGGGTAGAGTACGATGCTCGGGGTCAAGGGCACGGTCGGCTGAAGTGTGAGAGGGAGAGGGAAGAGGCTAGCACTAGGGATGAAGGCTGGAGTGTCAAGGACCTACGATGGTGATGCTCGAGAGCGTGAGGGTGAGGCGAGGGCGAGTTCGGGTATGTAGAGGGGGTGAGAGGCGATCTGATGGTGAGGGCGAGGCCTGGATAGAAAAGGGGCGAGAGGAAAGGTGTCCTAGATAATGACCAGTGCTGGGGGATTCGGTGGTTGGGGCAACATGTAAGGGGGAAGAGGTGATGCATCCAGCGTGAAACAAGGGAAAGGGGTGTTCCAGGTAGAATTAGGTTTCCTTTATTCATTTCATTTTATAATAATATTTATAATAATAATAATAACAACAAAAACAACAAAAACAAAAAACAATAATAATAATAAAAATAAAAATTAAAATAATAATATAAATAATAATAATGATATAATAATAAAAACAAAAAAAATAATAAGAATAATGAGAAATTACATGACTCTTGGGCCGACTTTGTGGCTACCACCAACAGTACAATGACTACACATGGGTCCAAAACACAATAAAATTGTTAAACGAAAAAAAATTTAAATCGAGAACCATCCCAAATCATGAAGTGAGAACCCAATGATAAGAAATAATAAAATAAAAATTAAATTAAAAAGTCAGAGTGTGACAGTTCCCCCAACCACAAACACTTTCTGCCCATATAAAGTCACTTGGCCGAACAATAGACAGAAAAAGAATCCATTCCCGATTGAATCAGAAAAAACACAACACAAGAGAAATGGAGAATACGAGAGGGTTATACCCCCAAAAAGAACTCTTGTTGTGCATAAATTTTACCCTTAAACATACCACCCCTAGAAGGGGGGTGATGTGGGAACTCCCAACTGATCCAAACTAACATTTATAGCACGAGTGAAACAACACCTCTGATGAACATGGAACTCACGACCAAGACCAAAAACCACCAAAAGTAGAGAAAAACCTGCAATAAGAGATTAAACCAAGTGGTGAACCAAAAAAATAACTACAAACACTGATTCTTCCATTGGAACTTACATCACTAAACTAACACAGTTAAACCAATATTAACACAGACAAGAGCCAAACGCAACTTTAAGAAAAAAAACGATTCAGAAAACCACCTCCACACAAACATGACTGATTAGATTATAATAGAACAATCCCATCATTATTTCATGACAAAACAATAAACATACAACAACATCAAAACATTAACTACAGAAAAACAAGAATGGATAGACATTAAATGTTCTACTGCCAACACGGAACACAAAACCAGAACCAAGGCTTCACACCCTCAACAACTACTGACTATGTGCGAGATTCACCCCAAGACCTGTGGATGGGTCTCTGATGGAGGAAGCATATCCTTACTCATAGTCAAGCACTCTAATGCTTTGTTCACAATAATCTCTTTAGGATATTCTTCCTATAAAACATATCTAGATGACAGAGACACCCGCAATGATGGAACATCATCTGAGGGGTGCGACATGATAGATTCATGTGCCCTAAACATCCACACTGATGGAACACAATTCAAAGGTCCAAAAAAGTGGAAGAAGGAACAATTGAGAATACTATTTAGAACTAGGTCCCTCTGGGACACCTGGCTTGCCTGATAGGGAACCTTCACAAGCAACTAGAAACTCTATATTTCCAACCTTATGTGATCCGGAGACCAACTCAGCTAAGATTGGATCATCCACCAGCTTTTTAAAATGATGGTCCATAGAAGGGAGGACCCAGTCTTTGATCTTTGGTTTTAGATCCTCGATGAAGAGAGAAGTCTTCATTAAATATTGAAATGATACCTCTAAAGAAAAAGACACCAGTTCTGTGAAATGGTCAACATAATTCTTCACCTATTTTGGTATAAAACATTAGAAAAAGATGAATTTAAAGAAATATGATTCCATACCATCATTAATTTACGGTGGGGAAAAAACTCTCATTCTTCCAAAGATGGACCTTTGAACACACCCGAAATGGCACACACACTGATAGCTTCGGGAGTTCCCAATATCCTGAAGATGTGATCAACATCTTCAGGCCAGTTTGCTGCCTCTAAAGAACCTTGATCACTGTTATGGTTAGGAAATTTCCTAGAAGGATGAAATACTAGGCCTGTATTATCAAAAAATGTGGGGACCTTTATGGGTGGCATTTTTTGAACATCATATAAAATACAGAGCCAAAACCAATATCAAGCTGATGTAACGTCATTGAAAGTGCATTCATCAAAAGACAACAAGCTCAAAAACCAAACAAATACAAACACAACCCAAAATTTCCATATTAAAATACACTTTTTATATTATATTTCAAAACCGCCTTCTATCAAGGACACTTTCCATATCACAAACCCACTTTTCAAACCTAATTCAATTTAAAAAATCATTTCCCATTTTTAAAATCACTTTAGAAAACAAGGTCAAGCCTTTAATTCCAAGTACACACCCCCATAATCCCATGAACTATTGCATACTTATTCATCCTCTTTCATCCATATGAACAAACACACACATCCCATTCATCCCCTCACATGTGAAAAAGTTCATAAAGAGTAACCGAGGTTGCACGCAAACAATTTCTTTTCCAATTACAAGAAAACACTATTTTTTGACCAAGAGATTTTAGTTTTAAAACCCATTTCATGAATTTAAATTCATTTAAAAGTAATAATTATCATTTCAAACCCCCCTTTTTCATTTTAAAAAGTGCACTTACACCAACTGAAACCAAGATGACACTCAATTTGCATCAAACTACCAGAGTGAGAGACTAACTTTCATGATTATCTAAGAGACATGGTAGTGGTTCATGCCCCATGTAAGCATAAAAAATTATGAGGAACTTAAACCATGTAATCAGACTCCACATGGGTTAATAAACCATGTGATATCATGATGTAACATCGTCTTACCTTCATTTTCATCCATCAGTCTAAAACAAACCCCAAAAATTCAAGGAATCAATTCACAGTCTCCCATAGTTACTCGAAGTTCAGAACGATTGAGGGTTCATGATGTCCTTCCCATACTTACCTATCGAGTCTTGACAATCCTAGTCATTATATAGATGAAAATAAACAAAAAGTGCCTCATCTAATACTATTTCTTCATGAACTAACCCAGTTCGACCCTGAATCGGTCACCTGATCCGGTTCGCGACATTTCCGAAGGGGAATTCCCAATCCCCATGGGATGGCAACCAGTTTCGGGCATCAAAATATATCCACTGGGATCAATTTGTACCTTAAATGATAAATAAATAAACAAGAATAAACAGAAAAATAAAACTGAACTCTAGTAGTGGAAAAAGATTGTAAAACCACACATTCCTCCTTGTGACCTTTCAGGACACCACCCAACCAATGTCCGACCTTGCTCTAATAGTGAGAAACTCATACAAGAGAACATGAGCAAGGGGGGCCTACAACTGAAATGATATAATGTGCATGAGCATTAAAATTATCAATATGGGTTCCAAGATAAACTATAGGATCTAATGTATCCTTTTCCTAAACCATTCATTAACTGATGTTTGAAATACACATATAGAAGTATGGTTATCACATTTTAAAATAAATAACATGTTTTTTCCATTTAAAAATCGTACACATGAAATATACCATTTCCAAAAATCAATTTTTATTTCATAAAAAACCAAAAATGAAGTATATAAAAGCTGAGATAATGTAAAACAGGTAACCAGTGTAAGATGGAAATAAACATATATAAAGAAAAGTGAACAATGAATGAAAATAATCATGTAACCATGGGTGATCCTAAAAATTTCTAGAATACCCCTGGACATACTCGGTTCAAAACCACCCACTAGTGTATAGTGAAGATCGTAAGTTTATAACCAACTGGTTACCCTAAGAAACACCAATCCTGTGGCAAATCCCACCTGGTCTAACAAAAAATACATGGGATACAAACCCGTCAAATCAACGTTGATAACCAACCATCACTAGATCATATAAAAGATACCTAGGAACCCATGGTGGTTATAATGATAATATTTTGTAAGTAGGAGGCTCACACACGTGTGACTAGCCTACCATGCTGTTATGACACTTGGCTATCCCAAACACGGATGCTCTATATGATAACCCATAAAGTGATACCCCCTTTAGTAGTTCCCCATTTATATATATATATACACACACTTGTATTAAATAATCAAAGGTACCAATAGGGCCGTCACGTCATAAAAGCATCAAAACCATTTAAATTTTTTACAAAACAATAGAGTTACCAAATGGGAACATAGCTATCAAACACCATCCTTTCAAGGAATAAACACAAACATTAAATGAAAACTAAAGGTTCTAAAATGACCATTAACTTGAAATTTCCAAAAGAATTACCATAAACATCACACAGACACTGTTTCTTATTAACAAATCCAGACATTCCCTTAAGTTCCAAAACAAACACCAAATCAATTGCAACTACCAAATGAGCCTTTATAATTTTCAAACTCACATCAAAACACATTTCGAAGGCAAACGACCATGCTTTAATGGAAACATCTAATGTTTTCCTTAGAAATCAACCAAAGGGAATAAACAATATTTGAAAACAAAAAACCATTTATGTCAGTGATGTTTAATAATAGAACCATTTTTCATGTGCCATCTTGTATGCGATATAGCGATAACCTCCGATGCTCTCCCATAGCTGGTGACGATGGTGACGGCATGCCTGAATCCTCTCCCCTTTGCGGGGGATGGGATTTCATCGTTCCCTGGGATTGCAAGGTCATATTTTCAACCCTTTTTCCAACCCTGAGTTTCTTCTGGCATTTCCATAAGCGTTTGTGAGCCCTAAAGTTCCAGATCTCTTGGATGGAAACCCTAATCTTCAGATTTCATCATCCGAGTTCATGGAATCTTCTGCGTTCGTGAAGCTTACTCTGGTTGCTCGGTTCAGACAGAGGAGACCGTCTGTCGACACCTTCAACAGGTTTGTCTTCTCATCTTGGGATCTTTAAAAATGGGCGACCGTCGGGTTGCTGGACAAATATCATATTATGGTTCGTTTTTCATCGGAAGAGGATTGCATCAAGGCTTGGTCGAGAGCTCCTCGTAGCTGCAACGGAAGTCGGTTCTTCCTTCTTCGCTGGTCGTTCAACATCCATATGAAGCATGATGTTCCTTCGGCATCGGTTTGGGTTAGTTTTCTTAAACTTCCCTTACCTTTTCAAAATCCCTATATCATAAGTTTGTTGGGTAACCTCGTGGGTAGATTTCTGTGTTCGGATTCCCGTACTGAAGCAGTCTGCCACCCGATTAATCCTCGTGTATGTGTGGAAGTGGATGCCTCTAGGGCTCCATTTTATTTTGTCTGGATTACAATTGGTGAGGAATATAGGTGAAAACAGCAGGTTATTTATGAGTGTTGGACTGACTTTTGTTTGAATTGTAATCGCTTTGGACATCCTTTGGAGAGATGTCGACGTAACTCATTAACCCAGGAGGTGAATTCTAGGCATGAGTTCCAGACTTTAGTTCGAAGGGGGTCTCCTGTTCTGGTGGAGTAGGGTTCAAAAGGGAAGGAAAAGGAGGCCCAACCTCAGTGGTGGCCAAATAGCTGGCAGATGCGGGCAAGGAGCTGGAAGTGAATTGTCAGTACAGTAAGGCTTCAAATGGCATGGGGGTTGCTGAAGCCAGTTCATCCCATAAATGTACATGGGAGTATAGGGGCTTAGACCCTACAACCGAAACTTTTGTTTCCTTAAGAAATAAGTTTGATTGCCTTAGTAATTTTAGTAATGATTCTTTTATAAGGGTTGTTTCAGGAGATGGGGGTGATGGTAGGGGGGCCTCCAGGGTTGGTGGTGTGAAGGAGGTCCCTGCGGTGACTGTGGATAAGGAGATAGTAGAGGGAGTGCCCCTGCCTTTGATGGTGAATGGAACTCCAGAGATGGCTATGGATGAGGAGATTGTAGAAGGTGAATCCCAGCCTTTGAGGGTTAATGAAACTTCAGAGGTTCCTATGAATGAGATGAGTGAAGAGGGTGTGTCCCTGACTTTGGTAGTGAATAACACTCCAGAGAGGGAGGTTTGTGAAGGTATTACTATATCGGACATGGGGGAACAAGTCGGTAAAGGAAAGGAGAAATCTAGGGAAGGGCTAGAATGCTTGAGTGGTCCAGTTGGGCGCTCCTTCAGTGAGGTGGTTCAAAGTGGGAAACAGAAACCTACTTCAGTTGATGGATCTATTTCTGCCACTCCTAGACGTCGAAAAATGAGAGATTACTCGTATCTCCCGCAGAAGATGCAGATTCTCTTTGCCACCAAGAGGAATAAGAAGGTGACTGTGATCTTTGCAAAGAATAGCAAGGATGAGAGTAAAGCACCAGATCAGTCTGTTCTTGAGTATCTCAGAAATCGATTCCATAGTGTTAATTACTGGAGGACCTCAGGATAGGAAACAACCACTGCTACCGGAGATGATGAGTCCTATTGGGGATGCGGAGACGAGTATGGTTTGGATGAAATGTAAGTCTATGTTGGTGTGTTTTCTAATCATTGTATGACTGTGTTGTGTGCATGTTTGTGGTTGTTTCTTCGGGTACCAGATCCCCTTAAACCGGCTTTTAAAAATAAAAAAAATGATTGGCAGTCATGTGCCATCTTCATTTGGAAACACATCAAATGTTACACCAAACAGAGAAGATAATATTCAATAACCCTTTCTATAAAGTCATCACATGATTTAAAAACCAAAAAACAACCATCCAAAACATTAAAAAAATACATAACGACCCCAACAAGATGATAAAACCCAATACACGAATTTTAACAAAGTAATTGTTTAGGAAGCAAAAATCATTACTTTGAAAAAAGACCATTTCCTTAAAATCATAAAACGTATCCAAAACAATTTAACACAAATAATAATCTCTAACATTACCCAAAAAAAATTTATCGATCAACGTATACCACTGTAACATCACAAAGGTGTAAACATTTAATTAAGGATTCATTTCAAATTTTAATGAGAAAATGAGTTTTTTAAAACAATATGTTTTCATAAACTCATAAAATGATTAGTTGAAGCTGGAATTATCAAAAATGAAATCTACATAAATTTTTTTCTAAAAAAATAATGGGAATTAATCAAACTCTTTTAGAATTGGTAGGATAAACATAGTTAAATAAATGCACGGAATTTTTTTTATCAACTTGAAATAATTTAAAAAAACATCATAGTAGACCATTCAAGAGAAAAATAACGCTATGATTTGGATAAAAAAATAACTGGAAGAATGAAAATGTCGAAGGAAATCCTCATGAAAGGACAAAACATGATTTTCCTACCTTAAATCAAGCATGGACACAACAAAACCACTATAAAGTAAGAACAATCCCCCACAGACCATCCGTGCATGCAAAATAGTGATAAAATCACACAAAACACAATTGTAGAATTAGGGTTTCAATGAATTATAGAAAAACCCATAAAAAATAATAGGTAAACCAATGTGGTGGAGGAAGAGTGTGTCCACCAGAGAGGGAGATGGCTGGAGATGGGGGTTGGGTTCACCGGAGGTTGGTCACACTGGTCGAAAGTGAGGAAGGGGGGAGAGGGGGGTGAAGCTACTCCCGGAGTGGAGGAGAGGCGAGGGCCAAGGTTTACTGGTGAGAACTAGGGAGGCCGAATGTTTGATCGGATGAGTATGGTGTTGTGGGTCAAGGGTGCAGTCAGCTGAAGTGGGAGAGGGCGAGGGAGGTGGTGGGTGCTGTGGATGAAGGCTGGAGTGGCATGGACCTGTGGGGGTTAGGCTGAGTCGAGGGTGAGGTTAGGTCCATAGAGGGGGCGAGAGGCGAGGCGAGGGAGAGGGAGAGGCCATGATGGTGGAGGGGCGAGAGGCGATGCAGCCTACGCACAACAAGGGTAAGGGGGATGGGGTGGGGTAGAACTAAGTTTCCTTTTATTCATTTTCTTTTCATTTTATAACAATAATAATAATAATAATAAAATAAAAATAACAATAATAACAATAATAAAACTAATAATAAAGAAAATAAAAACAATAATTATAATACAATAATAATAATAATAATACAAATAATAATAATATAAAGAATAATAATGACAGAATAATAAAAAAATAATAAGAATAATGAGCAATTTAATGACTCATAGGTCGAGTGTGGGGCTACCGCCAACCGTGCAGTGACTGTGGACAGGGTCAAAACCAAGTAAAATTGTTACGAGAAATAAATTTTAAACTAGGGCGCTGCCCAAACCTTGACACGAGAACCCAGAGATAAAAAATAAAAAAATAAAAATGAAATTAAAAAGTTAGGGTGTAAAATTCATACAATACAGGCTCAGTGAATCTAATTTAAACCTTTTTTTCTTGATTTCCTCAACTTTATAAAGAGAATGATTTCTGATCCACCAAACTAGAAAACTGCACTTGGTTGGAATGTCATTTCACCATATGATATTTCCCCTGCATCATGTAAAACCGATCTATGAAATGAAATTCTATAAGTTTTTACTGATAAATGAACTAAAATATGTTCCTAAGAAAATATATATTTATTTATCATTATTAATATTGATATTATGAAAAAGTTCATGTTGATTATGGTTGAGAAATTCATCAACGAAAACCATGTAATTGATGGAGATCCTAAAAGAGATGTTAGGTGTCAGGAACCATAGAAAACCAAGAACCATACCGGACCAGTTGTGATTCCAGAAACCAATATCCCCAAAAACAATAATCCATTAGAAATTTCCTAGATTAAATGGAATATTCCATTATATATTACCCTGATAACAAGAGACCTTACCCTTCTAATGTATCAAGTTTTGTCCGCACTTCTTGAAAATGAATTTTCCTCAAAGAGATTGCCCCTTAATAGCTTCTCATGCCAGCTTATTTATCAGGACATTCATCATATCATTGAAATCCCTCAAATTGATCCCAAATTCATCGCATGATATATCCATTCTATCAAATGCATTTATATTTCATCTACCATCAGTGTGGGGGTACCGTATGAAGGAAGTAAGGATTTTCTCAAAAAACATTATGATAACATTATGTACCTTGAAAATAGATAGTAAATGCATAGGGATGGATGTGAATAAATTGTTAAACTATATAATCCTTCCACTAAAAGAGATAAAGTGGTTCATATAATTATTAATACTCTTTGTGATCCTATCAACTAACCCGTTGAAATGATGGATGCAAATTCATTGTGGTGAGATATTTTATCCAAGGTAAACCATTATAAAGCCTCTCATATGAATAACCATGTGGTATTAACTCATATTTGTGCGACTTTTAGAATAATGGGTTGGAAAATAGACACAAATCTTATCAAAATTAAGTTTTTGGACACTCCCTCTATAATACACTTCTATGGCCTTGTTAAAGCCCCAAAAGATATCATTACACATTGAAAGAAGAAACCAATATCATTAGCAAAGACTAAATAAGTGATTAAATTTCAACCACCCCTTATTTCATTTGGAAGATTGTCTTTTATGTGTAGAGAGTGAGTTATGAATTTTCTAAGAAAATCCTATATAAAGATAAAAAAATACATCGTTCATTTGTATGATGGACTATCGCCTCACGAAGTAATGTCATTCATTTTTTGAATAATTCATTATATAGAAGGTAATAATGGATAAATTAATGAATATATGTGATATACATGAAAGAATAATTACTTATTAATGTTGATATATTATTTACCTTAATTTATTTCGATCCATCGTGAAAATGGAAACATCTTTCATGTGTATGTATGACTTTCCGTCACAATGAACTGTATAAATAAATATATTTATCTAACTTTTAAGGATTAATATAAATACGTATATAATGAGTATATATTATATTTTTTTCATGTTTAAAATTTTATAGATGATAGATCCACTATGAATGTAAAATTATAAAAAATATGAAACCAAAACATACATGAATAACAAAGCTGTCATTTCCCAAAAAATTAATTTTACAAATAATTATTGATAAATATGAGACAAATTAAAAACTTAAATCATATATATTATAATAAATAGGGGTATGAATCTTTAATAGATTTATAATAAAATTTTATTTATTTTACAATAGTTTCAAATGTTTATGGAGGAATTTGAGACTTAAGTTAAGCGATTTTTTCCCAAATTTCCTTCTTTGATATATAAGATATGTTATACACCTATATTATTTTATAAATAATATATAATTTCCTTTGAAATTTTATTTAATAAATATCCATACTTTCCTTAAATTTAAAGTTTAATTTTATTTTTATCTAATATAGTTCTTATGAAGCAAAAGATATCAAAGTGGTAAATATTTTATGTTACAATCTCATCATTTATAAATATTGTTTATGATTATGTTTCAAATAATGAAACCATATGATATATATCTAAAAGAAACTCATGTATTATACTATCAAATTTTAATTTATTAATAATAAAATTTTTATTTCATTTTTTTCTTTTAAATTATTCAAGTCATGAAAAATAGTATTTACAAACAATCAATTTTATATCACTCTTTGGTCGAAAATGATTTCCCCCCATAACAATGTTTTCTAAAAAACGTGGTAAAAATGTTTTTAAAAATATGCTATGATTTTTTAAAGGAGTTTAGACAACTAATTATATTTTTGAAAAATTATTTTAATGTAATCTTCATATATTATTAAGTATTAGGTTCTTTTGGAATTTCACCAAAAAAGTTCAAGGAATTGTTATTTTAATGTTTACGAAATGAATATAATTTTCCAACGTTATGATTACATAATATAAAAAATATATAATTTTAAAAGTATTATTACATTATTTCAAGAATAACTAGTGAGGAAATACAAATCAAGGATTGTAAATTCTAGTGTCTTTGTATGATTTGATACTTGATTATAAAACATAAAGCCCAAATAAAACATCTTTTATTTAATCTCCAAAGTGAGCTCTTAACTTCTTTTGCGATGTTAAAGCTATATAAGATTACCAAGGGAATACATGATCAAAGGGGTGATCTAAAAATACCAGTAAGATAATAAGAATATAAAAAATTATAACACATGGTTTTGAAGGCATAACATGATAACATAAAAAGGCATTGAATATGAAAAAACACATGGAAGCATAACATATAGAACATGGAATCATGTAATAATGGAATCATAGAAATATGGGAATAGAATAAAACAAGACATAAAAATGATTCAAGGATAACCACCAAGATCATTTTACATGGTCGATCATGAGTCTAGGTTAACCACTAAGGCCATTGCACGTGGAGGAGCATGAGTCAATGTTAACCACCAAGACCATTTCACTTAGAAGAGAATGATTAAAGGCAAACCCCAAAGACCATTTTATATGAAATCTCATGAGACTAAAAAGTACCCAATTCATTAGAGCACAATCTTGGAACATCCATAATAACATGTTCATGAATATATTGGCCACATGAAGAATCATACATAAAGAATAAACATTAGGGTTACATGTGGAAAGAAACATGCATTCTAATCATATTATAAAGCATAAAAATGGGAGTATAAAAACAGTGTATATAAAATAATATATTTATATCATACATAAATATTAAAAAGGTAAAATAGGTATAAAACATGATCATTGATGTCAAAATTAAGTGAAACTGTGTAAAAAGTGTTTATGAATCTTTAGAAATGAGCCACTTTAGTGTAGTTTGAGGGAAATTTTAATGATTCCTTAAAATGGAAAAGGAATATTTGTTCTTATAAAATAAAATATGAGTTATAATATATTTTAGGGATAAAATTAGTGAATTTATACAAATAATGGAGGATTAAAATAGATTATTTAGTGTACATGAAAATAGGTATGAAATGGGAAACTCCCTTTAATTAGGCTTGCCTATCAAGAATATCTTGGAATGAATCCTTTTTAAAACATTTATTTACTAATTAATTATGGATGAAATGATCTAGATAAATGATTTTGGAACATATATATATATAATTTATAAGAATTATATAAAATAAAATAATATTTACATTGGGTTAAAGAGAGGGAAATCACAACCTAAAGGATAAATGGAGGTTCAGAATGAATCACTTACCTTATGATTGAAAGTGTTCTGCAATTGATCTTAATGTACATTATAATAAAATTAAATAAATTAATTAATTAATTAATATCCTTTTATACATTAATTTCCACTTTTATAGTTTTATAATGTTCATTTATGGTCTTTTTAATGAGGTATAATATAAAAGTATATCTTTCGGTAATGTTTATTTCTATACCACCGCAATCCATTTTTTGTATTTGATAAAAAATCCAATTTTTTGGTGTATGGGAACCATATATAGAGAGTCAATAGTTTAACCATATCCCACATACACTTAAACCACACACACAACATTAGAAATTGAAAAATTCAATACTCAAATTTCAAAAGGCAAAATTCAAAAAGACCTCCATATCCACCTCGAACAGTGAGTTCCCCACCTTGATACACAAATGATAATCCATCATAATGAGTCCTAAAATTGAGATAGACATTCAAATATATTCTTCCCAACATCTTTGTTTTAATCAATGTCACCATCATCAATGGTGGAAAATAATCTCACCACCATCAACGTCGTCCAGACTACCACTGTTGTCATTGTCCCAAAGTCACACCAGTCACCAGAAAATGACCAAGACCTTCATAACCATCGTAAAACAAAAACAGTTTACCCTAAAAAACAGAAAACATCTATATATACAATAAATTTATAAATAACCAAATCAAAATGGAAAATAAAAGGAACCTTAACCATAAACAACAACATTGCGAACCACCGATGATTTCTGCGATAACCAAAAATGAAAAAAAAATCTAACTAAAAACCATCATTGAAATATTCAATGAGTTTTTTTCAAGTATATCTATATCCAATGAAAAAGATTCAAACAAACCTACACCAAAAACAAAAACATACCCTGTGAAGGACACATCATTCGCTGAACTCCGCATCCCAAAACCTTTGAGGAACCACTACTTCAGATCCGACTCGGAGAAATGCATAGGCCTTGAGTTTAGGGAAGGGATATGAGAGGATGAGGGTGAATAATTATGGAAAAATGGTTAGAGTAAAACTAGAACCCAAAACAGATATTGATCTTACAATGAAACATCATAAGAATCAACAACCACCGAACCACTTAACCCAAAACCACAGTGTTACCAACACTCCAAAATTAAGAATAGTTGTCCAAAATTGAAATTATATATTATTAATGAAAATTAAAAATATTAAATGGTCTTAGATATATTTTTTTCATATATGTTTATAATTTAATACATAAAAAATTAATGATAATCATTCAGATTATTTTGTTTGTTTTTTGATCGTCACAAACTCATTTTTTTCAATTATTTTATATTATGTATAAATGTTAGTCACAGAACATAAAATAGCTTGTGAAATAAGTTTGAAAATATTTTTTCAAACATTATAATGGTTTAATTATCCTAATTTATTGTGTTATAAGAAAAATAAAAATCATCATCCATGAAGGTGGTGAATTTGAAACATTACAAACAATGTTTTAATGTTATGTAAAAAACGAGCGGGGAAGATAATTGATGATGGGTTCTTCCATTAACATAATAAAATTAAAATATATATGATAATGGAGTTTTCATTCCAGTTTTATAATGGAAGGTTATAAGAGAATAAGAAAATAAAATAAACTGAATGAAAATTATAGGAAAAAAGAGAGAGGTTTTTTACTATAAAGATTCTCCCCATGAGAACCACCTTAGGGAAATTGAGTTTGGTCTTCTATTGAGAAAAAATTTTCTTAGAAATTGGGGAGATTATATTAATAGTATTAGGTGTAATTTTTACAATATTCATGTCTTTTTTATGTGTGAGGAGAAGGGGTGGCATTTATTGTGGATACAAGGGGTGTTTTCCTACAATTTTACACATTTGTTATTATTTTGGCTCAAAACTATGAATATTTTTTATTCCCATGAATAAATATAGTAATGGGGTGAGGACAGTTAGAGATTATGTTGGATACATAATCAATGGCTCGAGAAATAGTTTGTTCAGTTTATAAAGTTATACACTGTAAATTATCATATTTCATTATTCACTGAAAATTCAACTATTTTAGAAAAATCCAAAAAAAAACTACCCTATATATTATTTGATAGGTTGAATTAAAAATTAAACTAAATTTAATGAAAATAAGTTTCAAAATATGAGAAATTTAATTTTAAATTAAAATCATCACTTACTCAAAAAAAATTAAAAATATATTTGATTTTATAACACTTTGAAAAATTAATTTGGGTCTCATAAAATTATCTTCTAATAATAATAATATAAAATATTAATTTATGATTATATTACATGAAAATAAATTTTCCTATAAATAATTATATTAATTATATAATTGTAAATAAAAATTAAGGTTTTATAAAAATACCAACACATAATCATCATTTTGAAAACATTTATTTACTTATTCCATGATATAAAAATATCCTATTTTTATTTATTAGATGACAATATTTTATTTATAATTTCATTTGTGAGGTTACTATTCTATTTATTGTGTTACTATTCTTAATTTTTACATCATTGTTCCTAAGGTCATGTTACTATTCCATTGGTTTAGGTTCCGGAATTTCTAAAAAACCTCTTATTTGATTCATTCATCATTTATAATGTTTTTATTTTCTTCCCCCCTTATGATTTTTTTTCTAGAATTTTGTTTTAAAAACTAAATGAAAAACAGTTGAGGGTACTTCTAATTCATCGCTTTTTCTGGTCCCCATGTTTCCTCTTCATACTTATGGTTCCTCCATATTACATTGAGACAGTGAGTAGTATGGTTTCATAGAAAAATATCTCTATGATCCAATATCTTCACCTGATGCTCCACATAATAGAGATCATTTTCCAACCGTACCTCATCTGAATTTAGTATTTCTGAAGGATCTGACATGTACTTCCTCAAAAAGAATATGTGAAATAAATCATCTACTTGATTCATTGTAGGTGGAATTTTTAGTTGATATGCCATAACTCTAACATAATGAAGAATCTCAAATGGGGCTATTGTACCGAGGATGTAGCTTTCCTTTCTTCCCAATTCACATGATTAAATTACATGGAGATATGGGGAAGAATACCATATCTCTAACCTTAAACTCTAGGAATAGTAGATGATGGTATGAATAGTTATTGTATAGACTTTGGGATTCCTATATTTGATGATGAATGGTTTTCACCTTAACTACAATTCTATAGACCATTTTACAGTAGTAGATTATGTTCAAAGACTTCATCCTAGATTTCCAGTGCACACCATATGTTTCCATAATGGGCTTCATATGAAGCCATTTGGATGATCTGGTTGAAACTATTGTTGTAAGAAAACTTGAATAGAGGAAGATGTTGGTCCCATCCTCCTTTGATTTCCATAGAATATTCTACCTTCATATATTATAGTTTCTAAATAGTGTACTGAGATTGGCCATCAGTTTAAGGATGATAGACTGTACTGAAGCTCTACTCAGTGTTTAGAAATTGTTGGAGACAATAGCAGAACATAGAGGCGGATCTTGGTTCCGAATCAGATATAATTAATAGTGGAAATCCATGTAACCTCACCACAAATTTAATGTATATATATGCATGTATATAAATTTATAATTCCGGCCTAATTCCAATAATATGAGATATCTCTATAAGATGATCCATAATAACCCATATTACATTATTTCTTATGGATTTATTTGGAAGTCTGGTGATAAATTCCATAATGATTTTCCCACTTCCAAGTCTGTATGGGTAATGGTTTAATCATCCAATTATACAATTTCTTTTCAACCTTCACTCTCCGAAATACCAGACACATTGATGTATACTTAGTGATCATTTTCTTCATATCGTCCCACTAATAGTTTTCTCAGAGATCTAGACATATATTTATGCTTCCCGGATGAATTTATAATGTTTAGATATGTGTTTCATTCAAAAGGAAATTCTTTTTTCACTATATCAGATGTTAAAAATTTATGTTTCCTAAACCATACAAGTCCTTCTTTATCAATCATGAATTCAGAGAATTTCCCATTTGTAATAGATTTTACATTTTTTTTCTGAATTCCCATGAGTATCCATTATTTTCTCTATGAGGAATTGTAGATGAATCATTTTTTAAGGGATTGATGATATGATTTTCTTAATGATCTTCATTTTTATCCTTTATAAGTCCATGAATATTGGATCCTTCTCAATTCATATCAATCAATAATGATGTAGGATCATTTCCACTTTGAGAATCCACCACCTTTTTTTCATTACCTGGATGGTAGTGGATTGAGAATTCACAATCCTTGATAAGATCTAACCATATTTTTTGGAACATATTAAGATCATTCTATGAGAATATATATTTGAGGTTCTAATGATAAATATATATCTCACACTTCTCCCCATAGTGATAATACCATCGGATTTCCAACGTGAAGATCACAACTACTAACTATAGATCATGTATAGGATAGATTTTTATCATGAATTATCATCTTACATGAGCTGTAAGTTATCACATTATCATTTTTAAGCTACATATAGCCTAATACCTTCTTTTAATGATTAATTTATACCACATAGTTCCCCACTTGTTGGAAGAGTAAGTACCAGTATAATGAAAAGACTTTTTTCAACACTTTTAAGAAGTCTTCACATTCACTTGTCTAGATAAAAATTACTCGATTATGAGGTAACTTAGTTACTAGGATTGGAAATCATAGTAATATATTCAAAAAAACCCTGGTAATACCCAGAAAGACCAATGAAACTACGAATCACTATTATAGATCTTGGACTATGCCACTCATCGATTACCTTTATCTTGTATGGGTCCAAATTTATTCCTTTTATGGTGATAACATACCCCAAGAATGATAGTTCATCCATCCAGAACTCATAGTTATTATAAATTGAATAATGTTTCTCCGTTTATAATGTTATTAGAAATATATTTGAATTCTCTGCATATTCATCCTTTATCATGGAGTATCACATAGTATCATCATTAATGACTACCAGAACCTTTTCAAGGTAATCTATAAAGAATATTTTCATTAAATCAATTAAAAATTATCAATTATTAGTGATTATAAATGGAATAAATATGATATAGAGGTCACCCCAACAAAATAAAATTTTATAAGTGCCAAAAATTCCATTATCAGGTGTAAAAATGCTAATCAAACTGCTATTAGGGGGATGTCCCCATTATCAGCCCTAACTAAAGAGTTGATAAAACCTTCGCTATATGGAAACGTTTTTTATATAACTGCTCACCCAGAAAATAATAAAAAAATAAATAGAATATTAAAATCACCAAACCAGTGAAAATAACTGGCACGAACCTGAAAATACATTCTAAAAAACAACCACTCATATTATATAGAAAAGAACCACATACACGACACAAATGATGGAAAAAATTAGCGCAAAAAAAACATTGGAAAACAATGATATATAGATTTAGTTAACACCATGAACACAAAAATATTAACTAATGGTATATACCAAAAAAACATCTATATACATTTTGAACAATGTTTCTTGAAATTAAATTTACAAGTATCCAACATACAGTTAAAAACATTAATGATTTCTCTTTTGACTTCTGTGGTCCCCTCTAAAAAATGTCCACCGATGGTAATAGTCACCAAAAAAATCATCCCAACTTGAGAAAGAGATTCCACCCATAAAAAAATATTTCGATAGTAAAAATATAAAGAAATAAATAAAACACTAATACAGTGAATACACTACAATTTTCAATTTTTCATAAAAATGACACATTTAGAGTTATACTGCTCACACTTTGCATCTTATTAAGGTGGGGTTGATTTGTACAAGTCATAAATGGATGATGGATCATTTTACTAAAGTATAAAAATAATTGGAATGCATTTCCTTAATTTTCAATATGTCAGTTGTGTTTTTTTATTAAAATTTGAATTCAAAATAAAAACATACAATTTGAGTAATACAAGTCGCATTGTGCATCAGTTTGACGTGAGACTTCTTCATAAACAACAAAAAGAAAATAGGAGTTAATATAATTAATTTGGAAGAAAATCAGAGTGTGTTTTCTTGCTTTTCAGGGAGTAACACTTTCTTGAGTTAAAATTCAATTTTAAACTAATAGTAGACACCTTTAGTCATACCAGTCACACCATTTGTCTAATTGAGGTGTGGTTGAATACTAGACATCAAAAATGTCCCATGTATCATTTTACTAAAATAAAAAAACAATAATATGGTGTTTTCTTAGTTTTCAGTATGTATGTTGTGTTTTTTTAACTTTAATTAATACCAATTTCAAATAACAACACACATTTGGAGTCATGCTAGTGACACCGTGTCACACACGGTTTTTTTTTCTATCTTTGTATTGATCCGGCCCATTAGAAGTCCCGATACTTTTCATGGGTATTTGATGAGATGAATATTGAGTTTTGAAGTTTAATATATGTCAAACCAGCATAATTTGGGATCCCCATTGTTTGTTTAGGAGTTTTTGAAGAAAGGGTGGTTACTTCATGATTTGGGCCAACCGTGAGCCCATTCCCAGTTTTAAAAACTGAATTTGTTTCTTTTATAACTCTTTTGTTTCTAATAATTTTTAACCCATTCAACTTAAAACATGTCCTATACTGATATATTAAAATTTATTTATCCTTTTGGACCCATTATAAATTCATAAGCCAGGTGAATTTGGGTTACTTATTTAGGTATTGGGCCAGCCCATGGGCCCATTTCCGATTTTAAAAAAATAATTTGTTTCATTTATATAATTTTCATTTTTTACTATTTTTTGGTGATTCCACCTCCCCCTCTAAGAAAATAACCCTATACTAACCCTCATAATCTATTTTACCTTTTTGGAGCTTATTTGTGTCTCGGATTAGGGCGAACATTCTCAGGAAACCTCAAATCGCCCAGAATTGGCAAGGTAAATTTTATCATTCATAAATCAATAAATTATTACTCTTTTAGCCACAAATATTCTTCCCCTAGTTAGTCCAGACCTTAGTAGTCTCTCCAATAATTTTCAAGCCATTCCCTTTTCTCTAGGGCTTCAGATCTAATGGAAGACGAAGAGTTTTCTAGGATGAAAGGTGAGATTCCTTCTCCTTTCTTCTTCCTCTTCTCCCTCCTTTCATTATTTCTTGGTTTTATATTGTACCCTAGTCTTGATCGACCTAGGGTTTTGTTGTAAAATTTTTTTATGGGTTTTATTTTGTTTAGGTCTGGTATTTATAGTTTTAGGGTTTATAAACCCGCGGTGGGTGATTTCGGGTGTGCGTTTCAATTACGCCAAAGATTTGAGGTAGGATATCCCTTGCACATGCCTTTATCATAGAAGTTTCATCATTTTAATATTATCCTATACTGATATAAATTTTTATTATTGTTTTTAATCCTTTTTATAATTTTCATGGTGTGAAAAGTCGTTGTTTAATCACTTTTATGTGAAATGTATTGTTGTTTTGTCATGAAAGTGCTCAACAAGTGTTTGTTTAAATGTTCCATTATCTTTTGAAAATATTTTGTGAGGTTTATAATCTGGTTAATGGTATTTTTAACATGTTACAGTATCTTGAATGAATATATGATATTCAATTGGTGTTTTATTCTTTTTCATGTACATAAAATAAATTGTTTTGTTTAAAAAGGGCATGACATGTGTTCGGTAAATTGCCCGGTTGGATTTTATGTGTGATGTGTGATTTAAATGTTATTTTATTGTATATATAAAAGAATTGGAAGAATTATAAATGTTATTTTGGGTACTTATATTGATTTCAAATTTGGATTTTTTTTACAAACAAGTGGGTTTTGATTTACAACTTATTTTGGCCTGAGTTGCCAAAAAATGGACCGTTTCACATCTTTATGAAAATGGTTGTGTTTTGAATATGTATCCTGAGTATTATAAGAGATTTATGAATGAGGTTTTCTGCTGTAAATGAATTTTATACAGATCCTTAATAAAATTAAAATTCATACCTTCATCAAAGGTTATTTTTGATAAAATGTTTAAAGGCCCGTTTGGAATTTTCTAGAAATGAAGGAGTTTTTTACTTGTATATAACAAGTTGTGCAGTTGGGATTGTTTTATGGTCCATTAAATGATTTTATTAAATATTTTTTGGGATACCAAATATGATTTGGTTTGGTTATAATGTGTATTTATAATTTAAAGAGTGTTTTTGAAAGAGTTTTATGTGCAAAACCTCAATACCAATCATGAAATTATTTTACCAAAATATTTAGCGGTTTATTGATTAGTGTAATAAATGTGAAGAAAGATTATGGGATTCTTTTGTTTTTATTGTTTTGGAATGGAATGTGGATGTGAAATGTGTATTTTATAATATGTGTAACTTGATTGAGCACTAAAGGGAATCCCGGGTATCTAGGTGGGCGGACGTGTACTAGTATGCTAGTGATTATGTGGGGGTTGGCCCCTGTTTCACGTAGCAAGTTTGACGATGAAAAAACTAACTAAACTACGATGATGATGATGATGATTGGGGACCACTAGGTTATGGGTATGTTCCCTACTAGTGGCTCGTGCATGAGAACGAATATTTATTATGGTTACTTTCACCGCGATACGAGGTATCTGGGGCTCACAACTAACTAGTGCCTAGGGGTATTCCCGTGACTAGTGCTCATTGGATATTTTGTACTCACCATCAGCATATGGTGTGTTTGGTTGGTAAATTCAGTAGTATTTGTTATTTATTTGGATGTTAAAATTTCTTTAAAGCATCCCTCTTGAAAACTATTTTCATTTTGAAGTTTCACCTCTTTGAAAAGAATTGTTACTTGCATTTTTTTATTAAACATGCATGTTTTTGTTTGATAATTATTATATCATGGAACCTCATTTGAAAACCATACTTTTAAATCTTGAATTTAAAACTATAAATTGATGTTTTTTTATTTTAAAGGAATGTGCATTAGGAATAGAATATCGGGCTAACCTATTGAGTTTTAATACTCACACCTATAGTCTTCTTCTTCTTTTTGCCCTTGTGCAGGTTTCATCTTTAGTTCGATCACCTTGGGAGACATTTTATCATTGTGTTGGAGAGTGACCAGAAATGTCACATGGAGTTAGTTGTTCATCGGGTTTGTTTAGTTGAGTTTTTGGTTTTGTTCTAATTTTATTTTCTTGTACAAATAATATTTAGTTAAATTTTTATATAAATTCATTTTGGGATGTCCGTTTATTTCCGCTATTTGTTTGATTGTTTATATATGGGAGAAATAGTTCCCTTGTGTACTCTATTGATGCCCTTGGTGCTTGTCACCATCCCGGGAGGATCAAGAACGCCTCTCGGGACTTGTCGCGGGCTGGCCTGGGTGACCAGTTCAGGGTCGACTCAGGCTGGTTTGTGACACACCGTGTGAATGATTGAGGTACAGTTGATTCCTATACATCAAAAATTAATGATACAACATTTTCGTAAAGTAACAAAACAATCAGAATTCATTTCCTTGGTTTTCAGTACGTCAGTTGTGATTTTTTGTAAGATATCATTTCCAACCAAAAACAGGTATTTTGATTCATACCGGTCTCATAATTCATCTGCTTGACACGAGACTACTTGATACACATCACAAAATAATTATGAATCACCTCCATTAATTTGGAATACAATAGGAGTGTGTTTTCATTTGTTTATGGTTAGTGACATGTTTTTAACTAAAATGACAATTTTAAACATGTAACAGACATATTTAGTTATAATGATCACAATTTGTTTCAGATTGAGGTGGGATTATTTCATTCAGGTGAAAAAGGACTCATGTATTTTTTTCATAAATTTTAAAAACAATTTGCATGAGATTTCTCAATTTTGAATGTCGATTGAGTTTTTTTCATGAATTAATGTAAATTTTAAATAACAAGACACATTTGGTGTCATTCTAGTGACACTGTACATCATATTTATGGGTGGTTGATTCCTTCACATTAAAAATTACTAATATATCATTTTCTTAATGTATCAAAACAGTCGAAATGAATTTCCCTGATTTTCAGTATGTCATATGTGTTTTTTTACTAAAATTTGATTTCAAACTGAAAACATTCTATTTGAGTCACACCGGTTGCATCGGGTATTGGTTTTATGTGATACATCTTGATACACATCATAAAGGACATATGAATTCATATCCTTAATTTGGAAGGCAATTGAGGAACATTTACTTTGTTTCCAGTGAGTGAAAAAGTTTGAACTAAAATGTCAATTTTAAAATTCCCAACACACACTTTTAGTCATACAGATGACAGAGTTCATCATATTGAGTTGGGGTAGATTCATACACATCAAAACTAACTCATTGATCATTTCCATAATGTATCAAAATAATAAAAATTCATTTTATCAGTTTTTATTATGTCAGTTGTGTTTTTTAATTGAATTAATGTCAATTTTAAATAAAAAAACTAATTAGAGTTATATCAGTCACACCATGTGTCGTATTGAGGTGAAACTGATTCATACATGTCAAAAATGAAAGATATCATTTTCCAAAAGTATCAAAACAATTAGAATGCATTTTCGTGGTTTTTAGTATGTTAGTTGGGTTTTTCTTCTTCTGAAATGTCATTTGAATCAAAAAACATGCAATTTGAGTCATACTGGTGGTACCATGAATTAGTTTGACGTGGGAATACTTCATATATATCATAAAATAATTAAGATTTTTTCCTTAATATGGAATAAAATTGAAGTGCAATTTCCTTGTTTTCAGTGAGTGACACGTTTTGAACTAAAATTTCAATTTTTTACTGATAGGGGAAACCATTAGTCATACGAGTCACACCGTTCATTTAATTGAGGTGTGGCTGGTTCTTGTACATCAATAGTGACTCACATATCATTTTACTAGTTTATAAAAACATTTTGAATGTGTTTTATCAATTTTCCGTATGTCGGTTGTGTTTTTTTACTTGAATTAATGTCAATATTAAATAAAAAGACAAATTTGGAGTCATACTGGTGACACCATGAATCATATTGTTGTGAGGTTGATTCCTACATATCAAAAATGGTTGGTATATTATTTTATTAGTGTATCTAAACAATCATAATGCATTTACTCATTTTTTTGTATGTCAATTTTTTTTACTTGAATTAATGTCAATTTTAAATATCGACACATTTGTAGAAATATTGATGAGATTACGCATCCGATTGAGGTGTGGATGATACCTAAGAGACAAAAATGACTCATGTATTTTTTTAATAAAGTATCAGAAAAAATTGAATGTACATTTTTCTGCCTGAAAATCAGTTCACCGTTGCCTCTGAAACCTAAAAAAAGACCTGGAATGCTCAATACTCTCAATCTACTTAGCTTAAAAGGATTATGGAAAAACCATTTATCCATATACAGTTAACACAAAATAAAATCCTCATTCAACATCATAGCTTTATTTGGCCCAATGATGAAAAAACTCTAACATATTCAGGGCTTCCAAATGAATATATGATAGTTGGCTCTTCACAAGGTCAACTAAAGAGGGGAAATGCCAATAATGAGGATTAAATCAATGTATTCTGGAGAAAAACCCTTCATGTTGATGAAAACAAGAAGAGTGGAGTAATATCTTATTCTCCTTATGTATCAGGATGTCAAAAAAACTCAAGGGATGGGGAAACCCCTTTTGGATACTCATTATCTTTTGTGATCTATCAAGAACAGACATACCCTATAAATGAGGTTAACCAATCTTTTTAAAAAATCAAAATGAAATTCATTTAGTTCTCAAACAAGGACCCCAAATGACCATGATTTTTAGTGGGGTTTTTAAAACATACAAATCAAAAAATTACCGTAAAAAAGAGAAAGATAATGTAGAAAAGATTTTTAATGTCAAAATTATTTGAGAATTTTACCATCTTCATTCTATATTTACACATTATACCCTCAGGTATGTCTCCCATTCATTTCTGAGAATATATTTATCATCCTATGAATATGACTATTTTTGGAATTCATTGAAGTACTAAAAAATATATAAATACACAGTGGATTTATATGTATTTGGAATGAAATATTAGGTATCTTCAAAAATACCTCTTCAGGGATGCTGATTTGTTCATTGAATATTATCTCTATAGAAAAAATTTAAAAATAATAACCACAATATTTATTGATTGTCTGTTTCCAGCACTGCAGAAACATTTATAAAAATAATTAATTCCTTTATACATGTTTGGATAGTGAAATATTATTATATAAACCCTAAATTTTGTCCAATATTAGTACTTTTCAGGTTTCTTGTCCTTTTCCCATGGCCTCATTCCATGATGTAGAAGATATTCATGCATCATCCAATCATAATATAATCCTAATTAAAAGATAATATAAATTATATATCTGGATGTTTTGTTATAAAATGTTGGATGTAGTGTAATAAAAATTGAAAAAACGCCATCATTTTTGGTTGGTTTGTTGGATATCCATGCATTGAATCCATAAAAAAATCTTTGGATTATCAAAATTGACTGTAATGAGAATCCAATTTTGCATAAGAACACAAAAAGAATAAATAATGAAGTAATTAAATTATTTTTCATATGATTAATTTATATAGTTTTACCCATGCATCGTTGGTATTATGAAAATTCAGTTATCAATAATTTTTCTATTAATCGATTTGAACAGTCCTACTACTATTTCACCATGTTTCATGGAAGTTATGTCTTCTTGTTCTGTAGAGGTGAAATGAGGACTAATGAGTGCAATTTTTTTAATTGGGAGATCCCTTCAATTGTTTTTTATATATACACCTACAAAAAATATGAAATATATTTTTTCATAATTATCATAGTATTTTATATTTTGGAAAATCAAATCATAAAAACATACCTCATTTAAACATTTACAACTGAGCTACCTAACCAATAATTTTAGAGGATTTATGTTTCAATCTCAACACCAATGAAATTTGTATCTTACCCTCTCTACATATTTTCTCCAAAATAGATTATGTGATTACCACCATATTTCAACTTTGTATCCACATGAACCTTCGATGACAACAAATTTGGGTAGAGAACCGGTGGGGGGAGGGTAAGGTTCTCGGAGTAGATTTTTTTGATCGGTTAGTTAATCCTTAAGATGTTTCTAAACTTGTATTTCGATTCAACCCTTCTATTTTTCCATCTATAATAACATGGATTAGTTCAGAATATATTCCATTTGATTTTTATGGTTTAGATTGAAAATTAAATTGGAAATGAATACCACATTATCGACATGTTTTTTTTTACAAAATTTTATGGCCATGTGATGAATGTTCCAAGATCTTGTTTGATAGTATGAATATCTATATCTTTAAATGGAACAGGTATATCAGCTCTCAGCTCTAGGGCTAGAGTAATTGTCATTCTAACATGATTTATTGAAAGTGGTCTATTGTGTAGCATGTCATTCTGGATATTGAACAATGTAGACCTCGCTACAAGGCGATGGGTGGGTGTTGATATATATAAATCACAATAATTTTCACCCTATATAATATCAATACAGGAAAGGTATTAGTATCAAGTGACTATCTAATTCACATTTCATAGAAACAATTATTAGAAAATTGTCTACCCCAGTTAAGAATTGTTTTTGAGGGGAATGGCTGATCTAATTTCCGGTGTGGGTGGGGAATGATCTTCACATGTGGGTTGTTCTCAAGTTGTTTCTTCTCTTTTCCTCCCCCATAAAACATGCTATCTTATCTGTATAGTAATTTAATGATTCATGATTCATATATTAGGTTTCTATCATATTTTTCTTTTAATCAGTTTGATCCTACTTTTTTTTATCAAAATATGTTCGGGGGGTCACCCCAAAACCCATACCACTTACATGGCTGTACTTTTTTGGATTCTTCAAAGCCACTAAAAGTATATCTGCATCTAGTGTGGGTGTTATTTATTATTATGACTTAGTCAGATTGAAATTATTGGAAAATAAGTAATCCATTTTATGTAATACAGATTTAAATAAAAAAATTAGTATGTTATATAAAAACGTGTTTTCCAGACTTTTTGTGTGTTTTAATCTATTAGTTTTCCATATTTAGTTACATGAACCACCTTCCATAGCACATGGATGGGGATGGATCTGACTATGGATTTGAACTCTTCAAGCTGCATATAAAAAAAGGAACATAGTTATTGGGTTGTTTTATGTCACATAAACGTATTACAGTAGATTTAAAATTTGTACCAATTTTATTTTCAATTGATGTGTACCCCATCCTTGCATTATGGTAGGGGTACGCTGGTTCTGATGGTCATTGTTTATTTTTAGCACTCAATATCTAATTCATAAATAAAACACTATCAATCAAGTTGATGAATAAAAATACCATGATACTACGTATTACCAGAAAAAATGTACCTGAAAAGGCTACTTCACATGATGACCAGTAATAACATCCCACAATTCTTGGGTTATCATTTCTTCATTAATAAGTGGTGGGTGTAGTATTTGTAACACCCTGAGATTTTATGAAAAATATTCTTTTTAATTTCATTGATGTCTTGTGTTGTACGCTACACCAAAATGAGATTGCACTACATGCATCCCTGACTTGGCTTACATTACACACAATCACGACCTTCCACGATAGCGTATTTTGTACGGAATACCGAGTTTCACTAAACAACGATATGTTATATAAACTAGCCATTATGAATAGTAATACCCACTTTTTGAAATTTTATTTTACAAAATGGACTTCATTTTTGGATTCGTAATATCTAAATTATACTTGGGTGAAATTTTGGTATTTTTCTGAACACTTTCAATTTTTTATGAATAATGAAAACACTGGGTTACTATTTAAAAACCGAAATTTTATTTAAATAATTATTTATTTTATTTAAATTTATTTTAAGTCAAAATTGATACATAATACATATATGAGTTCAATTTAATTCATTGGAGTCATTTTATAATAATTTTAGATATATAAAAATTTTATTGAACTTTTCACCGTCTTTTACCCACCTCCTTGGAGAATTTGGAAATTCACATAAAACATAATTTTACCACTTCTGTGAGGGGAATTTTAAAAATATGAGAGACATGGTTAATATTAAGGACTAAAATGTGGTTCAATGAGAAGAAATTTTTTTTTGGTGAATAGTAACTTTTTACTTTTATTTACCACGGTTAAAAGTAAATAGGGTAATTAAGGGTACAAATGATATTATTATTACCCTAACACATGTCCTAATTCTATTGGATAAGTTTAATTAGTCTAAAAACAGCCGTAGGAATAAAATATGACCATTTAGGTCCACATGGATTAGATTAGGACATTTTTTATTAATTAATTTAAAGAAGGGTTAAAATAGTTAAAATCAATGTTTAATAACTAAATAATTTTTAATATAGGGTTATACATAAGAAAAATTAGACTATAAATATTCATTAAAAATATAAGAATATTTACTATATAATGGTATTTTATTTATAATTTTTATACATTAAATAATTATATTTATTTATGACACAATTATGATGCAGTAATTATCTTATTAATGAAATATTATCACAATTGATCTTATAAATACCCAAATAAATGTTATTTGAGGATTTTTATGAATTCCAAAAATTTTAGAGGTTAATATGACAAGTTAATATTGATTTAATTTACTTTTTTAGAACTAATCAGGTTGTTATGATTTTCACAAAAATGAATTACCAAATAGTGTCTAAATTGACAGAAAATAGTTTTTAAAACAAATATTATATTATAAATTGTTATTATTTTTCAAAAAATCTAAGGATCGTCCAATATACTTATATAATGATATTTGTATCATTAATCGACCACTTGGGGGTCTCTTGGATGTATATGGTATGTTTATTAACTATATAATATAAAAATACAAAGTAACATGGTAAATGTCAATCTAATTAACTAAGAGTTTTAACTAATAGATAAGGTTAATATAATGACCCAAACCTGTCTAAAATATATTGGATGAGAAGATTTAGACCCTTCCCCACCTTAGCTTCTAAATGAATCAATTTGGTGCTATTAAAAAACGAATAATACTTTATTATAAAATAATATTTTAAGTTTTTCCAAAGGTGCCCATCTCCTCCCTTATAAAAAGGGAACCCCTTCCCTATTCTATTCACACCCTTTTGAGCCTTGATGATTGGAAAAACCCTGCCCATTTATCTTCTACAATTCACTATAAAAATTCTGGAGGTTCTGGTATTCTCAAAAGAAAATCTTTACTTCCTTAAGAGAAGGCTTAAAAGAGGTGTGTCGAAGAAGTGGTAATCTCTTCTTCCGATTCTCTCAAGTTTCATCCTTATCCAACTTCTTCTTCTTTAGTTGTCTCATTGTAAATTAATAACATCAGTATTAATTATATACTGATATGTTATTATAAATATGAAACAACCCTATTTCACCTTCTATCCATCCTACGAAAATTGAAATCACCGCATGTGCGTACGTACGGAATACCATCTCCACGCCATGGTGTAATCGGTTTTCGACCACCACCTTAATTGGATGGGTATTATGGTGCAAATAGATAAATATATATTATTATTTTAATATTATATTTATTATGAAATATTATACATACACTTCAATATAACTCCACGATCATGGGAATGGTATCATCGCTCGTGCGTACGTACGGACTACCGTCTCCACGACGCGATGAGATTCATTCTCCATGATTAACCATTCATGAATGATTATAAAGTATATATAATAAGTAATCATGAAATATATGACATAATAATACTCTATTGATGTATATATATATGTATTTCATCTACTTAATTCCATTCAATTCAATAAGGAAATGAAAACAGTGTTCATGCGTACGTACGACCTACTGTCTCCATGAACAGTGTATTTCATTCCATTTATCGATCTATCATATATATATGTATATATTATATATATATATATATCATGTTTTACATTCTGGAATTAATTAAATAAGGATATAAGTATAAATATCAATAACAACAAGTCCAAACTCGTACGATAAATAAAACGATTTTACCCAAAACGCTGCTTTAACATGGAATTTACAAAAGAACGGGTAATATAAAGTCTTAAGTGAACCATTTATGACATCATAACAATGAATATAATTTTTTAATAAGTCAATGACATTATTGAAATCATTATATAGGAGGTTCGGATATGTATGAAGCATATCGGACCTATAGTAAGGGATAATTATTCCATTCTCATTCTTATCCGAGATTGTTTATTCGTAAGTATTTACTAGGGGTGATGTTTATTACCCATGTCCATATGTTCTTAAAATGTTTTCATAAAATGTGTACTTTCCTTCTATGTATCTTTAAAGACATTTTTACCCTTTTCTTACTTTTACCACATCGTATGGAAGGAATCTTTCTTTTGTTTTCCATAGGAGGTACTTTTTGACTTTTCCAACCAAAGTACGAGGATAATGTTTTTTAACGTATACAGCATGAATAGATTCTTACGGTTTCATAAAGCCTTATTTATATGAATCTTCCTATACAATATTTCGTGATTATTTTCAATAAAATCCTTTTATTTTAAAATTGAATGGAATTTTCTAAAAAGAAAATTATTTTGAAGAAGAAAGAATATTTTTCTCAAGAATTCATTTCAAGAGTTTGGTCAAAACTATTTTAAATCTAAGATGAAATTATTTCATATGTGTATGATTCAAGTATAATGTCTCTATGATTTACATGGTTTAACTTTTCTTATGATGAAATGATATCCA
Source organism: Viscum album (assembly GCA_963277665.1). Lineage (NCBI taxonomy): Eukaryota > Viridiplantae > Streptophyta > Magnoliopsida > Santalales > Viscaceae > Viscum > Viscum album. The sequence goes on from OY728131.1 coordinate 1,514,981,879, forward strand.
TTTTTTATATGGATTATGTTATGATGGGATGATGTTTATGAAACCCATTTTATTCGTTGGGTTATTATGAATTATGTATGTTTATTTTTTGGCACAGGTAAGAATGATTTAATTATGAGATAGGTGGTACCTATATCTCCCTCTAATGCATTGGGTAAAGATTTATATCTAATTATATAGACATGGTTGGAACAGTAAGTTAATCTGGTTCAGTGTTACAGGACTGGAACAAGGAGTGAACTCGATTCAGAATGGGACTTTTTCCCCTAAGATGGTCTTGGCAGCAATGCATTGTATAATATATAAATCATAACAAGTGCTGAATGGCTATCACAATTACATGATTTATTCCCATGCTATTTTATCAAGATTGATGTTCCTTTATGATATATGCCTTATGTACTTCCAAGATTTATTTCTTTGCTCAAGATTTTGATATTTAGGTTTTATGTTCAATCTTTTTCATTCAAATGTTTATGGATTGTTTTATGTTATCTATGCTTACCCTTACTAAGAATTTGAGATCACCCTTTTTATGTTTTTTACCCAGGATAGAAATAAAGTTTTTAGGTAAGAAAACAAAAGTGGAAGATCTTTATGGGATAAGATGAAGAACATTCACCACGATTAGAAGATTAAATTCCGAGTTTCTAGAGACACTAAACTATTACAGTCCTTGTGTGTCTATGTTTGTTATGTATCAAGTAATCCAAAAAATTAATGTAATGTCCATGTACGTCAAGCTCTGGGTCTCTACAGTTGGTATCAGAGGAAAGGTTTAATCAACCGTTGGAAACTAGGATGCGAGAAATTTAGTGAGATCCCTAGAGATATTTCTAAGGTATGTCTACGGATTTCCTTAAGGTTTAGTATAAGTATATGTTATAGTCCTAGAATTATGGTAATGATCTTAGAATTTAACCAAAGATGTTATATATTGAAGTAAATCCCCCTTGATTATGATTTTGGCCTCTCACACTATTATTTTTTTTGTTTTAGAAAATGGCTGGGAACAGGAAGATTCACGATAATGGAGGATATGATGGACAATGGAATGATATTCTTCATGCGAAACCGAAGGAAATTGGATCTGGAGGTCCACATATCATTATTATGCCTAATCAACAATCTCATAATATGATCAATAATCTCAACTTTGGAAAGTTTCGTGAATCAGCTAATAAGAGAAAGATGGATTTTCATGATGATCATAGAGGAAGGACAGTTCAATTTCTATCATGTAAATCATGTGGGACGAGGCATCAAGGAGAATGTTTCAAAGGAACTGGAAGATGCTTTGGGTACGAAAAAGAAGGACACAAATTCAGTAAGTGGAATGGAAAATGTTCAGTTAACACCATGGATAAGGATAATGGTATTGCTACGACATCAATAATGATTAGATGTTTTAAAAGTGGAATGTATGGGAATTATACAAAACAATTCCCCAAGGGAAAATCTCATGAAGAAAATCAGCATGGTCATATCAGTAGTATTTATGTGGATGATGATGAGGAGACTACAAATGATATATGAGATGAAAGAAGTGTTGAATCTTGGTAAATAGTTTAATATGGTAGTGGAATGATTGTATGTTTATCGAGAGTTATGTTGTATAGGTAATTTAATGGTACTATGGAATAAAGAAACATCTATGGATTGTTACACTATTGTTTTTCCTAAAGTTTTTGAAAGTATATGTTGAATGGTACTGGTAACCATGAAATGTTATTTAGATATTTTTGGAAAGAAGATGATATGCACATAATGAATGGATAAGAAGGAAATAATGTGTTTGATAGTATTCATGAGCTCATGATTGTTATAAGGACTAAGTGATATCATGGTTTGAGTATACATAATTTTGGGATTTTGGTATATGGAATGAGTGAACTTTTGACAGCACTCATGTTTTCACTAAGGTTCAATGGGTATTCATTTTTCAAGAGAATACATGATTAAGGCCCTCAAATGTTTGTAATGTGACCAACAAGACATATCTTATGATATATGGGGATCAACGATGGTATTGAAATTCTTGTTATATGAACTCTCTCGTAATCGTTTTCACTATAATATGAGATTGGACAATAGTATTTTGGATAAGCCTAAAGATTATAATGGAGTATGTTAGACATAAGTTAGTATTGTTTAAGGCTAGAACTTTTTCTATATTATTGTTGGAATGTTATAATAATGTATTTTTAGAAAAACGGACAACCTGCAGGACATGAGACAACCCGTCACATCAGACAGGGCAGTGGGAATCGAACCCACAACCGATGTGTGACAGGCCTTTATTTCCTACCACTGGCCTATAAGAAGTCCCTGGTTAGTTGAAACTAGTTTTATTTTATTATGGAGGATGATAAATGAAGTATAAGTCCATTTTGGAACCATATCTGATTAATATCACTATAGATGGACTTATGTATATAAATTTTTCTAACTTATGTTGGAGACAGATGGAATGACCTATCATTCTATCGCTTGATCTGCTAAAACATCGAGAAAGACTAATTCAACTTCATTTTTTAATGAGATGAAGTGAAAATTGATCATGGCATGAACAATGGTGATATTTTACCAAAATAAAGTAAGTATTTATTCTAATTAAAATTCATCAACTTTAGGGAAATGAATTTGAAACCCAAAAATATTGTCCTAGTGTCCTTATATCCGATGAATCAGATGGTACCCTAGATCATCACCAATTTATGGCTTTGTGATTATTGTATTTTTTCATAGCCATGTTCTCTACCACTCTCCATCAGAACATGATGGTTATATTTCTCTTCCATATCCATATTTTCACATATGTTCTCTTACGTGGAAACCCAGTGATTAGTAAATTTGGGTAAACATTAAGTGTCCTACTTTAGATTTTAAAGATGAGTTTTGGTATTCCATTTTACGATGTGGGTTTCTATTAATGAAACTTTAGAATAGTAAACCATTTATAACGCCGACGAATTTTGCGGGTGAAATTCATTTTAAGGGGGGTAGAATGTAACACCCTGAGATTTTATGAAAAAATATTCTTTTTAATTTCATTGATGTCTTGTTTTTTATGCTACACCAAAAGGAGATTGCGCTACACGTATCCCTGACATGGAATAAATTACACGCAATCACGACCTTCCACAATAGCGTATGTTTTATGCAATACTGAGTTTCACTAAACAACGATATGTTAAATAAACTTGCCATTACGAATAGTAATACCCAATTTTTGAAATTTTATTTTTCAAAATGTACTTCATTTTTGGATTCGAAATATCAAAATTAGACTAGGGTGAAATTTTGGTATTTTTCTGAAAACTTTTAATTTTTGATGAATAGTGAAAACACTAGGTTACTACTTAAAAACCGACTTTTTATTTAAATAATTATTTATTTTATTTAAATTTATTTTAGGTCCAAATTAATACATAATACCTATATAAGTTCAATGTAATAAATTAGAGTCATTTTATAATAATTTTAGATATATAAAAATTTTATTGAACTTTTTGCCGTCTTTTACGCACCACCTAGGAGAATATAGAAATTCACATTAAACATAATTTTACCAATTCTGTGAGTGGAATTTTGAAAATCCGAGAGACATGGTTAATATCAAGGACTAAAATTTGGTTCAATGAGATGAAAATAATTTTTGGTGAATAGTAACTGTTTACTTTTATTTACCACGGTTAAAAGTAAATAGGGTAATTAAGGGTAAAAATGATATTATTATTACCCTAACACATTTACTAATTATATTGGATAAGTTTAAGTCGACCAAAAGAAACCTTTGGAATAAAATATGACCATTTAGGTCCACATGGATTAGATTGGGACATTTATTATTAATTTATTTAAAAAAAGGTTAAAATAGTTAAAATCAGTGATTAATAACTAAATGATTTTTAATATAGGGTTATACATAAGATATATTAGTCTATAAAAATTCATTAGAAAGATAAGATGATTTACTACATAATGGTATTTTATTTATAATTTATATACATTAAATAATTTAATTTATTTATTACACAATGATGATGCAGTAATTATCTTATTAATGAAATATTAACATAATTGGTGTTATAAATACCCAAATAAATGTAATTTGAGACTTTTTATGAATTACACTAATTTTCATGGTTAATATGACATGTTAGTATTGATTTAATAAACTGTTTTCGAACTAATCATGCTATTATGGTATTCAAAAAAATCAATTACCAAATAGTGTCTAAATTGACATAAAATAGTTTTTAAAACAAATATTATATTATTAATTGTTATTATATTTCTAAAAATCTAAGGTACGGCCAAGATAATTATATCATGATCTTTGTATCATTAATGGGCCACTTGGGGGTCTCTTCGATATATATTGTATATTTGTTAACTATATAATATAAAAATACAAAGTGACAAGGTAAATGTCAATCTAATTAACATAGAGTTAAAACTAAATTATAAGGTTAATATAATGACCCAAACCTGTATAAAATCTATTGGTTGAGAGGATTTAGACACATACTTACCTTATCTTCTAAATAAATCAATTTGGAGCTATTAAAAACCGAATAGGACTTTATTATAAAATAATATTTTATGTTTTTCAAAGGTGCCCCTCTCCTACCTTATAAAAAGGGCACCCCTTCCCTCTTCTCTTCACACCGTGTTGGGCCTTTAAGATCATCCATACCTTGCCCATTTTCCTTTCCCACATCCCTATCACCCTTCTGGAGGTTTTGGTCTTCTCAAAATACCAACTCTACTTCCTTAAGAGAAGGCTTAAAAGAGGTGCGTCGAAGAAGAGGTAATATCTTCTTCCGATTATCTCCAGTTTCTTTCTTCATAAACATATTCTTCTTTAGTTTTCTCATTATAAAGTAATAATATAAGTATTACATATATACTGATATGTAATTATAAATATGAAACAACTCTATTTCACCTTCTATCCATCTTACGAAAAATGAAATCACCGCGCGTGCGTGCGTGCGGAATACCGTCTCCACACAGTGGTGTAATATTTTTTCAACCACCACCTTACATGGATGGGTATAATGTTGTAAATAGATAACTATATATGATTATTTTAATTTGATATTGATTCTGAAATATTATACATACTCTTCAATACAACTCCATGATCATGGTAACGGTAGCATCGCTCGTGCGTACGTACGGACTACCGTCTCCACGACGCGATGAGATTAATTATCCATGTTAACCATTCATCAATGATTATAAAGTATATATAACAAGTAATAATGAAATATAGGAAATAATAATACTAGATTTATGTATATATATATATATATGTATTCCATCTATTTAATTCCATTCCAATTAATAAGGAAATAAAAACAGCGTTCATGCGTACGTACGGCCTACCGTCTCCATGAACGGTGTATTTCATTACATTTATCGTTCTATCAGATATATATGTATATTATATATATATATATATATATATATATCATTTTTTACATTCTGGAATCAATTATATTTGGATATATGTAATTATATCAAGAAAAACAAGTCCAAACACGTACGATAAATAAAACGATTTTACCCAAAACGGTGCTTTGCCATGTAATTTACAAAATAATGGGTAATATAAATTCATAAGTGAACCATTTAAGTCATAAAAATGAATATTATTCTGTAATAAGTCAATGAAATTATTTAAATCATTATACATGAGGTTCAGAAATGTACGAAGCATATCAGACATAAGGTAAGGGATAATTATTCCAGTCTCATTCTTATCCGAGATTGTTTATTTGTAAGTATTTACTAGGGGTTATGTTTATTATCCCTATCCATATGTTATCAAAATGTTTTCATAAAATGTTTAATTTATTTCCAGGTATGTTTAAAGAAATTTTTACCCTTTTCTTACTTTTACCACAACGTATGTAAGAAATCTTTCTTTTGTTTACTATATGAGGTACTTTTTGACTTTTCTGAAAAAAGTATGTGGAGAATGTTTTTATAACTTATACGGCATGAATGGATTCTTACGGTTTCATAAAGCCTTATTTATATGAATTTTAATGTACCAGATTTCATGATTATTTTCAACATAATCCTTTTCTATTAAAATTGAATGGCATTTTGTGAAAAGAAAATGATTTAGATGACGAAATAATATTTTCCTCAAGAATTCATTTCAAGAGATTTATCAAAACTATTTTACATCTAAGATGAAATTATTTCATATGTGTATCTTTCAAGTATAATGCCACTATTATTTACATGGTTTAACTTTTCTTATGATGAAATGATATCCATTTTTGATATGGATTATGTTATGATGGGATGATGTTTATGAAACCCATTTTATTCATTGGGTTATTATGAATGATGTATGTTTATTTTTTGGCACAAGTAAGAATAATTTCATTATGAGATGGGTGGGACCTATATCTCCCTCCAATTCATTGGGTAAAGATTTATATCTCATCAGATAGACATGGATGGAATGGTAAGTTAATCCGATTCTGTGATATAGGACTGGAACGAGGAGTGAACTCGATTCAGAAAGGGACTTTGTCCACTATGATAGTCTTGGCAGCATTGCCTTGGCTAATATGGAAATCATAATAAGTTCTGAATGGTTTCCACAACTACATGATTTTTTTACATGATATTTTATCAAGATTGATGTTCCTTTTTGATATATTCCTTACGTACTTCCAAGATTTATGTCTTTGCTCAAGATTTCGATGTTTAGATTTTCTATTCAAACATTTTCATTCAAATGTTTATGGATTGTTTTATGTTCTCTATTCTTACCCTTACTGAGAATTTGAGCTCACCCTTTTTATGTTTTTTCCCCAAGATATAAAGAAAAGTTTTAGGTAAGAAAATAAAAGGGGAAGATCTTTATGGGAGAAGTTGAAGATCTTTCACCATGATGAGAAGATTAAATTCCGAGTTTCCAAAGACACTAAAATATTACAGTCCTTGTGTGTATGTGTTTGTTATGTATTAAGTATTCCGCAAAAGTAATGTAATGTCCATGTACATAAAGATTTGGGTCACTACAGTTTTATTTTCCCTTTAGCATAATTAAGATGATATTTCATTAAAATTGTGAAAAACGCCATGTGAATACTTCTATAAAACCCTAACACAATGCCTTGGTGCGATTTATCTACTATAAATGCATTTTGTAAGAGATGATGATTTGTAAGTCAATGTTTCTTTATTTAATTTTTAATAAATTAAAAAAAAGATATCATAATGTCACCATAATATCTCCTTACATCAGTGTATTAATCTCATCCACAAATTGGGCCCACGAGTTTACATCAATAGCCACACATTTCCATGTGATGATTCTAATGTAACTTCTAAACATAGACATGGGGATAACATGTTGGACCAACTTATTCCATCTAATATCATATTTTATTCCATTCTCATTCTCTTTAATTTTTTTACTAATTCCATCATACTATGGTTCTGCAATTTTTTAGGCTACACTGGTGTTTCTTCACCTTTCATTTCCTTGGATCCCCCATCATTAATATGTTCCTATGGCTCTAGAGCTCTAGAATCGGCAAGGGCATAAGGTGGTTGTACCTCAGCAATGGGAGCCGCAACAGGTTGAGAAACATGTTGTTCATTTGCACTGTGAGCAACAACAAGTTGAGAAACCTGTTGTGCTTGTGGATTGGGAGAATAATCACGTGAAGAATTAATTATCTATAAATTTGGTTTAAAAATAAATTTATTTAACATAAAAGTATCAAAAAACAGAAATTAATATAAGGCAATAGGTTGAGAAACCTATTGTTCATCTGCACAGCAAGCTACAGTAGGTTGAGAAACCAGTTATGCCTTGGGATTGGGAGCATCATTACATGCATAAGACCTTATCTTTAAAACTAGTTTAACATTTAGTTCATATAACATAAAACCAGTAATGAAAAAGATATTTACATAAAGTAATAGGATGTATATTAGAACAAATATAACTTAAATATTGAACTCTATTTTTTTAAACGTTGATGGGATTTGACCCCTCTATAGACTATCCATATCACTTTATTGTGGTATCCTTTGAAATAAAAAAAATTCTTCTACACTAGAACCACTACGAAATGATTGTGGTATCCTAATTAAAGGGTCATCCTCTATTGAATTTTCATCTGACACATTAGTGGTTTTGGTCGATAACAGAAAAATTGAACATTTTTGTTTTGTGGGATCTTAAACATAAAATACATGTACTGCCTATGATAACATTATTACAGGATTCACCATTCTTGTATCAAGAAGCACCACACATTATGAATTCTATATGTGACTTGTGGTACATCAGAAATAGTATGCAACCATTTGGACAGACATGTATTCTTTCCGAGATCATAACCATCTAGTGTAGTATTCATTTGGCGTCATATGTTCATCTCAGAAGCTCATTATCGTTTGGGAGCAATTCATTCAAGAGAGAATGTAATTGCAGAAAACTAGAGTCACTCCATCCATTTCCTTCTTTAAAATTATACAACTTCATTATAGTGAGAAATGCTATATATTTAGTTCAAACATCAAACAATTTTACCTTTGCACAACTCTTTAACTGGTTAAACAATTTTGGGAAATCATGATGTTCATCATCAACTGTCCTTGTAATTTCCATAATATAATCATTATCATCATTCAAAAATATCATCACCTCCTCAATACAGTCTTCATCATTATCCACTATTGTAATCATATCCAATGACCCATATAACACAGTGTTATCCCAATCACAAGCTATGTTCAATTTTTTCCTCATGATTGTTAAAAAATTTAAAATTTTGATCTATTATATTACAGAACAAGTGTTCATCCAACTCCTTTGGACTAACATTTATTGAACAACAACATCTTATCTACGGAAAAAATATTTGAGAAGGATCATATGTATGATCCTTTGAAAACTTGATGAAATCATTCACTCTATCTTCATACTCGATTAGTTAGATAGTTGACATCCATCCATTCAATATTAACATACATCCTATTTGATTCTGTGATATTAATATTTAGAAAAATAAATAGAAAAAACGTTGATATAATAATTAACCAAGTTAAAAAAAGATATAGACTTTAAATATCTTTTGAAAACTATTTACAAAATCAACGTTGAAATCCCATTAAAATTCCAACCATTTAAACTAATTACTCTTTAAAATAAGAAATAATTTCTAAAATAAACCAATTAGTTCCAACATCCTTTCTCAAAACCCCAATTATTTTTCTAAAACATTTTAATAAAATTTAAATCCAAAAAATATTATTTTGGAACACATATAATTTTTTAAGAAACATTTCAAAACACTTGAATCATTTTAAAAGTGAACCCCTAACAAAATCAATAGTTTTCATTGCCAATTCCCTCTATCTATACAACAAAAATAATTAATGTATGTACCCCTTATATGTCCCATGACACCCATATCTAGCTATGACCACTAGTTTCTAGTGTTCCTTCCATCGAACTTATGAACTATCCAACCACCGTTCAAGCATAAGGGGGATTTAATCAATATAATAATTAAATCCTCTATAATGAACCACTGATTAAGTAATAATATTTCATGGGATTTACCATAGTTACTAGTTTGTGATGATCCAAAACGGAAATATAACTACATGGACCAACATGTGATATATGTTTCATCCAGCAATAACATGATCCTCTCAATTAAACCATACTTACCTCATCATAATGGAACCTTCCCACATGACTCATCTTAAACACAGCTTTGGGAACCATAGAAGTCTATTTAACAAAAAGGGTAAAATGAATCAATACCTCCCAAAAAGACACCAAAGTTACCATAAACAAACAGAAATGGAGGTGGGAAATCAATCAAGATAATTACCAAATAAAATGTCTCTCACATCACCTCCAACACCATCACAAATTATATCCCCTTTTCACATAATACATCTATCATATAAATAAAAAATAACCAATTATTTGTGAAACATGTATAGTGTAAATCATTTAGGGTCACATGATAAATAAATCACTTACTTTTTCAAGGGAAAAAATAGGACTTCACATAAAAAACTTCTTATTTTGTAGAGTCTCAGTCTCCTTCATTCAAGTGTCATCATTTCAATGATTTTGGAAGCACATGAAAAAAATATCCAATTTTCTTTCCAAAACATTCTCCATGCACATAGAAAATTCCTTTGTAAAAAATGAATAAGACTGAAAATTAATATAAAAATAATTTAAATAAACCTATGAACCTTTTCAAATATTCTTTTAATGAGAATAAATATAATTTAAAAATATTACATGAAATTCTAATGAAGACCCCTTTATTACAAGCCTAGAAGTTATGAAATAAATTCACAATATCACCCAAGAACCTATACATTAATAAACATTAATTGGAAATAGATTTATAAAGGATAGACATTACTTGAATTATAAAATAAAAAACTAGTATATAAACACCTACTTTAAACCGAATGGTATCCAATAAACAACATGTCACCTTCCATAGAAAGCACTCAAAAATCCTAAATCCCTAAATCCCACTGAATAATTAATTTTAGTTCCTAGGAGAAGGATAAACCTATGGGAAAAATAGAACAGAATTGGGATGTGGGAGATAAAGGGGAAAGAGTGGGAAGAATACTAGAAATATAAAACTAATTGTTTCCTTAAATAATTCAAAAATAAATCACATAACGGAAATTTAAGAAATCATAGAATATTATTATTCTAATTTTTTAAAATATATCATATCATAATAATATATATATTGTGACTGAAATATCACTACATGGAAATCAATCCTTTGATAATAAATATAAGTAAAAATACAATCATTTCTTTCAAAAACTTTTTAAAACATTGAAGTGAAAATTATATTTAATTTTTTTGAAGGGAAATTTAATAATATTTAAAACATTATTATAAATATTTATTAATAAAAAATTATTAGATAGAAATAATGGTTTTAAAAATGAGAAGTAAAAATAATTTAAAAATGTTTACTTTTAATAGAATCTGTAATAATTCAAACATGAAAACGTCATAATGTATTCATGGGGAATGGAATTTGTAATTTGGTTAATAAGAGAACCCTATTTCATGGTGTTGTAGGTGTATGAGACAATCCGTTCATTGGGGTAACGATCAATAACCTCTCAATGGATAAGTATTTTTGTGATGAAATCCAAGTTTATATATTCATTGTGGGTGTTAGGTCATCATGATAATTTGTAATTTTAGTAATTATTAGTTGTGGTTCACAAAAATGTTATAAATGTTTTTGTCACTAAAAAGACCATGTGAGGTCGTGGAGGGTCAACTTTTAAGATCCATTTCTGGGTAAGTGGATGGGTCCTTGAGTTATTCCCTTGGGTTCCGTGATGTTAGCATTTATGGGAGTTGTTGGTAATGATTGCAAGTGACAATATTCAGCTAACAATGATAATTGTTCATGCTTATGTTTTGGTAGTTATGTAATTTCTTAGTTAACATTAGGAGCAGTTTGTAGGGTTTCCTAACCCATAGGTGAAGGTGGTTGGTTTTACTTGTGTCCTTAGTGGTTGAGTTACACTAGTAGATGATTGATACACACGTAAGGGTATTGATTGGAGGAGATCAAGAATGAATCGATGAAGTAAACATATAGAGTGGGCCTTGGGTTGTTAGGGGAACTTGGTGATGGGAGATAATATTTTTATCCACATAGTTCATGGGTTAAATCATGTGAAAAATCATAATGATGTTTTATTTAGACATCTACACTTCAAAAAGTAAGAAAACATGGTATAATTTAGACATTGTTTGAGAGACATATAGTATGATTTATTGATTTGATTGAAAAGGTATTGAGAAAGAAGGAGGTTCCCAAAATTTGAGTTTTTTTGAATTGTGGGAATATTCAAGAAGAATATTAGAATCAAGATTCTGATGCACAAGACTAGTGGCCCAAGATTGTCAAGTAAGACCTCTAGAGTCACTTCTCAGGGATGATAAGTCCTTATAGGGGGAGATTGTAATGGACTAGGACTTTCTAGGTGTGTTATTCCTTATTTTAATATGTTATTTTGAGTGATTTTAGTTATTATATTTTAGGGTGAAACAATTTCAATAGTTATGAATTTTGATACCCATTGGTTTATCACCAACACATGGTGATTTGGAATGGGCTTCAGGCCTTATATCGAGCCATCTTGGGTAACATGTCATGTAGACTCATGTTAGGTTGTTATATATATTGACTTGAATACTTCTAAGAAAAAACATTTTCATCACCATTTTTACCTTGTTCTCTTATGAACCATATGCTCAAGCTTAATCTACTACATGTTGTGATACTCTTTATTATAGAATCTAATTTTTAACCTCAAAATTGAATATCTCACAAATAAAAACTTGTTATGTAGAATATCTCATAATTATATTTTTACTAGAACTTGAAAACACGACCGTATACATCATAGTGTTTTCAAAAGGACTCCAAGTATAATTAATCATTCATACATAGATGTCCTATATGGAATGGAAATCACAGAGGAGGTACGACCACCAAGGTCTTTATAATCCACTTCACGAAATGTTTAAACATCCCATTACATGAATAACTCTACACATTCCCCTCATAGTATGTCCATTATTACCATTGCATTAAAAACTCTCATATATAATTGGTATTATATATATTACCATTAAAAGTTCACAAATATTGATATTCCATCTCCCATAGTGTGATCAAGTAGTCACCTTCAAAATATATTGGATCTTAATTCTCATGTGTAACACCTCATTGTGTGAATTATTCCTCATGAAACCAACCATAGAATGATGTAGATTTATAAAAGTAAATTATGGTGTTAGTATGTTACATATAACATATATATAGAATTTATATAGTTACTTTCTAAAACTATCCAAAACTCAATTAGCCTTATCTATGACATTATATTCTCTTTTGGATGTACCTTACACATTGGTACATGTGGCCTCCATGTAGCACTATAAGGTTCTCTATAATTTTCCATTTCATTTAATATGTGGCCTGTATAATTTTATATATATAGGGAATATTATTCATTTTTCATTTTTGTAGGAACTACACTCATGGTGTAACACTTATACTCATTCCATGGCATTTTCTGAAACTTCTAAAATTTATCAAATGAACTCCATCAAACTCAACTGAATTTTCAAAATTCATTAATTATTCTTTTAAACATATTCATCACTATTAGAGAATAATATCCAAAAAATAACAAATACTTAATTTATAGTATCTTTCAGAACTACGATATATCATTCCAAACATCTACTTCCAGAAAAACATCCAAAAACAAATCATGTGTTGATAATAAATCGAACACCAATAATCAACATATGTTGAAAATAAAATTATCGGTATCAATGATTATAAAACACAATTTTTTTTAAATTTTTTCCAATAAATCCATCACCAGTATTTTAACAATAATTCCAAAAATAAACTATATCTAATAAATCCATTATTAACACATTTCTAATAAATTCAATACCAACACAAATTCTCAATTAAATACAGAAAATCTCCCCTATTAATTATTTGGAAAAACTATAATGAATCCAAAAACATCATAACATCATGCTTCCTACTCTACATTAATGGAACCAATAGATCTATGGATTCATCATAATTCATACTACCCATTTCACAAAAAATACAAAGAAAACTCACATCATTAACAAAAAATATAGTCTTTGATAAATCCTCTACCTTATAAATTAAGGGTGTTACTTTCCAGTAAATTATCACCCATGAAATTTTTTTTGTAAAAAAATATATAATTCACTTCATTTGATACCTCTTGTAATAGTATTTGGTGAAATGATGACCCTTATTATATTAATTTCTCCTTTCAAATATTCTCGAAGTCAAAAAAAATGTTTAGTACTACTGTTTTCATGGAAATATTCTCAACTAATATTTATAATAATGGGGAATCATCAATAAATATTCTATTACATTATTATAATATTCCATTAATCACATTTATAGTGGATAAACTCCCCATTTTATAATACATTTCACAAATATTGTAACTTCTGGTTAATTAACCACTTATTTAACAAAATTATAAATTTGAGTTTCACGCTTAAGAAAATTCTTCAAATATTACTAAATCCTAAAATATTTTTATGAAGTAATATTACCACATAGAATTATAACATAAAAAATATATTCAACTATGTCATAATTTGATATAGGAAACAAGATATTTGGCTAATAACACCACTAAAATACATTTCACCCAGCTAAATTTCTAATTTTCATGAAATAATAACATTAATATTATATGATGATGAAAACCCAAATTTCATTGACGATTTTTAAATTATCCAATTCAAAATATGGTAAAGTAAAATTTAATTCTACCAAATATAAATAGTTATTAAACAGGGACCACCAACGACCATGATTTTCAGCAGGGCGTTTATCCAGTACAATTCACAAATCACCATCAAAATCAAACTATAATAAGTGAATCTTATGATAAAGAGGAAAAAAATAACTAAGGTGGTTTTTTTAACCACATGATGGTGGTGAGTTCATGGTGTAGGAGATATGCAGCGGAGGAGAGGCAATGGTGGAAGAGAGTCGTGGTGTAGGAGAGGCATGCTGGAGGATATCTGCTGATGTAGGAGATGCATAATAGAGGAGATCCATGCGGTGAAGCTTGATTTTCAGCAGGAAATGAGTTAGAGGCCGAGGTGGAGGATGATGCAGAAGAGGAGAGAGGAGAGGAGAAGAGGAGGGTGGAGAGGAGATGATGACAATGGTGGTGGTGGCTGCAGAAGGGTTCAACTTCCACAAGATCGTGAGGGGTGAGAGGAAGGAGGATAAAGGTAGGGTTTATTTATAAAACATGGTGACACTTTTATCAGGGCTAGATAAAAATCACTGATAAAAGTATGTTTTAATAGTGCTAAAATAGAAAGCGCTGATGAAACATGCCTTTATTAACATTTTTAGCACTGATAAAGGCACATATTTATCAGTGCTTAAAAAGAGCTGATAAAAGAATGTTTTATCTGCACTACAATTGAATGCTATGATAAAACGTGCCTTTATGAGAGCTTTTTTAGCGCTAATAATGTCGGGCTTTATCAGTGCTAAAAAAGCAATGATAAATGGATGTTTTATCAATGTTTTTTAATTATCACTAACAAAACATACCATTTATTTATAATTATAAAATTATAACCAATACATTTATTACATTTATAATTTTATAAATATATATAAATAATATATTTATTATAATTTAATAATTTAAATTATAATTAAATAAATATAAATATATATATTTATGTTTTTGTTTGCATATAAATTACAATTAAATATATATTATTTTATAATTTAAATGATAGTTAAATAAATATAAATATAAATTGATATATTATTTTTAATTTTCATTTCATAATTATTAAATATATATATATATGTCTTTGTCTGTGTGTATATTCATTAAATACATATATTTATAAATAAATATATTCAAAAGGTATTAATAAATATATATTTATTATTTTAAAAAAATATTTTGTATTTTTATAAATATTTATACATATTTATATAAAATCAGATATATATATATATTTTTAATTATATGTAATATATATATAAAATAAATAATTATTTATAACTGAATATATATATTTTTAAAAATAATAAATAAATTTATTGTTTATTTTAATATATTTATCATGATATTAATTATTTATGAGAAGACACATCTTTATATTTATAGGAAATTAATGAATACACTAAGAATATATAGTACTGTAGTATATATGGCAAATATTAGGGTAAAAAATGAACATATATTCATGAGAAGAATGTACACATAAATTGATAGATTCATTTGGAGACATAAATTTATTTAAATATATATATATTGAATAAGTATTTATATATATATATATATCAAAAAGTATTTATATATAATTTTATAAACATATAGTATATTAAAGTTATAACTAAAACAATTAAATAAAATAAACATAAATAAAACTTGATCATAATAAACATAATAAACCAGTATTTTTAATTCAATGTATATATATAAACATTATTTTTTAATATATATATATTTTTTAAATAAAATAAAAAAAATTTCTGTTAAATTTTTTATTAGCTCTATTATTAGTGCTGATGTTGGGTAGATTTATCAGTGATTTTTTATAGCGCTGATAAAAGTCCCACTTTTAGCAGTGCTTTATGATTAGTGCTAATTAAAGATGAGTGCTTCCCTTGCTCGTATTTCAGGTAGTGGGTGTTCATACCTCATTCGAGAAGCATTATTGTAAATATATTTCTTCCTCACCATTATCTGGATATATCCCACTCGAATGTCCACATTAAATATATATGTTTCCCCACATAGTTGATCAAACAGTTTAACTATCTCTAGAAGGGGATACTTCCTATTTATCATGATTTTACTAAGCTGTGATAATCAATTTAGAGGCCCATTAATCCATATTTATTATTGAAAAATAGGACTGGGTCACCCCACAGTGAAGCACTAAGGCGTATAGAAACCTTCTACGTATTCTCCTATAACCACTTCATCAATTCTCCTAGATCAATAGTGGCCCTTCTATATTGTTTCTTTGATATATCCATAGATCCACGAATAAGTTAAATTTAGAACTCAATTTATTTGGAATGTAAGAAGACTTAGAAACTCTTTTAGGTAAACATTAGTGTATTCCCTCATTTTTGGAATGTTTTTTAACATGTTCGTATCATTTTATAAATCATTTGAGCTACATATTCTTGATTATAAGGCAATAATATCCATAATTGAGACAATGATTCTCATTGATATTCATCATATTCCTTATAATTTTAATTAATTAGAGGATACCTTGGGATGTGAAGAGTGATCTCCCTTTCTTGATAGTTTATATTGGATTTGAATAAATATAGAAAATAGGTGCCTAATATAATATAAAACTCTACTAAAGAAAGTATGAAAGGATGTGTTTGGTGGTTCAGTCCACAAACATTAACTAAAGAGGATTTATAAAATATGGTTGAAATAATTTCCCCATTTTTTGTTCTAACAGATAACTCAAACTTCATACCATGAGGTGGTGAATGAATATCTCTTCGAAACGTGAAAGATATTAAAGAATGTGTAAATATAGAATCAAAGATTACATTTTTATCCTTGAATGAATAACCAGCATACCTATAACCACATCATTGTTGGGATCCTCCGCAGAAGCAGTGATATAATATTCCCTTCCCCACCATCATGGTGGTTTTTGTTGTTGATTTCCTCCAACAACCATTTTATTTGGTTAATGGTCGCCATATTTCCATTATTCCTTACAGTTTAAACACTACACTCAAAGGTTAGTATTGATTTTAACATTCGTTTATTCTTAAAAATTGGTGGGATTTTTCATATCACTTTAGTAGTAATTTTCTTGATGCCCCAATCTTTAACATTTGAAGGATTTCTTATTTCCATTTTGGTAGTTCCTAGGATGCTTCTTCCCACAATTTTGACATGTTTGATGTTGGGTTTTCATTCCATAGTGGGATTTATCTATTGTTCCTCCCATATTAAAAACAATTATTCTATTTTTATATATGGTCCCATGAGAAAATATAGAATTTCCCTTCTCAATTTCAACCTTAAGGGAACAACATACAATCTTATCATTACATTCAATGTCTCGAATCAAAAATTATTTTCATAGAGTAATCCTTATTATGATAAAGAAGAGATCAAACATTCCTTATGTGTTTATGAAAATGTGAGATGAGTATCTTGAAAACCATATAATGATTTCCTCATACACCACAATATACTTGTCTTCCTTTTTATTTAGTATGAAAAACTCCCTTTCCATCGTAAGACAAAGGTTTCAGGGAAAATATTTATTAAAAATGTTTTCTTTAAATATTACAATTAGCTGGAATCAATTTTCTACTTGTACTTTGTTCTCTTTATTATTGTCCATTAATGATTATGTTACCCAAAAAAAATAGACTTTCAATAATAAATTCTCCTATTCTATGCACTAGTGGACTGATAATACCTCTTCAATGGAGTTAATCCATTATTTTAGGATGGGAATAAGAGATCCACTAATCATGGGTGGAATGTTTCAAATAAATTATTCGGACACAACTTTCTATTTATATGTATAAGGTGGGTGTTCCATGAGATTAAACTTATTATTCATAACTTTAGCCCATTGATCTAGTACTTTTGTGATGTTTTGAGAAACCATTCCAATCATATTTGACATATCATTAACGAAATCATCACATTCCCAATCACATTGATAATTTTCATTTGTTCTTCTATTTATATCCATTAAATAAGAATAATAAAGTAAAATTTTGGGGCTTGAATACATATGTAATAATAATAGTAAAAAAAATCATTGAAAATAGAAGGATAAATTTCCAAATAGAATTTATACCATATCTTGTGATTTAATATATTTTAATATAGTTTATCTATAGTGATATAATTATCCCTAGGGTTGTTACTAATGTTTTCTTGACCTAATCTCCAAAAATAACTAGACTGTGCTCTATTACCAACTAGAATGGACATATCCATTAACACATATTATTAAATGATATTAAGAATAACTAGAAATGAAATAAAAACAAGGGCTCATAAATTCTAGTGTAATTTTATTATTAGATACATGAATATAAATAATAAAGGAAAATTTAAACACGTTTTATTTAATATTCATAATTATCTCCCAACATCCTTTGGGATATTACACCTACATAGGATAACCTATGGAATACATGAAAAAAGTGATGAGATAAAAACCCCAGTAAAGGAATATTTATATGAATAATGCATATCCCATGGGTTATAAGGCCTAACATGATGGCATAAAAAGTTATGAATCATGAGTAAACATATGGAATCATAAGATATAGAAAATTGGATTAAGTAATAATGGAATCATAAAAATGTGGAAACAATATACAATAGTAAATAATCATGAGTGCAGGATAAATGCCAAGACCATTTCATAAGGAGGATCATGAGTCAAGTTCAACCACCAAGACCATTTCACACAAAGGAGCGTCACTCATGTTTGACCACCAAGACCATTACACATGGAGGAGAATGGGTAAAGGAAAACTACGAAGACCATTGCAATCGATATCTCATGAGACTAAACAGTACCCAATTAATTGGAGTGATATCTAGGAATACCTATAATAACATGTTCCTAACTTGGTGTACCACATGAAGAATCATACATAAGTAATAAACATAAGGGTTACCCATCAAAATAAATAAGTATTGTAAGCATGTCATAATGAATTACAAATAGGTATATCATAAAGGTATCAATGAAATTGTGTATTTAAAACATACATGGAAATTAATAAGTGGAAAATGGATAAAAATTATAAGTTATTTCAAACTGAAGTGAAAACATGTAAAAAAGTGTTTAAGACACTTTTTAAATATGAAAATTTAGTGTGGTTTATGGGAAATTTTTAATGATTCTTCAAAATAGAAAATGAATGAATTTGTGTTTAAAAAAATTAAAAAAGGTAGTTTTTAACAATAAAATTAACGATTTTATAAATATAATGGTGTTTCTAAATATCTTATTGATTGAAAATGAAAATGGGTACGAAATCGAGAATTTTCCTTTAACCAGTCTTGCTTATCAAGACGATTTGTGAAGAGAGCCTTTTTTAAAACTATTATTTCTCTATCAAATAAAGATGAAATGGTCTGGATAAATGAGTTTGAAACATATAAATATAATTTATAGCAGTTATATGAAATTTATGAAGAATTAAATTATTATAAATAGAGATAAAGTGTAGCCGAAAGGAAAAATTGAGGTTCAGAATGAATCCCTTAACTTATGTCTGAATGTTTTCTTCACATGATCTCAATGTACTAGATTATCAAATTAAATCTATTTATTAATTAATTTATAACCTTTTATAAATGTATTTTATTTTTTATAATTTTATTATGTTAATTATTGTCCTTTTTTATGAGTTATAAGATTCAATTTTATCATTCGAGAGCGTTTGTTTCCTTGGTTTTTATGATAGATTTACTTGTATACATGTATAGGAAATAAGGTAAAATGAGAATTGATTTCTTGAATTGAAAATATATGCTATTAATTATATTTTATGATATTAAATTGTCTTATATATATTCTTTTCTATATACAAGTATGATTCCTTAGATAAAATGTTAATGATAATCATATAGATTATTTTGGAAATTTTTGAATCATCATTAATTAGTTCTGTTATATTATTCAATATTTTGTATATATTTTAGTTCCAGAACATAAAATAGGTTATAAAATATATTTTAATTTCTTTCATTCATTATAATGGTTTAAATACAATAATTTAATGTGGCATAAGGAAAATTAAAATCATCATCCCGAGAGGTGGCGAATTAGACACCTCACAGATGATGTTTTCATTTTCAGTACAAAAGAAGAAGGGAAGAAAATTGATGATGGTTTATTCCATTAATATAATAAAATTACTGTAAATATATGATAATGGATTTATCATTTTAGTTGGATAATTTTAAATAATTACAGAATAGTAAATGAAAATAAATTTAAAAGAACTTAAAAGAATAATAGAGAGGTTTTTTCCTCTTGAATTTCTCCTCCCTGAGAACCTCCGTAATAAAATTGAGTGTGGTATTTTTTTAGAAAAAATACTCATTGAAATGGGGGATAGTATTTTAATATTATTGGTGAGAATTTTTTCAATATTCAAGGCTTGGGGGGTGTGAGTTGTAGGGGTGGTGAGGGGTAGTATTTATCGTGGAGGAGATGAGTCTTTTCAGATTATTGTACTCATTAGTTTATTACTTTTTTCAATAGTATCAATAGTTTTTATTCCCGGGAAGAAATTAATTAAATAGAGAATATTTAAATATTATTTTTCATAAATTATCAATTACTCATGAAATAGTGTATTTACCTTATAATTATATATACTGCAAATTACTGTATTTTATTATTCACCAAAAATTCAACTTCTTTAGAAAATCCCAAAAAAATTAACTATAACCATTTTTGATTTATATAATTAAAAAATGAACACCATTTAATGAAAATAACTTTTTAAATATGATAAATGTACTTTTTAATGAAAAGAATCATGTACTTGAAAAATAATAACATTAATATTATTACTTATTTTATAATACTTTGAAAATGCAATTAAGTTATCATAAACTAATCATATAATCATAAGAAAGTAGAATATAAAATTATGATTCAATTTCATGAAAATAAATCTATTTATAAATCATTATATTAATTTAAAAATTGTAAATAAACTTGTTTGTTTTATAAAAAAACAAACACTTAATTTATCATTTTTAAATTTTTTTCTTATTCCATAATATAAATATATCATATTTTTATTTATAAGATGCATAAATTTTAATTATAAATTTATAGGTGATATTACTATTCTATTGGCCGGGTTGGTATTCATATTGGTCACATTACTATTAAAAAGGTCTTGTTACTATTCCATTGGATTAGGTTCCTCATTTTATAGAAATACATCCTATTCCGTTCATTATTCTTTTATAAAGTTTTCATTTTGTTCTTTATGAAATTTTAGGTGATGAAATAATTACAAAAAAGGAAAATTTCATTGATTGAATTGCCGGCTGGTGCAATTAATTCAATAAATAATATATTATATGTTTCCTAAATTATTTTCAACGAAAAACCTTTTTTATATTTTGGATGTTTTTAGATTTTAAGTAAGAGTTTTCAAATTTGAAAGGGTATTCTACCCCAGAAAGTTTTAATGACTTTTTATGGAATTTTTTTTCATCAATGAAAAAAACCTTTAGTGTTTATTATGTTTTACTGGGTTTATGATCTAGATGTATAATCCTTATTCTTTCATTGGATGGATTATGATTATGACTAAGAGGGGTTTATGAAAACCATTTATTTTCTATGGGTTATGCTATGATGAAATGTATATAAAACGTACTTATTTTTTATTCTTTATCATATGATGTAATTATTATAAAACCCATTTCTTTTCATGGGGTTTCATATGATTATTATTTTATGATATCGTGGATTATATATTTATTGATTTTAATTCTTTTATCAGCGGGACTTATATATCATTCTAATGAATTGTGTAATGATTGAAATCTCTTTTGATAAATAGTTCTGAAATGGGGAGTGAGCGTTGATCAGTAAGGGACATTTTCCACCATTATAGTCATGGGATTTAACATTTAATACTAAAAAGGTATGTATAGTGAAAATATTAAACTTTTATAGACTTAGAAATGATCCCTGAATAGTATGGAAATGATTTTATATGATTAAGTGCATGAAAAATTACAATGTCTAATGAACATATTATGATCTATTAGCTCATATTCTGTGATTTCCACATGATTCATGTCTCATGGGATGTCAATAATTACTCCATGACTTAAGATTTCATTATTTTATATGTACAGTATGTTTTTCATATGTTATGCTCATGTTCTCGTACCCTGATTCTCACATTATGTATACGTATTTCCCTTATTTACCCTAAAAATAAATTTAATCTCAACCTCTATTGTATTCCTTTTCCCCTTGTTATGATAATAGGTATTATGTGTGATATATATAAGCAGGGTTCTAGTTATGAAGAATTAATTGGGATATGATGAATAACTCATATGATTCAATTGTTTATGTTTCCACATTTCTAAAAGCACTATACCTTTACTATCCCTTGGAATGCATTCTTCTAATGTATTGAATGTTTATAAAAAAATATATAATATCTATGTATGAAAAGAATGAGTCGTTATAGTTTGTATCAGTTTATAGGTTTAGTAAACCTTTGGAATCTAGGATTAGAAAACATTAGTGAGACCCTATAAGATAAGACTACGTATTGGGTAATATCCTAAACTTCTGGCAAGGAAGAAATAATTTGGTTCACCATGTAATAAAACACCTTATGGATTCTATAAGATGATGTGGTTTTGGAACTAATGTATATTGGATAAATAACATCACAAAAGGAACATTATACATTACTTTAGAGTTACCTAGTACTTGAAAATGATCCATTCTATAAACCAACAATGACACTCAACAGGGTTATAATTTCGATAATTTACATTTTATTTATGAACCATCATGAAGGATTTGAATAGATTATGGCCATGAATAACCAAGTTTAAACTTTAGGTTTTGTGGATTTAAAATATGGTTTCTTGATCTATACGTCCTATAAATTATTTTTCATCAATATATGTTTTCTCACTATGATTATTACTCACTCTCTATTTTTTTAGTTGATGGATAAATCACAATAGAAATATGTTAATATCAACTCCAATGGAAAATTAATTGATTTTCCTCTTGCTAAACCGAATTTTATTGGGGTTGTAAAAATATATAACAACTACAATCACACAACTTACTCAATATGTGACTCATACTAGACTTGCAAATGAGAAATAGGGGGAATAATATGTTGTGAATTACATCATGAGGAAACTTCCCAACATATTTTAGTGTTTCTATTAATCCTATAGTTTCTAAAAAATGGGTCAGTACTATTGAAAATAAAATTTTTATTCTTCATTTCTTGAAGCATGAAAAATTCAGTTATCTATTTATCATTTTGATAGTGAAGTAGATCTGTAGTGGGCAATCATCAAGAATTTCATGAAACAACATAAAATGTACTCTATGATGTTGGATGAGTTTAAGAGATTATTTTTGAATTAGTACTTCCTAAAATTTTTTATATACAAATGGTGAAGGAATTCCTTTATATTAGGTAGAAAGGTAATTATTCCATTGGTATCTACATGGAAAATTTTACCAGATTTGTGAGTTTTTCTTATAGAATTACCATCCACAATGAATGTGTGGTTGATAAATTATTTAGATGAGTAAACCCAAGTTTAAAAAAAGAATTATCCTTAAGGGATGTCGATATCAAAAAGGAAATAATTTTATGTGATATCAAGTTTGAAATATAGATTATAGTTATCCATGAATCACGTAGTTTCAATAATAAATTAAAGAGTGGTTTTAAGGGACACACTATGAACCATGGAGAAATGAAAATGTGATTTTTTTATACTTAATGTGTGGGAAAAAGCATGGAGGAAACTCTCTTAAGGGGACCCTTAGATGTTTTAAGTGTTGAAGGGAAGGTCATTAGAAAATTGAATGATTAAGTGAGGGGAAAAAGTTAAGAAATGAAGTGAATTGATAGAAATATTCACATAATTCAACACCCACACTCTAGTGGTTCAAGTGGAAAGTGCATGGGATCTCTCCTACCAAGTTCCAAAATTTGAATGTTAATGATGATGATCGACTCTATAGACTTCATAACATGAATAAGAGGAATCTCATGTGATCACTATTTATTATGACGGTTGTGATAAAGATGTGGTGAAAGGTACACTTACCATAAAATATAGAACAATTAACGTTTTAGTTGACTCTGGATCTACAAATAATATTATATCTGAAGAATGTTATAAGGATATGAAGGTTTAACACACATGATTATATTTGGGATTAATAGTGAAAACCCCTAATGGTATGAAGATAACATCTTATGTATATGATTTCTCTTCAATTAATGTTTATGGGAATGCGCCTTCAGAAAATATTGTATTTTATATTATGGTTTGATTTATTGTTATCTTAGGAAAAGATTAAATTCCTATTCATAAATACATCATCAATTATCAAGGAAGGGAAGTCATGATTGATATTATAAACCAACATGTGATTGAATATTAGTGAAATGATAAATATAAACTAATGATAGAAATAAAATCTATTTAATTGATTTTGATCCATATTCAAAATAGGAATTTATCTCAGACGATTTATGTAGAAACTCAACAGTGATGGTACACCTATTGTGAGTTTAAGAACCCTGTTTTTCGCTACAAAGGACTTTGGAATAGTCTTGATGTTATTCTAGAGCAGTGGCCTCCGATGGAGTGCGATTCCGAGCCCCAGTGTGGCTGGAATTAAATTTTCAGTGCGTTCACACTGGAAACGCCAAATAAATGGGATAAATACTAAACAGTGATCTGGATCAGAGATCCGAGTGTATGGATGGGTCTGGAATGGGGTTCTTACCCTAGGAACGACATAAGGTATGTCTGCTCGGGACGTTTGGACCCCTCGCTCTCTTTCGGAATGTTAAACGGATTAATTAATTAATTAATTAATTCATTTAATGGTTAAACTCAATTATCTATTAAACAATGGCTTATATTTGAAAACACTGAGGGCCCTGTTGAGTTCGGAGCATTCCGTTTACCGTAGGAGGGGTGTAAGTTTTGTGGGCGTGGCCCATCTGTGAAAAATGGCCTAGGGGGAATTTTCGTAATTTGGCGACCTCAGATGCTAAGTTTAATAAAATTTGAACAGGTCCTTGGATTAAAATTCCAAGACCACCATTGTGCTCGGGAGGTGGTGTTTACCCTAGGGGAGGCTTAAGCTCGACCCCGTCGGGAGTTTCGGATGCGAGTCTTTTTGGTGGTTTTAAATTAATTAAATTGTTAATTAATTTATTTAAACACCCCTTACCCTTCCTCCCCTCTTCTCCCCTGGCACCAGAATCTCCCAATAATAAAGGAGGAAGCTCTCCTCTATCACCTCCTCCTCTCTGGCGAGGCGCGGCTCTGACGGATCGCGGCGAAGCTTCTGGAGAAACCCATCGATGTAGGATTTGTCATTTACATTTTGTTTTCTCGCACCTACATTGGGCCTGTTTAATCCTATATAATTACTGTTGGATTTCTAAAAAATCCCATTAATGTGTAGTAGAGTTTATTCCCTTTCCAAATCATCTTTCAGATTTGAATTTAGAGCTCCGTGGCGTCCGCAATCATCCGCCGAAGTTCACGGGTTTTTGGTTTCCGGCGGGTTCGAGCGGTGGCACGGCTCGGCGGAGGCGGCGGTGCATGGGTGGCTCCAGCGGTTGGCGGCGTGGGTGTTCGGCGGAGGACCAGGAGAGCACGAGGTGCTGGGCACCGACGTGAGCCAAAGCCGGCCGCGCGAGGCGGCGGTCCAGGCGGCGAGGCCGTGCCGCCGGGGCGCGGCGCGCAACCCTCACGCGGGGACAAGACCCGTGAGACGCGGGTCTTCGCGCAGACCAAGTGACCGGCCACAAGCTGGTCGGTACGCGGACCGCTGGTCAGCGGCAGGGCCATGTGGTTGGACCGCAACACGGCCAGAACGGCCGGACCGGCCGGTTCAGGCCGGTCCCGCCCAAGGGGCCTTGCCCCCTCAGTTTTCGGACGCCGATATTTTCCGCTACGACCGTCCGTTTTGCGTGCCGTCTGTGGCGAGGCAATCCTGGGATTGAGGGGAATGTTTTGAGATGGTTTTGAGAATTTTTAATTCCCAAAACGATGGGCCTCAGAGGCGTGACACGTCTTTATGTGAAATGCCGTTTTTCTGGGGGATCTTGTTTTGGACGGCGTAGACGTGTCCGGCGTCCGTTTTGAGTGCCGTCTATGGCGTTGGGACCCTGGCGTTGGGGCGATGCTTTCCAGGGTGGTTTCGGGTGTTGAATCCGGAGTTGTGGCATGGGCCACATGGCCCGCCTTTTGAGCTGCATGTAGCGTTTTGTAAAATTTTCATCGGACGTCCGTTCGGGGCATGCAGGCAGTCGACTCTGGATGTTTTTACTGAGGGGATTGCAATGATGCAATCCAACCGCTCTGATTCGGCACACTGGTGCGGGCCATGCGAGGGCCGTTTGGGCGTTGACGCTGATTTTCCAGCTTTATCACCAGGTTTCTATTTTGAACAAGTGATTAGTCGAACATGTGTACTTTTTCGAGAGAATCACAACGGTACGATCGGTAGGCAGCGCTTCAGGATCGGGGTGAAGGTCTCGCGTGGTATCGCTCGTGCGCGGTAAGCCGAAATGAAACTTTTTCACTGGATACCAATTCCACGCAAGTAAGATGTCAATTTGGCGTGCTTTTCCTAGAGCATTGCGATGGCGTAGTTCGCCCAACCTTTTTCGAGGACGTGATGTGGGTCACACCCGACCTGGCTATGGTGAATAGTACCTTTTTACCGGATGTCCATTTTGGGCGATTGAGTAGTCAATCCCGTGTGTTTTTCTGAGGGGATCGCAGTGGTGTGCCCCGTTTGTTCAGTTTCGAGATCCTTGGGTGGCCCCCACATGGGCTGGTTACAGTGAATAGTACCTTTTTTACCGGTTGACCATTTCAGGAGAGTAAGTCGCCTATCTCGCGTGTTTTTTCACGAGGATTACAACGATACGATCCGTTTGGTTGTGAGGAGCCTCATACGTGATATTATTAAATGTGGAAATATGAAGGGTGCCCCGATGGAGGTTCTTCTACCGTGGTTGTAGCGGACCCATGACATGTGATCGTGTGCACTCTTGGGAGAGAGATGTAAATGTTTCATAAGATGTGGTCGGCTGTGCCTGGGCCTTTGAGTTGGAGATGTTACGTCACGCCTTCGCATTGACATGGGGTGCCTTGTGTGAGATAGCCCTTGGGCTGAAAATGAGGTATACTCTGTGAGTATATGGGAGCGCTGGGAGGTACGTGTGGTTTGTACCTGAGGCTGTTTGTGCACTTGGTTGGGGATTGAATTGGGGCCACACTTCGTGTGGACATCATGTGCGTGTTGTGTTCTTCTTTGCGTACCTTGACCTCTCGCAATGTAGAGGGTCCCTCAGTTCTTGTTTGTTGACTAGTGGGGTTGAGTTTTCCCCCGGCTCTGTGCTCGATGGATTAGATCAGCAGGGTTGAGTGGTTTCCTCTGGTCTTGTTTCGGAGTCAGATGGTTATGCGATACCCACTCCATGTTCGGTTGGCCAGTGTTTTACCATCCAGTAGAGATGGCTAGAGCAGTTCTGGGTTTACCTTCCAGTGGGGCTGGGTAGTGGGTTACTCATCGACTTCTCAGGGTTTACTCTCTAGCAGAGACTAGGCAGTGGGTCACCCGATGACTCTTGGGGGTCTACCCTCCAGTGGGGCTAGGTAGTGGGTTGCCCATCATCTTGTTTCAGGTCTACCCTCCAGAAGGGCTTGGCAGTGGGTTTCCCTTCGTCTTGTTTCAGGTCTACCCTTCAGCAGGGCTGGGTAGTGGGTCGCCCGTCATCTTGTCAGGGGTTTACCCTTCAGCAGGGCTGGGCAGTGGGTTTCCTGTCGTCTTGTTCCAGGTCTACCCTTCAGCAAGGCTGGGTAGTGGGTCACCATATGACTTATTCTAGGTATACGCTTCAGCAGGGCTAGGTAGTTGGTCACCTGTCGACTTGTTATTGTCTACCCTCCACTAGGGATGGGCAGTGGGACACCCGATATCTTAATCCAGGTCTACCCTCTTGCAGGGCTGGGCAGTTGGTCACCTTATTTTGTATTATGAATTACCATCCTACAGGGCTGGGCAGTGAGACACTTTATGGCATTCTAGACTCAGTCCTTTCTACTAGGATAGTCTGTGTCTTTCGTCCGTGATTACCAGAGCGGGACCCATGGTTGTCTGGGTCAGTGATGGAACGATATTGACTTTGAGGAGACCTCTCGACTGTGGGGCATTGATGAGGTGTGGTTTAACCTAACCCAAAACTCTCAAGTACGATGAGATATTTCCCCACCGAGACGCATCATTGTGACGCGACTTAAAACCGTGTGGGTGAGTCAGTGTCGTCCAAAGCGGATAGTGTCGAGGTGTGGTGATTTAGCCCTTGACTTGTAGTTTGGGGCATACGTATGGGATTTTGGGCATCGATGGTGTTACTTCTGGGACTGTTGGCGACTCACTTTTCTTGGGCTGAGCTACGGGACAAAGATCCCCTTACTACGTTGTTCGGGCTTCTTGATTGAGCATAAGAATATGTATATACCTTCTTCCAGTTCCCACTTATTGGGTTTTGATTACTCTCCTTCTAGAAGAGGCGAAGAGGCATGGGGTACGCCACATGTTTTCTGTGTCTAGCTTCTCATTGTTGGACGAGTCTAATCTCCTTCTATAGTTAGCGAAGACTCGACGAGAAGTTCAACTTCTCACCATTTCCAGCTCCTTGTGTCTGGAAGAGTCTACCTTCTTTCCTATTGTTGGGTTGATCTAGATTCACTACTGTACTCTTTACTGTACTTTTGGTTGTATTCCTCTACTTTCCCTATTTGCTCTTCTGCTCACCCTTCGGTACCTCCTTTTTTTCTCCCTCGATCCATCAGGGTATCCTACTGAGTATTTTTTTACTCACCCCTGCTTGGGCATTTCCCGCACATGGTGTGCCCTTGCAGACGATGGAAAGGTGGAGTGTGACTTTAGTGGAGCATAGGAGCTTGGGATCTTGGACCACGTGCGGTGTTTGTAGCCAAGTTCTAGGTAGGATACCCGTCATCTATTTCTTTTTTTTGTTTACCTGTTGCCGGGTTGTGGCACTTTTTGGTTGGGTGCATGTTTTTCACCTTTTCTTTTCAATTTAGCTTCAGCTTGTACTTTTTATTGTTTAAAGGTTGATGAACATTGGTGGTTTATATATAGAAGCTGCACTTTACTCTCCTTGTCTTTTCTTTTACTCTGCACTTCTACATTGAGTGTGCTATGTGTGTGTGTGTACATGTACTTAGGCAAAGGCCTCCCCGAGTTGTTGTTCCTTCGGTGCTGGTCGCCAACCCCTGGCCTATGGAGGCGGGCTTGGGGTAGTTACGGCTCGAGACCGGGTAGGGACGGGTCGTGACAAAGTGGTATCATAGGTGGTTCGTTCCTTGGGACTTTGTGCAGATGTCCCTAAAAGAGTAATTGGTTGGGTTTTAGGGCAATAGTGTCAACGTGTCTCGAGAGTGGCTCACAGGCCAGGGAGTCCAGTGGTGATGCGGCAGCCGACGTATCCATTCACCAGGACCCTAATAACCCGCTTATCGACTCAGCATGCTGAGACACTTGTTGTAGGGTAATTTTTTTGTGAATCACATAGGACTAAGTCTTGACTGTCCTCCTTGAGTCATCTCCCCATCATTGTTGTTATTGGTACTTACATATATGATCATCTGACAGCGACACTCCTTGATAATATTCAGGATGCCTCTGTGAAGACAGATAGCCAGGATACCTTCTATGGTTCATGATGTTGACCCAGTGAGCTACGAGGCCTCAGTCCAGGACCCGTCATGTGAGCCCTTTCTCCAGGTAGGCTGGTAGTAGCCCCCCACCTGTTCAGCAGCAGATAGCTTCAGCAGAGCAGGCTGAGCTTGAGCACCGGTTGAGCTCGCTCCGTGTGTCCCAGTGGCAGGGATCGCTGAGGTTCAGTGGTGAGCCAGACCCTCATGCATGAGAGGGTTGGCTAGAGATAGTGGTTAGCCTTTTCAGGCTTGTGCAGACGCCGTCGGATCAGAGAGTGACTTTGGAAGCCAACCTTTTTCGTGGATCAGCTTGGCGTTGGTTGAGTCTGGTGACACTGTTTCTTAATGATTCGTCGCTTTCGTGGGGAGACTTTTAGTTGTTGTTTTGTGAGGAGTTTTTCCCCTCCTGCTTGCACTCTGGTCGGATTCAGGAGCTCCTACAGTTTCAGCAGGGAGGGAAGACGGTGACCGAGTACGTGGATAGTTTTGAAGACCGTGCATGCTTTTACTTGGACTTGGCCCATGATGTCAACCTTCGAGCGCGGAAGTTTGAGAAGGGTCTCTGCCAAGAGATTCATTCTGTTATAGTACCCTTTCACATTTCCACATATGCCAGGGTTCCAGAGAAGGCGTTGGTGACGGAGTACTTCCTATCACATTTTGCGGTTGGTAGTGGCAGTGGGCATGACGGAGCCGATATGTCTACCGTATCTAGCAGGCACAGGAGGAAAGGACCTCAATGCAGGTGGCCTCCCCACAACCGGTTTCAGAGACGTTGTTATATACCAATGTGGCGAAAAAGTGCATGGCTTCAGCCGAGGGTTCCCTTTTGTGAGTGGGCTCCGGGTAGTGGTGGTACACCACAGTGGTGTCGGAGGGCACCAAGACAGCTCAGGGAGCGGTGGTGTTATGCTTGTGACGGGTGAGATCACTTGGTTTAAGACTACCCGACCGGGAATTCAGAGAGCTTCGGGCAGACAGCAGATGCACCACCACGACGGAGGCAGCGTCGTGATCGGAGTAGTACCCAGAGAGGTGGTGCGGGCATCAGAGCGGGAGGAGCTGGTAGTGGGGGATGACTTTACGAGGTCTTCCCATCACCACTATACAGTCCATGTTAGGCTATGGGAGCGGACAATTGGGACCACAGATAAACACCAGATTTGGATGTCTACGATCCTGCAGAGAATGGGGTGATGAGATGAGACCCCTTGCGACTCTTCTACTTTTTGTATTAGAATTGTGAGACTATGTGTGTGGAATTCTTTCCTCACTGCTCCTTGCTTGAGGTGTTACCAGGGTGGCATGAGGCGTCGGTGTATCCATGTGTTGGTATGATAAAAGGTGTGAGGACCTTTTTCTTTACTCGATGGTGATGACTCCATCGCTCTCCGAGGGTGTAAGAGAGTCTTGGTTGAGAGACATCGACTATGAAATCTTGCGTGACCAGATATCCTTATGTGTTTCACCATATGGATATTCTGAAGGAGGGAGTCACTGGGCCTTGTTCTAAGTGTGGGCGGTGATTCCAGTCCTGGTGTGCGACTTGGAGGTTCGATCGGGGAGGTGAGCTACCCCGAAGAGCCTTCGGGCCATTTGATACCGTGCAAAGGGATGGCGAGGTTTGCTAACGCCTTACCCTAACACCAAGGTCTGTGGTGGGTTCATGACGTCTCCCGTGTGGTTTACCTGGGGAGATGTGTGCTTGCTCCTATGCACGTCATCGGAAAGGGCCGACCTCACATGAACAAATCAAATCCTTTGGTCTGTGTGCAATGGCGCAGAGCTATGAAAGAGTTCTTCTATATACGAGAGAGCCAGGTGTGGGCTTAGTACCATGAGTTGTTCCATAATTTTACTTGTTGGGGACAAAAATCTTGAAGGAGGGAATGATGTAAGAACCATGTTTTTGGTTATAAAGGACATTGGAATATTCTTGATGTTATTCTAGAGCAGGGCCCTCAGACGGCGTGCGATTCCGAGCCACGTTGTGGCCGGAATTAAATTTTCAGTGCGTTCACACTGGAAATGCCAAATAAATGGGATAACTCCTAAAGAGTGATCCGGATCATAGATCAGAGTGTAAATATGTGTCCGGAATGGTGTGTTTACCCTTGGAACGACATAAGGTATGTCAGCGCGGGACGTTTGGACCCCTCGTTCGCTTTCGGAACGTTAAACCGATTAATTAATTAATTTATTCATTTAATAGTTAAACTCAAGTATCTATTAAACGGTGGCTAAGATTGAGAAACAGAGGCGACCGTGGAGTTCGGAGCATGCCGTTTATCCTAGGAGGGGTATAAGTTTTAGGGGCGCGACCCGTCTGTGAAAAATGGCCCCGGGGGCGTTTTCGTAATTTGGCGGCCTCAGACGCTAAATTTAATAACAATTGAACGGAGCCTTAGATTAAAATTCTGAGACCACCTTTGTGCTTAGGAAGTGGTGTTTACCTTAGGGGAGGCTTAACCTCGACCCCGAATGGAGTTTCGACTCCAGGTCTTTTCGGGGGTTTTAAATTAATTAAATTGATAATTATTTTTATTAAACACCCCTTCCCCTTCCTCCCCTCTACTCCCCTGGCGCCAGTGGATCCCAACAATGAAGGAGGAGCTCTCCTCCATCACCTCCTCCCCTCCAGCAAGGATCGGCTCCGATGTATCGTGGCGAAGCATAGGGCGAAGCCCATCAAGGTAGGATTTTTCGTTTTCATTTTGTTTTCCAGCACCGATTTTGAACCTGTTTAATCCTGTAGAATTGATGTTGGATTTTTGAAAAAATCCCATGAATGCGTAGTAGAGTTTATTCCCTTTCCAACTCATCTTTCTGATTCGAATTTTGAGCTCCGTGGCATCCGCAATCATCCGCTGAAGTTCGTGGGTTTTTGGTTTCCGGCGGGATCGAGCGGCGGCGCGGCTCGGCGGAGGCGGCGGTGCGCGGGTGGCTACAGTGGTAAGCGGCGCGGGTGTTCGGAGGAGGATCGGGCGAGCGCGAGGTGATGGGCACTAGCGCAAGGCATAGCCGGCCGTGCGAGGCAGCGGCTCCATGCGGCGATGCCGAGCCACCGGGGCTCGGCGACAGCGGGGTCGCAGCGCGCGACCCCCGCGCGGGGACAAGACCCGTGAGACGTGGGTCTTCTCATGGAATAAGTGACCGGTCACAAGCCGGTCGGTGTGTGAACCATTGGCCAGTGGCTAGGCCGCGTGGTTGGACCACGGCCTAGCCCAAAATGGCCGGACCGGCCGGTTCAGGTCTGTCCAGCCCAAGGGGCCTTGCCCCCTCAGTTTTCGGACGCCCGTATTTTCCGCTACGGGAGTCCGTTTTGCATGCCGTCTGCGGCGACGTGATCCTGGGATCGAGGGAAACATTTTGAGATAGTTTCGAGAATTTTTAATTCCTGAAATGAGGGGCCTCGGAGGTGCGACACATCTTTAAGTGAAATGTCTGTTTTTTCCAGGGGATCTCTTTTTGGACGGCGCGGACGCATCCGACGTCTGTTTTGAGTTTCATCACTGGAATTGGGACCCTGGCGCTTGGGCGAAGCTTTACAGGGTGGTTTTGGGCGTTGAAGCCAGATTTGAGCTGTGGGCCCCATGGCCCGCCTTTTGATCTGCGTGCAGCGTTTTGTAACATTTTCATCGGACGTCCGTTCGGGGCGTGCAGGTAGTCGATTCTGAATGTTTTTCTGAGGGGATTGCAATGATGCAATCCGATTGCTCTAATTATGCACACTGGTGTGGGCCCTGCAAGGGCTGTTTGGGCGTTGACGGTGATTTTCCAGCTTTATCACCGGGTGTCCGTTTTGGAAAAGTGATTAGTCAAACTTGTGTACTTTTTTGAGAGGATCGCAACGGTGCGATCAGTTGGCAGCGCTTCGGGACCGGGGTGTGGGTCCCGCGTGGTACCGCTCCTTCGCGGTAATCTGGAATGCATCTTTTTCTCCGGATACCCGTTCAACGCAAGTAAGCAGTCAATTTGACGTGATTTTTCGAGAGCATTGCAATGGCGCAGTTCGCTCGAACTTTTTTAGGGACGTGGTGTGGGTCCCACCCAACCTGGCTAAGGTGAATAGTACCTATTTCATCGGGTGCCTATTTTGGGAAATTCAGTAGTCAATCCTATGTGTTTTTCCGAGGGAATTGCAGTGGTGTGCCCCGTTTGTTCAGTTTCGGGATCTTTGGGTGGGCCCCACATGGGTTGGTTAAGGTGAATAATACCTTTTTCACCAGTTGACCGTTTTAGGTGAGTAAGTAGTCTATCTAGGATGTTTTTTTAGCGAGGATTACAATGGTACGATCTGTTTGGTTGTGCAGAGCCTCATGCACGATCTTATTAAATGTGGAAATATGAAAGGTGGCCCGATGGCGGTTCTTCTACCGTGGTTGTAGCGGACCCATGGCATGTGATCGCGTGCACACTTGGGAGAGAGATGTAAATGTTTCATAAGAGGTGGTCGGTCGTTTCTGGGCCTTTGAGTTGTAGATGTTACGGAATCCCTTCGTGTTGACGTTGGGTGCCGTGTGCACGATAGCCCTTGGGCTGAAAATGAGGTATACTCTAGGAGTATACAAGAGCGCTTGGAGGTACGTTTGGTTTGAACCTGAGGCTGTTTGTGCGCTTGGTTGGGGATTGACTTGGGGCCACACATCCTGTGGGCCCCATGTGCCTTCTGTGTTTTTATTTGCATACCTTTGATGTCTCGCAATGTAGAGGGTCCCTCAGTTCTCGTTTGTTGACTAGCGGGATTGAGTTTTCCCCCTGGCTCTGTGCTCGATGATTTAGATCAGCAGGGTTGAGTGGTTTCCTCTGGTCTTGTTCGGGTGTCAGATGGTTATGCGATACCCACTCTGTGTTCAGTTGGCCAGTGTTGTACCATCTAGTAGAGATGGCCAGAGTAGTTCTAGGTTTACCCTCCAGCAGGGATGGGCAGTGGGTTACTCATCGACTTCTCAGGGTTTACCCTATAGTAGAGACTTGGCAGTGTGTCACTCGACGACTCTTGAGGGTATACCCTTCAGCAGGGTTGGGCAGTGGGTCTCCTGTCGTCTTGTTTCTGGTCTACCCTCTAGCCGGGATGGGTAGTGGGTCACCCGTTGTCTTATTTCAGGTCTACCCTCCAGCAGGGTTGGGTAGTGTGTTGCCCGTCGTCTTGTTCCGGGTTTACCCACTAGAAGGGCTGGGCAGTGGGTCACCCGTCGTCTTGTTCCAAGTCTGCCATCTAGCATGGCTGGGCAGTGGGTCACCTGGCAACTTATTCCAGGTCTATCCTCGAGCAGGGCTGGGCAGTGGGTCTCCTGTCGACTTGTTATGGTTTACCGTCCACCAGGGCTGGGCAGTGGGTCACCCGATATCTTATTCCAGGTCTACCCTCCAGTAGGGCTGGGCAGTGGGTCACCTGATGATGTATTATGAATTACCCTCCAGCAAAACTGGGCAGTGGGACACTTGTTGGCATTCCAGACTTAGTCCTTTATACTAGGCTAGTCTGTAGCTTTCCTCCGTTATTACCGGAGCAGGACCCTTGGTTGTATGGGTTAGTGATGGAACGATCTTGACTTTGTGGAGACCTCTCAACTGCTGGGTAGTGAAAAGGTGATGTTTGACCTAACCTATACCTCTCATGTATGAGGGGCACTTTTCCCACCGAGACACGTCCTTGTGACGTGACCTAAAACCGTGTGGGCGAGTCAGTGCCACCCAAAGAGGTTAGTGTCGAGGTGCGATGATTGAGTCCTTGACTTGTAGTTCGGGGAAAACGTACGGGATGCTGGGCATCGATGGTGTTACTTCTAGGGTTGTTGGTGACTCATTTTTCTTGGGCTGAGCTACGGGATGGAGATCCCATTACTACGTTTTTCCGGCTTCTTGATTGAACATAAGGATATGTATATACCTTGTTCCAGTACCCACTTCTATGATTTTTGTTACTCTCTTTCCAGGAGAGGTGAAGACGCGCGGTGTATGCCACGTTCTTTCCGTGTCTAGCTTCTAATGGTTGGATGAGTCTACTCTCCTGCTATTGGTATTGAAGACTCGACAAGAAGCCCATTTTTTCACTGTTTCCAACTCCTTATGTCTGGAATAGTCTACCTTCTTTTCTCTTGTTGGGTTGAGCTAGACTATCTACTATACTCTTTACTGTACTTTTGGTTGTCTTCCTTTAATTTCTCTGTTAGATCTACTGATCACCCTTCGGTACCTCTTTTGTTGCTCCCTCGAGCCTTTGGGGTATCCTACTGAGTATTTTTATACTCACCCCTACTTTGGATTTTGTCGCACTTGGTGTGCCCTTGCCGAAGATGTACAGGTGGAGTGTGGCTTCAGTGGAGTATATGAGCTTGGGTACATGGACCGCGTGTGGTGGTCGTAACCGAGTTCCTGGTGGGAGACCTATCAGCTGTTTCTTTTTTTGTTTACCTGTTTCCGGGTTACGGAAATTTTTAGTTGGGCGCGTTTTTTGCCCCTTTTCTTTTTAGTTTACCTTTAGCTTGTACTTTGTATTGTTTAGAGGTCGATGCACATTTGTGGTTTATGTATAGCAGCTGCACTTTACTCTGCTTGTCGTTTCTTTTACTCTGCACATCTGCATTGAGTGTGCTGCGTGTGTGTGTGTACATGTACTTAGGCAAAGGCCTCCCCTAGTTGTTGTGCCTTCGGCGCTGGTCGCCAACCCCTGGCCTAGAGAGGCTGGCTTGGGGTAGTTGCGGCTCGAGCCTGGGTAGGGACAGGTCGTGACAGTGAGGGAGTTTGTTAATGACATTCCTAATGTGTTTTCGAGTCATACACCAAATAGTGAATTTTAGTTTTCAATATAACTCATCCCTATCTCCACAACAATTTCAACAACTCCCGATAGAATATGCTTGTTCGATTTGTAATAATTAAAGACAAAAATCAGGGATAATCTGGACAAGGGATTAATTTTGATAGGTCTCTCACCTTGGAGGAACCCTTTATATTTATCATATTTTTTTTATTGATGAAAATGTTCAATTATTAATTGGATTAAAACAAGATCAAAATCAATGACTTGTATCCTCCACCCTATATTAATGACTTGTTTAATCAACAATGAAAAATCAACATTTTCTAAGAATTAACTTAATTCTGAATATCATCAATTTTTTAAGGAGGATATAACAATGAAAACATTAATTACATGGTATGGACACTATGATTATATAGTGATGCCATTTGGTCTTACTAATTCCCCCATTAACTACTTATATTTAACAAATAGTGTTTTTAGAGATTACATGGATCAATTTTTTGTATTCTATATCAGAGACAATACTATCTATTCAAAGATTAATGAGGAGAATAAATATCACTTGATAATTGTTTTCAATACCTTGAGGATGGATATGATTCGTGAATAACTTACAAGATGGGAATTTTGGATATAAAAGGCTTCATTTTCTGTTCATATAACATTAAGAGAGGGTATATCAATGGAACCATCAAAGATGGATGCTATTGAATTTTGGCCCAAGACAACCATAGTAACTGAAATCCAATGTTTTCGTGGGTTTTAGGATATTATCTAAGGTTTTTTGGGAATTAATATTGAATATCTAATACACTCACCATGTTAACTCTTAATGGAGGCAAGTTCCTTTGGAGAGATGAATGAAAGGAAAATTTCAAGGAACTAGAGAGATGATTAGTCAGGACAGCTGTGCATATAGTAACCTATATTTAAGAATGATATTTTGTCTTTATTTATTTATCCATGATGTTATTGGGAATATTTTTTATTAAAAAATGACTTTTTAATATATTATGCCTAATGAAAATTGAACGTTGTAGAGAAAATTTACACAAAACATAATTTAGAGTTAGCTACAATAATTTTTTCATTAATGATATAAAAGAATTATTATAATAGGGAAAAGTTTAATATATATACTGATCAAAAATGTTTATTGTTTATATTCACATGGAATTAGTTGAAAAATTGTAGGATGTGATGGTTATAGTTGATTAAAGATTATGACTTATCAATAATTTACCACCCTGAGAAAGTGAACAAGGTGGGAAATGCTTTATTATGAGAGGATCATGCTAGCTTATCCTTCCAGAGGATCAAAAAAGTTTTAATATTTTTGGATTAGAAAAGGATGTATTTGTAAATCTTGAAGGAAGGGAAGAAATATTTTATTTCTCAAATAAATGTTCAACCATCCATCCATGTAAGGATTAAAGATGAGAAAAAGTATGATATTGAGATGCAGAAGATGGTGATAAATTTTCATAAGTTTAGCCTTGATTTTGAAGGAATAATATGGTTTAATAACCATATATGTGTTTCTCCCATTACATATTTGAATAAGGAAATTTTAGACGAGGCTCATAGTCCTTCATTCTATATTCATCCCAGAAATATGATGATGTATAGATATTTGAACGAGTATTTATGGTGGGATGGCATGAAGAGAGTTATCATAGAGTCTGTATCTCGATTCATGGTATTATATTAAGTAAAGTTTTAGAGACAAAATTCTAAGAGGGTATTACATTTATTACCCATAAAAGAATAAAAATGTGAAAAAATACCTATGGATTTTTCCATGATACTCCCCAAAATTTCTAAATGGAACAATGTTCTATGTGTTATAATCAAACTCCTTATAAAGTAACCACAATTATTCACTATCAGAGAATATATATATATGGATCATTTTTACAATATATATATTATGTATGTTGTAATGTTTCATGGATTTTCATATCCCATTGTGTCTGATTAGGATGCAAGTTTGACCAAAAAGTTCTAGCAAGTATTTATAAAGATGCTGATATATTGTTGTGTTTCAACACTATGTATCATCCTTAGTTAGATGGGAAATTAGAGATAACAATTAACAAGATAGATGATATTTTGAGATCATTGTCTTTGGAATTCAAATGTGGTTAGGATCAATACATTCATCTTGTATAGTTTTCACATAATATTAGCATTGACATACTTATTAGGATGGCTCCTTGTAAATCCCCCTATGGAATGAAGGGTAGATCTCAAATGTGATGGAATGAAGTTAGAGAAAGAATTCTACTTAAAATTGAAATACATAATTAAATGGTCGATAAGGTTATAAAATTCCACAACATGTAAGGGTGACACAAACTCGACAAAACATTTATGCTGATATTCCTGAACATGATATGGTATTTTAAGTTGGTGAAAAGGTGTTTCTAGAAATTTGTCCTTGGATTAAGGCAATGAGATGAGGTAATAATGGAAAACTAATCCATATGCATATCAATCTCTTTGAAATCATTTATTTTATCTGCATGGTACCCTATCAATTTGAACATACTCCAAACCTCTCTAAAGTGCGTGATGTGATCCATGTATCTTTTTTAGGGATGTATATAACCAATCTTAAACATGTAAAAAATATTGGGGTAATAATATTGTAGAAGTATATTTAATATTAGAAACAACTGATGGAGGTTCATGATTATGTAATGAATATTTTATAAAATATCAATACTCACATGCTTAATGTTTTCTGGTAAAAATACTAGTTTGAGGAAGCTACATGGGAACCTGAGGATGAAATGAGGGCGATGAGTCCTTAGTTGTTTTTCCCAAAGTGAGAGAATGATTAAGGTGAAATTAATTTTAATGGGGTATAATGTAACTCTACCAGATTTTATTAAATAATTGTTTTCGAATAAATTTAATTTCTTCGATAGCTTACACTACACACAACACTATGTTCTAACGTATTGAAATATATAAGTTTTATTACTATTTAACATGGCCGTTATGAACTATACATTAATATTTGTGGTATTAGTAGGAATAATTTTTTTAAATATTTAGTATAATTATATTAAATAAATAAAACATATTGAAAAAAAGTACATAATTTTTTGAAATATCATTATTTGTTTTAAAAATTATATTTGTTTTTCAAAAAATGATTTAATTTCATTTTGTTAACAAATAATAATATTAATTTGTAAAAATAATAAAAAAAATTGATTAAAAAAATTAAATTACATTTTGGAATCAACATGAATAAATTAGTATATAGTTAATTATTCAATTTTTTTCTGAAAATATTAATTTTTGTATAAACAATGGAAAATACTGGTTTTTATTGAAAAAATGAATTTTAATTAAAACAATTATAAGGTTGTTTTCTTAAATTTTTTTAATATTAAAATATATTAAATTAAATTATATTCAAACCAATATTGTTCGTTCAAATTAGTTTCATGTCTAATTATGATATAAACAAATTCTAAACATCTCACACTTTTCTCTCTAGAAAACCATTTTCTCACCCCATCTATATGCTTAATTTGAAATTAAAATCTTCAAATTTTTTGAATTAAAATTCAAAAAAATGGATTAAATATATTTAATATTTATATTTAATATCATACAGAATATAAAAATTAATTTTTATTACATTAAATAACAGTAAAAATAGTAAAAATTATTTATCATGTTAAGGTTAAAACAGGTTTATACGAGGATAAACTAAAAAGATAATATGTAAAATGACATATAAACATCTATAAAACAAATTTAATGGCCATATTTAGATCTTATAACCTATTTTGTTTGATAAAAGCCCTTTTTTTTATCATTTTTCATGAAAAAAATTTGGTTACACAATATTCTTTTGGAAAATTACATATGTGTCCTCTCCCCAACATATAAAAGGCCACAATATCTCCTCTCCTATTCACATTTCCAGAAAATAATGGTTCATTAAATAACATCCCAAATAAATTCCATAATTCCACACCCTAACCCTATAATTCTTTTATTGATCATAATTATTTCTTATAAAGGAATTTTGCATTAACCTAATGAACTTGTTTGTAGAAGAGATAACGTCCTTAAACGAGTGGTTAATTTTATTTATCTATCCACCTAATTCACATATTAATAATAAATTACAATATTATAACATAATTATATGAAATATAAATATATTTTTTCCATTTTCATGACCTAAATGCATCTCTTCCTTAAATGGGGAACTAAAACATTGATCGTGTGTATAGAAACTATGTTTTTATGAACCAACGTAATTTGATTTCCATCCCCACTTATTATAGAATGATATAATGATGTATATAACTATTATGTATTATATTTATGACATAATTATACTTATATAGATATAATATAAAATATAACTTCTTACTTTCTATTCCATAGGTAATATGGTAACGTCGCTCGTGTTTGTGACGGACTACCACCT
The DNA here is from genome assembly GCA_963277665.1 of Viscum album. NCBI lineage: Eukaryota > Viridiplantae > Streptophyta > Magnoliopsida > Santalales > Viscaceae > Viscum > Viscum album. Next base: position 1,515,023,311 of record OY728131.1, read on the forward strand.
CACAATGTGATGCGATTCATTTTTCATTAATAATTTACAATAATGGTAATAATAATTAGTTCAAAATTAATATATTATACTAATTATATATTAATAATTTTTTAATAAAATATATCTAACAATTTGTTACATTATAATCCATTGAAAAAATGATAACGATGTTCGTGTGCACGATGGACTATCATGTCTTAATGCGAAGCGATTCGATTTTCATTAATTATTTACATAGGAGGTAATAAAGGAATATTTATTGAATATATGTGATATTTCTGAAATAATAACGAATTATTAAAGTTTATATTTTATTTATATTCCATTCTTTAAATCCATCATGATAATGGAAACAACGTTCATGTGTAAGTTTGACATATTGTCTCCATGATAGATGTAACTAATTTTTTATATATGAAAATAATGGATTAATATAAATACATATATAATGAAAATTTATGATATTTATATTATGTAAAATATCATTAAGAATATTTAATAATGATTAAAGTATAAGGATCTACAATAACAAACCAAAACATACCCGAAGAGGAAGTAGTTATTACCTAAAAAGTGATTTTAAAAAGGAATAAATGGGTTGTAAAAAGTCACAATTAAAATATATATTGTTTGATAAATATGATTATTTTTCAGTAATATATGTTTAATAAACTTAAATTTGTTATAAAAGAGGATATACCGTGCACGAAGGAAGTCAAGACTTATGGTAAGGGATAATTTTCCCTATTGGCCTTCATTGGGATATACGATATATTATACACCAATATAATTAAATGAGATGTATATAATAGACTTTGACAAGTTATATCATGAATAAAACTATTTCATGACATTTAATGTTTCATATATTGTTGACCTTTAAGGGTTCTTATGATCCAAAAGATACCAATTTGTTACTGATATTATGTTACAGTCTCATCATTAATTATTATAGTTTATGATGATGATTCGATTAATGAAACCGTATGATCTATATCTAATTAAACTCATGTATTTTATTTTCATATATTTATTTATTTAAAAAACATGTATCCTTCAATTTTCATCTTTTTTGTACTCATGGGATCAAATTTTTTTTCTTAAGAATAATATATTTTATTTCTCTCTTTAGTTGAAAATGTTTTTTCTTCCACATCTATGTTTTCTAAAAAACTTCTAAAAAAGTATTTAAAAATATCCAAATATTGATTAAATTCATTTATAATATTTTTTTATTCTTCAATTTTATTGAAGGAATATTCATATCATTTTTTGAGTGAGATACTTTTGAATTTTACCACTAATGTGAAAAGGATCATAATTATAATGTTTATATCCTTAATGGAATTTTATGGCATCATGAATATTCAATTTTTTCAGGAATACATTACAGGATTCCATTATTAAGTAAAAATATAATGTCTTATTCATTATTAGTGATGTTTTTAGATTCAAAATAATTTCTTTTAAAATAGAAAGGATATTTTTTCCAAAAATGTTTTAATTATTTTTAAGGAATTTATATTGATCAATGGAAAAACTCATTTGCGTTTGTTATTTTTACTTAAGATATAGACTATTTTTACCATCTATATTATTTATTTGAATATCTAATGGTCGATAAGGCAATAAAATTCCACTACACGTAAGGGTGACACAAAATTGACCAATCATTTAAGATAATATTCCTCAACATGATATTGTATTTTAAGTTAGCGAAAAGTTATTTCTAGAAATGTGTCCTTGGATTAAGGTCATGAGATGAGGAAATAAGGGAAAAATAATCCATATGCATATCAATCAATTTGAAACCATTGATAGTATCTGGACGGTACCCAATCAATTGGACCTTACACCAAACCTCTCTAAAGTGCGTGATGTGATCCATGTGTCTTTTTTAAGGATTCATATAACCAATCCTAAACGTGTACAAAATATTAGGGTTATACTATTGTAGAAATATATTTAATATTAGGAACAACTGATGGAGGATCTTGATTATGTAAAGAATGTTATATAAAATAAGAATACTCACATGATTAATGTTTTCTGGCGAAAATACTATTTTGAGGAAGCTACGTGGGAACCTGAGGATGAAATGAGGTTTATGAGTCCTTAGTTGTTTCCACCAAAGTGAGAGAATGTTTAGGGTGAAATTAATTTTAATGGGGTATAATGTAACTCTACAGGATTTTAATAAATAAATGTTTTCAAATAAATTTAATTTCTTCGATAGCTTGCACTAGAAACAACACTGAGTTCTAACGTATTGCAATATATTAGTTTTATTACTATTTAACATGGCCATTATGAACTATACATTAATATTGGTTGTATTAGTTGGAATAATTTTTTAAATATTATGTATAATTATTTTAAATAAATAAAACATATTGAAAATAGTACATAATTTTTTCAAATATCTTTATTTCTTTTAAAAATACTATTGTTTTTCAAAAATTGATTTTATTTCATTTAGTTAACAAATAATAAAATTGATTTTTAAAAATTCTAAAAAAAATTGTTTAACAAAATTAAATTACTTTTTGGAATCAACATGACAAAATTATTATATGGTTAATTATTTGATTTTTTCTGAAAAGATTATTTTTTTGATTAACAATGGAAAATACTGGTTTTTATTGAAAAAATGAATTTTCATTAAAATAAAATATAAGGTTATTTTCATAAATTTTTTTAATATTAAAATATATTAATTTAAATTATATTTAAACCAATATTGTTTTTTTAAATTATTTTCATGTCAAATTTTGATATAAAAACATTCTAAACATTTGACACTTTTCACTTTTGAACAATATTCTCACCCCGTATGCATGCTTAATTTGAAATTAAAATCTTCAAATTATTTGAAATAAAGTTAAAAAAATGGATTAAATAACCTTAATATTTATATTTAATATCATATAGTATAGAAAAATTAATTTTTTTACTTTAATTAACAGTAAAAATAGTAAAAATTATTTATCGAGTTAAGGTTAAAACAGGTTTATATGGGGTTAAAATAAAAAAGATAATATGTAAAATGACATGTAAACTTCTATAAAACCAATTTAATGGTCATATTTAGACCATATAACCTATTATGTTTAATAAAATCCATTTTTATCATTTTTCCTGAAAAAAATTTGGTTACACATTATTCATTTCGAAAATTCATTATGCGTCCTCTCCCCAACTTATAAAAGGCCATGCTATCTCTTCTCCTATTCACATTTCCAAAAAACAATGGTTCATTCAATAAAATCCCAAGTAACTTCCATAATTACACACCCTCACCCTAAAATTATTTTTTTATCATAATGATTTCCAATAAAGGATTTTCACGTAAACATAATAAACTTGTTTGTAGGAGAGATATCATCCTTAAATGAGTGGTTAATTTTATTTATCCATCCACCTAATTCACATATTATTTGAAAATTATAATATTATAACATCATTATATGAAATATAAATATTTTTTTTTCAATTACATTACCTAAATGCATCTCTTCCTTCCTAAAATGGGAAACTAAAACATTGATCGTGTGTAGGAAAACTATGTCCTTGTGAACAAACGTAATTTCATTTCCATCCCCAATTCTTATAGAATGATATAATGAAGTATATAATTTTTATATATTATATTTGAGATATAATTATACTTATATAGTAATAATATAAAATAGAACTTCTTACTATGTATTCTGTTGGGAATATGGTAACATCGCTCGTGTGTGTGGCGGACTACCAACTCACAAAGTGATGCGATTCGTTTTTCGCTACTGATTTACAAGGAAGGTAATAAGAATCAGTTTAAAATTAATATATTATATTAATTATATATTAATAAATTTTTAATAAACATATCAAATAATTTATTACATTATAATCCATTGAAAAAATGACAATGATGTTCGTGTGCATGATGGACTATCTTCTCACAATGCGAAGAGATTCGCTTTTCGTTAATTCTCTACATGGAAGGTAATAAAGGAATATTTAATGAATATATGTGATTTTATGAAATAATAATGAATCATTAAAGTTTATATAATATTTATATTTCATTCATTTAATCCATCATGAAAATGGAAACAACGTTCATGTGTATGTTTGACATATTGTCACCATGATAGGTGTAACTATTTTTTTATATATGAAAATAATGTATTAATATAAATACATATATAATGAATATATATGATATTTTTATCATTTCAAATATTATTTAGAATATTTAACAATTATTAAAGTATAAGTATCTACAATAACAAACAAAAACATTCCCGAAATGGAAGAAGTTATTACCAAAAAAGTGATTTTAACAAGGAATAAATGGGTTGTAAAATGTAACAATTAAAATATACATGGTTTGATAAATATGAGTATTTTTCAGTAATATATGTTTAAAAAACTTATATTTGGTATAACAGAGGTTATACTGTGCACGAAGGAAGTGAAGACTTAAGGTAATGGATAATTTTCTATATTGGCCTTCTTTGAGATATAAGATATATTATACACCAATATTATTTTATGATATGTATATAATAGCATTTTACATGTTATATCATGAATAAAACTATTTCAAGACATTTAATGTTTCATATATTGTTTACTATTAAGAGTTCTTATGATCCAAAAGATACCAAATTGTTACTGATATTATGTTACAGTCTCATCATTTATTATTATAGTTTATGACGTTGTTTATATTAATGAAACCATATGATCTATATCTAAAGAAACTCATGTATTTTATTTTCATATATTAATTTATTTAGAAAACGTGTACCCTTTAATTTTCATCTTTTTATTACTGATGGGATAAAAAATATTTCCTTAATAGTAATATTTTTTATATCTATCTTTAGTCGAAAATGATTTTTATTCCACATCTATGTTTTCAAAAAAAAAATTTAAAAAGGTTTCTAAAAATATCCAAATATTGTTTAAATTAATTTTTAATATTGTTTTATTTTTCAATTTTATTGATGGAATATTCATATCATTTTTTGAGTGAGATACTTTTTAATTTTACCACTAATGTTAAAGGAATCTTTGTTGTAATTATTTTGAAGGAATTTATTTTGATCAATGAAAAAAATCATTTGTGTTCATTATTTCTACTTAAGATATAGACAAGTTGTACCATATTTATTATTTATTTGGATGTTTATTAATTATTATATGGATATTTTATGAAACCCATTTATTATTCATGGGGTTTTCTATGATGAAATGTATATTAAATCCATTTCTTTTCCATGGGTTATGGTACTGTGTAATTATTATGGAAACCAATTGTTTTCATGGGATCTAATATGATGAATTTATTTTTAATATTTTTCTAATTTTTTTTTATGATTTTCATTATGATATTGGTGGGACCTTTATATAATTATTTCATTATTGTATTTTACGGTATTTTAATTAATAAATTTTTATATTTAAAGGATTAATCTTGATAATTCTTAGAATATTATATTTTTTACGTTTTATGGTAGGATACAATAGATATAATGAAAAGTAATAAAAAGGGGAAAATATTAGAGCATAATGTAATGATGGAACCTTGTAAAATTAATAGTGTTATATTAATGTTAAATACATATTAGATGGTCCCTGGAGATGAAACAGAAGGAACAAGGAGGAACAAAGCTTTTGGCATTAGAATATGAATTTACACGTCATGTAGTTATTATATATCATCAAATAATTAAATGGAGTGAACCCAATAAATGACGTGTTGGGAAGAAATGTGTAGGGGGAAAAGACCAGAAAACATTTTGAGTAATCATTACAGATTTTATAACATTATTTATAGAAAATATTCTTCCAAATTCATTGTATCTTCATATATTGACAAATTTTATGACCGACGACCCACCTATAACCACTTTTTTACCTGTCATAATTTTAATAGAATGAAAAACTATCCCCAATGATGTGTATAAATAAGAGACCAAGATACTAATCCATTTATTCATTTGTGAGTCACCTTCTATAGGATTAGGGGTTGCTGTATTCATGATGCGTCAGATATAATCTTTATTTTCTACCCCTTGTGTCTAGTATTGGGGGGGGTTAGACTGGAGAAAAATTATAATGATGAGGTATTGAATGTATTAAGTTATTTTATTTTTTAATTAAAATCATTTGGGAAATTTTATGTAAACCTAATTGTTTTTAATATCTTCATTATCTATATCATTCATTACTATTTCATGATCAGTGATGGAGTAATATTTTTGACCCATTGACTAGAGAATGATTAACAACATGATCATCATCTAGATTAATTTATTTTTTCAAGTATTGTTAATATTTACAAATTCATCAAATACCTGAAGTAACATGGACATTGTTAAAAGTGAACATTGGTGATTTTTGGTTTATCTACCATTTCCCTTTTATTCCACAAAACTAGATTTTGACACCATATGACTAAATTCCCATTGATTTATTCACCAATTAACCATGAAACCATATTTTAAATGTTTTAAAAAGTATTTCTATTTTCATAAAATCCAAATTGATAATAATCTAATATTTTATGAAAATAGTTAGATATCTTCCATAAAATAGTTTTGGATTATTTTAATAAATTAATATTTTGTCCAATCTCGTCAATGTGGGTTCAAACTCATAATAGAAATTCCTACACTGCCCTATATATTATTGGTTTTTTACTTGTTATTTTAAATTTCCAAATTGGGTATCCCGGTAGGAAATAAATATTCCCAAATGGTTATCAAATATACATCTCCATCCAATTAATTGGGTGAAGAAAAAAATTTCATGTGATAATTAGGACCAGAATGGGGAGTGAACCTAGATAAGTAATGAACTTTTTACAATATTATAGTCATGGGGGTGAACCTTAGATACTACAATGGTTTGGGTACTGAATCAATTCTACTATGATATCGATGGAAATGAGCCTTGACTACTATGGAAATTATTTTAATTGCATATGTGTGTGCAAAAATTCCATGTCTTATGTAAATGTAATTCTATAATGGATCATGTTATTTTATTTCCTTATGGTTTATGTCTTACGAACTTACAATAATTATGAAATTACTCAATATTTAGTTATCTGATATGTAGGGTATGATTTTTATATGTTATTATCATTCTCTCACACAATTTTCCATACATTATGTTTACATATTTATTATATTTACCCTTACAAAGAATATGAGCTCACCCTTTCTAATATATCTTTTACAAAATTTATGTTGATAGGTATTACATGTGATTTTTATGATAAGGGTGCTAGTTATAAGGAACTTAGTGAGAGATTATGTAGAAATATTATGAATTTTCTGTTTATGTTTCTATGTTTCCAATGGCACTATACATTTAGGATCATTATGAATGTGTTTTTGTAAAGTAATTAATATTCAATAAAAAAATATGTAATATCTATGTATTAAATTATGGTTTGTTACAATTCCGCCATTAACATTAAATTTTCTTGGATCCCAAGTGTGATTAATTTTCTAACATGTTGACTTAGAGGATATTGAGTAGGATTCCTTTGCTAGCTTACTATTTTTTAGAATCCCCTATGGGTTTCTTTCATTTAAATGATGACCAAGGGAACCCTAGAAGGACCCCTTTAATTGTTTGATCTTTTTTAGGATACCATGTAGGACTCCTCTACCAACTTATTCATTTTTCTAGGAATCCCTTACAAGAAGACCCCTCCAAAGTGCTGACTTATAGGAACCCATGTGGCATGCCTTTTTATATGTGTAGAAGATGAGTTTCCAAAATAGGGTACCTCTATAGTTATATGACCTATGAGACACAATGGGTTCCCTAATGTTTTACTTGAGTCATTATTCCCATGATTCCACTTAGTGGTTCCCTGATGTGGTGACACAAGATCTCAAGTTCACCTACATTTATGCCATAGGCTACTGCCTAGCAATGAGGGCCTAAGGTTTGTCCGTGGGGACACAATGCACCAATCGATCAGAGTGTTCTGAAACAATACAAATAAAATAAATAATAAAAAATATAAGAACATCTATATATATGAAATAATAACAATCCATAGTCAAAATATAAGAATTAGTACAAGTAATCAATAAATATAAATGAGAGTAGAAAATAAATAATAAGTAGATACAAATGATGATGATGATCATATAGCTATAAAAAATGAAGGGATTGAGATATAGGGGATCATGAATTTACCACATTATATAACAAATAAAAAAAAATTCCAAAAATAGATACTACAAGAATTGAGAACATAGGTTTGTTCCTTGTCTCTTATACACAATCCTAGTAATGGTAATCAAGTATAGAAAGCTAGAAACATCCCTTTATCTTATATACAATCATGAAGTCTTCTTGTGAACCAAAGGATGACTATCTAGGGTGTGAGATATAATCGATTGTCCACAACCAATAGACTCTATCTAAAATAATTTCATGTAATATAAACTGATTAGTGGGCTAAAAACTAATAAATAAAAGGAAATAAATTGATATAATAATCTGAAATGGGTTCCACATGGGAAACTGTCACGATCACTACCTATATTGGCATAATCTGGGTACTTATTAACTAAAGTAACTTTCAAAAGTGATAAATATAGTAATATATGATTTGAAGGATGTAACACCCTGACCCAATTACCCAGATTAGATTCATTATTTTAAAACATTGGCATGATTACAAATAATCTATTCTTGAAGGACCGATCAGTTTAGCAGACATGGAAAATAGATTACATACCAGAATGTTACATTACACTTTATAACATACAAAAAAAACATAAATAATCCTTTATGAATTTTATTATTCCCTTGGATTAACCCTGCATATCAATCACAATACACTTCTTGGAATCCTGGGAAAAATAAAACATAGAAAGGGGTGAACTCACATGCTCAATAAGGATAACAATACTGTGGAAAATTTCATAAATAAGGATAAAAATTTAATTCAATGTATAACTAAAACAAAATCCTTTTAAATTTGTCCTTCAGAATAATATGGCAAAAAATGAAGTAATTCCATTTACTTATTCACATGGATATTCTACTATTCAAATAATCCCATGCAATATCACTAACCACTTTCATAATGATGGAATACATAATTTCAGACTATCATAACCACATAGTCAAGGATGTGCCAAGACTACAATTAGGATTTTGTAAATGCCTTGTGGAAAGACACTAGTTTCTCTCATGATCCATACCGATGCATCGAGGAGCTATAGAGAGATCCACCCGTTACTTATTAAGACATAAAGAATTCCTCATATGAACAGGTTTAAACATAACATAAACATTTGTATTAAAACTAGCATATGAAATGTCAATACTTTCTCCATAAACCATGAATGGTATAAAAATAACACATCCACAGTTAAAAATATCACAAAACCTTAAATACAATATGGATGTTTTTTATCATAATAAATCAACATCAAATAATCTTAAAATCCATCAAAGGATGTTGACATAAATGAAATCAAAACTATTTGGGAGAAATATCTATCTTTTTTTAAAATCATTTAAAAGTCACATAATTATAAAATAAAACATTTACTTTGAAAATGTTATTATAATATTTTAAGGGAAGATTCAAATATTTTATAGCGGTGGAAAATATCCACACCATCCATAGAAGTTAAAAAAGGAATTCTTACCTTAATTCTATCAAAAAAGTTAAAAAGGACCTTTTTTGGAAAATTGCGGAAAGATTCCTTTATAAACATATTATAGAAAGTAAACAAGGGTATAAATTACATTAACCTATAGTTTATAATATATTAATAATGATTTGAAATAAATTTTTAAGAATCATGGATGTGGATGAACAAAAGGTCCCAATATATAATTACGTATAAACAACACCGGATAATGAAGTGATTATGAAATAAACCCTTACCAATTGGGTAAATTACAAAACATACACTCCATTAAGGAGGTATCAGAAAATTAATATGTAGATACACATAAATTAATGTTTATTTCACATATAATACAATTATGGGCAGTACATACACCACAGAAAATGTTATAGTGGCAATATGGCATGAATCTCACGCGAATAAAGAGTGAGATGAAAACCCCTTACCTTGCACTTTCCTTTAGTCGAGGTTATATTTATCCACCTTTATGAAGACCATAGTATGTTATTAAATTATACCAGAACCATATTAATATTTAAGATATCAAACATTATTCATTTATGACTTTTTACTACCCATTTAATAATGATTTCCATGTTAAATTAACATTTCAGGTAATAATCGATTTCTTTATCGTATGTGTTTTTACTTGTTACTCTTGATTGTATAACATAGATCTTGATTTAAATACCTCCAGAATATAAAACATTATATATATACCATATAAATTTAGAATATAATTATGTATAATAGATATATATGTGAAATGGGAAACAACGTTTATGGAGACAGTAGTCCGTACGTACACATAAATGTTGTTTCTGTTTTCATAACGTATTGAACAAAACTAAGTGAATAAAATATATGTAAGTAAATACATATATTTATATATATATCTCCAGTAACATTATTATTTCATATATTAAAAACATATAATTAATATATATTTTTATAATTGTCGATGAATGGTGACTGTGGAAATGAATCTCATCAAGTAGTGGATACGGTAATCCGTATGTAGGAACGAACAACAATATCATTTCTGTAACGGTGTGGAATTGATTGTATATTAATTTTACAGAGACATTATCATGTTATTTTAATTATTTATACACATATTACTCATCATTATATCCATCCAAATAAAATATTGTTGAATAACAAATTACACCACAGCGTGGAGACAGTAAACCGTACGTACGCATGCATGGTGACATTATAATTCATAAGATGGATAGAATAATGAATATAGTCGTGAAATATTTATAATAAAATCACATTATATAGAATATAATAGATTTATTAATTTATAATGGAAATAAAAAATAAAGATGAAGTGGAAGAAGAAAAGAAATTGAAAGAGGGTGGTGAAAACATTACCTCTTTTTCGGGTTCTTCCTTTTAATTTTATCAAAACAGCTCTATAGGATGAATTTATGTTCAAACTAAGGACACTAGGTTTAAGTGAGGGAAGTTGAGAGAATATTTGGGCAGGCGTTGTCTGAGTAAGAAGGCTTTGATGGTATGAATTTGAGAGAAGGGGGAGTGCCCTTTTATAAGAGGGGTAAGGGATACCTTTGGAAAAGCAAGAAATATTATTTTATATTAAATTAATATTCAGTTTATAATGGCTCAAATGTATATTATTTAAATTTTAAGGTTGGGACAGGTCGAAAAGAACTCAACAAATAGGTTTTAGATAGGTTTGGGTCACTATATTATCTTTATCTTTTTTATTTAACTCAGTTAAATAGTTTGACATTTACCATGTCTCTTTGCATTTTTATATTATTTTGTCAACAATAACACTATAAACTTCCAAGAGACCCCTAAGTGGTCCATTAATAATACACCTATCATTATATAATTCCTTTGGCAGAACCTTATATTTTTAAGAACCTAATATCAATTAATAATATAATATTTGTTTTAAAAACTCCTTTTTGTCAATTTTGACACTATTTAATAATTTATTTTTGATAAAGTCATAAAAACTTTATTAATTCGAAAAAAAATCATTTAATCAATACAAACATGTCATATTAACCAATAATTTATTTTTATTTCATCAAAACTTTCAAATTATATTTATTTTAACATTTATAATACTAATTATTTGATTCTTTCTTTAATAAGGAAAATACTGCATCATTATTGTGTCATAAATAAATTTAATTATTCAATGTCTAGAAATTATAAATAAAATAAAATTATTTATTAAATATTCTTATCATTATAATGAACAATTATAGTAAAAAATATAACGTTTATAACCCTATGTAAAAATTGTTTTCCTTAAATATATATTCTTATGTCATTTTTGTATTTACAATATCTTAATTAATATAAAGTGTCATTATCACTTTCACGTGGATCCATGGGGTCTCAAAAATGACCCAAATATGTCCTTGGTCGGACATGTATCAACCATTAAGGTTAGGACATGTTTTAGGGTAATTTATTATTATTATAATATTATTTATTTACCCTTATTTACCAGATTTACCCTTTAACCATGATAAATAAAACATTTACTGAAGTAATTATTCAAAATGTATAGAAATAAAAGTTACCTATTTACAAAATTTGGAAATCATGATTAAAAATATGGAATCCATTTTTCTAAATTCAAAACAGAGAAGTGGCAGAATTGAATTTAAAATTAATTCCCACTGTTAAAACAAAAAGCGTGTTTTTAAGAGATAATAACTTTCAAAATATTGGCACTTGGTTATGACCAGTTTAAATGTGAAATTATGTCCAATGACAAACATTGGATTAAATGGTAAAAATATTATCTAATTATACTATAAATTCACTCAAATTCATAATTTATCACTATTAATTATTTCGATTAAAAAAGTTGTTTTTAAATAAAATATAGTAATATTCACTATTCATCAAAATATGAAAGTTATCTGAAAAGTACCAAAATTTCACCCTAAGATAATTTCAATATTTTTAATCCAAAAGGAAGTCCATTTGTAATGTTAAAATGTATATAATTTCAAAAACTGGGTATTACTATTTATAACGGTTTGTTTGAATGGTTGTGGTGTGTGTTAGAACTTGAAATTGCATACAACACACGCTACTACATTATTCAAAGAGAAACATATCGTGGAAGCTTGGGGTGTTACAAGGGAAGTTTCAAAGAATTAAACATCCCCCAGAATGTGATTTTGTTTCGTGTTTGTGTCCAAGGAGTTTAAGTTCATATTTTTATTCTTAAAATTAATTAACATCTTTATAAAATTATTAATAAGCACTATAATCCCATCCAAGGTTATCCGAAGGAATCCTAAGTATCAGTTTAGAGGCTCCATATATGTCCAATAACATGGAAGTCAATCCATGAAAAACCATGAATGAGATACCAGGTTTTACACCGGGAATGGTGTGATGATTAAGGAAATAACCACTGAGTTCATCCCTAGTATTCTATGTAGGCATTATAATCTATCTCATGGATTGGTAAGAAAATCATTCCATCGATCCCATCCATGTGGTGTACCCTAGCAATGTAGGGTCACTCATTTGGATTCAATAAGGAAACAAACGATGAGATCATTCTATTCTTAGTTGTTTTTGCTTCCAATGAATTTACAAGGCCATTAAAAAAACTAATAATAAGACAAAATGATCTTGTCCATGGGGTCCCTAAGTCAAAACCCCTTGTATTTAACTTGGAATAGTTTGAGAGAACATCCAACATCGGCCTTTGAATCTACCTAGAACATGAGTTATTGGAGAAATTGGCCAACTCCCTAAAAATAGGGAAAAGTTGTTGAACGTAAATAGTGAAACAGAGGATAGACGAATTGTGAAATCGGAGGAGGAGGAACATAGAGATTACCTAACTATTTATAATGAATCTATCATTGAGATATTTAGAGTTTTTTGAGGTAGGTAGAAAAATAGCTATTTATATGAGGAGGATAATCATCGGTTGGCTACTGATGGAGAAGAATGAAGGAGGAGAAGAAGAAAAATTGGTATTAATCATTTTAGGGGAAAAATTATCATTTCCCTTTTAATTATTTGGTTGTTTCCTTTGGAAAAATGGTTGAAAAAACTATGTTCTGACTATGCACCTAGTTCTTCTCAAGGGGTACCTCATATGGGCTAGGTGCATGGTTAGGTTTAAATTTCACAATCCATGAAAAATCTCCACCAAATTTTTTGAGGCAAGATGCATTGGAACTCAACCCTCCTTACATGGGTTTTGATAAATCATTTGTATACCTACTCCCCACTACCTCCAAGATCATAATTAGAGAAACTATATGTGTTTGTTGGATCATTTTCTCATATCAGTGTGGCCCATCCTGTCATTCAAAATTTCTTAGCTTTAGGCTTCCAACAATCCTTGTACACCCTCAGGGACCTCTATTCCTCCCTTTTAAAACATTTTAAGGTACAAACCAAGAAATATATTTGAACAATCAATGGTTTGTACCATTAATAAAATTAAATATGTTACATCGTGCCCTACTTAAGACAACTTATCCCTGAGTTTCCCTTCATTGTGTGGTAATATTACCTCTTCGACCAATTCTGAGGGGAGAAAGTTTTCTCCAAGATCAATTTGAGTTCGGGGTACTATTAGGGTCCTATGAGGCCATTAGAGATTCTAGATAAAATTTTCATATGTAGGTAGATCTTGTACGAGTATTAGGTTATTCCATTTGGTCTTACAAACACACTGAAAGTATTTATGGATTTATTTTATTAGGTCTTCAACATATTTTTAGATTCATTTTTAGTGGTATTCATAGAAGAAATCATAGTGTATTATCGCACTAGACACAACCATGCCAACCATATTGTGATCACTCTGAATACACTAAGAGGGAACCGAATATAGAAAATGTCATAAAATGAAACTTTTGGATTAGTAATGTTGACATATTTGGTCATTTTGTCATATTCTACCAAAGATTTTACTAAGTGGTTCCTTGAGGTAGTGTCCAAAAGACCTCAAGCTTTCCACCCCCAACACCAGAGGCTTCCAACTTGCAGTTAAGGTATAGGGTGTGTCCATGTGGAGACTATCCCCTCATCAATCAGAGTATAGAATAATAATACATATAAAATAAATAAGAAATAGTGGAGGAAGACACTATTGAAACAGACCAGTGACCCTCCATATACAGATAATAAGAAATAGTAAATGTAATCATGAAATATATATTACAGGCATAAGTCAAATATTAAGTATATATAAATGATAATTAAAATCATTAATCTATACAAATATGAAGGGAATATGATCTAGGGGTGTAGAAAATACCACATTTTATAACAAATATTAAAATTCTAAGAACATATGCAACTTGAATCATGAGAATAGGCTTGGTACACTACTCTGGTACACTATCCATGTACCGGTAATCAAGTATTAGATGATGGGTGATTCCCTTTATCTATTCCTATAGTCATGATGATTTCATGGTTTCCAAAATTATTCCATGCATGGTGTGAGATATACTCTGTAGGCCGCCATAAATAGGAACCAAGTCAAACCATACTGTGAAATATTAAATGAGTAGTGTGGTAACAACTAATAAATTAAAGGAAATAAATGAATAAAATAAACCAAACATGGTTCCACTTGGGAAATACTCCCAAAAACTACCTAATATGTCCTAAGCCAGATACCTTTGAACTTAAGTAACTTGATAAATATGGTAATAGATGATATTATGTAATTGTCAAAGGATAAACCATCCCCAAGAATAAGATTTGGTTTTGTATGAACAACATAGAAGCTTCATGTCCAGATTCAAATTCAATAATTTAATTAACATATTTATCAATTATTAATAATCACCCTGTTCCAATCCAAAGAAATCCCATGGAATAACATGTAGGGTTATAGAGGATCTATATATGTCCAATGTCATGGGAGTCCTCCCAAGGAAACCCTTGAATGATATCCCATGTGTCACTCCAGGTATGGTTCGAAGATGACAAGCACTAACCTATGAGTCCATCCCAAGTACCACCCATATGGGTCATAGTATCTCTTCTGGAATGGAATAACTATTTTATCATCAAACATGTACATGGGATCTTTCCCATGGGAATATTTTCTCTCATCTAGTGTTAATAAGTAAACATATGGAAATACCATCCCAGGCTAAGCCAGTTTCACTTCTAACATATAAAAATATTCATTAAAAAACAAAAAATAAGGAATAATGAGCTCTTCCAAGGGGTCCTGAAGTTTGAATAACATGTATCACCCTCAATAAAATGTGAATGTTTAATTGGTTTTTACAAACCACACCATTTATCAAAAAATTCATTAATAACAATTAAAATCATTATAGACATTTTATTTTATTCAAATCATAAATTATGACAAAAGGTGTATTAGGGAATAAGGCATAAGGCACGAGGCAGGAAGCCCAGAAGACATGGGCCTTCAATTCATTTAGTTCATATAAAATTGTAATTGGATAAATGGACTCCTCCAAGTTGATTTTGTAAGCTTGGATGGAAGGGAAAATAGGCCATTTAGGGAAAACACACCCAAAGGGGTGGAAAAGGCTAAGAGAACCAACCAAAGGGGTGAATCCTCACTTGATAATGGTCAATTAAAACATGAGAAAAACTCAATTAAATTTATTAAACAATATAGAGGCATAAATAGAGTTGTATATCAGAAAACACAATGATGCAGAATTTATAATTCAACAAGTCATATGGAATGAAACTATAAAAACATAACTTTGGTTTTTAGTGCTTCCCTCATCCAGCATCAGCTTTTGAATCGAGCTCGAATGAGAGTTATCGAAGAAACCATACAACACCCTTAAAATTGGGAAAACATGGTTTAACCTAAATAAAATAATTGAAGAAAAGTTAAATGTCAAATATAAGGAAGATAATATTAAATCTTACCTCTATCATTCCAATTAATTTGACGATGAGGGATTCAGAGTTCATATGATAGAGGAACAAAAAAACCATTTTGAGTGGAGGAGGAGAAGATTCTGATGAATACTACTAGACAAGAATGAATGTGGGGAAAATGATAAAAGTTTATTAAAAACATTTAGTGTAGAATGTGTAATTTACCCAATAATTACTAATCATCATAGTTTGTCCACATGGTTGGACAACCGATGGGCCAACTGTGTGCACAGTTCTACTCAAGGGGGACCTCACATAGATAAGAGGAATGGTTTGAATAACCATGCATATAACATACAAAACAGGACTATATCTTGTATGAGACATGTTTTATGGGTTTTCAGGCCTCTTTTCATGGTTTTAGAGTAAAAATGTGGATTCCATCTCCCTAATTTCTCAAGCCTTATAATTAGAGAAACTGTGTGTGATGGGTTGCACATTTTTTCCAAACCATGTGGACAAGTATGTCATTAAATATTTTAGTGATACAAGCTCCAAAAAATCCACATAAACTCATAGAGATGACCTTACCTCCCATTGGAAACATTACAATGTACAAACCAAGAAATTTAAACCAATAAGCAATGGTCTTTACATTTGTGAAAATCCATTATGTGACATGAAAGAACCCGAGCTAGTGAATTACAGGTTTTCCTGGAGACAGTAGATGGCTCACCTTAGAACATGCACTGGAAAAGTGATCCCATGAGGCCGAGTTAGTAGTGGTGGGTTTAGGTGTTCATCCACTCTCACTATTTTGTTTTTGAATTCACATGACAACTATTGATGTAGCTTTGATTTCTAGAGGTATTTCTTTAGTTTTGGATGATGAGCCTAGCGTGAGATGATTTATGATTAGGGATGCTAATATGTACTTCTTTGGATTTGTATTATGATCCTATTCATTTAATGCGATGACGAGATTTACATCTTAGTGTCCTAGTTTTGATCCTTTCATTTTCGATTATATTGTAAATGGAACCTCATCATTTATATGAGATATATTAACTGAATATTATTATATTCCAAGTGATGGATATTATTACAATCTTCTTGATCAATTAATTGATTATTGTGTTAGACATAGTGCACCTCATTGTTGATATGTGATATACACTAGGATTATAATAGTCTCCTGAGAAACTACTAGGATGCTGCCTATGGTCATGTGGGTGCACCATTACATTAATAAACTCGCTAAAATTTTCAGAGAGTGGTCTGTTCAGCTATATTGTAATGGAAACTATGAATTCCCTTGGATCCTAAGAGTATTCCATACTGATCACCAAATGTTCGTACCCCTTTGGGATTATCTGAGTCATGATGCCTTGAACGCCTATAGACCAAGACCTATTAATCCTACAATGAATTATATTTATAGTGAATAAGTGGTATACAATCCAATATAGTTTCATATCATAATATTTCTAATTATTACAATGAATCCTTCATTAATTTGATTTTAGGTGATCAATAGTGATCATTGGGTTAGGACATGTTTCCCCTATGTGAATATTGATTTCGTAGAGATATTTTTTGCACTGGACAATGTATGTATTTTCCTTTTTTATTATTGAACCAAGGATCGACTAAATATATAGGATTGAGTGGTATAACATCTAGTTAAATTTTTCTTTTCATTGGATGTTCAGATGAATAGGATTACAAACCCAAGTATTGAATACTGTTGATTATATTATTTCACTCCGTACTCATATGAAAAAATATATATATTTATGGGAATATATAAAGATAACATATAAATAAATAAATAAATATATATATATATATATAAATGATGGAATATTGTCCTATTAATTGGGGTCCGACACCTAGGGATCGAATGTTGTTTCTTGTTATTTATTTTATTTATTTTATTTATCTTTTCTAGTTTATCTTTTATAGGATGGGAATATTTCATGAGCATGAACATATGAAAAAAATATTATAGGTTCACCATTATGGGAGGCCTACTAAAATTATTTCTAACCACATCTACGTTCTCCTTTGTGTTCATGAGAAACATATATATACTTTTATGTTGATAAAAAATACATGAAAGAGAGGGTTGAGGTCCTGGGTTTAATGATTGAGAAGAGCCCCTTGTTTGGATTATTATGATCTTGATGGAAGAGTTTGATAGTGTCTTAGAGTCTAGGAATATGTTCTAGATTAAATTTAGCAGTATAACCCTGAAGTTTTATTGTCATTTCCTTTATATAATCTTGTTTATGGTAAGACCGGTGGGAGATCAGTGCTATTTATATGAAATGGGTTTTCAGGATTTTACTATTTTCAATTTATTTTTTCTCCTTTTTAGTTTTTACTACTTCTAAAATATTTTTATTTACTGGTTTTAATGATATATAGTTATTGTTTTTATTTTTTATCTGATATGAGGCCATAGTCTCTCCACAGACTCAATGTAGACCATTTATACTTGTCGGTAGCCTCTGTTGTATGGAAAGGTTCACTGGAGGCCATATGGAATACTGGCTTTTGGCACCATTTTAGTTGATTCTGTGTGAGGACATTAAAAAGTGGTATGAGAGTTTTTCCATTATTATTTTTATTATTATTTGGGATATGTAATATTGAAGTATTAGAGTGTGTCAGAACATTTGATGGATATTAGGATGGTGTGTTTTGAATAATTATATTGGTGAGAATTCATGGTTACGTGGGATATGGGATTACTATTCATGATATGTTATGTTACATTTGTATATGATTTTTTCTTCATGTGACATACATTTTGTGTATATTTTATGATTAATTAAGGGTTTATAGCTCTTAAATCATTATTGAGAGGCCATTGAAATATTTCTAGTTCTTAACTCATTGGTGGAAGGCTAATGATTCATTATGAATCTTGGACTAAAAATTCAATATTGACACATCTCATGCATTATTTTTTGGCACATAGGCATCAAATGATATTGGCCTTCTAGTTCACGATTATTAATAATGAAAGAGTCCAAATTCATAATGTTTCAAAAAAAAAAACTAAATATAATTTCCCCATTTCTATACTTTTTTGAATTGTACATGATTGAGTAAACTTATATACCTTTTCTTCTTATGTTACATCTTATAGATTTATGGTGAGACATTTGACAGTGGGGCTGATGACTCAGTCATCATTCACATGGGGTACAGTAATCCTAGTAGGTTGATATGACACATTATGCCCATTTGTTGGACCATTATTGAGATATTTTTCTTAGGTTTGGTCATTTAAAGTGTTAGTAATAGCCTATATTGTTTTTTATTACACATATTGTATTGAAATTTTACTTTAATAAACTGAGAATGTACTATTATTACTCATAGGTAAAATTTGTGGTTGACGTCTTTATTTTTGTTGGTATAGTTAGGTCAGGATGTATGATATAAATGGGAGCCTAAATGTTTATAGTAAACTAGACCTTGTGGGGGTATTGCCATATAATTATTCCCATGGGGTGTTAGTTCATTATCTTTTCTACATTCATATAATGATACTTCATGGGGAAGTAGAAAACGAGAATGGTAATAGAGGATCTTAGACTAGGTAGGATGATTCTTGATAGTTTTTATCCTTATAGTTTGATGTTTTTTAACTATTTTAGAGAGTAGGTCAATCAGAAAATCAGATGCCTTATACTGAGAGAAGTCTATGGATGATGCCGCATGAGATGATTCCTTATGAATAGATTTGAAAATTGGGTTTTATGGTTAGACCTAGTGACCCTCATATGAGATTTGAAGAGTAGGGCTAGGTGGGAGACATAAATGCCCTTAGTTTTGACTGATACCAATGCATTTTTATGTTTAGTTTTTTTGAGGGAAACCTATGATAAAGGATGGACATGGATTAAGGGGATATTTTAATAAAATTATATTGGACTCATGCTCATTATAATACTTATTCATGGGAGGTACTCATGGTTTTCAATATAGGTGAGTTTATAGTTTTTGTTTATAAGGAAGCACCTATAGTGTCGTGTTTCTAGACAGGTCTCAATAAGGATTACTATTTAGGTACATGGAATTATTGTATGATATTTGTGTGTTTGGATCATTAATTTTGAAAAATTTCATCGTGTTACTTGTTATTAAGAAATAAATCATTGCATAAGTGAGATGATCAACTATGAAGTGGAGTTCCAAGGGATTTTCTGTTGGATCGAAATAATGAATGAAGATACTAATTGTAGTATCGTATAATGCTCAAAATTTTTATACTTTTAAAAATTCATTTAGAACATTTTAAGATGGTTATGTTTAATAATGTTTAATGATTTAAATTCAAAAAACCTCTAGTTATAGACACTTTCCAGATTCCAGAAATATGATTATGAGAAAGTGAATCTGGAATGATGGTTCCACAAAATGAAACATAATGAATGTTTACAAAGATGAAGATTCTACCTTAAATTTTATAGAATCATACTAAATGAGAGTGTACAAATATAAGGAAGTATAAGACAGTTATACTTTCCTCAACAGAAAAAATGCAATGGAAAACTTGAAACAAAACAAGTAACAAGTAGTAAATATTTTACCCTAAAGAGAAGGGTATCCAACGACCTTGGATAACGGTCCCTTGATTTTTACTTTGAATAAAGTCTATCTTACCCACACCAGGGTAAGACCTAGATACAATTATCAGAGTCTATCCTGTTATCCTCAAAATACCTCAACTTCAAGGTAGTCGGCACCACTGTCTTCCTCAGCATGGAATCCCTCAACTTCAAGGTAGTACGCACCTCTTTCTTCCTATCCCCAGAAGCCCTATATTGTACACAACAACAATTTGAGTCACACAAAGAAAATATGAACCAGAAGTTCAGTATGAACTAAGCATGAGAGTATCTCTCTCTAGAAATCACATCAGATCAAAAGTTTTCCAAAAATCCTGAGCACTTTAAAATGAGCTCCTATTTATAGACACAACTCCAATGGTCAACTTCCTCCTCCAACAGTCATATTTTTCGTTGAATTTTGAAGGGACCTATACAAGTTTCACTCAAACAACTATTAGTTAGTAACTGAATGCAACACATATTTTTATAAAAAATAATTGTAAGCAAAAATATGGTTACTTAACCAAAATCAAATATTCAGAATATAAGAAAATAAAAGTTTTGAGTCTAAACAAAAACACATTCGATGTCTATAATAAAAGGATGTTCGGATTCTATTTTCTAATAAATCCAGAACCTGAACTTTGTAGAATTAAAGAGTCTAAGTTTCTAGGATATTCGAAATCTGGATTCACATGAATTCAGAACATGATCTTACAAAGTTTGGAGTTAGAGATCATGAGAATTCGGAGTCAAAAATTAAAAAGTTCAGATTAAGAATTCATAATAATTTTGATTCAAAACTTACAATGATTGGAGTTTGAATTAATTAGAATTCAGAGTCTGAACTTTCAACGTTTGGAGTCTGAATTGATTAGAATTCGGAGTCATAACTCATAAGAGCTCGAAGTCTCAATTAAGAGAACTCAGAGTCAGAACTCATAAGTGTTCGATGTCTAAATTCAGAGAACTCAGAGTTAGAACTCAGAAGAGTTAATATTTTGAATTCATATAACTCAGAGACAGAACTCATAAGAGTTTGGAGTCTAAATTCAGAGAACTTGGAGTTAGAACTCACAAGAGATCGGAGTCTGGATTTTGAGAAATCAGAGTTTGAATTCGGATCCTGAAAACCGAATACTCATTATCTATCTTTTATATGATTATGATATTTTATATATTGAAACCAATTTTATACATAGATGAGATAATTAACAATGAAAAACATGGTAAGGTTAAATTTCCTTGGGGAAGGAAAATTTTCTTTATGAAAGTAAAACACAGGGTAAACTGAAATTTTCCTTAAGATAAGGTGTTTGTGATTTTCAAAACATGAGGATTGGTTATGTCATAATGAAATGTTATTGACTCAAAAATCTCCAAAAAACATGAAGCAATAAAAAATTCATAAGGAATCCTTATTGACTCAACAATCTCCCCCTTTTTGGAAAGCACAAACATCCATACAAAAAAGAAAATAAGGATATAGAAAATATTTTTCTACACTTTGAAAATAGATCTTATCTCCCTTATCATATGCGAAAAGTTGAATACAACCAACTCCCCCTTAGGCTTTGGAACACTAAGGAACGTATTCTAGATTTCTGGAATGAGATTTTTTATTATATAAAATATGGAAATCTCTACAATGAACACCCTAGATAAACTCCCCCTTACATAGGGATATTTTCTATTTACTTAGTATTCTATTTTCCTTTCCCCCCATTGTGAATTTCAAAGACAATTTGAGGGAATAGAAATGAAATTGTGGTCCCTATAAGATTAGTGTAAGACATCCAAAAGATAGGATATGAAAAATTTTATTACAATTAGAACGAATTTGTACAAGGAAGACAAGTACAAAAAAAGATATTATTTCAATAAAGTTATCATTAAATTTCCTTCAACGTCATGTTCATGACTAAAGTCGTTAGATTTTTGAGCTCTTTATGATCTTCCTATGCTCGCTTAAGAAGCTGATTCTAATCCACATCTTTTTTCTCTAAAGCCTTTATTCATTCTTCTTGAGACTTTAGATCCTCTTCCTAAGCCTTCAGGACTTCTTCCTTCTTCACAAGCTTTTCTTCTATCTCAATCTGAAGATCTCTTTCTCTCTTCAAACATTGGGCAGCAGAATAAAACATCCGATTCAAATCCTTCACTTCTTAAATCTTAGAATTTTGTTCCAAGGTTAACTTTTCTTCAAAACTATTTGTAAGCTCCTTGATCTTACCATCTTCAATGTCAAACACCTCCTTGAGACTATCCTGGAATTCATCAAGTTCTATTATGTCTTCAACTTTATTCTTTGACTAGATAACCATTTTCTTAGAAGACCTTTTGTGGGCATCATAGTTAATGAAGAAATTTTTGAAATCATCCTCCTGCTTTACACACTTATCCATCACCATGGATACTGAATCCGATTTCTGATTTAGTGTATGTTAAAGGATCTGTAATCTCGAATCAATTCTTGGAAAAATCAGAATGGTCCCAACAAGATTCTTAAATGATTGAACAACGAAATCATGTCCTAGGTATGATGATTCTGAATCTAAAACTTTTATTTGTGAGTATTCTTTCACTATCTTAGCAACGTTCCACTTTGAAGATCCACCGGCTTCCTTCTTCTTCACAACATCTTTAGTAAGTGTATCAACATCCACCTGTTTACCCTTATTAGTTTTTGGAATGGATTCCTCATCCAGAGATTCATGTTCACTGTCAGACAACTAAACAATTCTATCTTCATCAATCTTCTCATTCTAATCTCCTTCCTCAACATCTTTAGGACGAATAAAATGATGATTAAAACTTTCTTCCTCAGAAATCTTGTTCAATTCGTCTTCAGCTTTCTCATCCTCTTCTTTCAGATCTTTCCTAGGTGTATCAAGCTTTGAAGATTATGCTTCAAATGTTTGGATTGATAATTTATCAGATGGGAATTATTTCTCATTCAATTCTTCAACATTCTTTATGAGAAATTCGATATCATCACTGCTTTATTCTTCTTCCACTTCTTCTGTAACTTTTTCTTCTTCAACAAATTTTTCTTGGGCTTTTTCCGGAGTGATAAATTTCTTACCTGGAGTCTCAAGTAAAGCTTCTACCATGAAATATGTTGGTACTAGGATATTCTTTGAATCATTCTCAGTATCCCTCAGAAGGGACTGAACAATTTCAGTCTTAGACAACTTGTTTTTTTTTCTTTTCCTTAGCTTGCTTCTCAAGCTCATCTGTAGTCTTCCCTTTTAATGAATTGGCTTCAGCAGGATCCAAACCAAAACTTAGCTCCCATAGATTCTTGTTTTTCTTATCTTCCATTAATTTTTCTATACCCTCATCATTATGGGTGTTTTGTTTCCTAGGTTATGGAGGTTCGGATTGGGCTTCCTTAGCTTTCAAGGTTTTCTCTTATTCTTCTACTTCCTTCAACTTCCTCTTCCTTTCAACCTTTCTCGTTTGTTCAATCACATCTTGTTTCTTCGGTACAGATTCATATTCCTCCTGTGGTAGGTCATAAAATTCTCTGGAGTCTTCAAAAAAACCAATGTTCATCCTCTTCAAAGTATCATCACTGACTAGCACGACATTTCAATTTCTAAGTTTTGAACTACAAGGGATTTTAAAAGATCCTAAGAACAAAATAATAAACATAGAAAGAATGGATGTGTACATGATAATCTGAGCCTTCAAATTTCTATTCTTCATATTCTCGATTGTAATCATAATATGCTTAACCAAATTAAACACCCTCAGGTTCACCAGAAAATCTAGGATGTACATATCACTTTTCTTCAATGTGTCCTTATCACCTTTTCTCGAAATGATAAATCCTTGAACCCATAATTCAAGGATCGGAATATTTGTAGAGAGGTGAGAAATCTTCAGAGTCCTAACATCAGTAAGATCGAGACACTTCATAAATTTCACCTTTACAAATATTCCTTTGACATTCGCCAACTTGTGGGATCAAAATTCAGATTCTCATTTGTATGGAATACCAACTAAGCTGGAAGCATTAGTATAAGAATGATCATAGGTCTTTCCATAGTTTTTGAAGGAAAACATATATCTACCTTCTTCTTTAATGAAATTGACTGATTCATAAAAAAAATTAGCAGATTTGGATACACCAAATCTTATCCCCTAGCTTCTATATGCAAACACTCTCCCATCCATTCAATTTGATGTTCTTTGAAATGATTGAATCATACATAGAGAAGAAGTTTGGATGTACAAACCTTTCTCTATACACCTGCCACTCTAGAATTGGATTGATAGTAGACATATCTTTCTGAGAAGATTATTCTAAAGACATTTTGAATTGATAAAATTCTGAGATGTTCGGAATGGGCTTAAGTAGAGGGTCAGAACTTCAGCATGCAATAGCCTGAGATAAATGTAGGAAAACCTTTTGAGGGTTATATATATAGGTGTTAGAAGTGACAATTTATCTTTCAAATACAATAAAATGGCTGAAAATCATTCTAATCAGATCTTACGGTTGATATGATAGCCTCAAGGGAAACTTGATAGAATTAGATCCTCGGGGGTTTTTAACAAAAACATTCAAATTTAAGGAAAAGAGATTCCGAATTTTTTTAAAAAAAAATGAAAATACCAGCACATAAATGATGATTAAAAAAACATACGAAAGGAAACATACCATTCTGATTTCCAGGAATATTATTCGTATTGAGGAAAATTCTTCTTAAAGAAATTTAGACTCCAAAATTTTTATTACAAAATATATTTGAAAACGAAAATCTCCATTATGAAACTTTTGAGTACAAAAATCTTCATTATGAAAATTTTGAGTATGAAAATCATCATTAAGAAAATTTTAGTCTATGAAATTTTTCATTACTAATGATTTTGAAAAAAAATTGGCTACAGAATATTTATTATGAATGATTTTGATAAAACTTGCTACGGAAATTTCATTACAAAAAATTTGAAAAATATTAGTACGAAAATTTTCATTAAAAATGATTTTGAAAAAAATTGCTAAGAAAATTTTCAACTAACTAGAAAATGTACTCCCCCTATTAAAAGGAGTTTATTACTATAAATATATTGATATCAGTAGGATGTTGATAAAGATAAATACCTTTCAGTTATCGTTCCGAACAACTGTTTAATGTATTCAAATCTATCAGAGGGTAATGATTTTGTGAAGATATCAGCAAGTTGATCTTTCGTTCTGATAAATTGAAGAATGATATCTCCTTTTCAAATAAAACATTTTAAATCAATGTTTTTCCAAGAAGAACGATGTCACCTATAACAATAATTTCTCCCTGAGCATTATCTCTGAAGGATACTTTTCCTCCTTTAGTCTTGATAATCTTTTCACAATATTTTTTGTTACTAGTCATATGCGGGGAACATCCACTATCCATGTACCATGTATTTCTGTTGGTACTTTCCCTATTTTCTTAAAAATAAGAATGTTAGACGTTCGGAATCCAATCTTTCTAGGATCTAAAAATTTCAGAAAGCAAAATTTTAGGCACCCACATTTTCATAGAAAAATAGGCTTTATGAAATCCTAAATAATGGGTTTTGTTTAGGGAACAATTTCTTTCCCAATGCCCACCACACTGAAACATATCGAAGAATGGATCACTTTGAGGAACAAAATAATTATTGATAAAAATCAGTTTAGAACTAGTATAACCAAAACCAGAACTATTCCTTAGTTGACGGATTTGAGAATAAATTTTATCAAAATATCCTTACCTATGGTTAAGTTTGACAAACAGTTACACAATGAAAATATTTCAGATTTTTGTTTGATAACCAAGTTCTTGTCTTCTAAAACATTTGATTTAGAACTAGAGTTAGGCTCAAAAATATTTTTCTTATAAATTACTTTTCTTAGATCATAATAAAGTTTATGCTTCTTAGAATTTACTTTCTCAAGGTTTTTTCAAATAATTTTGAAATAAAAAACATTATTATCAAGATCATTAGAAAGATCTGATATTTCCTTATTAAGAATAGTATTTCATAAATTTTCTCTATCATGTTTTTTCTTGATTTTTTAATTATCACACTCAAGGACCTTAGAAAACCTAGAAACTTCTATATAGGTTGGTAAAGTATTATCTTCATTATAATAAGACTCTTCGTAAAATGATTTATAGTATTTACTATCACTATAGTTATCACTCATTGATACAATGGTAATATATTCAACATTGTGTACCTTAGCCATCAAACAATGATTTTCAATAGGTAGTCTGGCTATTAGACCAAGATTTTTCTGTAAAGAAGATTCGTAATCTGATGAATCATCTAACGAGTCTCCACCACTGGTACTCCATGTGTCATTCGCATCAAGACTTTATTTGCATTAGCTTTATAGTACTTCGTTCTGTTTCTCTCAGAATCCTTTTCCTTTATTTCTTTTGTTTTAAGCATAGGACAATTAGTCCTTATATGTATAACTCTCTTGCATTCATATAAAGTGACATTCATGTCTACTTTATCATTACTTTATTCTTATATCTGGATTTAATGTTCTTCTATCCAAAAATCTTGTTCATCCTTCAAGAAATATTGGATAATTCATTTTATAAAGATTCACTTCCACTAGATTCAGATTGTATAACAACTTTATTAGATTTGGATCTTGTAACTCTCTTAGGAGTCTTGGATATCAAAAGATTTGGAGTTGTAGTAAAAGAAACACTACCATTCCCATTCTTCTTCTTTAAATTCTCATCATCTCTCTTCATTCTAGTCTCTGGCTGAAGAAGATTTCCAAAAAGTTCATCAAGAGACATTTGAGTAACATTTCTGTTCTCATCAATAGTTGTTCTCCTGGATTCCCACTCACCAGGCATGATGTCTATGATCTTGTCCACAAGAGATTCATCATCTAATCCCTTTACACCCATGGATTGTAAAATATTAATGATAGTCATAAATCTCTATTGCACTGTACATATGGGTTCTCCATAAGGAAAGCAAAAAACCATGATATTTAGCTCTAAGCATGGATCTTTTAGTTTCAATGAATTTTGAAGTTCCTAAGTGTGTAACTTCAAGTTTCTTCCAAATAAAATTTTCATCTTCAGAATATGAAATTTGGCTATATATATTTTTAGTCATAGAATAAAGAAATGTATTGTGTACTTTATAATTCAGTTGATATTGATGATATTCTTGATTGGTGAAAGTACTAACTTCCATGTTAGGGATTTTATATCCTCCAATAAGAATAAAAAAATGCAGGTGAAAATATGAAAAAAAGTAACAAGTAGTAAATCTTTTAACCCAAAGAGAAGTGTATCCATCAACCTTGGATAAAGGTCTGTTGATTTATACTTTCAAGAAAGTATGTATTACCCACACCAGGGTAATCCCTTGAAACAAAAAGATCAGAGTCGGTCTTGATATCCTCATCAGAACTAATCTTCAAGGTAGTTGGCACCTCTGTCTTCCTCATCATGGAAGCCCCCAACATCAAGGTAGTGGGCACCTCTATCTTTCTATCCCTAGATGCCCTCGATTGTACACAGTAACAATCAGAGTTGCACAAAAAAAATCTAAACAAGAAGTTTAGTATACACTAAGAATGAGAGTATCTCTATCTAGAAATCAGTTCAGATCAAAAGTTTTCCAAAAGTCTCGATCCCTTTAAAATGAGCTCTTATTTATAGGCACATATCGAATGGTCATCTCCCTCCTCCAATAGCCATTTTTTCCATGAATTTTAGAAGGACCTATTCATGTGTCACTCAAACAATAGTTAGTTAGTAACTAAATTCACGACAATGTTTTATAAAAAAAAGTGTAATAAAAAATATGGTTACATAAAAAAATCAAATATTCGGAATTTAAGAAAATATAAGTTCATAGTCTGACCAAAAACATATTCGCAGTCTATAATACAAGGATGTTAGGATTCTGTTTTCTAAGGAATTCAAAACCTAAACTCTATATAATTCTGTAGTTTCAATTTCAAGGAAATTTGGAATCATGATTCAAAAGAATTCGGAACCTGAACTTAAAAAGATCGGAGTCAAAGTTCACGAGAATTCAGAGTCAGAACTTACAATGTTCGAAGTCATAATTCATGAGAAGTCAGAGTCAGAACATACAAAGGTCGGAGTCTGAATTCATTAGAATTCGGAGTCCGAACATACAAAGTCTGGATTCTCTATTCACTAGAACATGGATTCAGAACTCATTAGTGTTTAGAGTCTCAATTTAGAGAACACGAAGTCAAAACTCATAAGATTTGGGAGTCTGAATTTAGAGAAATCAGAATTAGAACTCATAAGAGTTTGGAGTCTTAATTCAGAGAACTCAGATTCAAAACTCATAAGAGTTCGGAGTCGAAATTCAGAGAAGACGAAGTCAGAACTCATAAGAGTTCAGAGTCTGAATTTATAGAACTCAGAGTCTGAATTCAGTTCCTGAAAACTGAATTCTCTTTATTTAATTATTATATGATTCCGTAGTATTAGATATGAAAACTGATTTTACACTTAGACAAGATAATGAAAAATGAAAAACACGGTAAGGATAAATTTCCCTAGGGAATAAAAATTTTCTTTATCAAAGTAAAACATAGGGTAAAAAGAAATTTTCCTTGAGATAAGGTGTTTGTGATTTTGAAAACATGAGGATTGGTAAACTCATATGAAATATCATTGACTTAAAAATCTCCACAAACATGAAGAAATGAATAAGTAATAAGGAAACCTTATTGACTCAAGAGATTCTTCCTTGATGAGATTGACTTGTTGTGTTGTATGATGATATGTGATTATACTGGATGACTCATAGGAGCATGAGTAAAGTGATGAAAATGTGTTATGGGTTTGTGCTCAAACTACATAGTGTGAGAGAGGAAGTTACACATCATTTGTGCATGGAACCATTAAATTTGAAAATCAGTGACTGGTCATGTCTGAGATAATGACTGATGGTTTAAAATAAATGTGGCGGACATGGAATTATTAGGGCTTGTCGTGAAATGGTAAATGTACCTCTGTAGTGAAGGATACATAATAAATGGATCACGGTCTACGAGGAGATTAACCTGTGGTTGGGACTAATCACTCATTATTGGGAGACATGGTCTTAGGAGATGGTTAAAGGAAAGTATAGCCATCTTGGATGAGAGTGTGGATCGATAATGAATGATATATGACTAAAAATTTAATATTTGTGCACTCTTTAGTTTCATATTATCAGGTTATATAGCTTGACATCTTCTTTAGTATCCTGAGAGAGCATCGAAAATACATTGATCTTTTTTCATTTTTTAGATATCATTTCTAGTTTCATGGAGGACCTACTAAGGATGTTCCAAATGAGTGGTATAAGGTAATCCTAATGGTGGTGAATGTATCCATGTCCATTTGAGGGTGGTGACCCACATTTTCTGTAAAAATCCAACACTTCCATGGAGATTGTTCTTAGGAGGAGAGAATGGGTGGGATTTTTATGTGTTTTTAATTTTTTTCATTAAATATGCCCAAGATAAATATTTTTAAAAAATATGATTAATGGCTATCAATTCCGCAGCTGAATTTCCCCTAAAACAGATTTTTTAATATTTTGAAAATTCTTTTTTATATATTTAATTTTTTAATTTTTTTATAAATTTATATATAACAAAAATTTTATGTAGAATTTATCTCCTATTTAATATCCAGTAGTACAATCATTACAATAATCTAGATTTATGAAAGAAACCCTCAACCATTGCTCTATTTTATAAGAGGGCTTGCCCTATAAATCATTTTACATTTCTAATGTGGGATTAACGTTCTTTGTTTCTAGTTCAGAACATTCTATTTTTCTGATGTGGGATTTATAAATTTTTCAATTACAAGGATTTGAAATACTATAAAATATAAAATATTTGACTAGTATAAATGAAACATAATACATGAATTAAAAATTTAATAAATAGTCAAAAATAAAAATAATATCGTAAATTTTTTGATGAAAAATAATTTATATGATTTAAAATCCACCAACGTGAAACATAAAATTTTTCAAGCATGTGACTTTAAAATTCTATAAAAAATAAAAAATAAGATATATATAAATGAAATTTAAAACATGGAATTAACATATAAGAATTATTAAAATATAAATATAATTTCATAAAACTTGTTTACGAATGATAATTTATATGTTTTCAAAGCTTCCAAATTGAAAATTAAAAATGTTTCAGGTATGTAACTTCAGTATACTATAAAATATAAAATATAATTCCAATATAAAATTAAATTAAATCATGTATTAACCATATAATGAATTTTCATAAAACAGAATAATTTCGTAGAAAATGTTGATGAACAATAATTTACAAGCTATAAAACCCAAAAAATTGAAACATAAAAATGATTTAAGTTTGTGTCATTAAAATCCTATACGAATATATAATAAAATACCAATATAAGTGAACATTAAAACAAGGATTAAACATATAATAAATAGATTATAATTGAATAAATTTCTTAAAAAATGTTGATGAAAAACAATTTATAAGCTTTCAAATCCACCAACATGAAATTAAAAATTGATTCAAACATGTGATTTAAAAACCTATAAAATATAAACAATAAAACCAATATAAATAATAAATAATACGTGGATTAAACATATAAGTATTAGTCTATCATAATTATAATTTTGTAAATAAGTTTGATGAAAAATAGTTTATATATTTTCCAAACCACCAACATGAAACATAAAAATGTTGCAAGTATGTGATATTAATAGGATATAAAATATAAACCATAAAAAATAAAAAATAAAATTAAAAAATGGATTAAAAATATAATAAATAGTTTAAAATAAAAAAATCATATACAATGCTGATGAAAAATAATTTCTAATCATTCAAAGACACCAACATGGAATTAAAAAATGTTTCATTTATGTGACTTTCAAATACTCTAAAATATATAATATAAGACTTATATAAATTATAATTAAAACATTGATTAATGATATAATATATAGTTGAAAATACAAAAAAATTCTCATTAAAACTTCTGAAAAATACTTTATAAGCATTGAAAACAACAAAATTGAATCATAAAAATGGTTTAAGTATGTGACAATGAAAGCCTAAAAATTATAAAATATAAGACTAATATAAATGAAAATTAAAACATGGAATAAAAATAAAATAATTTTTTTAAAATATACAAAATTTATTAAAATTTTTGTTGGAAAATAATTTACATGATTTCAAAACCCTCAACTTGAGTCATAAAAATGATTCTTGTAATTGAATTTAAAAGACTAGAAAATATAAAGTATATGACAAATAATTTATTTTTGACTATTTCTTATATAATAAATTCATGTTTTAATATTCATTTATATGGGTCTTATAGTGTAAATTTTAAAGGCTTCCAAATTCAAGTAGGCGTATTTGGATCCTCCTAGACATTCATTATTTTTGTTCTCACTTCAATGTAACCCTAGACTGACATGACATAACATTAGTTTTCATCCACATAACTACTTCTCAATGAATTTCAGTGGAGATCCTGTCATCACTCCGTCATCCTAAGTGAGATATCATCATGGTGCACATTTTTTAGGGAGATCTAGTTCCCTTATTTAACATGTTGGATTTGACATGAATTCATCTGATCCATAACCAGTTGTCACCAAGGAGAATGAACGTGCAAAAATTATGTTTTTAATAATTTTTTTGATTGTAACATTTATGATATTTTTGTGAACTGTGTATGGGTTTTAATTGATATTTTAGTTGATATAACAATCACTGGGTGTAAATTGGTCTTTAAGAGTGAAATAATCATTGACGAGAAAATGGGCCTTTAGAAGGGTTCAATATCTTGGATTAGTTTTAATATACATTGTTCCATATTCATCAATATTATATTAAAACTTAAATTTTAATATTTTTTTAAACCATTAAAATAATATTTATAATCTTTTATTAAAATAATTTCTTTTTCATTTATTTACATTATTTATGAAACAATTTTTATTTTCAACAACTTTCTATATGTTTAGGATATATTTTAAAGTTTATTTACATTGTTTTTATAATATATTTATTATAATATTTTAATGATAGATACTTGAAATTTTATAATTTTTCCAACATTTCATTTATTTGAATTTGAACACAATAAAATATAAATTGTTCCCTAAATATTAATGAAAACTGAAACACTGGATAAACATATAAGAATGGACGATATGGACAATGATATATTTATTTGAATAGATATAAAACATATAAATGAAAAGGTATAATCAATGCCTAAATCTTTGGTGAGGAAATTCCATCCTACATGGAGGTTTTCAAATAGTTTTCCCACTTCAAGTTCTCTGTGGAGTTTGATGACCATGAAAGGGATGATCCTCAAGCACTAGAATATTGAAAATCACATCCTCCACCTATGCGTTAGTGGGAGGAGTTTTCAACCGCATGTCGTACTGTTCTATTGATCATTCTCCCCCAAGGGTAGTAGAATGATCTGCCACCATCGTTTTAGGGAACCATAATGCGATGGATTTGGATCCCAAGGCTGCGATTGATCTGGACCCCAAGGCTGTAATAGATTTGGACCCTAAGGTGGACATAACTGCAGATAAACTGTAAATAAAGACCATTCCAATGCTTCTTGAAGAACATCCTCAATCAGATGAGGATGGACTGCTATAGGGATAACCTTTTCATGTGGAACATGTGAGGCCTCACATGGAACATGATGCTATCTAAATCATCATCATCATGACTCATTAGCTCCAGTAGCTATAGCAGGATGTTCCTCTGGGGTAGGAAATTTCTCCATCTAGGATGGAATTTTAAAGGTGATCTCAGAAAGTTCACAAAAAGATGACATCGACTCCAGCAGTTTAGCATGGACCACATCATATCTAAAGACCCCCTCCTCCTCTTCATCACTCATACAATCAATATTCTCTGAGTGTGTTTCCAATAAATATATTCAAAATGAAATAGAAAATATTTCAATAAACAAAATAATAGAAATGTATTGACTTACAATTTTATTAATCATGCTACCGTGTTGGGAAATTTATAGTAGAGACATTAGTATATACCATGTCTCATACTTGATCTACTCTGAAAGAAAGAATAACATTTTAGTTACAACCTAGATACAAAAATCTTCATTTCTGTGCCAGGAGTTGAGAATGTAGGTATGTACATGGTGCCAGTCATCATCCTGAAACCCTATAGACTACACATCATGAAGCCTCTCTTTCTGTCTCAACGAAAATGGAACCATATAAACATAATAAAATTGGTTCAAGAGGCTATTATGCTTCTGCCACTCAACAATAAGGTAGTGAATGAGGGGAATAACAACCATTGCATCCTTAACCCCAACAATGCAGTATGGTGGAAACCGATCTAGTATAGTCCAGTATGGTATCCATGTAATATAAAATGACATGTGAACTTTTTCAAAAAATATCCTTACTAAAAACCAATATTGATGATGTTATTAAATTTGTTAGATAGTGATATATTGTATATATATGTGTGGTTGGGTAAGAGATAGTCCAACTTGAGCTGATATTCCCCCAAATGGTGTCCCAATACCATGTGAAAATTATTCCTCTGAAACAACATTTATAATACAACATTGATAGTGAAAAATAATGATAAATTAAATTCAATAACTACTATTAGAATTAGAAACCAATATAGATGACTGATCTTACTAGTGTCTATGCACAGTGTTAGGCAGTACGCCCACATCGAGTGGCAGACCAACAAGATAAGGGAAGAATGTGGGGAAGAACTCTTATTCACACATCTAAAGAATGATGATGCATCCACCAACCTTAGTTCGGTAACTGTAGGATACCCTGCATAATGCTTTGTATGTGTATGCAATGTAGGCCAATCCATAACTATACATCTCAGCATGATCAAAGTCCTCTAGTAGGTCTTGGTACAACATGTTCACATGTAGTTTGGATTGATAAACAAACAGGGTCCATCCTGTAACACCCCAATCTTCCACGATACGCTTCTCTTTGATTAATACAGTAGCGTCTGTTGTACGCAACTTCGAGTTCTAACACACCTCGACCAATCAAAGTAGTCGTTATGAATAATAATACCTTCTTTTTGAAATTTTATAAATTCGATCTCTCAAAATGGACTTCATTTTTGGATTCGGAATATCAAAATTAGCCTAGGGTGAAATATTTTTACATTTCGGATAACTATCATATTTTGATGAATAGTGAAAATTACTAAATTTTAATTAAAAACAACTTTTTAAATCGAAATAATTAATATTGATAAATTATTAATTTGAGTGGTTTTAAAATATATTTACAATATATTTTTACCAATTAATTCAATTTTTGTCAATGGACATATTTTCACAATTAAACCAGACATAAACAAGTGCCAATCTTTTGATAGTTATTATCTCTTAAAAATATGTTTTTTATTTGAACAACGGGAAATAATTTTAAATTAATTTCTGCCACTTATGTGTTTTGAATTTTGAAAAATGGATTCCATATTTGGAATCAGGATGTCCAAATTTTTTAAATAGATAACTTTTATTTTTAGACATTTTGAATAATTACTTCGGTAAATATTTTATTTACCATGGTTAAAGGGTTAATCCGGTAAATAAGGGTTAACAAATAATATTATAATAATAATAAATTACTCTAAAACGTGTCATAACCTTATTGGTGGATATATATCTGACCATGGTCATCTTTGGGTTGATTTTGGGACCCCATGGTGCCCCTTGTAAGTGATAATGACACTTTATATTAATTAAGTTAAAATAAATATAAAAATGACATAAGCTTATATCTTATAGAAAAATATTTATTACATAGGGTTATATATGTTGGATTTTAGATTATAAATATTAACTAGAAATATAAAAAGATATACTACATAATGATATTTTATTTATAATTTTTAGACAATAAATAATTTAATTTATTTATGACACAATGATGATGCAGTAATTACCATAATAGTGAAAAATTAAAATAATGATATTATAAATACCCAATTAAATATTATTTGAGACTTTATATGAATTAAAAAAATTTTATAGGTTAATATAACATGTTAGAAATTATTTAATTAACTTTTTTCTAAGTAATCATTCTGTTATTAGTTTTTTCAAAAATCAATTATTGAATAGTGCCAAAATTGACATAAAAGTGTTTTTTAAACAAATATTATATTATTAATTGTTATTAAATTTCTAAAAATTTAATGTTAGTCCAAGAGACTTATATCATGATAGGTGTATCATTAATGGACAACTTGGGGGTCTGTTGGATGTATATAGTATGTTTATAAGCCATATAATATAAAAATACGAAGAGACATTGTAAAAGTGAAACTAAATAACTAAGAGTTAATACTTAATGATAAGGTTAATATAGTAACCCAATATGGTCTAAATACTATTGTTTGAGTGTTTCTAGACCTTTAACCTCCATAAACATTAAATAATCCACTTTTTATCCATTAGAAACCGACTATGAATTTATTATAAAATAAAATATTTAGCTTTTCCAAAGGTTCCTCTCACCCCTCTTATAAAAGGGCACTCCCCCTTCTCATTAATTCACACCATAAAAGCCTATTGGTTCGGAAAAACCCTACCCAAATACTCTATAAACTTCCTTAACTTCATCCTAGAGGTCTTCCTTTAGTCAGAAAGCCATCCTAGGGATCCCTTTTGATCAAATCAAAAGGAAGAACCCGAAGAAGAGGTAATAATTTCACCACCCTTTTTCAATTTCCTTTCTTCTTCCACTTCTTATTTCTTTGTTATTTATATTCTAAAATAATAACTCCAGTATCTTCTATATATTTTTATGTTATTATAAATATGGTACAACCATATTTAGTATTCTATCCATCCATTGAATGGCATGTCACCATACGTGCGTACGTAAGGCTTACCGTCTCCACGTCGTGGTGTAATTGTCATTCAATAAATTATTATTTGGATGGGTATAATAATGATGTTTAATTCATCTAAATAATTAATATAACATGATATTTATTCTTTCTATATGATATACCATCCAATTATATATTATTTTAACATCAAAAGAATGATATTGTTGCTCGTGCGTACGTACGGACTACCGTCTACACGAACACGACAAGATTCATTATACATCGTATCCATTCAAGTATAATTCTCATTTGATGATTAAAAATAATTTTGAAGGACTTGATTTAATTATGTATATGAATAAGATACAACATATCCCTAACAAACACGGCTAACGTAACAAATAATATAAAGGAAAATGAGTATGTTAACAACAGAAATGACGATAATAATAAAATATTATTAACAAATCAATGTTAAAAGATCATATATGATATCATATTAAAGTAAATTATTCTTGTATAATTCAATAACAATTATTTCACCATTATACATTAGTTTAACCTACCATCTACCAAGGAAAAATTACAAAGTAAGGGGTTTCTTATCTCACTCTAAATTTTGTGAAAATTCCATTGTTCACCACTTATTTATTGCATGTGGTGTATGTGTACTTCCCATGATTGTATTCATTGTGTAATATAATTTAATTAATGGGTATTTAAATCATCATTATATGATCCTTTTTTCATGGGTGTATGTTTCATAAGTTACCTAATCGATAAGAGAATTTGAAATTTCAATTTCCATTTATTCGGCTTTACGCAAACTTCATTGATTATTTTACCCTGAGATTATGTGTCGAATCACTATTAATTTTCTTAGGTCATAATTTCCACTCCACTTTTCTGGGGATATACATTTGATACACATAATCACTCCATTTATAATTTCTCAAGTCATCGATATGATCTTAATAAGAGTAATTTTAACTCATTCTCCATTTTTTGAGTTAAACATCCAATTCCTTGGTGTTGTTTTTACAATATATTGTGTGAATGTCCTTTGATTGTTATACAATGAATATCCAATAATATTTAGTGTATTTATATTTTTCACACATAACTATGTCATTGATTTTTTCTTTAACCTAAGGATATGACCTTTATGAGAGATTTCATCTCAATTTACATTCCATTGAGACTTGTTTGTTGTTATACACCAAATCACTTTTATACGGTGTATATAATGTACTTTGACATAGTATATCATTAATCCCTTTATTCTCCTGATATTAAAATGTTTTGATTATCTCAATTATTTGTATTCAAGTGTCTCTCTCTTGGTTAGAAACTCTAACTAAAATACCATTTTTAAATGTTTTAAAGACTTATTCTTCTAAATCATTCTCATTAATGTCCATGTTTTAAAAAATGGTTTTAAGGATTTATTTATATGGAAATTAAAGTTTTAAAATTAAAACTCATTTTAATAGTTTCAAAGTGGTATGGGACACTTTGATTCAAAAGTCTATTTTTAAATGGCTTCTTGACAAATAGCGTGACTTATAAATGTTTTCAAGAAAAGGGGGGATATTTCTCTCAAATAGTTTTGATGGTTATTTTCATCTATGAAAATATCATTCATTATTATCTATTGAGGTTAATATGATACAATACAATCTTCCATATTGTATCGAATGAGTTATGTTTGACTGTGGATGTGCTATTTTTATACCATTCATGGTTTGTGGTTAATGTATTGAAATTTTGTATGCTATTTTTAATATGAATGTTTATGTTATGTTTAAACATGTTAATATGAGGAATGCATTAGACGTAGTAAGTGACAGGTGGAGCCCACTATAGCTCCTCGATGCATCGGTAGGTCTCATGAGAAAAACTAGTGTCTTGGAACATGGCCTTGACAAAATCTTATTTTTAGTCTTGGCACACGGCCTTGGATATGTGCTTATGATAGTCTGGAATTATGCATTTCATCATTATGAAAGTGGTTATTGATATTGCATGTGATTATTCGTTTAATGGAATATCCTTTTGAATAATTAAATGGCATTATTTCATTTTATTTTTTCCATACTATGTTGATGTTCAAGTTTAAAAGGCTTTTGTTTTAGTTATAAATTTCCTTAAATGTTTATTCTTATTTATGAAAGTTTCCACCATTTTGTTATCATTACTGGGAATTTGAGCTCACCCCTTTTCTTTGTTTTATTTTTCTCAGGATGTGAGGAAGTAAATTATGAATCACCAGTAGGGATAGTATGAGGGGATAAGAGTGTGGACTATGGAGACTATGTTGTTGTAGTTTTAATTTTTATGGTGCAATGTAAAACTTTATGAATGTATCTAGTTATTCCAAGGCTAGTAATCTAATCGGTCTTTCGAGACTTGATATTTCTTACGATCATGCCAATGTTATTTAATAATGCACCGACTCTGGGTAACTGGGGTGGGGCGTTGCAGTTGGTATTAGAGGAAGTTTAGTACAAATCTTGGAAGTTAGATTTACATAAACTCTGATTAGAGCACATAGACCTAAAATGAACTTTTAGGATTAAAATAGAATAACTTCCTAGAATTTGGGTATTGTAGAGATTTTGTGAGTTTTCCGAGAAATACATCCCTGTCTGGATACGAGAAGGTAGAGGCGGCTATGGCACAGATGTACCTATGGGTAAAACCAGAAAACACCGTTTTGAGCTAAACTCGAACGAGAACTTGTGCACGGCAACGGGCCTTGCTGCTGTCTTGGTTAGGACACTCCGGGGGATATTCTTAGGATAATTTACATTTTCTTTATAGACCGATTTGAAGAATTATATATATAAGATGAGAGTAAATGACCTTGGATAATCCTAATGTGTTTCAAATTGAGAATATGGTGACATGGTAATCTCCAAATGATTTTATGACTACTGTTACTCACACAATGCTTTCTAGTTTTAGTCAATGGCTGGATTCCAAGGAAGTCATATTGACTTTGAGAATGATGTACAAGGTG
This sequence comes from Viscum album, assembly GCA_963277665.1. NCBI lineage: Eukaryota > Viridiplantae > Streptophyta > Magnoliopsida > Santalales > Viscaceae > Viscum > Viscum album. The sequence goes on from OY728131.1 coordinate 1,515,063,382, forward strand.
GGAACGGTGGTGGAAATGAGAAAAAATGGAATGTTGATAGGCGTAAAAGACATCATCTTTATGCCAAATCAATTTTCCAAAAATATGATCAACAATATATATATTAACCAATTCCTGGACTCAACAAAGAAGAGAAAGGTGAAAAATGATAAGAGCTCCAGAGGTGGAGACCATGGAGAAAGAAATCCTCAATTTCCATCATGCAGGAAATGTAGAAGGAGACACCCATGAAAGTGTCTCAATGGGACAAAGAAATGCTTTACATGCGGGAAGGAAGGACATAATGTGAAGAATTGCCAAAGAAAAATGAAGAGTATTATGGAAGAAGATAAAAATGGTCCCAAGAATCCATTTACAGTCATTTTCTGTAAATGTAGGGGACCTGGCCATTACCCGAGTGAATGCCCTATTCTATAGGATATTTTCTTGGAAAAAAATGAAGCTATTTGTAAATAAATGGTTGGAGAAATATTTAAAAAGTATTAGTGCACCTTGTTGATGGGTTTACTTTGGAATAATTTTCTCTTGTATTTGTAACCCTACAGTTTGCGATGTGATAATGATATTTTATAAAGAAATATCTTTTCTCTTGTGAATATAGTTATAAATAACCATTTGGTTTTATATGATCATTTGGTTTGAGGCAATTACAAGATATTATAATTTGGGATGAAAATTCAAGGTATGAGATAACATTTGTGGTTAAATTATGTCATGGTTATTTTGAGGAATTTATCTCATTTTGGTAATATTTTAAAATATAGTTTTTGAAAAAGGACAACATGCAGACCGTGTGACAACCTGTCGCGTCGAACAAAGCTGTGGGAATCGAACCCACAACCAAAGCACAATTGGGTTTTTTTCGCCTACCACTGGACTACGTGATGTCCCTGGTTAATGTGACTATTATTGTTAGTTAAATTATTTTATTTATCAATTATACTTTTATTTTGGATCTTATTTCTTATCAAGTGAATACCCTTAGTATAGGAAAATGATTTGGTGATTTAGTGATAAATGTTATTTTGGAAGATTTTCTCTTTGTTGGGGACACTATATGCCCAAGGAAAATAGAATACTATAGGATTTAATTTTAGGAGTAATGATCGAGTTTTATCTATGTTTTTCTTATGGATTTATAGTGATTTGGGTTATTTATGGAAATGATTAACCTATAATAGAGAATATGTGATTAGGTTAATTACTTTTAAGTATGTGACTTTAAGAGTAATTGATGTCATTTTAAGATACCATTTAACGTGGAAGACTACATAGCCAAATTATTCTATGTTTTGAGTTTCAATATTATTTTGGATTTTATTAAAGGATTTTAAGGACAATTATTTATTGAATGATATTTATTTAACTTTGGGGTATTGTTGGTTTAATTTTACAAATTAAGATTAGTGTTTCTTTCTCTAATGGAATATCCTTTTGGGGGATCATCAGATCTTACAGTATCAATTTTGGTTTTGATTAATCTCTAAAGTCAAGGTAAATATATAGCTTATCCCTCGTGGATCAGTTGATTCTATAAGAAGTTTATTCTATCTCTTCCAGTGTGACTAAGTCTTCTTGAATACACATCGTTTAAATATGAGTTAGTAGTAGGAATTTATTAAATAAAGAAACATTACAAAAAAGTATATCTCTTTATGTTTTTATTAAATCTCAGAAATAGATTCTTCATATTTATGTAATGTATCTTAAAAAAATTATAAATTTTTTTTCCATTTACTTTTCCTACTGGGAAACTAATGACTGTCTGTCCCATCACATGTTTTTGGTTTTATTATTGTTAACATTATCCTGAACATGTTTTCTATCCCTCTCCATCAGAACTTGACACTTATTTTATCATCCATATCCATGTTTTTCTACATGGAATCCTAGTATATGTTATCTCAGGTAACCTTCGTGATTCTCTTTCTCTCTTTTAAAGTGATAGTTTTATTGAACCTTTTTCCGATGTGGGAAATTCCATTATATTCCAATGCCCAATTTTAAAAATTGTGAGGACACAATTTATTGAAGGAGGGGAGAATGTAACACCCCAATCTTCCATGATACGCTTCTCTTTGAATAATACAATAGCGTGTGTTGTACGCAACTTCGAGTTATAACACACCTCGACCAATAAATGTAGCAGTTGTGAATAGTAATACCTAATTTTTAGAATTTTATAAATTATATCTCTCAAAATGGTCTTCATTTTTGGATTCAGAATATCGAAATTATCCTAGGGTGATATTTTGGCACTTTTCGGATAACATTCATATTTTTATGAATAGTGAAAATTACTAAATTTTAATTAAAAAAAACTTTTTTAATCGAAATAATTAATATTGATAAATTTTGAATTTGAGTGGTTTAAAAGTATATTTAGAATATATTTTTACCATTTAAATCAATGTTTTTCATTGGAAATAATTTCACAATTAAAGAAGACATAACCAAGTGCCAATCTTTTGATAGTTATTATCTCTTAGAAACACGTTTTTTATTTTAACAACGGGATTTAATTTTAAATTAATTTTTGCCAATTCTGTGTTATGAATTTGGAAAAATGGATTTCATATTTGGAATCAGGATGTCCAAATTGTGTAAATAGTTAAATTTTATTTTTAGACATTTTGAATAATTACTTCGGTAAATATTTTATTTACCATGGTTAAAGGGTAAATTCGGTAAATAAAGTATAAAAAATAATATTATAATAATACTAAATTACCCTAAAACATGTCATAACCTTGTCGGTGGATACATGTCCGACCATGGGCATATTTGGGTTGATTTTGGGACCCCATGTATGTAACAACCCGAGATTTTATAAAAAAATATTCTTTTTAATTTCATTAATGTCTTGTGTTGTACGCTACACAAAAAGGAGATTTCACAACACACATCCTTGACTATCCTTGCATTACATGCAATCGCAACCTTGCTCGATAGCGTGTGTAGTACGCAATACCGAGTTTCACTAAACAACGATATGCTAACAAAATATTATTAAAACTAGCCGTTATGAATAGTAATAATCACTTTTTGGAATTTTGTAAATTTTATTTTTTAAAATGGAATTTATTTTTGGATTCGCAGTACGAATTTAGCCTAAGGTAAAATTTTGGTACATTTCGGATAACATTCATATTCTGATGAATAGTGAAAATTACTAAATTATAATTAAAAACAACTTTTTTAATCGAAATAATTAAGAGTGATAAATTATTAATTTGAGTGGTTTTAAAGTATATTTAGAATATATTTTTACAATTTAATACAATTTTGGTCGTTGGATGTAATTTCACATTTAAACCAGTCATAAACAAGTGTCTATCTTTTGATATTTATTATCTCTTAAGAACAAGCTATTTGCTTTGACGACGGGAATTAATTTTTAAATTAATCAATGAAACTGATATGTTTTGAATTTGATAAAATAGACATCATTTTTGAATTCATAATATCAAATATATCTTAGATCTAATTTTTGGTATTTTTCTGAAAACATTCAATTTTTGATGAATATTGAAACCACTAAGTGGTAGTTAAAAAAACTGAATTTTTCATAAAAAATAATTTTACCGCTTCTGTGATTGGAATTTTGAAAATCCTAGAGACATGGTTAATATAAGGACTAAAATGTGGTTCAATGAGATGGAAATAATTTTTTGGTGAATAGTAACGTTTTACTTTTTTTTACCACGGTTAAAAGTAAATTGGGTAATTAACGGTAAAAATGATATTATTATTACCCTAACACATGTCATAATTCTATATTATAAGTTTAATTCGACCAAAAACAACCATAGGAATAAAATATGACCATTTAAGCCCACTTGGATTAGATTAGGACATTTATTATTAATTTATTTAAAGAAGGGTTAAAATAGTTAAAATCAAAGGTTAATAAGTAAATCATTTGTAATATAGAGTTATACATAAGATAAATTCGACTATAAATATTTACTAGAAATATAAAATGATTTCCTACATAATGATATTTTATTTTTAATTTTTAGACATTAAATAATTTAATTTATTTATGACACAACGATGATGCAGAAATTATGTTATTAATGCAATATTGACATAATTGATGTTATAAATACCCAAATAAATGTAATTTGAGACTTTTTATGACTTAAATTATATTTATAGGTTACTATGACATGTTAAGGTTGATATATGTAACATGGTTCGAACTTATCATTCTGTTATGAATTTCATAAAAATCATGTACCAAATAGTGTCAAAATTGACATAAATTAGTTTTTAAAACAAATATTATATTATTAATTGTTATTTAATTACTAAAAATCTATGTCTCGGACAAATAACTTAGATAAAGATAGATATATTAATAATAAACAACTTGGGGTTCGTTTGTCTTGATATAGTATGTTTATTAACCTTATAGTGTAAGAAAAAAGAAGACACGGTAAAAGTTAAATTATCTAACATAAGGTTAAATCTAAATGTTAAGGTTAAAATTGATACCTAAACTTTTCTAAATTTTATTGGATGATAGGATTTCGACCCATACCCATCTTAACATCGAAATATATTAATTTTGAGCTATTTAGAACCGAACTTGACTTTATAATAAAATAATATTTTTAGTTTTCCCAAAGGTGCCCCTCTCCTCCCTTATAAAAGGGCACCTCCTCCCTCTCCTGCTCACACCAATTTGAGCATTCAAGCTCGTCCAACCCCTGCCAAAATCTCTTCTACACTTCCCTAGTATCATCCTAGAGGTCCTGGTCTTCTTCAAAGACCATCCTTAGTTCTTTAAGTGGAGGTTAAGAAAAGACGCGTCAAAAAGAGGTAATATCCATTAACGATCTTTTCCAATTTCTTTCTTCTTCAACTTATTATTCTTTGGTTGTTTCATGATAAAGTAATAATATCAGTATTTATTATATACTGATATGTTATTATAATTATGAAACAACTCTATCTAACCTTCTATCATCCTACGGAAAAAGGAAATCACCGCGCGTGCGTACGTACGGAATACCGTCTCCACGCCGTGGTGTAATCTATTTTCCGCCACCACCTTAATTGGATGGGTATAATGGTGTAATGAGTAACTATATATGATTATTAAAAAGTGATATTGATACTGAAATAGTATACATACACTTAAACACAGGTTCACGATCATGAGAATGATATCATCGCTCGTGTGTACGTACGGACTACCGTCTCCATGACGCGATGAGATTCATTCTCCATGTTAACCATTTAAGAATGATTATAAAGTATATATAAGAAATAATAATGAAATATATGAAATTATAGAGCTATTGGATTTATGTATATATGTATGTCATCTACTTACTTCCATTCAAGACAATAAGGAATGGAAAACAGCGTTCATGCGTACGTACGGACTACCGTCTCCATGAACGGTGTGTTTCATTTCATTTATCTATCTATTATATATATATATATATTGAATATATATGATATAAAAATAATTTTTTATATTCTGGAAGTAATTAAATCATGATATAAGTAATAATAATGTCAAGAACAACAAGTCCAAACACCTATGATAAATGAAACGATTTTACCAAAAATGCTTCTTTAACATGAAATTTACGAAAGAACGGGTAATATAAAGTCATAAGTGAACCATATATGATATCATAACAACGAATATGATTCTGTAATAAGTTAATGACATTATTTAAATCATTATACAGGAGGTTCAGACACTTATGAAGAAAATCTAACTTAAGGTAAGGGAAAATATCACAATCTCATTTTTATCCGAGATTGTTTATACTTTGGTATTTACTAGGATTTATTTTATCATCCACATCCATGTTTCCTCAATATGTAAAATTATTTCCATCCACCTAAAATTTTTTAAATCCAATTTTACCCTTCGGTGAGTTTTTAGTAAAAGATATGAAAGGAATCTTTTGTCGTTTTTCGTACGAGGTACTTTTTGACTTTTCCGACAAAAGTATGAGAAGACTGTTTTTTTAACTTATACGACATGAATGAATTTTTAAAACATTATTTCCAAGAAGATTCCTTAACATTTTTTCAAGTTAATTTTTAATAAACTTCATTTAGTTATAATTTTATGACATGTTATGAAATGAAAAGTGTTTTTGAAGTAGAAAGGATATGTTCCTCAAGAATGGAGATCAAGTGTTTTATGAAAATTATTTTCCATCTAAGATAATATAGGGTTCTGTTTCTATCACTATTATTACAGTGATTTGATTATGTTGTGATAGAAATATTTTTATGAATTCCTTTATCTTATATGAATTGTTTTATGAAGTCATGATGTTTAAGATTCCCATTTATATTACATGGGTTATGCTATGATGTATGGTTTATGATTTTGTGGCACACATAAGAATGGTATCATTATGAGATGGGTGGGACCTATATCTCCCTCCAATGCATTGGGTAAAGATTTTATATCTCATGAGATAGACCTGGCTGGAACTGTAGGTTATACCGGTTCAGTGAAACAGGATTGAAACGAGGAATGAACTCGGTTCAGAAAGGGACTTTGTCCACTAAGATAGTCTTGGCAATGAGTCTTGACTAACATGAAATGATTCTATATGATTATGTGTGTATTCCACAAAGTTTCATGTTTTACGTTATGATTATTGGGATTGCATTTCACTACTATGATTTATCCCATGTTATGTAATTATGATCTCTTTTGCAGGTTAAGATTTCGAATAGATATGTTCTTATGAATATGGCGTGATTGATATTCCTTTTGTTTACCCTTACTGAGCATTTGAGATCACCCTTTTATGTTTTACATTCCTCAGGACATAAATAAAGGTTTTAGGTTTAGAAAAAGAAGAAGATCTTTATGGGAGATGTTGAAGATCTTTCACCACGATTAGAAGATTATATTCCGAGTTTCCAAAGATACTAAACTATTACGGTCCTTGTGTGTGTGTTTTTTATGTACTAAGTATTCCACAAAAGTAATGTAATGTCCATGTACGTCAGGCTTCGGGTCTCTACAATTGGTATCAGAGGAAAGGTTTAGTCAACCTTTGGAAACTAGGATGTGAGAACTTTAGTAAGATCCCTAGAGATATTTCTAAGGTATGTCTAGGGATGTCCCTAAGGATAAGTATACATATAGGATATAGTCCTAGAACTATGGTAACGATATTAGATTAAAACAAAGATGTTAGATATTGAAGTTACTCCCCCTTTATTATGATTTTTGCCTCTCACACTATTCTTTTTGGGTTTTAGAAAATGGATGGAAACATGATGATTCACAATAATGGAGGATATGATGGACAATGGAATGATATTATTCATGAGCAACCAAATGAAATGGGATTTGGAGGTCCAAAAATCATTATTATACTGAATCAGCAATCTCATAATATGATCAATAAAGTAAAATTTGGTAAGTTTCCTGACTCGGCTAATAAGAGAAAGATGGAGTTTCATGATGATCATAGAGGAAAGAAAGTTCAATTCCCCCTATGTAAATCATGTGGAAAGAGGCATCAAGGAGAATGTTTCAAAGGAACTGGAAGATGCTTTGGGTCTGGAAAAGAAGGACACAAAGCCAGTAAGTGCAATGGAAAAGGTTCAGTTAACACCAGGGATGGGGATAATGGTATTTCTATGACATCTACAATGGTTAAATGTTTTAAATGTGGAATGTACGGGCATTATGCAAACCAATTCTCTAAGGGAAAGTCTCATGAAGAGAATCAATATGGTCGTATGGGTAGTATTTATGTGGATGATGATGAAGAGACTACAAATGATATGTGTGATGAATGAATTGTTGAAGCTCGGCCAATGGTTTAAGAATGTAGTGGAATGATTACATGTTTATCATGTGTAATGTTGTATAAGTAATCTCATGGTACTATGGAATAAAGAGACATATAAGGATTGTTACATAGTTGCCTTTCCTTGAGTTTTGAAAGTGTATGATTAGTGGTACTAGTATCCATGAAAGGTTATTCAGATATTTTTGGAATGTAGATGATATGCGCATAATGAAGGGATAAGGAGAAAATTAAATGTTTGATAGTATTCATGAGATCATGACTGATATAAGTAGAAGGTCATATCATGGTTTGAGTATATAGAATTTTTGGATTTTGGTATGTGGAAAGAGTTAACTTTTGAAAGCATTCATGTTTTCACTAAGGTTTAATGGGTATTCATTTTTCAAGAGAATACATCATTAAGTTATTCACATGATTGGAATGTGACCAACATGATATATGGGGGATAAATGATGGTATTCACATGCTTGGTTGATTACCTTTCAAGTTATCGTTTTCTTAACACTATGAGTTTGGACCGAAGTATTTTAGATAAGACTACAGATTGGAATGGATTATGTTAATCATAAGTTAGTATTGTTTAAAGATAGAAGTTTATTTTGATATTATTTATGTGATGTTATAGTAATGTAGTTTTAGAAAAAGTACAACCTGTAGGACGGGCGATAACCCATCGCATCGGACAGGGCTATGGGAATCGAACCCACAACCGAAGTGCGACTGGCATTTATCGCTTACCACTGGCCTACATGAAGTCCCTGTTTAGTAGAAACTAGTTTTATTATATTAAGCAGTATGATATATGAAGTATAAGTCCATTTTAGAAACAATATATGATTAATCTCACTGTAGTAGGACTTATGTATTTTTTGATAACTTTTCTATCCTTTTGTTTGAGACAGATGGAATGACTCATCATTCTATCACATGATCTGTTAACACTTCACAAATAACAAATTCAACTTCATTTCTTTAAGAGATGAATTGGGAATTGTTCAAAGCACGAACAACAGTGATATTGTACCAAAATCAAGTAAGTATTTCTTCTAATTCAAAATTTTCAACTTTAGGGAAATGATATTGAAAACCAAAAATGTTGTCCTAGTGATCTTATATCTGATGAATCAGATGGTACCCTAGATCATCACAAATTTATGTCTTTGCGATTGTTGGATTTTTCATAGCCATGTTCTCTACCACTCTCCATCAGAACATGATGGTTAGATTTCTCTTCCATATCCATATTTTCAACTATGTTCTCTTATGTGGAAACCTAGTGATGAGTTAATTTGGGTAATCATTACATTTCATACTTTAGTTTTTAAAGCCATGTTTTGGTAATCCTTTTTACAATGTGGGTTTCTATTAAAGAAACTTTCGAGTAGTAAACCATTTATAACCCCGATGAATTTCGAGGGAGAAATTCATTTTAAGGGGGGTAGAATGTAACAACCCGAGATTTTATAAAAAATAATCTTTTTAATTTCATTAATGTCTTGTGTTGTACGATACATAAAAAGGAGCTTTCACAACACGCATCCTTGACTTGCCTTGCATTACACGCAATCGCGACCTTCCTCGATAGCGTGTGTAGTACGCAATACCGAGTTTCACTGAACAACGATATGCTAATAAAATATTATTAAAACTAGCCGTCATGAAAAGTAATAACCACTTTTTAAAATTTTGTAAATTTTATTTTTTAAAATGGACTTTATTTTTGGATTCGGAGTATCAAATTTAGCCTAAGGTGAAATTTTGGTACTTTTCGGATAACTTTCATATTATGATGAATAGTGGAAATTACTAAATTATAATTAAAAACAACATTTTAATCGAAATAATTAATAGTGATAAATTATTAATTTGAGTGGTTTTAAAGTATATTTAGAATATATTTTTACAATTTAATACAATGTTGGTCATTGGATGTAATTTCACATTTAAACTAGTCATAAACAAGTGTCTATCTTTTGATAGTTATTATCTCTTAAGAACACACTATTTGTTTTGACGACGGGAATTAATTTGTAAATTAATTAATGCAACTGATATGTTTTGAATTTGATAAAATAGACAAAAATTTTGAATTCATAATATCAAATATATCTTAGATCTAATTTTTGGTATTTTTCAGAAAACTTTCAATTTTTGATGAATATTGAAACCACTAAGTGGTAGTTAAAAAAATGATTTTTTCATAAAACTAAATTTTACCGCTTCTGTGAGTGGAATTTCGAAAATCCAAGAGACATGGTTAATATTAAGGACTAAAATGTGGTTCAATGAGATGAAAATAATTTTTGGTGAATAGTAACTTTTTACATTTTTTTTACCACGGTTAAAAGTAAATAGGGTAATTAAGGGTAAAAATGATATCATTATTACCCTAACACATGCCCTAGTTCTATTGGATAAGTCTAATTCGACCAAAAAAAACCTTAGGAATAAAATATGACCATTTAAGCCCACTTGGATTAGATTAGGACATTTATTATTAATTTATTTAAAGAAGGGTTAAAATAGTTAAAATCAATGTTTAATAAGTAAATCATTTTTACTATAGGGTTATACATAAGATAAATTCGACTATAAATATTCATTATAAATCTAAAGATATTTCCTAAATAATGATATTTTATTTTTAATTTTTAGACATTAAATAATTTAATTTATTTATGACACAACGATGATGCAGTAATTATCTTATTAATGAAATATTGACATAATTGATGTTATAAATACCCAAATAAATGTAATTTGAAACTTTTTATGACTTAAATTAATTTTATTGGTTACTATGACATGATATTGTTGATATAAGGAACTTGGTTCGAACTTATCATTCTGTTATGAATTTCATAAAAATCATTTACCAAATAGTGTCAAAATTGACATAAATTAGTTTTTAAAACAAATATTATATTATTAATTGTTATTTAATTCTTAAAAATCTAATGCTCGGCCAAATAACATAGATAAGGATAGATATATTAATAATAAACAACTTGGGGTTAGTTTGGCTTGATATAGTAAGTTTATTAACCTTATAGTATAAGAAAACAAGAACACACGGTAAAAGTTAAATTATCTAACTTAAAGTTAAATCTAAACGATAAGGTTAAAATTGATACCTAAACTTGTCTAAATTTTATTGGATGAGAGGATTTAGACCCTTCCTCACCTTAGCTTAGAAATATATCAATTTTGAGCTATTTAAAACTGAACATGACTTTATAATAAAATAATATTTTTAGTTTTCCCAAAGGTGCCCCTCTCCTCCCTTATAAAAGGGCACCTCCTCCCTCTCCTCCCCACACCAATTTGAGCATTCAAGCTGGGAAAAACCCTGCGAAAAACTCTTCTCCACTTCCCTAGTATCATCCTAGAGGTACTATTCTTCTTCAAAGACCATCCTTAGTTCTTTAGGTGGAGGTTAAGAAAAGGCACGTCAAAAAGAGGTAATATCCATTACCGATCTTTTTCAATTTATTTCTTCTTCAACTTCTTCTTATTTGGTTGTTTCATGATAAATTAATAACATCAGTATTTCATATATACTGATATGTTATTATAAATATTAAACAACTCTAATTAAACTTCTATCCATCCTACGGAAAAAGGAAATCACCGCGCGTGCGTACGTACGGAATACCGTCTCCACGGCGTGGTGTAATATATTTTCCGCCACCACATTAATTGGATGGGTATAATGGTGTAATTAGAAACTATATATGATTATTATAAAGTGATATTTATACTGAAATATTATACATACACTTCAACACAAGTTCAGGATCATGCGGATGATATCATCGCTCGTGCGTACGTACGGACTACCGTCTCCACGACACGATGAGATTCATTCTCCATTTTAACCATTTAAGAATGATTATAAAGTTTATATAAGAAATAATAATGAAATATATGAAATTATAAAGCTACTGGATTTATGTATATATGTATTTCATCTACATACTTCCATTCAAGACAATAAGGAAAGGAAAACAGCGTTCATGCGTACGTACGGACTACCGTCTCCATGAACGATGTGTTTCATTTCATTTATCTATATATTATATATATATATATACTGAATATATATGATATATAAATCATGTTTTATATTCTTGAAGTAAGTCAATAATGATATAAGTAATAATAATGTCAAGAACAACAAGTCCAAACACCTACGATAAATGAAACGATTTTAATCAAAACGCTTCTTTAACATGGAATTTACAAAAGAACGGGTAATATAAAGTCATAAGTGAACCATATATGATATCATAACAATGAATATGATTATTTATTAAGTTAATGACATTATTGAAATCATTATACAGGAGGTTCGGACACTTACGAAGCAAATCTGACTTAAGGTAAGGGAAAATATCACAATCTCATTTTTATCCGAGATTGTTTATACTTTGATATTTACTGGGATGTATATTATCATCCAAATACATGTTTCCTCAATATGTAATATTATTTCCATACACCTAAAATTGTTTAAATCCAATTTTACCCTTCGGTGAGTATTTAGTAAAAGATATGGAAGGAATCTTTTGTTATTTTTCGTACGAGGTACTTTTTGACTTTTCCGACAAAAGTACGAGAAGAATGTTTTTTAACTTATACGGCATGAATGAATTTTTAAAACATTATTTCCAAGAATCTTCCTTAACATGTTTTCAAGTTTATTTTTAATAAACTTCTTTTAGTTATAAGTTTATGACATGTTAAGAAATGAAAAGTGTTTTTGAAGTAAAAAGGATATTTTCCTCAAGAATGGAGATCAAGTATTTTATGAAAATTATTTTCCATCTAAGATAATATAGGGTTCTATTTCTATCACTATTATTACAGTGATTTGATTATGTTGTGATGGAAATATTTTTATTAATTCCTTTATCTTATATGGATTGTTTTATGAGGTCATGATGTTTAACATTCCCATTTTTATTACATGGGTTATGCTATGATGTATGGTTTATGATTTTGTGGCACACATAATAATGGTATAATTATGAGATGGGTGGGACCTATATATCCCTCCAATGCATTGGGTAAAGATTTTATATCTCATGAGATAGACATGGCTGGAATAGTAGTTTATACCGGTTCAGTCAAACATGACTGAAACGAGGAATGAACTCGGTTCAGAAAGAGACTTTGGCCACTATGATAGTCTTGGAAAGGAGTTTTGACTAACAAGAAATGATTATATATGATTATGTGTGTATGAAACAAAGTTTCATGTTTTATGTTATGATTATTGGGATTACATTTCACTATTATGATTTATCCCATGTTATGAAATTATGATCTCTTTTGCAGGTTAAGATTTCCAAAAGATATGTTCTTATGAATATGATGTGATTGATATTCCTTTTGTTTACCATTACTGAGCATTTGAGCTCACCCTTTTATGTTTTATTTTCCCCAATACATAAAGAAAGGATTTAGGTTTAGAAAAAAAATAAGATCTTTATGGGAGATGTTGAAGATCTTTCACCACGATTAGAAGATTATATTCCGAGTTTCCAAAGACACTAAACTATTACGGTCCTTGTGTGTGTGTTTTTGTTATGTACTAAGTATTCCTCAAAAGTAATGTAATGTCCATGTACGTCAGGCTTCGGGTCTCTACAATGTAGCTACTTGTACGTGATAATGACACTTTATATTAATTAAATTAAAATAAATACAAAACTGACACAAGCATATATCTTTTAGAAAAACATTTTTTACATAAGTTTATCTATGTTTGAATTTAGATTATAAATATTCATTAGAAAGATAAAAAGAATTCATACATAATGATATTTTATTTATAATTTTTAGACAATAAATAATTTAATTTATTTATGACACAATGATGATGCAGTAATTACCATAATAGTGAAAAATTAAAATAATTGATATTATAAATATCCAAATAAATATAATTTTAGACTTTTTATGGGTTAAACTAATTTTATAGGTTAATATGACATGTTAGGAATGATTTAATTAACGTTTTTCAATGTAATAATTCTGTAATGAGTTTTTTCAAAAATCAATTTTTGAATAGTGTCAGAATTAACATAAAAGAGTTTATAAAACAAATATTATATTATTAATTGTTATTAAATTTCTAAAAATACAAGGTTCGGACAAGAGACTTATATCATGATAGGTGTATCATTAATGGACCACTTCAGGGTCTCTTGGATTTATAGTAAGTTTATTAACTATATAATATAAAAATAAAAATAGACATTGTAAAAGTGAAACTAAATAACTAAGAGTTAACACTTAATGATAAGGTTAATATAATAACCCAAACCTGTCTAAATCCTATTTTATGAGTGTTTTTAGACCTATCCCCACCCTAACTTTTAAATAATACACTTTTGAGCCATTAGAAACTGAATATTAATTTATAGTAAAATAATATTTCTAGCTTTTCCAAAGGTGCCCCTCACCCCTCTTATAAAAGGGCACTCCCCCTTCTCATTAATTCACACCTTCAAAGTATTTCGGTTCGGCCAAACCCTACCCAAATACTCTCTCAAAGTCCCTAACTTCATCCTAGAGGAATTCCATTAGTAAAAAAGCCAACCAAATTTCCCTTTTGATCAAATCAAAAGGAAGATCCCAAAAAAGAGGTAATAATTTCACAACCCTTTTTCGAGTTCCTTTCTTCTTCCACTTCTTATTTATTTGTTATTTATATTCTAAAATAATAACTCCAGTATCTTCTATATATTTTTATGTCATTATAAATAAGGTACAACCATATTCAGTACTCTATCCATCCTTTGAATGGAATGTCACCATACCTGCGTACGTACGGCTTACCGTCTCCACGTCGTGGTGTAACTGTCATTCAATAAATTATTATTTGGATGGTTATAATAATGATGTGTAATTCATGTAAATAATAAATATAACATGATAATTATTCTTTCTATATGATATACCATCCAATTATATATTATTTTAACATCAAAATAATGATATTGTTGCTCGTGCGTACGTACAGACTACCGTCTCCACAAACGCGATGAGATTCATTATCCATGATATCTATTAAAATATAATTCCCATTTGATGATTAAAAATAATTTTTACTGACTTGATGTAATTCTTGATATGAATAAGATACAACCTATCCATAAAAAACATGGCTTACGTAACAATTAATATAAAGGAAAATGGGTAAGTTAACACCCGAAATGACGATAATACTAAAATATTATTAACAAATCAATGTTAAAAGATCATATATGATATCATATTAATGTAAATTATTCTTGTATAATTAAATAACAATTATTTCACCATTATACATGAGGTTAATCTACCTTCAACCAAGGAAAAAGTACAATGTAAGGGGTTTCTTATCTCACTCTGAAATTCATGAGAATTATATTGTTCACCACTTATTTATTGCATGTTGTGTATGTGTACTTCCCATGATTGTATTCATTGTGTAATATACTTTAATTTATGGGTATTTAAATCATCATTGTATGATCCTTCTTTCATGGGGATATGTTTCATAAGTTACCTAATCGATAAGGGAATTTGAAATTTCAATTTCCATTTATTCATCTTTACGCAAACTTCATTGATTATTTTATTCCGAGATTATGTGTGGAATCACTATTCATTTTCTTATGTCATAATTTCCACTCCCCTTTTCTATGGGTATACTTTTGATACTCATAATCACTACATTGATAATTTCTCAAGTCATCGATATGAATTTGATAAGATTAATTTTAACTCATTCTCCATTTGTTGAGTTAAACATCCAATTCATTGGTGTTGTTTTTACAAGATTATGTGTGAATGTCCTTTGATTGTTATACACTAAATATCAAAACATATTTAGTGTATTTATATTTTTCACACATAACTATGTCTTTGATTTATCCTTAACCTAAGGATACAGCCTTTATGAGAGATTTCATCTCAATTTTCATTCCATTGAGACTTCTTTGTTGTTATACACCAAATCACTTTTATGTGGTGCATATAATGTACTTTGACATATTATATCATGAATCACTTTACTCTAAAGATATTACATTGTTTTGATTACCTCAATTATTTTAATTCAAGTGTCTCTCTTTTGGTTAGAAACTCTAACTAAAATACCATTTTTAAATGTTTTAAAGACTTATTCTTCTAAATCTTGGTCATTAATGTCCATGTTTTAAAAAATGGTTTTAAGGATTTATTTATATGGACATTAATGTTTGAAAATAAAAACTCCTTTTAAAAGTATCAAAGTGGTATGCGACACTTTGATTCAAAAATCTATTTTTAAATGGATCCTTGACAAATAGTGTGACTTTTAAATGTTTTCAAGAAAAGGGGGATATTTCTCTCAAATAGTTTTTATCGTTATTTTCATCTATGTCAATATCATTCATTATTATCAATTGAGTTTAATATGATACAATAGAATCTTCCATATTGTATCGAATGAGTTATGTTTGACTGTGGATGTGCTATTTTTATACCATTCATGGTTTTTGGTAAAAGAATTGACATTTCGTATGCTAGTTTTAATAAGAATGTTTATGTTATGTTTAAACATGTTAATATGAGGAATGAATTGGACTTCGTAAGTGAAGGGTGGAGCCCGCTATAGCTCCTCGATGCATCGGTAGGTCTCATGAGACAAACTAGTGTCTTGGCACAAGGCCTTGACAAAATCTTATTTTTAGTCTTGGCACGAGGCCTTGGCTATGTGGTTATTATAGTTTAGAATTATGCATTCCATCATTATGAAAGTGGTTATTGATATTTCATGTGATTATTCGTTTAGTAGAATATCCATGTGAATAAGTAAATGGAATTATTTCATTTTATCTTTTCCATACTATGTTTAAGTTCATGTTTAAAAGGATTTTGTTTAATTATACATTGCCTTAAATGTTTATTCTTATTTATGAAAGATTCCACTATATTGTTATCCTTACTGGGAATTCGAGCTCACCCCTTTTCTATGTTTTATTTTTCAAAGGATGTGAGGAAGTAAATTATGAATTACCTGCATGGATATTATGAAGGGATAAGAGTGTGAACTATAGAGACTATGTTGTGGTAGTTTTCATTTTTATGATGTAATGTAAAACTTTATCAATGTACCTAGTTATTCCAAGGCTACTAAACTAATCGGTCTTTCGAGACTTGATCTTTCTTGTGATCAAGCCAATGTTATGTAATAATGCACCGATTCTGGGTAACTGGGGTCGGGGTGTTACACCTCCAATGATCTGCAATATAATTTCATGAGCATAACACATGATAGTCTAGTCATTAGTTTCATTAGTTAAATGATGAAAGTGCATATTAAGCCATGTCATAGATATCGACATGCCATCTGTAGCCCTACGGTAGCCAAAATTTTGACACATAAATAATGCTGAGCAATGTTAGTCCATGATCTATGGGTGGGTCCAATAACTACTTCTCCCAGGATAGGAAGAACATGATGCACTTCCAGATCCTGGAGGGTGATGGTCATCTATCACTCTGGCAGGTAGAATGCATGTCTTCCTAGTTTCCACCCCTCCATGAGGGCAACAAGCAGGTGATGGTCCAAAAATGTGAAATCTGATATGATAATTTTGTAGAAGACAACACGAAACATATATGGTCTGATGGAATGTGGAGGCTCCATGTGATGAAAATAGTGCTCTCAACCCACCCCAATCAGTTGATCCTCACCAACACCTAAAATGACATGTGAAAATTTCCAATAACTCTAAGTGAGTAGTACAGAATCCTCCATGTATATATAAAAAAATTATTTGATTATTAAGTGTAAAATGTTAATATAACCTTATGGTCATCATAGTTTTACAACTTGTAGAATTTAAGAAATTTCTTGTTTATTCGCAATATTTGAGGAAGTTATTTTTACGAATATAAAGGGAAATGTCTTTATGTTTATCAAAGAATATTACTATATTGTAATTAAAATATGATTTTAGCTAGAAAAGTGTGTTTTGTAAGATATTGTTTTATATATTTATATATATTAACATTTTTTCATCAATATGTAAATGTTTATTATAAAATGTCATGGGTTTAAATTTATGTATGCCTTTCCACATGAAGGTATGTTCTATGATTATTTAATCACATGTATTCTTTATGGTTTAGCCATGGAGAAATTCATTATGCATCAATGTATCCTCAAATGACCATTTAATATACCTTTTAATGTCAACATTAAAGGCCAATTGTTATTTTATAGAAAATATATTTGGAGAAGTAAGACAATTATAAAAAAAGTTGAATCTTTTTTAGAGACACACATGATGCGATGATGATATGATAGAAACCAAAAATGTGAATGTCTTCAAACTATTCAAATACCACTTTATAGTACACCAACAATAAATTTTTTTAGTACAACTAATTTTGTAAAAATAACTAAAATTCATGAAAGTATTCATGGTAAATGTACCATGATATAGGAGGAACGACGAAAATGATGACAGTGATAATGTAAATTTGTTCCATCACTGTCATCATTTTCACTGTTACCCCATGTTGTGGTTCATTTTGCTCAATTTATTTCATGATGTTCCCTTCGTGGTATAAAATTAGTTGTACTATCCACTTTTGTATATTTTGTACTAGACAAAACTCATTTCTCAGTTAGAATAACCTCCTTGTAATAGTACATTGAGGCCAAACATGACTATCTATGATTAAAATGGGTTTTCATCTTGATTATGATAGTGTAACTAATACCAACAAAGATGGTTAATCATATAATCTTTGTTATATTGAAATTTTAAAACTTCTTTATATACCATAATATATGATACTATTTCTTAATTATCTAAAATATATTTGAATATTAGTCACATAAAATTTTGTAAACTGAGGTAAAAATAGGATGTAACATCATATAATTTACTGTATGAAAATATCCCAATTGATACAATACATCATTGTTAGTGAGAATGTGAACATTACCAAATAATACTTGGGAATCATTTTTGGTTATGACATTCTTGATGAAATATGGTGAATATCAAACTTTTCCCTTGTTATCAAGGCTAAACCATCTCATTCCACATCTTGATGGCCTTCGGTCTCCCACGGGTACACAAATGGTTTATTTTAGGTAACATTATTGGTTTTTCTTCATGAATTGGGAAATAATAAAACTCCCCAATTGGCATTCATGGTTTAACATAACTGTTATCAATGATGTCTATCTAATACAATGTATCACCATATGCTTCCCATGATATGTTCACAGAGGCACATGTTGTGATGGCGTGTGTGCAAGAAACTATAAGGCCTGAATGTTTCCACAATTACATTTCCTTATTTATAGTAATACCAACATTTATTAACCAATGCTATTTGTGATGGGGTATGAATTCTCTTGAAATTTAAAATTAAGATTCTTCTCGGTGGTAAATGATGACATGATAACCAGAAGCTTCTTCAATGTTCTTTACAATATCTCGTTGAAAGTGTCTTCCATAAATTATCCCCTTCCGAATCCCGTCAGAGGCTAGTTATTTTCTATCAATAATGTAATTCACAAAATGATATAATGTATATTGAACTAGGGAAGTTATATGTGACTTTCAAATACCCTTTAAGATACCATTGATGCACTCAAAAACATTCATTGACATGTGTTCACACCTCTTCTACCCGTCCTATGCGAATGTTCATTTATCTTTTGAAATCCACGTCATATAATCATAAAATTCTTGATTAGACATGCAGTGCTTTTTGAATTTTTATTCAAACCCTTATTGATCCAGATCTTATGATATACAAAATTCATCACATTTCACATAAATTATTTTTATATTTCAATTGAAATTGTAACAATCAACAAAGACAATTCATATGAATCATCATTATTTCCTTCTTTATAGGTTTGTTGTGGAATTTTTTCCTCACATTGCTATAAATATTTCTAATGAAGAACTGATAATTTGAATTTGGCGGTCTCTATGTATCAAGGTCCACATTTATTTCGTAATTTATTACCCAATATACATCAGATATCAAATAACACCCTAAATGCTGGTGAAATGGTTGCTGATACATGATAAAAACTAACTCCAAGATTCAATGTTTTCCTTCTCCACAATGTAAATGGAAAGAGTGAGAGGTGAATGGTTTCCATGTTTGGTTTCTAGAATCAGCAATATGACCATGAATTTTATTAATTGAAATTATGCTTCAATATAAATGAACTATTTTCTAAAATAAAATGCAGATATACATGGGAGGAATGCCCTGAACAACCAATGAAATTTAACACGTGATGGATCTAGTAATTTATCTTGAGACGCATGTTAGTTTGTATCATGTTGGAATACAACTTATTTATGGTGTATAACTATGTCTACAAATTGTGGTAAAACCCGATAAGAGTCAACCCAATCACTATAGACCTTCAAAATTTCCTTTTCTTTTTCCATCCATGCCTTATTATAGGAAATCATATGACAAAATGATTCTTGTATCCTATCTTTCACAAGGGATATAGGTACATGTTGGCATGTCCTAATCATTTCAATGATAATGGATAACCCAAATTCCTCATCCAATGAACTCAAGTATGAGTTGTCTCAATCCTTGAGATTCCACAACCACCAAATGAAATGTCCTCAATCACCTTCAAGAGGAATCTACAATCATCCCCATACATCTCACACCATATGATATATTTACTTCGACATGATTCTTGAACTATATATCTCCAGTGCCTCTCAATGTGAGATCTCTTTAGTATGATTATAATGAATATTTACATAGAAAATTCCTTACAACATATAAGGTTTTGTTTAGATCACTAAATCTATCTGTTATAACACTTAGAAACTCAGTTATGTGGGTGAGAACATTGCAGACAAATTCAGGCACATGTGTCATTTCTTCTGACGAAGATCTAAAGAGTGGTGGATGATTTATTGTTGGTCGAGGCTTCTTTACAACTAAGGAATTTCTAGAAACTTCCTCCCCAACTTTCATTGCTCCCTCCTCATCAACAATGTTTTCACCATCTATTCCATTATTATGGAACTCCTCATCATAAGTCAGACAGAAATTAATTTCTGGGATCTCATCTAGTTTATCATCTTCTATATCATTTTGAATAGGCTAAATTTCATGTGGTGAACCATATTCAACTACTTATATAAGTCAACGTCTTCATACAACTGGAAATTATTGTTGAACAGTAGAAACATCAACATATAAGTCCATCATGGTACTATCTGACCACTAAGAAAATAAATTTATTTCTTGGACCCACAGTGCATCAAAAACCATTGGAAAAACTAGATGAAACATTGTTTCTAAGGAATTAAAAATATCTGTAGCTTTTAGACTAGATTTTGTGTCCATGTCCAATAATAAAAGGATGAAAAATTCTATATTGAAGGTCCCTTGGGGTTACAAAATCAGTTGTATTTAGCACTATTTTTGGTGGTGTATTTTAATAATCTCCCTTCTCAATTTGAATAACCTCCCCATATCAGTACTCCTCAGAAAAAAAGGCTCTCTACATAATTTTTTTAATGATCAATATTTTGATAGTGTAACTAATATTAAAAAATCATGTTTTCTAGTATAATATTTAATAGAATGTAATTTTATGAGGCTTTTTATACCCAAAAATATGATAGTGATGTTTCATTATTTAAAAATTTATTAGAATATGATTCACTAAATGTTTTGGAAAACAAGGTAAAAAAGAAGAGGAATCATGAACATAGTTTATTTATACTTGATAAAATAAAAATTATTATCATATAAAGGGAAATGGGGAAGAATAAATATGTTTAATAACACATGAATTATATATAAAATAGAGAAACTAATTGACATTTTTTTATAGAACCTGGTTTAGATGAGATGATCCTCACATCAGATGTGAGATAAAATACATATTATTTTAACATAGTAGAACAAATAAAATATTTGAAAGATATGCATTTAACTTTAGAATTTTTAAATCTTCAAAAATTCAAATAACATATCTTAGAATTTATCTGAGATGTTATTAGAAGTCTGACAGATTAATAAAATAACAAAGCCAAATAAATTTCCTTAAAATATGTTATTTATTTTCCAATTGAAAATGAACTGTATTTTACCTCTTCTCTGAAGTGAGTTTTATCTCATCCAAAACACATTCTGTTGAAAAATGTCAAGGTATTTCTTGTATGTTGTAAATGAGTCATGTTTCATTTAATGGGGGTTTTTCTTCTCCATTTCACCTTATATGATCATAAGTATTTTTTTTTCTATTCATTATATGTATTCATTTTTTATTCATTTTTTATTCATTAATTAATCTATAATTAATCATTAATAAAAATAAATATTATTTCTAAACTATATATTATTTATGATACTAAAATTCTAAAACATTTTATTATATCCTAAACTATGGTACTAAATCTTCTTAGTACAATTTTTACTAATTTAATCATTCTCTGACCAGTAGTTAATCATTACTATGTTATTAGCTAGTTAATAATTATTCAATCACTCATAATCATTCACTATTCAATAATTAATAATATTATATTAATTAATTAATTATTATTATCTTATCATTCTATGTATTCATTTTTTAATCCAATGTTTTTTAATTAACTTATACATAACCATTACTAATAATAAATTTTATTTCAAAACATTATATAAATGATTAAAGTACTTAATAAATAACATCTTTAAAACTAACTAAAAATAATTCAATAACTAATAAAAAATTCATTATTTAATTCATTTTTCGTCATCGATTCTAATTTATATCATCACAATTATCATATTTTCATTGATAAATTTAAAAATTTTATTTTTATTTTATTTGGAATTTTAGTAGTTTATAAAGAAAATTAGAGTCTTCTAAAGAATATCCCCCGTGAATGTCAAACCAGGAGTGCAGCGAGGCCCGTTGTCATGCACCAGTTCCTATTTGAGTCTAGCTCAAAGTGGTATCTTTGTGTTATACCCCTAGGTAAATCTGTGCCCATGCCACATCCACTTGTTTTTACCTAGACATGGATTTTATTTGTTAGATAACCACACTATCTTTATGCTAACAAAATTTTACAATATTTAATCCAAATTTCTTCTATAAGAAATATATATTTAATCATTACTAATAATAATTATTATTTAAAATTAAATATAACTAATTAAATAACATAATAAACAAAATCTTTAGAACTAACTAACCTACTTAAAAAATAATATATTTAGATCCAAAAATAATTCAATTTAATAAATAAAAAACATTTAATTAAATAAAAAAATTCCTCTAAATAATGCTTATAAAAAACTAGGCCGTCTTTTGGACCACAAATTCCACCACACATGTAATGGAGGTTTTTTAGATAGACAAGCAATGGAATGAAGATAGATGGGGAAAATGGAAGTTTGGAGAGGGGGGGTTCCCTTTTACAGGGTTCTGAAGGAATGACAGCCTCGGCGGTGCCATCTTTCCCATGCCATCAATCCAGGCCAGAGATAGGGGGAGGGAAGGTGGAAAAGGTTATGACAGCTTTCCTACAGATTTTTTATTTTTTAAAACGCGGACATTTTTTTTCAAAAAACACATTACAAAAACTCAAAGCACTTGGTTAGTGTGGAACAAAAACCTAAAACATGTCTTTGAGATAATATTGTGATACCTTATCACATGAATCTCATAGGATCTTGCAATAAAATGAACCATTTTTGTGAATGAAATCCCTAACATGTGGCCCTAAAATTCATGTAAATATGTGAATTGGAATTCCCCTCTTGGCATGAAAATCCGAAGATGTTTATCCTCAACATCTATATTGAATCATGCACTCTTATGGCCATAAAAAACTAATAAGGGGTTTCCATGAAAAAAAAACTATTACCATGGAACGCTATTTTACGTGAAAATACATTCCCATGTAGAAGAATTCATGTTATAGAATTATTAAATTTCATGACTTCTCACTAGTCTCATGATGCTATCATGCAGTAGCCATCCAACTTGTCATCCCTAATCACATGATACCCATGGCTGTGTCTGCATCAGTCATACGAAGGCTCCCTAGAAAATTAGTTGAATCATGTGAAAACCCTCTATTATGTATTCTTTTATCAATATAAGAAACTTGGAAATGTTATCTTTTTCATGGGGAAATACGCATACATGTCATTTGGATCACACAATAATCTTCAAACATATCTGACAGACGATAAGGTCATGTCCAGACATCCTCATACATGATAGGAAGACAACCGGGATATGTCTAATAGACATCCATCAATATGTTAAATATGTCATGTGTCAGGCCTCCGATATGCCATCCTTGTCAGAAATAGACTATCGTACATTTCTAACATGTCAGATAGAGACATCGAGACATTTTAGTATTTTCTGGAAGACGTGCATGGACATGTACCATGTGAACCCCATGACAAAAATCATTTAGATAAAAACACATTTTATAAGAGGAATCTACTTAATTTCTTTGGGTGATTCACTCATGTATAATTATTTCATTCATTTTATTGAAATGGTCTTAATTATATATAAACATATCTGATTGATCTTTCATTGTTATAACCTATCTTTATCTATCAAAGGATAAAATAATGAATTTATTTCATGGGAATCCACCCCAGTATAAGTCCCTCTATATTCTAATTAACATAACTCGTAGAATCAAAATTCTTCTTGGAGTATATCAGCCTTACCTCTCTATTTGTGGATGGTAGGTGTGTTTATATACTTGTATTATAATGAGTATATACATTTTCCATTACCCCAAGTACCTTAACCCTATCACCGGGTTAGAGATGAACCAAACTATTAAGAATATAAGTAATATTATAAAAAGGATACATATTAATGATTCATAAGTTAATAACACTATACCATATCTTCCATGAGACTGGTAATATTACCCCTTAAGGGAAACTTTTGAGTGTATGCCCAATATAGATACTTCACATGAAATGTTCCTAATCTTTTGTTATCTCCTATTACTCAAATCGATCATGGATCACATGGGCTTTGAAATAAATGATCATTATACTAGAAACATGATGTGAGTTTCTCTCCACTTACTAAATTACATATCTATGATAAAAATATCATGCGAAGCGGCACATATTTGAGATGATGAGGCCGATAAACTCCTCCCTCTTGGTACAAAACACACATAAGAGCGCATAAGCGAGAGAAAAATTATTGGACTGGAAAAATTCACAATAAAAAATGTTATGTACCATCAAATCATAGTAAATATATAAAGGTATTAATTTGAATTTATTTACATGTTCTTTTGATCACCATATTGATCAAATTATGGACTTCTAGAGCACTTACCAGATTACTTGATGGGGATTCTGTGTATCGACTTAGTCACACGATGTCTTAATAGTCCAATGGATAAGAAATTGAAATATTTATAAGAAAAATGATTAAAATCATGTAATCATTATACAAATACATATTATCATATTTTCATGAAAAATGTATGCTCACTTAGTGAGACCAATTCTTTGGTAACACCCTAAAATTATAGAAGAACAAAATTTTATTCAATGGTGTATTTGACACACAAAACCTAGCTTAAGAAGAGAATATAACACCCCATAACATTAAAACCGTTTTTATTATAGAAAAAATTTAATTTAATTTATATCTTAAAAACAATTAAATAATTATTTTGATCTATATCTTGTATTGCATGCAAGACCGGGTATTACAGAACCATAAAATATTAATAATATCATTATTTAATTTGATAGTTATCCCCTCACTGGAAGATTTATAGGAATTAATATTATTAAATATATTATGAAAATATATAGTTCATAAATGATTATAAAATATCTTTTTATTTGTAATAAAATAAGAAAAATTTAAAAGAAAATGAAATGTTTTCTGAAAAACTATAATTTTTTTGAAAGACTGATTAGTAGCGCTTTGAACTTATAATTGAAAATTATTTTTTACAAATTTTATAAAATTTATTTTAATAAATTAATATAATTTCTAAAGTAATAATATCAAAATTATCATAGGGTGAATATTTTATATTTTTATGAGATGTTTAATTTATTGATGAATAGTAAAAAATAAAATATTTTAAATGAAAACTACCTTTTAGTTATAATTATTTATAATTTTAAATTATATTTATAATCAGTTTTAATGTAAAATTTTATCAATTATATATCAATTAATCAAATTTATTTTACTTGGATCATTTTTATATTTAATTTATATATAAATACTATTTAATCTTGTGATCATTTTTACTCTAAAAACCCACATTATAGTCATGTCTCTGGGAATTATTTTTAATTAAAATTTTCCAAAAATGTGAATTTAATATAGAAAAATTTATTCATATTTTAAATAATCATAATTTATAGATTTTAATATTTTCAACTTAATTTTTATATAAAATGAATAGTAAATGCAGTAATACTTAATAATCACAGTTAAGGACAAAATAGATTTATTGGGGCATTAAACTAAAAATATAATGGTATAAATATCCTAATTGTCTTTCCCAAAAAACATTCTAGTCATATTCTGATCATTAAACATAAAAGGTTCAGTAATGGCCTAATTATGAAAATTTGTTCATATGAAAAACATATTAGTACACTATTCATTTCAAAAATACTAAGTGTTTCTTCTCCCACACTTATTAAAGTCCACTGACTCATCCTAAGAGCCCCATTTTTTGGAATAAATCCAAAATTTCAATCCTTTTGTGAAAACATAATTAGGATACCTGATGAAGACTTAATATTCTTCAACATGCATCTTTATTTTACTTCATTCTCCACCTCCTTAAAATTTTATTATACGAGGATGAGATAAAATAATAAATATCATAAATATATTTGTATGTTTTTATAATAATTTAATCTCTTAAAAACATACCAACATTCATTAAATTGGTTACTAAATCATCATTCATATGTAGGACAGACTTCAACCTCGTGAATCGATGTCATTTATTTTTCCACTTCCACCTCTCATGGTTGGGTATAATGGTAGATATAAAGGTAAATATATTATATTTATAAGATATTTATACTTATAGAGTCACTATATTATGTATATATCTTTTACTTTAAATTCATTAAGATATATTATAATGTATGTCAAGTGTACAATGTACTACCGCTTCATAAATCTATTTGATTCGTCTTTAACTAATGCTTAACATGGAAGGTGATAACTAAAAAGTTAATTATTAAATGTTATATACATGAAATATTTTTAATATTGATGAAATATTTGTCATTATATAATGATTATATATTTTATTTTATTCCTTTCATTTTCAGTTACATATAGTCGGTAACATTGTTCGTGTACATATAAACTATCACCTTAACAAAGTGATTTGACTCTCATTTCATCAACATACCACATTGAGGATATATATAAGTATATAATATAATATTAATTAAATTATGGTCATTATTTAAATCCAATGTATTAAATACCCCATTTTTATAATGATCAGTTTCAAATGGAAAGGTTACACACACGTATATACGACCTATCATGTCCATAAGCGTAACATACATCATTTTTCAAAACCATATTTCATTATTGTTTTTAAATGTATAATTGATGTATAAATAAGAAAATTATGTCATGATTAATATTATATATATGATATAAATATATAATACTTGAAATAATTAGATCTTTCATGATTGAATATGCATGAGAAAACAAAGAAATTAACATATGAAATAATGTTTATAATGAATTATTATTAATGAATGGTTAACAAGATTTCATGGAAGAATAAAATATGAGATTATAAATATAAATATGGTTCATAAATAAGTTATTATCATGTTTCAAACTACTATAAAGGAATTTAATGCATGTTCTAACAAAAGGGAGGGTATGGTAAAGAATTTCATAACATAATTTCCACTCATTGGGTTAAACTTCTACTTTGTTGATTATGTGGTAATAAAATATGTGTGTGATGAACATAGATTATATTATTCCATATTTACAAAATTTTTGAGCGTATTTAATTTTTATACAACAAATTGATTCATTTATTAATTCCTATTTCAAAGTTGTGATCATTTTAAGGGTTTATCTCATAATCTCATTTTAATCGATATTCTTTATTCACGAAAATCAATTGAAGGAAATTAATTTACAATTTACTTATAATCCCATTCAAGTTACTTATCATATTTTTATTCATGATATTCTCATATAATAGTTCCATTTTCCAACTCTTTATAAATTAAAATGATTTATAAAATGTTTTTTATACAAATCTTCCATCAATTTTCTCTTTGATCAGAAATATGTTTTATTCCAAAATGATGATTTATAAAAACGTTTTTGAATATATTTTAACAATTTTAAAATTATTATTAAAGGTTATTATCACACATTTCAACCATTAAATGACTTTTTCAAATGAATATTATGTCATTTTCAATACAATTCTAGTTTGTCTTCTATAGAAAATGTGAAAGGAATATTCTTGTCATTTTCTGAAAAAGGCACTTTCCTAAATAATTTACATTGAAATAGGAATGTTATTTTAAATTGTACATCATTTTTAAAATTACCCTCTTTAGTGACCACCATTTCTATATATATTATTTTCCATTATATCATTTTTTAATAAATAAACTATTTTTAAAAGTGATTTTCAATGAATATGATTTTCAAAATTCATTTCAGAATTTGAAGTTTAATTTTTTCAATAATATTTTTAGATATCCTTTTATATTATTTAAATTAATACATTACAAAATAAATTAATTCTTACACCAATAGGTATATTTTTATAACATTCTTATTCTTCTTATGGTTTGTTTATGATTATTTTGACTGAGGATAGTATTTTTATTTACTTCCTTGCTTAATTTTGATGTCATTAAATTAACCATAAACTATTCACTTCCCTATGAAGATTAGAAAATATGTATAACCTAAATATCTATATTATATATCATGGATATGTTTATTTCCTAAAACACATAACATTTTTACATATTGTGTTTACTTTCATAGTTATTTGATAAATTAGAGAAATATGGATAAATTTGTATCATTTAATCAATAAGGATTTTTTTTTGAAAAGATTGGTGTTAATACTCTTTGTTTGAGAAAAAAGGATGAAAAATAAAAACAGAAAAAAGATGATGAGAAAGGGGTTAGACAAATAAAACCATCCCTCATTTGAAACTAAGAATAGAGAAATAAAAAATCATGGATCATAATCCAGTTGATTAAAATTCTCATTCTATTCCAAGTCAAAATAATTTATTAGGTAGCTGAATTAATTTTCCTAAACCAACCAGCCATCAAAAGGGGATATTGAAATAGTTTTCAAAGATATATGTAGATGATAATATTTCTTCCTTGGTTTGTAATTCCTCAATGGAGAATAAGATAAACATGTATCATCCTTGATCTTTCCCTTTATAATTGCATCCATATAGGATCTCTTTTGAGAGGAATCATCATCTTATATATTATTCCAATTAACCTTAATATTTTGGACCTTCCAAAGTTTATTGGGCTCCATCATGAGGTCTGGAGTAACATAAGGAATTTTTTTCCACATCAATAGGGATGGAATGATAGGGGTTTTCCTACTTCCCAACTGGATCCAAGTCCACATGCACCTATGATATACAAGGACCGACCAGAGTTTTATCATACTTTTCAGTACCAAAAAGTATAGGATATACTAGTGAAATTTTAATGTTTATTTTATGACAATAAAAGGATTGGGGAAACAATGGAGAGTGGCATAATTTATGTTATTCATTGAATTTTCCATGTAAGGCTTCGCACCCTCTATTAGAACAATAGGAAATCCTAAATCATGAACCTGTAGAAGACTCTTACCAGAATCCATTACAAGATCACAATATTCGTTACATAGGTTGATTTACCACATAGTAAAGAGTGTCGAAGTTCCACATCCACTATCAAACCTCTAGTATAATCTAGCAGGAAATAATTCATACATGTATTCTTGCCCGGCATGGTCTGTCCCTTCCAAGAGGCCATATCCAGCACCTTCATCTGCATACTGATATCCTCTAAATGAGAAATTTGTAATTGCTCATACCGTTGATTACATTCATTTCCCTCCTTGTTTTGACACCCTTCTAGGGAAGAATTCCCAACACATTCTTGTTACATGTCCAAGTTGTTCTTCCTATATGTTTCAAAATCATATCCAGAAATTGAACATATGGAGATTTTAATATCCCTCCAATATATATCCTCCACATGACAAGTGATATTATAATTAGAATAGATGTCGGGGATTATATCTAATAAAATATTACTCCTTATCTCAAAATTATTTGTGGATAGTATCACTTGTTATGTCAATAATGAATTTAAATCCACTTCACCGATAACCCTATAAATTAAACTAAATACATTTGTTTTATTATTCTTATATATTTTAATAGGAACTCCAATTGATGAAGGAATATAATATAATATCTGGGGGTCCCAATTAATATAGTTTAACTGAGTTTTTGGACCCAAACATGAGAAAAATAAATTTTCATTTAAAAAGGATTAAAGTTAAAGATTCATTCCTAAATCAATAGGAATTATAGTTTAAAAGAGACCAAACCATGACCCAAGATATTTTCATGAGCTCATTATATGGGAAAACCATGTTATAAAATCCATGACCTAGTAGAATGCATTTCCTATAGGAAAACCCACAAATTGAGGAAATGAAATACATGAGATAATCAAATTTCCATGATTTTCAGAACTTTGGAAGAATATCTTATTCAATGATTGAGATATTATTTTCTGTTACCCTTTTAATGATCACCTCATATCTTGTGGAAGTCTGAGCAGTAATACCTTTATTCAAAACACGACTATATTACACTTCCTACCATGATATGAAGAATCTATGATTCGTGGATGTCTCGACCCTACCGTTACATTCATTCTTGTGATATGTGGCACTAAGATAACCATCAACCCAAAGATGCTCTATCTCAAGGAGATCCTCCCATTTAAAGGTGATCATACTCATAAAATTATTATTAATTAAATAGATCATTTCATATATGAATAATTATTTAGACAGTAAAAAAATGGGTTAGGGACTAGTTACTATTAGACCATCAATGCATTGGTAGTCTCATGAGACAAAATCAATCATCCAAAAACCCATCATGTTTGAAACCAAGTAGTATTAAACTATCTGGAGTATAAATCATGACAGTGTGTTTCTTATCAGTGGTATTAGAAAAAATTAGATGGATTCATACCCTGAAAGTTTCAATCCAACTTAATAATAGATCATGATAGTAATGGAATCATATTCCTGGGAAATTTGATGTCCAAAAATAAAAAATTCCCTTTATTTAGAATTATTTTTTTATTATCCATGATATTTACTCTATGATATAATATATTGATGCATTTAATTACAAACTTATTGATTAAATGGAAGGTTTTATCCATTATTTAGCTTTCCATATTTATTCAACCTTATCTATCCATGATATTCATGTTATTTAAATGGAATGGTAATTCAGTTACTTACATTTCCTTGTTGTTTATATTTATTGATTCATGATAGATTCTACTGTACATAACGGATACTTATCATTTTAGATCACCATTATAATTTTTCCTTTCCTTAGGATTTGTTTGATGTTTATAATGACTGCTATATAGGGATATTATCTATGTATTAAATTAATCATTGAAGGAAAAAAATATATTTTCATTTCATTTTTCAAATTGAATGTAAAAGTCATATATGTATTTAGTTTACCAAGACTACTAATCTATTTTTTTCCTTTAGGATATGATTACTTGTATCTTATGGAAATGTAATTGTAGTATGAATTTAATTCGAGCAACTTGGGTTATGGTTTCTATAGATGGTATCTGATAAATTATAGTAGAAAGAGTAGGAAATAGATTTCAGAATACATTGAATAAAGAATATAACCCTCAGAAAAACATTTAGGACAAGTGTATAAGATCATCCAAATTTTTTTGGGAAGGTTGCGATTATGTGGATTTTTTAAGAGATATATCACTTTTTGGATAGAATGTGTCGACGTGGATATGAAACAGATAAACTTAGGAGTATTAACTCCCAAAAGGGAATGCCCGGCTTATCAAGAGCATTACTTGGTACACGATAACGAGACTTACTATTCACCTAGCTTAACACTCCAATGAGATATTCTTAGGATTATTTAAATTTTCATTACAAAACATAAAGAAGTAATTTAATAGATAATTACAATTAATGACCATGGTTAAACCATTGAACAAGTACTTATGTTGAAATAACACAGATGCAGTATTTCTGTATTTGGATTCATGGATTAATGTATAAATATTTATTAATGCTATTTTGGGTATAAGAATCATGAAAAATATATGAATTCTATTAAATTATAGAAGAACATATGTATCCATTTAAATTAAGAGTTATGAACACCATCATAGCTATGAGTTTAAGGTTGATCAGAAGTTTATTTTATTAAACAACCCTTTTAAAAACTGTCTAGTAGGAATGTCACAAGGTTAAGGATAGTTTGGATGAAATTTATGATAATATAGCCCATTGGATTAATAAATTTTTTAGTAGATGAGTTTTTTGATAAATAATTCCATTTTATTTTATATACATATTTTTAAATGTATTGATAACCTTTAGTGTTAATATAATCATTAATGAAATTTTTTTAATAGTAAAATATGCTTATTGGACTTCATTAAAATGGTTTGTATTGAAAACCTTACTAAAAAGGTTATTTAATGATTAATTATATTTCAAGGATGTCAATCTTATTTGTTGGGAACATTGTAGAAAATATTTTACTTATATTTTAGGAATAAAAAAACCCATATCAGAGGTGTTAACCCATCACATCCAACAAGGAGGTTGGGATTATACCTTTGAATAAAACAAATATAAGGTTTTCACACATACCATTAGCCTATGCGATTTCCATGTTAATATTTTATTGTTTTTAGGTAAACTATTTCAAAAAACAATTAATGATGAAACAGTGGTACAAATTTGCAGGTCTAGAGATTAATTCATTATACTTGTTTTAACCTCTATAAGAAATATTAGTTTTGAAAAATAGTTGTAGATAGATGGAAATATTAATCACTCTTTTATAGATCGAATGATCCATTAAACATGAATTTTAGTGCTTCCTAAATTTTTTT
This sequence comes from Viscum album, assembly GCA_963277665.1. NCBI lineage: Eukaryota > Viridiplantae > Streptophyta > Magnoliopsida > Santalales > Viscaceae > Viscum > Viscum album. The sequence continues at coordinate 1,515,096,466 of OY728131.1, forward strand.
GGATATTCTTTTTTTGGAGCACATGCTAAATTAGAAATTCACCAACGAAAAACCAATGGAGGAAGAATTTAGTAATAAATAGTAACATATAAAGGAATTATATATTTGTATATATTATAAGTTAGTAAAATTATTCTTCAACATAATGAAAATAATCTAAAATACAAATATCCTATTATCTTTATATATGAAGAACCATATGGTATTTTGAAAAATCAAAGATTAATGGTTTTTAGGTACTTAAAATTCAATTGATAACCCAATTTCTTGTGATAAATTACCTAAATCACTATGTATAATTATTTATGCTTTTACTCTATGTCCATATCTTCACTTTCCACCAGTGTTATCTTACATAGAAACATAGTTAGGTGTTCTTCCAGCTGATCGTGTTACTTCCCATTCTATTTAATTAAAAGGATATTTTACCAAATCTAATATTGATGTGGGATTTTAATAAGGTTATTTTTAAATTTAAAATTATTAATTACTGATATCATGTTCAAATTATAAGGACACAATTTATTTAAGGCGGGGAGAATGTGACACCCCGAAATTCTAAAATTAAATATTGTTATTCAATAGCGAATGTGATGGACAAAACCAAGAATAAAAGAGAATATAACACCATAATAATTTAAAATATATTTATTTTATAATAAAATTAATTTCTTTTATAGCTTCTGATACACACGACAACATGTTTATGCGTTAGCTTGTGTTACAAGAAAGACCAATTTTTACAAAACAACAATATACTATTAATTTTATTATTTAATAATATAGTTATCACATAGAAATTAGAATCATAAGAATTAATATCATTGTCTACGTAATGAAAATATATATTTTACACATTTTTATTATTTTTCTATTTATTAGTAATTAATTAATTATCATTTAAAAGAAAAATAAATGCTTTCTGAAACATGTATTTTTTTATAATAGACAGATTTGTAGCACTCTGATCACATAATTAAAATTTATCTTTTACCAATTTTATAAAATATATTTGAAAAAATAAAAACTCTATTTAAAATATTAATATAAAAATTATCTTAGGTTGATTTTGTTTTTATTTTTCCGAGAAGTTTCATTTTTTATGAATATTGAAAAATATTGGATTTTAGTTGAAAAATTCATTTTAGTAAATATTAATTATACTGATAAATTATATTTGGAATTGGTTTTAAAATATAATTATATTAATTAAAAATCTATTAATCTTATTTTTTACATTTTAATCATTTTTAAATTTAATTTTGATATAAAAACATTGTATACTTTTGAACATTTTCATTTTAATGACACACTTTCCTGTCATGTCTAGAAGATAAATTTTAATCTAAATTTTGAAACATATATGAATTTAATTTGATAAAATGGATTCCACATATGGAATTCACATAATTTATAACTTCTAATCTGGTTAACATAATATGATACCAAAATGAATAGTTAATGCCGTAAAAATTAATTATCGGGGTTAAGGTAAAAATAGACTTACCAGGGGGTCAAACTAAAACGATAAAGGTATTAATTGAATATAAACATGTAAAAAACTATATTATATACATATTTATACTATTATACCTATAATATTTGATAATGGTTCATTTTTTACCCTTTTGTAATATAAAAAATATAGAATCACTCAATTATTTTCCAAAATACCAATTGTGTCATCTCCCCCATTTATAAAATAGCACTCATATAATCTCTTCTTAACTCCTCCCAAACTCTATGGTTAGTCCAATAAACTTCCAAAAAAAATTTCAATTTCCTTAACCTCATCATATAATCCTTATTTTGTTCATAAATTAGACCATTCAAGTATTTAGTGCACAAATAAAGAGGATACTCGAAGAACAGTTAATGTTCTTCAATATGAATCTTTTTTTACTAATATCTATAACTACTTGAATATTAATTATAAATTGATGATATAATGAAATTACCATATTCAATATACTATTATGTTTTTATAATAATTTAATGACCTTAAATATAATACCCCATGCTTCCATAGTATGCTTCCTTTTTAAATAATTTAATAGCATGCGATGTACGCAACACCGAGTTCAAGTGTACCACAATCTATCATACTAGACGTTTAAAAAGAAGTTATGAATAGTATTAAACACATTTGGAATTTTATGTATACCATTTAATTTTAAGATTTATCATTTTTATTTCTTATACATAATATAATATTAAATTAAACTTTTCAGATAAATGTAGTTTTTTAAAAAAATGCAGTTTTTCCACCTTTTAATGGAGATGAATTTTTAAATCTAGTATTTGAACCTTTTATATATTAAATTTCATGTAGTTAATTTTTTATTTAAAATAAGGACATAAAAATGTTGTCTGGATAAATTTTTGGCACTTTTCTCATAACTTTCAGATTTTGATGAATAAGGGAAAATCATAAATTTTATTTGAAAACAAATTTTTTAATGGAAACAACTTATATTTTATAAGTATATAGACAAGTGTTTTTAAAGTATAATTAGATTATATTTTTATCATTTAATATAATTAATGTAATTGGAATTAATTTCTTAAATAAATTGGACATAAACACATGTCAATATATTGATAGTTTTTACTAACTAAAAACCCGTATTTTGGTTTTCAGAACGAGAATTAATTTTAAATTAATCACCAAAACTTTTATATTTTTAATATGAAAAAATAGATTCCATATTTTAAATCAGAAGTACCAAATTGTGTAAATAGGTATCACTTATTTTTTGACATTATGAATTGTAAGTTCAGTAATTAATTTTTATTTACAATGGTTAAGGGGTAGATCAAGGAAATAAGGGTAACATTAATTATATTATAATAATATAAAACAACCCTAAAAGGTTTCATAATTATACATTATGAGATATATTTGACCTTTTGAATACTTTAGCTTAATTTTTGGAATTTAGGGACCACTTGGGTGTGATAAAGAAATGTTATAAAAATTAATTTAAAGTGAAGATAATTATAACAAAAACATATATCTTTTATTAAATAAATTTTAATATATGGTTATATAACTGACATCTCAATATATAAATATTACATAAAATTATAACAAAATTTCCTACATCATGGTACTTTATATTAAAATTTTACACATTATATAAATATATTTATTTATGACACAATTACGATGAAGGGATTACATCATTAATGAATGATTCAAATAAATGAATTTATAAATTTTTAAATAAATTTAATTTGGAATGTTTTATGCCATCCAAGAATTTTATAGATTAAATTGACATATTAGGTATGATTTAATTACTTTTTTTCAAAGGAATAATTTTTATGACTTTATAAAAAATCAATTACTAAATAGTGTCAAATTTGACATAAATGAGTGTTTAAAACAAATACTATTTTATTAAATGATATAAAAATAATAAAAATGTAATTATTGTCCAAAAAACATTTATTGTGAAATAAATTTTATATATTATCCACTTTAGGTTCTCTTGGAATTTTTATGTAATAATATTAACCATGTAGTAGAAAAATAATTGAGGACAAGGCAAGTGTTAACTTATTTTACAAAGGGTTCAATAAAAAAGATAAAGTTAATTTTATGACCTAACATGTCTAAAACCTATTGGATGATAATATTTCGACCCATAATCATCATAGTATCTAAAAAATTACATTTTTATCATTTTTAATCTGAAAATTATTATATAATAAATTAATATTTCAATATTTTCCTAAAATGCCCCTCACATCTCTTATAATAGGGATGCTCCCATTCTCTATATTTCACACCACAAAATCCCTTTGGATCATCCAAACCATGCAAAAATCTCCTCCAAAATTCCATCACTTAAACATAGAGGCAAAAATTTCGTCAGAAATCCATCTTAAGATGTCCTTTTGTGCAAATAAAAAGGAGACACCCAAAGAAGAGGCAATCATTTTATCCCTTATTTCAAAGTTCACTTATTCTTACACATTCTCTTACTAAGTTGTTACAATAGTAAAATAATAAATTCATAATATAATATATTATGAGATGTTGTTATGATTATTGGACAACCATGTTCCTATTTTTACATGTCCTATGAAATACAATACCACCATGCGTGTGTACGTACGACTTACCCTCTCTACGTTGTCGTGTAAATTGTTTTTCATGTAATCTTTTTTTATATGGGTATAAAGACGAATATAATGGATTTAGATAATAAATATAACATAATATAGATTCTGTAAAATTCATATTTCATCTAATTCCATACCATTTAATCATTAAATAAACGATATTGTCGCTTGTGCGTACGTACGACTTACCGTCTCCACAACGCGATTAAAATGATTCCCACTTTAACCATCAAAGAATGATTAAAAAAATATATTATTCATAATTATGAAGTATATGACATAATAAATCTAGTAGAATTATATATATATGTATGTACATATATTTCATTCACATACTTCCATTGAATACGATAAGAAAATGGAATCATCATTCGTGCGTACGTACGACCTACCATATCTATGAATGGTGTCTTCCATTTTATACATATATCTATTAGATATATTTTTATTATGAATATATATTATATATAAATCATATTACACATTCTAGAAGTATGTAAATCATGATCTAAGTAATATGGTAAAAAATAACAAGTCAAAACACCCACAATAAATAAAGCGATATTACACGAAATGTTTCATTAACATGGAATTGTTAATAAATGGATCATATGAAGTAATAAAAGAATCATATATGACATCATAAATATTATTATGATTATGATATAATGTAATAATATGTTTAAAAACATTATACCGGACTTTTTTAATCATACAAAGAGTATCAGACTTAAGGTAAGGGTTAATTCCTCAATCTCATTATTACATGAGATTGTACATGTGTAAGTATCTACTCGGACATATTTCTCATCCTTATAATTTTTTTCCAAAAGTAATATTTTAAGGTTTTATGGATCAGACACTTTAACTATAATATCATTTTAAATTTTTAAATGATATATTTTTCTAACTCTATATAATTAATGTATATGCTTTCAAAAATATATTTAAGGATTTATTTATATGGAAATTATTATATTAAAATTGTAATTAAATTCAAGAGGATTAAAATTGGTATGGATAACTTTTATTAAAAAATATATTTTAAATTACTTCTTTTATAATTTATGTTTCTTTTAAATGAATTTATGAAAAAAGGATATTTCTCTCAAAGAGTTTTAATGATCATTTCAAAATATGTCAACTCCCATTACTGGATTTTAATCTTGATTGAGGATGATTTATTATAATAAAATCTTTTATACTATATTTAATAAGTTATGATATGTTTGAAAATGGATGTGTAATTTTTATACCATTCATGGTTTATGGTTAATGTGTTGAAATTTCCTATGCTAGTTTTAATATGAATGTTTATGTTATGTTTCCCATTTTCATATGAGGAATGCATTGGACTTAGTAAGGGACAGGAGGGGCCCTCTATAGAACCTCGATGCACTAGTAGGTCTCTTGAGACAAACTAGTGTCTTGGCATAAGGACCCGATATAGTATTTTTGAATGGTCTTAGCATATGTCCTTGACGTAATAATTATTATTTCTTCCATTATGAATTCCCTCAGTTTTAATTTTTTTTACATTTGATTATTTGACTAGTAGAATATCCATGTTCATGATTACATTATAATGTTTTATTTATTTTTCCCATATTCTGTTCAAGTTTATGTTTAAAAGGATGTTATTTTTATTATACATCTTTCTTTAAAAGTTTATATATTCTCTTAAATTATATATCCTTACCGAGCTTCTGATCTCACCACTTCCTTATATTTTATTTTCAAAGGATGCCAATAAGTGTATTATGATTGATATATAGGGTTAATCTAGGGGAATAATGGCATTCTGAAAGGATTATTTATGTTGATTTTTATGTCATAAAGTGTAATGTAACATTCTTATATGTAATATATTTTCTAAGACTGCTAAACTGATTGGTCCTTTAGTAAATGATTCCTTCTATGAAGACAATGTATTAAAATAATTCACTAAATCTAGGTAACTACTGTCGGGGCAGTACAGTTTTTATTAGAGGATGTTTAGAAACAATATTATAAATAGATTTAGAAAACATAGATTTGGGATCGTTACCCTAAGATAGAATTTGAGGATAAGTATAGAAGGACCCCCTTGAATTTTGGAAAAGTAGGGATTTTGTGGATATTCTATGTAGTAAATACCTATATAGATACTACATGTGGACATAGTTCTGTAACAGATGTTACAGGGGTGAAAACTCCGACAAGGTGTTCCGAGCATGACTTGGGATAACCTGGAACATGACAATAGGCCTTACTGCATGCCTGGCTTGACACTCCCATATGATATGCTTAGGATAATTCATATTTTATTTACAATCTTTTATGAAGGATTTATGAGTAAATATGTCCTCAATGGAACCATATTTGTGATTAAGGATTGGATAGGCACAAATATTTCAATTTATTTAAGTATTTTACTTGTTTGGATTTATACATTATGATTCACAACCTAATCTAGTGTATGTAATTGTATAGAAATAGATCCTAGTGGAAGAAATTGAAATAATATCAACTCACATAATCTAGGTAGAGATTTCCCTCCTATGAAAGATAATGATAGTGGAGCTACTGGAACAATTGGTACTGAACAAATTATAACCATATTGGGACAACTAAACATTGTTTCGAATAATAAACTTAAATATATGGAACATCATGATCCACAATGTAGAGGTTAAATATTAGACCACTTCAAGAGAAAACAATCTCCAACATTCAATGGGACTATAAATTAATTTGTAGCTGAGCAGTGGATAAGTTCCTTAGTGAAAATATTTCATTCTTTGGGAAGTAATGAAAGAGAAAAAAGTGGTCATGGATTTTTTTCATCTCTCATGAGATACATATTAGTTGGGGTTATTAATTCAAAACACAAAGGATGATGAAGAAGTTGGAAATATGGAATGGAGGGAGTTTAAAGTAATTTTTCTAGAGAAATATGTTCCTTGTGAATAGTGAGCTGATATAGAAAGACAATTTCAAAGAAAAATGCAAAATGAGGATGATAATATTGCAATGTATGATCCAAACTTAACCAAGTTAGCAAGACACACTGCATACTACATACATAACCCATGATGTAAGATTTATTGAATCTTTGATGGGTTAAAACCGTTACTCTGATGGCCTTTGGTCTCATAATCATTCCCATTATACGAAGATATATCCTCATGTGCTATTAAGACAAAAAATGAATTCTCTATGTGTTATGAAATTAAAGTAAAGAAAAAATAATAAGAGAATGGTGGAGCAAGATCTAGAAAACAGGAAGAAGGGAATGAAGGATATTCTGTTATGTGATAATTATGAGAAGAAGAGCCCTGGCATTTACCTAAAAGTAATGGGAGTTTGTTAAAAATGTTGAAAAAAGGCCATCATGATTGTGATTTCAAGGGGATGAAAGAGGCTATCAATGTTCAGTGCTACAATTGAAATGAAATAGTACATTATTCAAATTAATTTCCAAATCATCAAGAAAATATATCCTAGAAAAATAAAATGGATCAATTTCAAGCATATGATATTACTATAGTCAAAGTGGAATAATAAACGTATTTGTGTTTTTGGATTTAATAATTATATCATACTTACACGAAGAATGTGATATACTTAAGGATGGTACTAAAGTACTTTTTTTCATTAAGTTTCTAATATGATAAAGGTAATCATATGTTAAGTATGTGATAAAAAATGAAACATTATATTGTTTAGGGAATCTAATGTCACAATTAATTTTAAAAATTTAGTGAACATTTAGTGAGGGTTTGGATAGAAGTATTTTGGATAACTCTAAAGGTTGGAATAGATTATTCTGAACTTTGAAAAGCCTTTTTATGGTTAAAACATTTATTAAGATTATTTTTGGAATGTTATAATACTATAGTTTTATAAAAAGAACAACATGCAGGTCGGGTGGTAACCTTCCACGTCAGAAAAAGATATAGTAATCGATTTGTCAACCAAAGTGAGACCTGTCATTATAACTTACCACTAGCCTACATGAATTCCCTAGTTATTATAAAATATTTTTCTTCATTTATAAGGTATATGTTTATATTTGATATCTTATATGATTGATATAAATAGAATATTTTTGAGTTGTATCTTTTAAAGAGAAAGATGAGTTTTTGGTAGAGGATGAAACCCTACATGTAAATTATGTATGCTTCCTTGTGTTATTAGACAATGAATTAAATTAATTCTACAACACAAGGAAAAGGATCATAAATGTAACACCCCAGGTAAATAAGGAATATGAAATTTTCATATTTATCCATATTTGTGAATAAAATATTAATATGACTTTAAAGGGGACGCTATGCTCGATGGCGTACCAAACACGCAACAACGAGTTTCTTGGGAATCTTACGTTGCACTCTAATAATAAAATAATATTATTCTAAATGGTGGTTAACATGTAGCCGTTGTATTGGAGGTAATGGATAGAAAAAATTAAAATATGATTATATATGTTTTTTAAATGTTTTTACATTTATCCAATAAAAGCTAAAAGGCTTAAAATACGGAAAGAATTCAATTTTAGGCGTATATACCCTAGTTTTCACTAAAGGTTCACTTATCGCCTTTTAATGGAGAACTGTCATTAAATATAGTTTTTTTCACTCTTAAACATTCTTTTGGACCAAATAAAACTCTTATTAATAATCGGGACATCAAAATTTACTTTGTGTAATTTTTTGGTATCTTTCCGATAAAGTTCATTTTTTTTAATGAATAGTGTAAAATGTTGTATTTTAATTCAAAAACAAATTTTAATATAATTTATTTATATGATTAGATTATATTTTTAATTGGTTTTAAAGTGAAATTAGAAAATATTTTTACCATTAAATCCAATAGTGGTCGTTGGAATCAATTTCACTTTGATATCAGACTTAAACTAGTGTCAATCTTTTGATACTTATTGTTTTATAAAAACACGCTATTTGCTCTGACAGCGGGAATTAATTATTAAATTAATTAATGTGAATAATATGTTTTGAATTTTTTAAAACGGACTTCATTTTTGAAATCGGAATATCAAATATAGCTTAGGGTGAATTTTTGGGATTTTTCTGAAAAACTTCAATTTTTGATGAATAGTGAAACCACTAAGTGGTACTTATAAAAGCTGATTTTTCGTTTAAATGAAATTTTACCACTTATGTGTTTTGAATTTCAAAAATCCTACATACATGGTTGTACATAAGAAGTAAAATGTTGTTCAATGGGATAAAAATAATTTTTTGGTGAATAGTAACATATTAAGTTTTTAATCGCGATTAGTGGTAATTAGTGTAGTTTAAGGTATAAATAATGCTTTAATAATATGAAATGACCTAGACACATGTCCCAACCTTATTGGTTGTGTCATGGCCGACCAAGAAAAGCCATGGGTCAACTTGGGGACCCCATGGAGACATTTTTGTTGGGAAATGACATAAATAACTTTTTATTTAATGTAAAAGTAAAAATGACACAAACATGATATGTTTTACTAAAACAATTTTTAAGTGGGGTTATACAAGTCATCTTTTTGATTATAAATATTCATTGGAAATCTAAAAAGATTTCCTACATCATAGTATTTTTTGTATAATTTTTAGACATTAAATAAGTTAAATTATTTATGACATAATAATGATGCAGCGATGACATCATTATTTGTCGATTTAAATAAAATGGAAAGATAATGTAAAATCTATGAACTACAATGTCCAAAACTTATTGTATGAGTGGATTTCGAAGCCTTATCTCCTTATCCACGAAATATATCAATGTGGGTCCTTTTTAAACCGAAACACATTTTCAAATAATGTAATATTTCTTTACTTTCCAAAAGTGCCCCTCCTCTCCTCTTATAAAAGGCCCCCACCTCTACCTCATTTCACACACTCCTCAAGCCTTTGGCTCGGCCAAACCCTGCCCATTTACTCTCTCCACATCCCTCTACTCATCCTAGATGATTCCCTTTGGGCAGAATCCTTTCAAAGGAAGCCTTTAGGCTCAAATCAAAAGCAGTTACACTTTTAAAGGTAATTCATTCTCTCATGTTCATTTGTTTTATTTTGCTTCTCCAACCCCCTAAACTCTTTTTATTTATTTCTTTTGTAACAACACCAGTATATTAAATATACTAGGATGTTTTTATAAGATTTATTCGAGCTACACTCTCACACAACTACATCAAATGGTTAATGAACATACGGTTTCCGTGGATGGCGAAATTATGCCTCCCGAAACGATGATTGTTCAATACTCATTTAACACCTTCAAAGGTGGACATTATGATGTCACTATTTTTATATATGATATATAATATGTTTATGTTTTACTTATGATTCTGTATTTTTCATTTGTGTCTTACCTTTATGGCATCCATTATGGGTATACGCGATATCTTCATTTTAGGAAGTGCGGACTACCGCCCCCTCAAAGTGATGTGATTCGTTAATGCCATACGTGGGACATATAAAGGATGGATTTAATGATATTATATATGATATCATACTGGAATTATAATACACCTTTATATCATTATTATTTCATTCTATAAAATACAAAATAGAAATGAAAGTAGCGTTCATGCGTACGTACGGCTTACCGTCTCCATGAACGGTGCATTTCATTTTTACCTCTAAATGATTATGTGATTTTATAAATACATGTATATGCTGGATATATATGATATATATGATATCCAAATCAGGAATTTCATTTTTGGATATGAAGAACCATTGACCACACGAACAACATGTAATTGTAAGAAGTCCACTTTCGACTTAAAAACCAAATATCGACAAAACAAACATGATTAACTTACATGATTAAATAATGTTTATAAAATGGTAATAAGTGATATAAAAGGAATAATGAACATTAAAAAGGTTCTTAAGGAAGTATAAATTAACTCAAGTTTATTATTCAGGAGATTAAAGAATGATCGAGTCAAGTCAGACCCGAGGTAAGGGATCCTACAACTCTCTTTCTTTTTAAGTACACTCTTTTATGTCATTTCTTTTAAGCTCATATTTCTTATGATTGGGATGTTCATTTATATTACTCCTACTGTAATTTTTATGTTCATGTGATGAGAAACCCTATTCTCTCTCATCAATCCATTTTGGAAGTTTTGAGTGGCGCTGTTAGGCTGCCGAACTTTCGTAAGAGATCTATCCTCTCTCTTTCTTTTTGAGTACTCTCCTTTATGTCACTTCTTTTAAACTCCTCCTTGAAATGTTGGGGGATTTTCTTTTATATTCCACTTGCTGTAAATTCTATTGTAATATTATGGGATACTCTATTTGATCTCATCAATCCATATTCGGAAGTTTTATGTGGCGCCGTTAGGCTGCCGAGTTTTCGTAAGGGATTTTTCATCTCACTTTTATTCCCGTGAGATTTATGCTACATTTTCCACAAATTCCATTGAGTGGTGTATGTAATGACCATTATTCTAATCTTTGTGTAATATAATTTCATTTATTAGTATTTACATCAATGATCAATTGTCCTTCTTTCATGGGGTGTATGTTTTGAAAGATACCCAAGTCGGTAAGGGAACCTTTCACCCTCCTCTTTTTTAAAAGACTTCTTTTGTTGGGTCTTTTAATTTACCTATTGTTATGTTGGGATATGTTCTCATATATCCTTATTGATGTAAATTTTATGTCCAAGTGATGCGATTCTCTTTTTATCTCTCATCAACTCATTTTGATGTGATGTCGTTAGGCTGTCAAGGGAACTTTTTAACCCAATTTCGATTTCTTTGGGTTCAACAAGTAGTCATTGAATATATCATCCATTGAATATGTGTGAATAAACTTTTATTCTTTTACACTTAATATCCACTTATATTGGGTGTATTTATATTTGTCACACATATTTTTGAGATTGATTTGTCCTTAATTTAAGGATACCTTCTTTATAAGGGATTTCATCACATTTGACATTTCTATTAAGGGTTCATTGTTGTTATGCACCAATTAACTCTTATATGGTGTATATAATGTCCTTTGGAGTATTATATCATGAATCCTTTTATTCTCATGATATTATAAAGTTCTGACTAAATACTATTCCTCGATTATTGTATTCAAGTGTCTCTAATTTTGGTAAAACCCCTTTAACCAAAATATCGTTTTAAATGTTTTAATTATTTGTTCTTATTAATATCCATGTTTTCAAAATGGTTTTTAAGGATTTATTTATATGGATATTAATGGTTTAAAATGTTAAAAGCTTCAAGGTGGTATGGGACACTTTGATTCAAAAATCTCTTTATTAAATGTTTTAAATGGTTTTGGAAATGGTTTCTTTTTGAATGGATTCATTATTTCAATATCCTAAAATGTTATATTGTGATTGAAATGTGGAAATGTTATGTTTTCTTTATTCATGTTTATGTGATACGATTATGTTATGGTTCTTGGGCATTGTTATGAAGAACGGGTGGTTCCGTGATAAACTAAGGGCGGGTGAGCCCGATATAGCTCTCCAATGCATTGGGTAACGTGAAGGAGTGAAACGTTAAGGTTTCTCCGAAGAGATTTAGGGAATATACTGTGATGGGTATTCCAAACGTAACCAAGAGGGTTACTCCCTACGTAATAATGTTATGAATGCCTCAAGTTACCTTTATGTCTTATGTTTTCTATGATTTATTCATGATTTGATATGCCTATGTTTTATGGGCAAAGTATGATTTCATTCTTATTTATATATGAACTCATGTTTCCTTTCCATATTTTTATAACCCTTACTGAGATTTTTATGCTCATCCCAAGTATTTGAAATGTTTTTCACAGGTCAAGGGAAAGGTACATGATGTGATGATAGTGTCAAGGATGTGTCAAGAAAGAATCCGTGTTTTATTTTAAATAGGTTTCCGTTGATGGGAAGAATGAATATTGTCTTTTATGTAACCACTTTGTTTAAATGTGGAATGTAATGCAAGTTTCATGATCTAATTCTCTAAAACTCTAAACCTGAAAAGATCGTCAATGTGTAATCTTGTAATAACTCAAGATTAAGTAAGGTTTAAGGCTGGGGCCTTATAGTTGGTATCAAAGGTCGGTTTAGAAAACTTTAGAGGTTAGGGTATTCTTTAAGCATAAGTGACATTACCATAATGGTTAGGATTTCAGAAAGAGTCCTAGTTTTAGATAAAGTGAATGAGTAAGTGTATCTTAGTGTTTACCTTCCACATTAGTATATGATGGTTTTGTTGATATACTCACACTGACATTTCTATTTTTAGTGAATGGATGGATCTAGCGGGCACCAAAGAGACAACAGGTTTAAAGGAAACTGTGGTGGTTCTCTGATTAAGATACTAGATAAAATGGATGATTCAATGAGGAAACTCGTGGTTGTTCTAAAACAAATATCAAGGAGTTATGATCAACCACTTCAACCTTGGTGAGTTCTCTAATGCATCATGTACGAGATGGCCAACTCAATGTGGAAATTCAGGTAATAATTATTAAGGTAACCATTAGGGTTTATATGATAGTTAATTTTTTGGTAATTATGGGTTAATCTATGATATGATGGAAAATGAAAGGAAAGAGATAAACTTAAGGTGAAAATATGTTATGATTATTCTTGAAGATTTTATCTCATTTTGGGGAATGTTTTAAGAATTATATAGTTTTGGAAAAAGGACAACACGTAGACCGTGTGACATCCCGTCGCGTCGGACAAAGCTGCGGGAATCGAACCCACAACCAATGTGCGACTAGTATTTATCGCCTACCACTGGACTACGTGAAGTCCCTGGTTAGTTTGACTGATTCATTCTAGTTATATGATTTTATTAATTAAGAGTAAGTTTATTTTGGGTTATTTATGAAAATGATTAACCTATCATGGAGGATATGTGATTAGGTTAATTACTTTTCAAAACGAGACTTTAGGAGCAACTGATATTGTTTGGAGATAAATGTTATGATTTATCTTGGAAGACTATGCGACTAAATCCTTCAAATATTTGGGTTTCAATCTTATATTGGTATACTTTGAAGAATTTTATGGACAAATTGATTATAGAATGGTCCTCGCTGAACTTTGGGTTTTGTTGGACAAATTTTTGAGATTAAGAATAGATTTTCTTTTTATAAAGGGTTATCCTTTTCTAGATTATCTGATCTTGTACTAGCCTTTTTGGTTTTGGTTTTTGTTAAAGTCTAAAGACATGGGAAGTATATAGTTCTATTTTGTGGATTAGGTGATTCTCTAGAAGTTGATTATAGTACTCTTAATGCGAACAAGTCTCCCTAAATACTCGTCTTTTGGAAAAAATATGAGTTTGACTAAGGAATCTAGTAAAAGTTGAAAGTCAACATGATAAGTGATTATGCTTCCTTATGAATAAATTCCTCAATAAAAAGTAACTTAAAACAAAAATGTTGTCTATTAACTTTTCCTACTGGGGAATCGAATACCGTTTAACCCATCACAAGTTTGTGATTTTCTCGTGGTTAACTTTCTCCTAAACATGTTTTCTATCACTCTCCATCAGAACATGACCCTTTGTTTTTTCCTCCATTTCCATATTTTCATACTTGGAATCCTAGTATGGGTAAACTCGGGTGACCTTTGTACTTATCTTTCTTTATTTTAAAGTGATTGTTTTACCGACTCTTCTCCGATGTGGGAAGTTCAAGGATGTTTCCAAGCGCAATTTTAAAATTGCGAGGACGCAATTCCCAAAAGGGGGGAAGGATGTAACACCACAGGTAAATAAGGAATATGACATTTTCATTTTTATCCATATTTGTGAATAAAATATTAATATGTCTTTAAAGGGGACGCTATGCTCGATGGCGTACCCAACACGCAACAACGAGTTTCTTGGGAATCTTACATTGCACTCTAATAATAAAATAATATTATTCTAAATGGTAGTTAACATGTAGCCGTTTTATTGGAGGTAATGGATAGAAATAACTAAAATATGATTATATATGTCTTTTAAATGTTTTTACATTTATCCAATAAAAGCTAAAAGGCTTAAAATACGGAAAGAATTCAATTTTAGGGGTATATACCCTAGTTTTCACTAAAGGTTCACTTATTGCCTTTTAATGGAGAACTGTCATTAAATATAGTTTTGTTCACTCTTAAACATTATTTTGGACCAAATAAAACTCTTATTAAGAATCGGGACATCAAAATTTACTTTGTGTAAATTTTTGGTATCTTTCCAATAAAGTTCATTTTTTTAATGAATAGTGTAAACTGTTGTATTTTAATTCAAAACCACTTTTTAATCTAATTTATTTATATGATTAGATTATATTTTGAATTGGTTTTAAAGTGAAATTAGAAAATATTTTTACCATTAAATCCAATAGTGGTCGTTGGAATCCATTTCACTTTGAAATCAGACTTAAACTAGTGCCAATCTTTTTATACTTATTGTTTTATAAAAACACGCTATTTTCTCTGACAGCGGGAATTAATTATTAAATTAATTAATGTGACTAATATGTTTTGAATTTTTTAAAACGGACTTCATTTTTGAATTCAGAATATCAAATATAGCTTAGGGTGAATTTTTGGGATTTTTCTGAAAAACTTCAATTTTTGATGAATAGTGAAACCACTAAGTGGTACTTATAAAAGCTGATTTTTCATTTAAATGAAATTTTACCACTTATGTGTTTTGAATTTCAAAAATCCGACATACATGGTTGTACATAATAAGTAAAATGTGGTTCAATGGGATAAAAATAATTTTTTGGTGAATAGTAACTTATTAAGTTTTTAATCGCGATTAGTGGTAATTAGTGTAGTTTAAGGTATAAATAATGCTTTAATAATATGAAATGACCTATACACATGTCCCAACCTTATTGGTTGTGTCATGGCCGACCAAGACAGGCCATGGGTCAACTTGGGGACCCCATGGAGACATTTCGGTTGGGAAATGACATAAATAACTTTTTATTTAATGTAAAAGTAAAAATGACACAAACATTATATGTTTTACTAAAACAATTTTTAAGTGGGGTTATACAAGTCATCTTTTTGATTATAAATATTAATTGGAAAGATAAAAAGATTTCCTACATCATAGTAGTTTTTGTATAATTTTTAGACATTAAATAAGTTAAATTATTTATGACATAATAATGATGCAGCGATGACATCATGTCCCAACCTTATTGGTTGTGTCATGGCCGACCAAGAAAAGCCATGGGTCAACTTGGGGACCCCATGGAGACATTTTTGTTGGGAAATGACATAAATAACTTTTTATTTAATGTAAAAGTAAAAATGACACAAACATGATATGTTTTACTAAAACAATTTTTAAGTGGGGTTATACAAGTCATCTTTTTGATTATAAATATTCATTGGAAATCTAAAAAGATTTCCTACATCATAGTATTTTTTGTATAATTTTTAGACATTAAATAAGTTAAATTATTTATGACATAATAATGATGCAGCGATGACATCATTATTTGACGATTTAAATAAAATGGAAAGATAATGTAAAATCTATGAACTACAATGTCCAAAACTTATTGTATGAGTGTATTTCGAAGCCTTATCTCCTTATCCACGAAATATATCAATGTGGGTCCTTTTTAAACCGAAACACATTTTCAAATAATGTAATATTTCTTTACTTTCCAAAAGTGCCCCTCCTCTCCTCTTATAAAAGGCCCCCACCTCTACCTCATTTCACACACTCCTCAAGCCTTTGGCTCGGCCAAACCCTGCCCATTTACTCTCTCCACATCCCTCTACTCATCCTAGATGATTCCCTTTGGGCAGAATCCTTTCAAAGGAAGCCTTTAGGCTCAAATCAAAAGCAGTTACACTTTTAAAGGTAATTCATTCTCTCATGTTCATTTGTTTTATTTTGCTTCCCCAACCCCCTAAACTCTTTTTATTTATTTCTTTTGTAACAAAACCAGTATATTAAATATACTAGGATGTTTTTATAAGATTTATTCGAGCTACACTCTCACACAACTACATCAAATGGTTAATGAACATACGGTTTCCGTGGATGGCGAAATTATGCCTCCCGAAACGATGATTGTTCAATACTCATTTAACACCTTCAAAGGTGGACATTATGATGTCACTATTTTTATATATGATATATAATATGTTTATGTTTTACTTATGATTCTGTATTTTTCATTTGTGTCTTACCTTTATGGCATCCATTATGGGTATACGCGATATCTTCATTTTAGGAAGTGCGGACTACCGCCCCCTCAAAGTGATGTGATTCGTTAATGCCATACGTGGGACGTATAAAGGATGGATTTAATGATATTATATATGATATCATACTGGAATTATAATACACCTTTATATCATTATTATTTCATTCTATAAAATACAAAATAGAAATGAAAGTAGCGTTCATGCGTACGTACGGCTTACCGTCTCCATGAACGGTGCATTTCATTTTTACCTCTAAATGATTATGTGATTTTATAAATACATGTATATGCTGGATATATATGATATATATGATATCCAAATCAGGAATTTCATTTTTGGATATGAAGAACCATTGACCACACGAACAACATGTAATTGTAAGAAGTCCACTTTCGACTTAAAAACCAAATATCGACAAAACAAACATGATTAACTTAAATGATTAAATAATGTTTATAACATGGTAATAAGTGATATAAAAGGAATAATGAACTTTAAAAAGGTTCTTAAGGAAGTATAAATTAACTCAAGTTTATTATTCAGGAGATTAAAGAATGATCGAGTCAAGTCAGACCCGAGGTAAGGGATCCTACAACTCTCTTTCTTTTTAAGTACACTCTTTTATGTCATTTCTTTTAAGCTCATATTTCTTATGATTGGGATGTTCATTTATATTACTCCTACTGTAATTTTTATGTTCATGTGATGAGAGACCCTATTCTCTCTCATCAATCCATTTTGGAAGTTTTGAGTGGCGCTGTTAGGCTGCCGAACTTTCGTAAGAGATCTAACCTCTCTCTTTCTTTTTGAGTACTCTCCTTTATGTCACTTCTTTTAAACTCCTCCTTGAAATGTTGGGGGATTTTCTTTTATATTCCACTTGCTGTAAATTCTATTGTAATATTATGGGATACTCTATTTGATCTCATCAATCCATATTCGGAAGTTTTATGTGGCGCCGTTAGGCTGCCGAGTTTTCGTAAGGGATTTTTCATCTCACTTTTATTCCCGTGAGATTTATGCTACATTTTCCACAAATTCCATTGAGTGGTGTATGTAATGACCATTATTCTAATGTTTGTGTAATATAATTTCATTTATTAGTATTTACATCAATGATCTATTGTCATTCTTTCATGGGGTGTATGTTTTGAAAGATACCCAAGTCGGTAAGGGAACCTTTCACCCTCCTCTTTTTTAAAAGACTTCTTTTGTTGGGTCTTTTAATTTACCTATTGTTATGTTGGGATATGTTCTCATATATCCTTATTGATGTAAATTTTATGTCCAAGTGATGCGATTCTCTTTTTATCTCTCATCAACTCATTTTGATGTGATGTCGTTAGGCTGTCAAGGGAACTTTTTAACCCAATTTCGATTTCTTTGGGATCAACAAGTAGTCATTGAATATATCATCCATTGAATATGTGTGAATAAACTTTTATTCTTTTACACTTAATATCCACTTATATTGGGTGTAGTTATATTTGTCACACATATTTTTGAGATTAATTTGTCCTTAATTTAAGGATACCTTCTTTATAAGGGATTTCATCACATTTGACATTTCTATTAAGGGTTCATTGTTGTTATGCACCAATTAACTCTTATATGGTGTATATACTGTCCTTTGGAGTATTATATCATGAATACTTTTATTCTCATGATATTATAAAGTTCTGACTAAATACTATTCCTCGATTATTGTATTCAAGTGTCTCTAATTTTGGTAAAACCCCTTTAACCAAAATATCGTTTTAAATGTTTTAATTATTTGTTCTTATTAATATCCATGTTTTCAAAATGGTTTTTAAGGATTTATTTATATGGATATTAATGGTTTAAAATGTTAAAAGCTTCAAGGTGGTATGGGACACTTTGATTCAAAAATCTCTTTATTAAATGTTTTAAATGGTTTTGGAAATGGTTTCTTTTTGAATGGATTCATTATTTCAATATCCTAAAATGTTATATTGTGATTGAAATGTGGAAATGTTATGTTTTCTTTATTCATGTTTATGTGATACGATTATGTTATGGTTCTTGTGCATTGTTATGAAGAACGGGTGGTTCCGTGATAAACTAAGGGCGGGTGAGCCCGATATAGCTCTCCAATGCATTGGGTAACGTGAAGGAGTGAAACGTTAAGGTTTCTCCGAAGAGATTTAGGGAATATACTGTGATGGGTATTCCAAACGTAACCAAGAGGGTTACTCCCTACGTAATAATGTTATGAATGCCTCAAGTTACCTTTATGTCTTATGTTTTCTATGATTTATTCATGATTTGATATGCCTATGTTTTATGGGCAAAGTATGATTTCATTCTTATTTATATATGAACTCATGTTTCCTTTCCATATTTTTATAACCCTTACTGAGATTTTTATGCTCATCCCAAGTATTTGAAATGTTTTTCACAGGTCAAGGGAAAGGTACATGATGTGATGATAGTGTCAAGGATGTGTCAAGAAAGAATCCGTGTTTTATTTTAAATAGGTTTCCGTTGATGGGAAGAATGAATATTGTCTTTTATGTAACCACTTTGTTTAAATGTGGAATGTAATGCAAGTTTCATGATCTAATTCTCTAAAACTCTAAACCTGAAAAGATCGTCAATGTGTAATCTTGTAATAACTCAAGATTAAGTAAGGTTTAAGGCTGGGGCCTTATAGTTGGTATCAAAGGTCGGTTTAGAAAACTTTAGAGGTTAGGGTATTCTTTAAGCATAAGTGACATTACCATAATGGTTAGGATTTCAGAAAGAGTCCTAGTTTTAGATAAAGTGAATGAGTAAGTGTATCTTAGTGTTTACCTTCCACATTAGTATATGATGGTTTTGTTGATATACTCACACTGACATTTCTATTTTTAGTGAATGGATGGATCTAGCGGGCACCAAAGAGACAACAGGTTTAAAGGAAACTGTGGTGGTTCTCTGATTAAGATACTAGATAAAATGGATGATTCAATGAGGAAACTCGTGGTTGTTCTAAACCAAATATCAAGGAGTCATGATCAACCACTTCAACCTTGGTGAGTTCTCTAATGCATCTTGTACGATATGGCCAACTCAATGTGGAAATTCAGGTAATAATTATTAAGGTAACCATTAGGGTTTATATGATACTTAATTTTTTGGTAATTATGGGTTAATCTATGATATGATGGAAAATGAAAGGAAAGAGATAAACTTGAGGTGAAAATATGTTATGATTATTCTTGAAGATTTTATCTCATTTTGGGGAATGTTTTAAGAATTATATAGTTTTGGAAAAAGGACAACACGTAGACCGTGTGACATCCCGTCGCGTCGGACAAAGCTGCGGGAATCGAACCCACAACCAATGTGCGACTAGTATTTATCACCTACCACTGGACTACGTGAAGTCCCTGGTTAGTTTGACTGATTCATTCTAGTTATATGATTTTATTAATTAAGAGTAAGTTTATTTTGGGTTATTTATGAAAATGATTAACCTATCATGGAGGATATGTGATTAGGTTAATTACTTTTCAAAACGAGACTTTAGGAGCAACTGATATTGTTTGGAGATAAATGTTATGATTTATCTTGGAAGACTATGCGACTAAATCCTTCAAATATTTGGGTTTCAATCTTATATTGGTATACTTTGAAGAATTTTATGGACAAATTGATTATAGAATGGTCCTCGCTGAACTTTGGGTTTTGTTGGACAAATTTTTGAGATTAAGAATAGATTTTCTTTTTATAAAGGGTTATCCTTTTCTAGATTATCTGATCTTGTACTAGCCTTTTTGGTTTTGGTTTTTGTTAAAGTCTAAAGACATGGGAAGTATATAGTTCTATTTTGTGGATTAGGTGATTCTCTAGAAGTTGATTATAGTACTCTTAATGCGAACAAGTCTCCCTAAATACTCGTCTTTTGGAAAAAATATGAGTTTGACTAAGGAATCTAGTAAAAGTTGAAAGTCAACATGATAAGTGATTATGCTTCCTTATGAATAAATTCCTCAATAAAAAGTAACTTAAAACAAAAATGTTGTCTATTAACTTTTCCTACTGGGGAATCGAATACCGTTTAACCCATCACAAGTTTGTGATTTTCTCGTGGTTAACTTTCTCCTAAACATGTTTTCTATCACTCTCCATCAGAACATGACCCTTTGTTTTTTCCTCCATTTCCATATTTTCATACTTGGAATCCTAGTATGGGTAAACTCGGGTGACCTTTGTACTTATCTTTCTTTATTTTAAAGTGATTGTTTTACCGACTCTTCTCCGATGTGGGAAGTTCAAGGATGTTTCCAAGCGCAATTTTAAAATTGCGAGGACGCAATTCCCAAAAGGGGGGAAGGATGTAACACCACAGGTAAATAAGGAATATGACATTTTCATTTTTATCCATATTTGTGAATAAAATATTAATATGTCTTTAAAGGGGACGCTATGCTCGATGGCGTACCCAACACGCAACAACGAGTTTCTTGGGAATCTTACATTGCACTCTAATAATAAAATAATATTATTCTAAATGGTAGTTAACATGTAGCCGTTTTATTGGAGGTAATGGATAGAAATAACTAAAATATGATTATATATGTCTTTTAAATGTTTTTACATTTATCCAATAAAAGCTAAAAGGCTTAAAATACGGAAAGAATTCAATTTTAGGGGTATATACCCTAGTTTTCACTAAAGGTTCACTTATTGCCTTTTAATGGAGAACTGTCATTAAATATAGTTTTGTTCACTCTTAAACATTATTTTGGACCAAATAAAACTCTTATTAAGAATCGGGACATCAAAATTTACTTTGTGAAAATTTTTGGTATCTTTCCAATAAAGTTCATTTTTTTAATGAATAGTGTAAACTGTTGTATTTTAATTCAAAACCACTTTTTAATCTAATATATTTATATGATTAGATTATATTTTGAATTGGTTTTAAAGTGAAATTAGAAAATATTTTTACCATTAAATCCAATAGTGGTCGTTGGAATCCATTTCACTTTGAAATCAGACTTAAACTAGTGTCAATCTTTTTATACTTATTGTTTTATAAAAACACGCTATTTGCTCTGACAGCGGGAATTAATTATTAAATTAATTAATGTGACTAATATGTTTTTAATTTTTTAAAACGGACTTCATTTTTGAATTCGGAATATCAAATATAGCTTAGGGTGAATTTTTGGGATTTTTCTGAAAAACTTCAATTTTTGATGAATAGTGAAACCACTAAGTGGTACTTATAAAAGCTGATTTTTCATTTAAATGAAATTTTACCACTTATGTGTTTTGAATTTCAAAAATCCGACATACATGGTTGTACTTAATAAGTAAAATGTGGTTCAATGGGATAAAAATAATTTTTTGGTGAATAGTAACTTATTAAGTTTTTAATCGCGATTAGTGGTAATTAGTGTAGTTTAAGGTATAAATAATGCTTTAATCATATGAAATGACCTAGACACATGTCCCAACCTTATTGGTTGTGTCATGGCCGACCAAGACAGGCCATGGGTCAACTTGGGGACCCCATGGAGACATTTCGGTTGGGAAATGACATAAATAACTTTTTATTTAATGTAAAAGTAAAAATGACACAAACATTATATGTTTTACTAAAACAATTTTTAAGTGGGGTTATACAAGTCATCTTTTTTATTATAAATATTAATTGGAAAGCTAAAAAGATTTCCTTCATCATAGTAGTTTTTGTATAATTTTTAGACATTAAATAAGTTAAATTATTTATGACATAATAATGATGCAGCGATGACATCATTATTTGACGATTTAAATAAAATGGAAAGACAATGTAAAATCTATGAACTAAACATGTCCAAAACTTATTGTATGAGTGTATTTCGAAGACTTATCTCCTTATCCACGAATTATAACAATGTGGGACCTTTTTAAACCGAAACACATTTTCAAATAATGTAATATTTCTTTACTTTCCAAAAGTGCCCCTCCTCTCCTCTTATAAAAGGCCCCCACCTCTACCTCATTTCACACACTCCTCAAGCCTTTGGCTCTGCCAAAACCTACCCATTTACTCTCTCCACATCCCTCTCCTCATCCTAGAGGATTCCCTTTGGGCAGAATCCTTTCAAAGGAAGCCTTTAGGCTGAAATCAAAAGGAGTTACACTTTTAAAGGTAATTCATTCTCTCATGTTCATTTGTTTTATTTTTCTTCTCCAACCCCCTAAACTCTTTTTATTTATTTATTTTGTAACAAAACCAGTATCTTCAATATACTAGGATGTTGTTATAAGATTTATTCGAGCTACACTCTCACACAACTACATCAAATGGTTAATGAACATACGGTTTCCGTGGATGGCGAAATTGTGCCTCCCGAAACGATGATTGTTCAATACTCATTTAACACCTTCAAAGGTGGCCATTATGATGTCACTATTTTTATATATGATATATAATATGTTTATGTTTTACTTATGATTCTGTATTTTTCATTTGTGTCTTACCTTTATGGCATCCATTATGGGTATACGCGATATCTTCATTTTAGGAAGTGCGGACTACCGGCCCCTCAAAGTGATGTGATTCGTTAATGCCATACGTGGGACGTATAAAGGATGGATTTAATGATATTATATATGATATTATACTGGAATTATAATACACCTTTATATCATTATTATTTCATTCTATAAAATACGAAATAGAAATGAAAGTAGCGTTCATGCGTACGTACGGCTTACCGTCTCCATGAACGGTGCATTTCATTTCTTACCTCTAAATGATTATGTGATTTTATAAATACATGTATATTTTGGATATATATGATATATATGATATCCAAATCAGGAATGTCATTTTTGGATATGAAGAACCTTTGACCACACGAACAACATGTAATTGTAAGAATTCCACTTTCGACTTAAGAACCAAATATCGACA
Source organism: Viscum album (assembly GCA_963277665.1). Lineage (NCBI taxonomy): Eukaryota > Viridiplantae > Streptophyta > Magnoliopsida > Santalales > Viscaceae > Viscum > Viscum album. Next base: position 1,515,120,704 of record OY728131.1, read on the forward strand.
AAACAAACATGATTAACTTAAATGATTAAATAATGTTTATAACATGGTAATAAGTGATATAAAATGAATAATTAACTTTAAAAATGTTCTTAAGGAAGTATAAATTAACTCAAGTTTATTATTCAGGAGATTACAGAATGATCGAGTCAAGTCAGACCCGAGGTAAGGGATCCTACAACTCTCTTTCTTTTTAAGTACACTCTTTTATGTCATTTCTTTTAAGCTCATATTTCTTATGATTGGGATCTTCATTGATATTACTACTACTGTAATTTTTATGTTCATGTGATGAGAGACCCTATTCTCTCTCATAAATCCATTTTGGAAGTTTTGAGTGGCGCCGTTAGGCTGCCGAACTTTCGTAAGAGATCTAACCTCTCTCTTTCTTTTTAAGTACTCTCCTTTATGTAACTTCTTATAAACTCCTCCTTGCAATGTTGGGGGATTTTATTTTATATTACAATTGCTGTAAATTCTATTGTAATATGATGGGATTCTCTATTTGATCACATCAATCCATATTCGGAAGTTTTATGTGGCGCCGTTAGGCTGCCGAGTTTTCGTAAGGGATTTTTCATCTCACTTTTATTCCCGTGAGATTTATGCTACATTTGCCACAAATTCCATTGAGTGGTGTATGTACTGCCCATTATTCTACTATTTGTGTAATATACTTTCATTTATGAGTATTTACATCAATGATCTATTGTCCTTATTTCATGGGGTGTATGTTTTGAAAGATACCCAAGTCGGTAAGGGAACCTTTCACCCTCCTCTTTTTTTATAAGACTTCTTTTGTTGGGTCTTTTAATTTACATATTGTTATGTTGGGATATGTTCTCATATATCCTTATTGATGTAAATTTTATGTCCAAGTGATGAGATTCTCTTTTTATCTCTCATCAACTCATTTTGATGTGATGCCGTTAGGCTGTCAAGGGAACTTTTTAACCCAATTTCGATTTCTTTGGGTTCAACAAGTAGTCATTGAATATATCATCCATTGAATATGTGTGAATGACCTTTTATTGTTTTACACTTAATATCCACTTATATTGGGTGTATTTATATTTGTCACACATATTTTTGAGATTGATTTGTCCTTAATATAAGGATACCTTCTTTATAAGGGATTTCGTCACATTTGACATTTCTATCGAGGGTTCATTGTTGTTATGCACCAATTCACTCTTATATGGTGTATATACTGTCCTTTGGAGTATTATATCATGAATCCTTTTATTCTCATGATATTATAAAGTTCTGACTAAATACTATTCCTCGATTATTTTATTCAAGTGTCTCTAATTTTGGTAAAACCCCTTTAACCAAAATATCGTCTTAAATGTTTTAATTATTTGTTCTTATTAATATCCATGTTTTCAAAATGGTTTTTAAGGATTTATTTATATGGATATTAATGGTTTAAAATGTTAAAAGATTCAAGGTGGTATGGGACACTTTGATTCAAAAATATCTTTATTAAATGTTTTAAATGGTTTTGGAAATGGTTTCTTTTTGAATGGATTCATTATTTCAATATCCTAAAAAGTTATATTGTGATTGAAATGTGGAAATGTTATGTTTCCTTTATTCATGTTTATGTGATACGATTATGTTATGGTTCTTGGGAATTGTTATGAAGAATGGGTGGTTCCGTGATAAACTAAGGGCGGGTGAGCCCGATATAGCTCTCCAATGCATTGGGTAACGCGAAGGAGTGAAACGTTAAGGTTTCTCCGAAGAGATTTAGGGAGTATACTGTGATGGGTATTCCAAACGTAACCAAGAGGGTTACTCCCTACGTAAGAATTCTATGAATGCCTCAAGTTACCTTTATGTCTTATGTTTTCTATGATTTATTCATGATTTGATATGCCTATGTTTTATGGGTAAAGTATGATTTCATTCTTATGTATATATGAACTCTTGTTTCCTTTCCATATTTTTATAACCCTTACTGAGCTTTTTATGCTCATCCCAAGTATTTGAAATGTTTTTCACAGGTCAAGGGAAAGGTACATGATGTGATGATAGTGTCAAGGATGTGTCAAGAAAGAATCCGTGTTTTATTTTAAATAAGTTTCTGTTGATGGGACGAATGAATATTGTCTTTTATGTAACCACTTTGTTTAAATGTGGAATGTAATGCAAGTTTCATGATCTAATTCTCTAAAACTCTAAACCTGAAAAGATCCTCAATGTGTAATCTTGTAATAACTCATGATTAAGTAAGGTTTAAGGCTGGGGCCTTATAATAAAAACATAAATGTATTCCTAGAACCTTCTTTTGCGTTGAATCAAATGATCCCTTAGATCATCACAGATTTATAGATTTCTTGTTGTTAACATTCTCCAAATGACATTCTCTATCACTCTATATCAGAACATGATGGGTTTTTCCTCTTCCATATGCATGTTTTCCTACATAGAAACCTCATAGGTGGTATTTCTGGTAACCTTCTTACCTATATTCTTTATTTTAAAATAGAGGACTCGTTAATCAATTATTTGATTTGGGATTTCAAACAAGATATTTTGAAATGTGCGACCCCATGTTTTTAATAAAGAGTATAAATTGATAGGACACAATTTATTTATGTAGGTGATAATGTAACACCCCAATCTTCCACGACACACTTCCTTTTTAAAAAATTCATTAGTGTGCGATGTATGCAACACCGAATTCAAGAGCACCAAGACCAATGAAACTAGGTTTTTAAAAAGCAGTTATGAATACTATTATCCAGATTCTTAATTTTATATATACCCTATAATTTTAAAATTTATCTTTTGTTTTTCTTATACATAATATAAGGACAAAATCAGTTGTTCCAATAAAATAAGTGTTTTTAAAACAATGCAGTTTTCTACCTTCTAATGTATAACTGATTTTGAATCCAATATTTGACACTTTTATATATTCAATTTTATGAAATTATATTTTTCATTAGTAGTGGGATAGGGAAATGTAGTCTGGATAAATTTTTGGTACTTTTCTAATAACTTTCATATTTTGATGAAAAGGGAAAATACTAAATTTTAATTTAGAACAAATTTTTTAATGAAAGTAATTTATACAATTGAACTAAAAATACTAGTTGTTTTAATGTATAATTAGATTATATTTTAATCATTTAATATAATATAAGTCATTGTAATAAATTTTACCACTAAATTGGACAAAAAAACATATCAATCTTTTGACATTTTTAACTCCTTAAAAACCTGCAATTTGGTTTTGACAACGAGAATTAATTTTAAATTAATTACTACAACTAATGTGTTTTGAATTTTAAAAAATATATTCCATAATTGAATTAAGAGGGTCCTAAATGTGCAAATAGGTAACTTTTTTTTGGGACATTATTTATAGGAACATCAGTAAATATTTTTATTTACCATGGTTAAATGGTAAATCAGTTAGATAAGGGTAACAAAAATAATATTATAATAACATAAAACTTCCCAAACCCATGTCATAATCCTACTGGATGAGATTTATTTGACTATGAGATTCATTATTCCGAGTTTTTGGGATTTGGGGACCAATTGGGTGTGATAATGACATCTTATAAAAAATTAATTTAAAGTAATGAAAATTATAACATAAACTTATATCTTTTACTAAATAGATTTTAATATAAGGTTATATAACAAATATATATATATATATATCTATAAAAATTCATTATAAGTTTAATAATATTTCCAACATCAATGTATTTTATTATAAATTTTTATACATTAGATAAATATATTTATTTATGACATAATAATGATGAATGGATTACCTCATTAATGAAAGAATCAAATAATTGAATTTATATATATTAAAATAAATATAATTTGAACAATTTTATTCCATAAAAGAATTATATGTATTTAATTTACATATTAGGGATTATTTTATTCATTTGTTTATATCTAATCAATTTGTTATGACTTTAAAAAAAATCACTTTCTAAATAGTGTCAAATTTGATATAAATGTATTTTTAAAACAAATATTAATTTATTAAACGATATAAAAATCCTAAAAATATAATGTTCGGCCAAACAAAATGGATAGTGATAAAAATTTCATAAGTGTCCCACTTTAGGTTCTCTTGGAATTTTATTGTAAGTATATTAACCATATTGTATAAAAACCGAAGATGACATTGTAAGAGTTAACTTATTTTACAAAGGGCCAACACTAAAAGATAATGTTAATTTTATGACCAAAAAATTTCTAAAACCTATTGATTTAGATTATTTCTACCCATAATCATCTTATCCTTGAATTAAATCAATTTTTTCCAATCAAAATCATTAAATAAATTTATGATAAATTAATATTTCAAGATTTTCTTAAAGTGCCCCTCATTTTTCTTATAAAACGGAACAAACCATTATTTTTAATTCTCAACTCCAATGCCCTTTTTCTTGGAAAAACCCTACCCAAATATCCTCCAAACATCCATAATTTCATATTAGAAGAAAAAAATTGGGATGAAATCTATCTTAAGGAGTAATTTTGTGCAAATCAAAAGGAGACACCCGAAGAAGAGGTAATTGTTTTATCCCATCTTTCAAAGTAAATTTATTCTTCTACTTCCTCTTAATTAGTTTTAACAATAATAAAATAATAACTCTAGAATATAATATATGAAAAGTCATTGATATGAATATAGGACAGCCATATTCCTCTTTTTACCCATCATATGAAAAACAACACCCCAATGCATGCGTATGCACGACTTACCGTCTCCACACTGTGGTGTAAATTGTTTTTCGTATTCGCTTTATTTTTATGGGTACAATGATGAATATAAAGGATTTAAATAATAAATATAAAATGATTTTTATTTTGTAAAATTCATAATCAATCTATTTCCAAACCATTTTATCATTAAAGGAACGATATCGTCGCTCGTGCGAACGTACGACCACCCGTCTGTACAACATGTTGAGATTCATTCTCCACTTTAACCATCCAACAATGATTCCAAAATATATATAATTCATAGTTATTAAATATATGAAATAATAATTATACACTAATGATATATATATATATATGTATGAACATATATGTCAATCACTTCAATCCATTCGAAACGATAAATAAACTGAAACAACATTTATCCGTACGTACGGTCTACCATCTCCATGAATGGTGTATTACATTTAATATATCTATCAATTATATATATTTATATTTTGAATAAATATTATATATAAATTATATTATATATTATTTTATTAAGTAAGTCACGATCTAAGTAATATGATCAAGAATAATAAGTCAAAACACGTATGATAGGCAAAGCGATATTACCCGAAATGTTGTATTAACTTGGAATTTTTAATAAATAGGTAATATAAAGTCATAAAATAATACTATATGACCTAATAAATTATATTATGATAATTATATATGTTGATAATTTGTTTAAAAACCTTATATAAGAGTTTCAGAGTCGTACAAAGAGTATGAGACTTAAGAAAAGGGTTAATTCCTCAATCTCAATTGTATATGAGATTGTAGATGTATAAGTATCTAGGAGGACATACATATCATCCATTTAAATGTTTTATAAAAATGTTTTCAAAAGAAAAATCTTAAGGTTTTATTGATGGAAATATTTAACTATATCATCATTTTAAATGTTTGAAGGATTTTTTTCTAAATCTATTAAAATAATTTCCATGTTTTCAAAATGATATTATAGATTTAATTAGATGGAAATGATTATCCTAAAGTGTTAAATCCATTAAAAAGTTTCAAAGTGGTATGGAACAGTTTGATTAAAATATATATTTTAAATTACTTACTTTATAAATGGTGTGACTTTTAAATTATTTTATGAAAAAGGGATGTTTCTCTCGAAGTGTTTAACTGATCATTTTCAATTATGTCAACATACTTTATGGGATATTATTCTTTACTGAGTATGATTTCTTATAATAAAATATTCAATTCTATATTGAATTATTTATGAAATTTTTGACTGTGTATGTGCTATTTTTATTCCATTTATGGGTTATGGTTAATGTATTGAAATTTTGTATGCTAGTTTTAATTTCAATGTTTATGTTTGTTTCAAAATTCTCATATAAGTAATGTATTGTACTTAGTAAGTCATTGGAATGGCCCCCTATTGCCCCAATATGAATCAGTAGGTCTAATGAGACAAACTAGTGTCTTGTCATAAGGCCTCGATAGAATATTTGTGACTAGTCATGGCACAACGCCTTGATGTAGTTGTTATTATGTCCAACATTATGCATTCCATGGTTATGAAATTATATATTACATGTGATTTACATGCAATAATAATGATATTCATGAAAATTTATCATTTTTAAAATATAATATATACCATTTTCAATAATTCACTTTTAGTCAGGTGAATATGATAACATCATTTGTGTACATATGGACTACCACCTTCAAAAAGGGTTGTGACTCTATTTTCATCACCACACCACATATATGATATATGTAGTTAAAAAATATTATATTAATTGTATTATTATCATTAAATAATGGTAAAATATTACTTTTCTCCTTTCCATAATGTTTAGTTGAGAATAGAAACATTACTCATGTGTACACACAACCTACCATCTCCAGGATCGTAAAACACTTGATTTTTCATAATCATCATTCATTATTAGATTTAAATGTATAATATATATAAAAATATTTAATATTTCCATTATTTTAAATTTTGACGTTAAATAACTATATAATATTTATAAGAACCAAATCTTCTTAGATGAAATATTGATGAGAAAACAACTGAATTAACGTCTGAAATAATGCAAATAATGAAATATTACCAATGAACATGTAAAAGAAAATTATAAAAGGATAATATATGATATTATAAATATTAATATGGTTCTTTATTAAGTTAATAACATGATCAAAATCACTATAAAATAAGTTGATGAACATTCAACCAAAATGGATCACAAGGAATGTGATTTCTTAAATCAATTTCCACTCATTGGGTTAAACTTGTAGTTCATAGATTAAGTCATGGTAAGATTAAATGAAAAATGGATTCTGATTATATTATTCTATATTTAATCTTTTTATTTATATTTACATCAGATACACCAAATTTATTCATTTATTAATTTTGACATCATTTTTACATAATTTTAAGGGTTTATTTCACAATCTTATTCGAATAGATATTGTTTATTCTTTAATATTAGTTAAAGGAAATTTCATGAAAATTTCATAATAAAACAATTAAATTTTACTATCTTCTGGTTATTAATGGTATTTTCAGGTAATAGTTTAAATTTACCACTCTTTGGTACATAAAGTATTTTATAAATTTTTTTTAACAAAATATGACTTTATTTTTCTCTTTAGATAGAAATATATTTTCTTCCATAACATTGTTTTCATAAAATGTTTTTGAAAATGAATGAAATTTTTAAAAATGATTTATCATATGTATTTTCACATATTTTTACCCTTTAAAAACGTTTTTCAATGTAATTTTCATTGATTTCAAAATAAGTCCTGTTTAGATTTTATTTTAAATGTGAAAGGAATCTTGGTGTCATATTCTGAATAAGGAACTTTAGAGACCTTTTTATAGTGAAAAAGAAATGTTCATTTTAATTTTTAATAAATGTATATAATTACCCTCTATAATTAACATCATTTATTTGCTGATTCATTTTCAAAATTATGAGGTTATTTTTAATGAAATGGATTTTCAAAATGAATTCCAATGAATAGGATGTTCATAATATTTTTCAAAATGTAAAGGTTCTTTTCCTCACGAATGATTTTAAACATTTTTTTAGCAACTTTTTACTCATAAATAACTAACAACATTAATTCTTGATCTAATGGGAATATGTCGATCCCATTCGTATTCTTCTTCTAGAAGGTTTATGATTTTTTTGACCACAGATAATATTGAAATTCACTTCCTTGTTTATTTTTTTTACTCTAGCTTTTCCATTAAATATCACATTCCCATGATTAGTAGACATTAAATATCACCTAAATATCCATATTATATGTCACAGATATTTTTAATTCGAAAACAATATACCATTTTTAATTAAAGTTTTTACTTTTATAGTTATTTGATAAACTTAGGAAGTATTTATAGATATGTATCCTTTACACAATAGAGATATTTTATAAGGAAAATTTTTTATGAATTACATTGGTTATGCAGTATATGAGTATTGATTTGGACTTGAAACATATAGGTTGGTAAATATTTAATGAAAGAACATCAATGCATTGGTAGCCTCATGACACAAAATCAGTTGACCACAACCCTTCCCCTTCATGACCAAGTATTTTTAAACTATATGTAGCATAGAAATTGACAATATTTTTATTGTTAATAGTCTTGACACAAATCAAATGAGTTCTTACCCAGACTTTTTCAAGCCATCTTGTTGATCGATCTTGATGGTAAATATATCATGTTCTTAGAAAACATGGCATCTAATAATTAAGCGTTTCCTTCATTTAGAATTAAATTATTATTATCCACGATATTTTTACTAAATTATAATCAATGAAAGCATTTATTTCACATATGATTGATTAATTGGATTTTTTTCAGATATTTATCTTTCTATATTTATTTTCCTTAGATTACCATGATAGTTATGTTATTCAAATAGAATGGGTGTTCAGTTAGTTTCCATCCCTTGTTTATTATTCTTATTGATTCCTAATAAATTACACTGTACAGAACGCTTAATAATAAGTTTAGATAAAAATTATTTTGTTTTATTTCCATGGGATTCCATGAACTTTTCTAAGAATGATATGTAGTGATATGATATATGGAATAAAATTATACTAGAAAGAAAAAAATATGTTGCAATTTTTGCATAAAAATGTAATGTAAAACTCATATATGTATCTAGATTAGTAAGAATTATAAACTATTTGATCCTTAGAGATGTGATTCATTGTATGTTATATTAATTTAATTGTAGAAGGAACTGTCTCTAGACTTTAAGGTTTGGGGTTTCTATATTATTATTCATGTAAGAACACCAAAATATATCATCTAGATCATGTGATAGCATCTGAGCATGTAATCTAGATCACACAAAGTTATCTGGATAGGTTATCCAAGTCACATTAAGTTCTTTTAACTTTTTGTTCAATACAAAAAAATTTTGTGTAAATTTAATCCAGATCTTTTAGTATCCCCCCGACATGACAACAATGATCATACAACACCCTTGTATGTGTCTGTATTAATCACATGACGAATCCCTATACATGTTATATAGACCATTCGATTTCCTCAGGAAAGCCCACAAGACAACCAAGTAATGTCTATAAATCCTCAAAAATGTCATGTAGGAAACTTTTACATGTCTTATATTCTCTCATGAAATGTTAATAAGGAGATTCGATCGTGTTTGGTAGACACTCCAAACAGAAAATGTAAGTACCCCCAAACAGGTCAGCGCTATCCAGTATTAGTATTTGGGCATGTGCCCTCAAACAACATGGACCTCAAACTACGAGTCTTTGGTTTGGAATTACCCTTTCATATGTGAAGTATTTATAATGTGTTAGGAATAGATATTCATGAAATCTTATGGGTATTATGGGATCTTCATTCAATCCATACATGCCCAGCTTACCACTTGTCGACCATAGTGATCTATGTACCTCCATATCTCATACACTATAACTTGTGAGACTTATACCCTAATATTATTTTATCATTATTCATCAACCATCACTGAATTGGGGAGATAATGGAACTATGTAGACTCTAATTCTTTATATATATAGGATATATATGATGCTTTCCTAAGGTACGACCTCTATATCGAACACCCCATTAGGTCCACCCCAGTGAATGAGTCCCATATCCAAATTTTTGTAAATTGTATTGTTCAAATAAATCTCCTCTATATGTGTTTGGGTGACTAAAAAAATAACTAATCTCTTTCTAAAAAGTTGTTTAAGTGTTTTAGAATGTATTCATCTTATGTTTAATGCTCAAGTATTTATCTTAAACAAGCATATTATCTTAGAAAGTATATGGAATATCGTTAGTTAGTCAAAAAAATAAATGAAAACATAAGAATTTATCTTAATAGGACTTTTATTAGCTATAATAATTTAACGAAATTTGAATGACTCATCTATAAAACTTTATATTACGACTATAAAATTATGTTACGACTCACGAAAAATAGATTATCTTATGAAGAAAAACCGCATGGTCTTAAAGAATAGATATCCAATAATGAATGATTTGATTGGAACATATCCATTGAAGATATGATAGTACATAATTCCATGATTATCTTTGCCAATATCATGAAAATTACTTTTAGAGATTTTGAGTACATTAAGAAAAGATTATCGATATAAGGAAAGATTGGTCCGCTCAAGACATTCCATAAATAGGAAATTTCAAAGAGAGTTAAATTTTTTGAAATTTAAGTCACAAAAGTAATTCCATATTTTTAATAAATGGATACACAAACTCCTTATCATATCTCATCATGATCATAGAGTATGTCATCCCTTTCATCAGTTCAAATCAGAATATATAAGTAACTTTTGGAAAAAACTAAAAACAATTAATGTGTGGGTGGAATAATGAATGTGAAGAGAACAAATAAAGGTTACCCCTATATAACAATAATGATATGTACATATTGAAAATAATTTTCTCATTTTCTAATTTTATCTTCTTAATTAGATACATTGATGATCACCACATTCTACGCTTCAATATTATAGTTTTCTTAGGATGAATCTTCATCTACAGTAATTGCTGCTTGCAACTGTGTTTGTAAAACCATTCTATAATCATGTGTCTTGTCTACTATATTTTCACTCTATTTAAGAGTTTTGTTAAGAACAAGTATATATCTTGTAAAGGGAGAGCCTGGATGAAATATCTTTCTCCATTGAATTATGTGAAAGATTTTTATACTCAGCTAGAAGCCCCCTGTAATAGGTCTGTTTAGTGAAAAGCACCATGCTCGTGGAGTGGAGAGTTGGTGGAGTGGAATTGTGGATTTATATTCCACAAACCACTATAAAAATCAATGTTGATTTTCCTTTTATAATGTTTTACATTTTTCTATATATACAAATAATAAATAAAATTGTATTTGAAAACATTGAAGAGGTTGGTCTATACATTATAGAATCTTTTCAGAACTCAATTCCCCCTACCAAGTTATTAATTAAGTCATTATCTAAGACACCAATTTTTATCATAGAAACTTACATTTGAGTTCACATATATCAAAAGTTAATTTAAAATGTTATATTTTTAAATGGATTCTATGACTGATAACTGAGAATGATTTTTGTTGGTTAGAGCTCCATACTTCAATTGTGAAATTGATTGTTGCTGGAAAGCATGAATGGTCATTTATTTTAAGAATATTGGTTTGAATGTATATCTCAATGTATTCAAGACCTATGAAATTTATAAGACAGAACCTGAAACAAGGGGTGATGTAGAGGAATCAATCTATAATCTAAATTTCAAAGCTATGAATGCTATCATTCAAGTTTTAAGAGTGGCTGAGTTTAACTGAGTCTCTCAATATCAAACAGTGCATGAAATTTGGACTACTATAACTGTAGCATATAAAGGTACTGATAAGGTGTAATCTCATATATATAGTTCAATCAATATTATTTTCTATACATTTAAAATAGATTAAGTAGAAATTATTACTCAAATAAATGGAAGGATCAATAAGAGCGTGAATAAAATTTCCACTCTTGGAACACATATCACTAAAAATGAACAAGATTTTAAATTTCTAGAGTATTACCACCAATGTGGAGTATAATATTTCATGATATCAGACAATATAAGGACCTAAAATATTTTAGGATAAAATATCTAATTATAACTCTTATGATTTATGTAGCCGAGATGGAAATTGAATATGTGGATATAGAAATAATCAAAAAGGAAAATTTTACCTTAAAATAATCTACATCAAAACATGATAGAAAAATTGGAAGTGAACATATTTTTGAAGAATATAAAGATGAATACATCTCATTAAAAGAATAATCCAATGAATGGATTTCCCTATTTTCAAAAAAAATTAAAATGTTATATAATAAGGGTCAAGGATTCAAAGGAACCTTTAAGAATTTAATCATAGACCCAAATCCAAAGAGTTGAGATATTAGGATGGAAAAAACCTAGGACAAAAAAATAATGACTATATGAGAATACAAAAAAGAATACAAAAATTAAATTTATCAAGAATAGTAGATATAGAAAATCAAAGAAATCCATGAAGGATATTTGGATTTATTTTGAATATTCTAGCGAGTGTATATCATAAAAAGAGAAGTTGAAACTAAAAATCAATAAGAAAACATATGCTTTATGAAAAAAATAATGTGCATTGTTAATATTCATATTAGTATGAACATAATATAAGAAATGAAGATTTTTCTTACAATGAATTAAATGAGTACTGTACCATTTTTTAAATTAAGTATGAAATCATGAAAAATAAAAATAATTCACTTCAAAATTATTATAATAAAATAATTGGTGAAAAAAATCTGAACAATCCAATTTTAAAACTAAAGGACTAGCTGAAAATATCTATGATTTTAAATGCAGAACAATTCAGAATAATTTATGATTTACAAAAATATGTTAAAAATTTTAATGATTCAACAAGGGTTTTTGTAAAATAATAAGACTTTTGAAACAAAATTGTTGGCCAAAATCAATTTAAAAAAGAAAAAGTTAGAATTGGAAGAAAAGGAGAAACAAATATAAATAAAAAAAAGCATTTTTTCCTTTTCAAAAAAATAATTATCTTCATAATTTTACTTATTTTTATTATAGTGAAACCAGTAATTATGAAAAATATGGTGTTTAGAAATTACTCAAATTAGTGGAATTAAAAATGTTTTTATTCCAAAATATTTTTAAATATTTTTTAGTTTTCTATAAAAATAAGAATGTATGGATGACTAAAGCATTTATTTCTAACATATCTGGACTCAAAATAAATTTGGTAGAAAATAATTATCTTTTGAGATTTTTCATTGTAAGAAACATGACATACGAACATAAATGCAAAATAGTTAATGGAAAGTGGATATTCAAGACATATGAGTGGATATTATTCTGATTTTCATTATTTATCAATAATTAATGGAGAATATATCACATTAGGAGATAATGAAAAATGAGAAACAACTAGAAATAGATCGATTGGAAATCCAAAATATATCCTTATTAAAAAGTAAAATCTATTGAAAGATTAATGCACAACCTTTAAGTATTCCTCAACATTTTAATAATGGATATTATGTTAATTTTTAGATAATTACTGTTCAGTTTTTAAAGAAAACATATCCAATATAAAGCACCCAGAACAAAAAATGTTTACACGTTAGACCTCAATTCGTTTTGTAAAGAGAATATATATTATTTAAATGATAAAATAGATGAATCATGGATTTGGCATAGAAGGCTTGGATACTATATTGACCATTCTATAAAAAAATTTCTATACAACATTTGATTTTGTACTTTCTTGATCGTAGATTGAATAAAATGAAATTATGTGATGCATGATAAATTGGAAAGCAACATTATTCATATTTAAAATTGATTAAAAAGGTTGCTACTTATAGATCTATTGAGCTTATACACATGGATTTTTTTGGTCCATCTTTAAATGAAAGTCACTCAGGTAAGTCCATTCTTATTTATTAGTTGATTATTTTTCATAATTTACATGTTTTTATTTTTTTTGACTTAAACGTGAATATTATTCTATATTTATTAATGTTTTTAAAATTGTGAAAAAGGAAATTTTTAAAAATTGTATCTTTAAGAAGTGACCATGGATAAGAGTTTGAGAATTATGAATTTATTCATAATTCTATAGGAAAGTAATTAAACACACATTATCTTCCCCTAAGACACCTCAAGGAAACGACGTTGTTGAAAGGAGAAATTTGACTTTGAATGAAATTTATAGGACTATCTTATATGAATATAACATGCCCAAACATTTTTGGGATAAAGATGTTTATATATCTTGTTATATCATTAACATAATATTGATAAGACCTATTTTTAAGAAAACAACCTATATATTGTGGAGTAATATAAAACCAATGGTAGGATTCTTAAAAGTTAGTTGATGAAAGTTTTACATCTAAAACACCTAGGATAATCTTGTAATGTTTGATCCAAAGCCTGATGAAGGTATCTTCCAAGGTTACTCTATAACCTCCAAATATTATAATGTTTTCAATAAAAGTTCAAGGATTTTTTATAGAATTTTCACAAGTAAAATTTGAAGAAATATATCCCTTCAGTCAAAATATTAATTCCAATTGATGATCAGAATGATTCATTCGATGATATGAGACCTAAAACTTTTATTCATGAGAATAAGTATGATGGATTGTAATTTTTTTACCTTAAACCAAATCAAATGAGGCAAGAAACTAGACAACTAGAAAGTGTGTTTCATAGAACACCTAGAAACAGAATAGACCATCATCTAGAAACAAATATTTGATACCTAGTTGAAGAAGTAAAAACTAGAAGAAATGTATAAAACATAGTATAATTATATGAGTTTTTATCAAAATTAGAATAAAACTATATATATGAATCCTTATTTGATGAAATTTTGATTTTAAAAAAGTTATAAGAAGTATACTAGTTTAAATGAAATATTGTGTTGAAATTAGTTACAAGTCTCACGAGCAATGAGGTAATTATACCAAAAATAAATTTTTAAAAATAAGTAACATGACCACGGTGTGATAACTGGAAATAATTATAGATTGGTTTCCAAAGGATATAATAAATATGAAAGAATATATTATGAAAAACCATTTTCACCCATATCTAGATTTGTATCCGTTAGAATTATTCTCACATATTCATCTATATGAATTTTAAATTTTATTATATGGACGTAAAATATTAATTTTTAAATGAATTTTTAATGGAGGTTGTTTACATAAAATAGTGTCAAGATTTTGAAGATCCTCATTTTCAAACTTTTTTGAACATACTAAAGCTCTATATGGACTTAAACAATCTCCAATGACATGGTATGAATGATTATGATATTTTCTTCAATGAAATAGTTTTCTAGTAGGAACAAAAAATCCCACCCCCATTAAGAAAACATGTTTTTTTCAAATATTTTACCAGAAATAGTATATGTAGAGAATGTTTTTTTAATTTTACAAAACAAAATATTTTTTGTGATTTTTAAGAACTTGTGAAAAAGTAATTTAACATCAGCATTATGGGAAAGATAATCTATTTTCTAGGATTTTTATTTTATCGAAAGGATTTTAGAATTATTTTAAATCATGGGAAATACATATATTATTTTCTTATAATGTTTTTACTTGATAAAGGTAATACCTATTAAACAACAATGAGGCCTTATTCGAAACATTATTTGGATAAAATTGGAAAACCCGTTAACAAAATTCTTAGAGAGAACTAATTATAATTTACTTTACCTTAGTACAAGTAGAATCTACAATATGTCTTCAGTATGTCTTTGTGAATGATTTTTATCTAATCTAAAAGAATATAATTTAAATGATGAAAAAAATATTTTTATGATATTTAAATCGATTCATAAGTATTTATCATCAATTTTAAAAAATATCAGATTTTAATTTAATTTCATACACAGCTAACAATTTTTCTAGATGTATATTAAATAGAAAAATCACCTCAAGAAGCTATTTTATAAAAATCATCTCACTAGTATGAGATAAGAAAAATATTTTATGATGAAGAAGAATCTCTCAATTTTAGAAGGTATGTTAAAATTAGTATTCCTTCAAACACTTAATTTGTTGACAATGAAAGAACACATCTTGTTTCTACATCTCCACATGTTCTACGTACAAATGAATGGAAAAAGATAGCAATCAATCGAATGTTTTCCATTCATTAGAACAATAATATATCTATAAATACAATGATGTATCCTTTTCCCCTATCAATATCATGTAATGAAATGAATGGATGAAGAAAGACCCATAAAAAATGTTGCAAGCGTCACACCATGTGGATGAGGTAAAAAATGATACAGAAAATGAACCCATTTATTAAAAGAGTAAAAAATCCAATTGGGGAAGATATTCCAAAATTTCTAAAGGTACTCTAAAAAAAGTTGTATCAGATTTTGAAATACCCTTTTCTATGTTATCCTATGATTATTAGTTTCTAAAAGATCATGTTTCTGAAGTAAAAAAATTAAGAAATAACCCCTTGTGAATAGATTTCCACTATGGATGACGTTAATGAAATCAATATTTTGGTTCAATATTATTAACAAAAATTCTCATATTTACCTACTACTGGAATATTTTTTTGTTCTGATGTTCTGTCAAGACTCATAGAACTATCAAAAGATGTTGAATCCATCAATTAATCTTTTGATTCACTTCGGTTTTAAATTTATTGAAATGTATGTATGTCTCTGTTTTATGAAATATTATTTTGGTCAAGTTGGATTTTTTTAGTTATGATAAAATATGATGTAGTAAGTGTTTATAAATCATCATAAGACTGAAGATCTATGATTAGTAAATGGATTTTAGAATATTAGGAGTGCTATTTGAAAGGGAGGGGTGAAAAATGTTTCATCGGTAACCTTCTAGGAACGAAAACTAGAGCCTTTTAGAATAATTGTTCCAAAATTGAGAAGAATATTGATGATCATCATGAAGTATTCATGAAAAACATCATGAAATGTTTCTCAGATTATGATGGTATGGATATTGATGCTTTTTCAGAATCCTCTGAAAGAGCTGAGTCATCAGAAGAAATAGAAATTATGTCTATCATGTCGATGTTTGATAATCAGTTGGATGTCTTAATGAACATGATCTATTCTTATGAAAATAAATCTAATATCCCTAACATTATTAGAATTTTCTCCCAAAGTATGTGGCATGGATGTACAATCATTCAAGACTTCTGAAAAAATTAATTAGTAAGGATAAGTGATGCATGTGTAGATATAATATTTTCGATTCATGGAAGAAGGCTTCCTGGACCCCAAATCACTAATTGTTACCAATATACCACATAATGAATAAAGGTATTCTTTTATTCGTTAGTGGATCAATCATGGGAACACCTATGGTTTGACATAGATAAATATTCATCATTCCCTAAAAATTTATTTCAACTACCCATTACACGTGTAGATAATTTTTACTAGGAGATAGCACCACTAGCTTAACACAACATTCAATCATCACTAGTAAAGGTTTCCCATGAAGATTATGATGGTTTTGGAGATTCCTCATTGATTTTAGAATATTTTTTTGGTACAACAGCTGATGCAACTCTATATTTGTATTCATTAGCTCAAAAACAACAACCATCATTCAAGAAACCACCTCCCAATAGTTGTTTAATGTGGAAATTTTGATGCTCATTCCATGATAAGTTTGTGAAATTATTTTCATGATGGTTGGGACTTTTTAAAAGATTTTAAATATGCCATTGTTTTTGTGAAATTTTGAAAATTTTCAACAAATTTTTTAACATATTCATTGATTTACATTAAATTTTTGTCTAGATGTTTCTAATATGCCATAATTGAATTTATCTTCTAATACTATTTATGTTACGTTTCTCTTCATTGTCTTTATTTTTAAAAATTTTATGTTTCTGAATTATAATTTAATTTAATTGTTTATGATATTTACTATTTATCATATTTTGTTATTTCAATTATACATTATGGACTACACTTTCGGAAAAAAAATATAATAATTAAATACTATATATGTGAAATATGAAATATTTTCCTTTTGAAACATGTTCTTGATATTAAAAAAGGGATAGAATAAATGAAAAATACAAAATTTCACATGTGTTACAAAATTAATTATAATATATAAATTAAGAAATATATGTTTAGGAATTTTTTTCATCACATGGGTTTTGAGATCATAAAATAGGTAGAAATTATTTCAATGTGTATTGTGTCAATAAATCTATTATTGATGTGTTTTCATGATTCAAAAAATCTAATCTTATTATAATAATTTTTTTATATGCTTCAGACATTAGTCATCTGATGATGTATGCTGAAGTATTTATATTATGTAAGAATATTTTTTATGATTCCTATGGAATTTCATTAGTTACTGAGAAATTGAAATTAAAATATTTGAATATATCTTATGATGATTTCTCTTAGCGAGAAAATTTGTCAAAAATATAATGCCTCATTAGTAACAATTTATCTTATGACTAGGAAATTATCTTATGAGTAACTAAAGATTTATTATATTATGAAAAAAATCCTTACCTTAGGGAGAAGATATATTATGATGAATGATATGATCGACCAATATACTTCAATGATATGATGGTACTAAATTCGATGATTATCCTTTCAAATATCATGATAATTATTTTCTTAACTTTTGAGTTCATCATAAAAATATTATCTATTTAAGGAAATATCTTTCCAATCAAGACTTTCCATGAATAGGAAATTTTAGTGAGCCAGTAAATTTATGACATTGGAATCGTAAAATAAATTCCATATTTATAATAAATGTATACATAAAATCCCTATCATATATCAATAATATCATCAAATAGATCATTATACCATTAGAATTATACCATTCTTATGTTCAAATCAATATATATAAGGAACAATTTTCAACAACTCAAAAAATATATGATATTGAAGAATGAATATGAAAATACTGAAATAAGGCTACCCATATCTAAAATTAATGATATGTATATATTGGAATTACTTTCACTAAGTTTTTAGATTATCTACTACATCAGTTGTTTTTAAAATCATCCTGATCTACTCTTGAATCTTTTTTTTCTTAGGAAAAATTATCCATTAGTGTCAATTACTTCTTTAAACTATCTTCCATAAACATTTTTCAAACCATGTATATTTGTTACTATATTTTCACTTTGTGTATGAATATGGATTATACCAAGGATAAGTCTTGTAATAGGCGATCTTTGATGAAATCTCATAGAGCATTGTATTATGTGAAAATTGTTGTACTCAGCTGGGATCCCCCAGTAAAAGGGATGTTTAGTGAAAATCACCAACCTTAGGGAGTAGAGAATTGGTGGAGTAGACTAGGGTATTTCCATTCCTCAAACCATTAAAAACCTATATGTTTCATTTCCATTCTTCATGTTTTACATTTCTGATGTATATACTCATAAGAATGAAAATTGGACATACATTCTTCTAATATGGTGGTCTATACATTAATTTTTTTTAAAACACAATTCACCATGCTCGTGAGTTATTCAATCATTCATTATCTTCGGAAACACATATGCCATGAGTTGATCACTTTATATTCCTTGTTTTTTTACATAGATCTTTAATCACTTGGGCTTATGGATTTGTAATGATTGTATCACAAGGATCCAAAAATTCCCCAACGATAGGGAAACCATAGTGTGTAATACTCGTTTAAGGGTATGATATGTCTACCCCATACATGGGCATCCAAATCAGTATAAATCTCGAATGAATTCCTATATTTCTATGCTCTGAGGCAATAACCCTCACATGTATTAATTATCTTTTACCACCCAATAGTAGGTCGAGGGAATATCCTAGTATGATGACATTGATTACTGTTATAAAAATGATAAATTGGATGCCTTCCAAAGGATTGAGCTCCATACTCACCACCTATGTGTCCATATATATGAAATTTTTGAATGACATTAAATTACGTGGATTTGACTAAAATGAACTGAATTTACTTTGATTCCAGTTATAAATAATATACATAGAAAACCACATTATAATTCAATCCCATCCCCAATTTGTCCCCTCTTAAATATATATAAGAGTAAATATATGACAATAATTTCTCCTAAAAGGGTATGATGAGCCTGTCCACCAAGACTCTTGAGCAATGTGAGTTCCTAATCATTATTATTCTTGAAACCAAAATTAGAATATTCCCTTGGAATGCTGGGCCAAATTCATTAATGATGTAGGATCCATTCGGTATTTCTATGGATAAAACCTATCGATTCCATTAACATAGAAACTATATCAATCCCCTCAAAATTAACTATAAGGAACGAATATCTGGAAAAATAATAAACATTATGTGAGTATCTCAAATAATCAAAATGATTGATTGAACTTGAATTGGACCAGATTGGTTTGTGACCCTTTTGAAAATGAAAATGGTATAAATGATGTAAAATACTTTAACAATAAAACATAACAAGGGTTCACATGAAATAGTAAATTATCTTCATGAAAACTCACCATTAATAAATTGGATGAACTGGAAATAAAAAAGGGAAATTATGTTACCTGTGCATAGCCGATTGATCACGTTTTACACTTATGAAGATACAATGATTGTTGACCCTGATCCTTGTTGGATTTTTGACTATAGAATATTCTATCACATAATTATTGACATGAGATAATTTCATCATCATGAAGGTGTTTTGGAACCTCAAATACAATAATAACCATGGCGGGTAACAAATGATACCTCACCCACATGATGCCTTTAGATTAAGTTGGTGAACATGACAGTTTGAAATACTACCAACATGTTCTAATCCCAACACTCAACATTACATGTGGAGGATTCCGAACATAGAACTTAATAAGTCTATCTCATTCAGGGAAATATACAATGAAGCGAGTGGTATATATCACTACCACTAATCACGGTAGAAGCTTATCCCTAAAGCATGGAAATCAACACCTTCCTTATATTAGGATGATAGATCATGTAGTTGACTATGGATACATCCATGTTAATGAGAATCCCATAAGTTAACCACTTAACTGCCATCACCAATATGATCCCACCAGTTCCCCTCAGTCACCTACTGAGTGCACCACTAAAAAAATTTCCACCCTGAACAATTATGTATCATTACTAATGAGGTTCCATAGGGATAGATAGAATGTTGTTAAACAAAAGTGCGATCATATGCCTTCATTAACTCATGAACCCTGTAGTCATATTCAAGTAGTGTCTACAGGTCATACTCATATCCCTACTCACTCAGATCAAGTCTTCAAACATATTTCTATACCATTCACGGGGAGGCACATATCCCTTACCCCATGCACGATTCCTATCATCATATTTTAATGGAATAATGAGGACATGACTGGGCTTATATGGCTTCTTTAATCAAAGAAAATTTCTAGTATATATTGTTGACCAATATTGTACAAGCCTACATTCATGAACACACATTGTTAAAGTGTCACTAAATTTCTAAAAACAATAAAATAGCTCCATCGGAATATTCCGAAAATGGTACTAATGTAAGTACATGCACATATCCATATCCTAACAGCTAGAGAAACCTGTCACCCTGATCAGTATGAATAAATGGATACTTCCGAGTAATAATACATTCTTTATCCCATCTAGGTGGATTATTAGTATACTATTATAACCGAAGAGGTAATAGACTAGGCTCATTTCCCAATTCCATCCAGGATAACTAGATTAGTTTGAAACATGCCTCAGGATAGGGCCAAATTCTTATTGAAAAATGCCAGCGTCATTCTCCAAAATCACAAGACTGGGATTATATTACAATTTTTTCGGGATATAACTAGCTCAGTTTGACACATGCCTCAGGGTAGGTGCATGTTCATGTAATGAATGGAAGGTGGAATAATCCAACGGAATATTAAAGGGATATTATCCCTAATAAAACCATGGATGTTCAGTATAAAAATGGTAATCAATTCAATGAGGGATCATATCCCTGCTAATGAAGCTAGTCGACATATTCAAACATCTAAAAAAATCCAGCATCATATATCAATCTCCACCAATGAATGACTATAGCATAATCCTTCACAGGATATACATGAAAATTATCATATCCCCCATCCAATTCCAGAGGTCAGTTGACATATTCTGATTGGGAGATTATATGGGAACCGGGCACATACCTTCACATAATTATAGATTGACTGGTATATTCTAGTAACAAACCAAATGCTAGTTCATATTAAGGAAAAAAATTCATAAGATCACCTACATACTCTATAATTTTCTAAATAGTGGTATCATATCCCATCAACATTAGAAGATTTTCATCATATATCGGAAACCATAATCCAGTAAGCTCATATAACTTCTCAAACCCAAAATGGCAGGCCAATATATTTTTTCCATGACATAGAATACAGATTATATCCCTAATATTCTCAATTACAGTGTCCTTAATTCTATATGAATCATATCCAAAAAAACTATAAGGTATTTTGAATCATCAACTATAGTATTAGGTTATCACTATCCTGATATCACTCCTCATGAGAGTGAGGAGATTAATGACAATGACTATTCTCTTAATGTCTGTCATATACAACCTCCCATATAAATCTATTTTTCATAAAAGTTTATCCTCCACTATCTGAAATGCCTACATATATAGAGGTTTTCAAAACCCATACACCTTCATATTGAGAGGTTGTATAATCACTATGGATAACCATATATAATTCCTTAACAACTATCATCAGTACATCACTGTGGACAGCAGGCGACAAAGCGAAGTAACATTTGTTCTCTAAGCAAGTGGAAGGATATAATTATGATTAATAAGTGGTTTAAATATATTTATAGAAAGATTTATCTAGAAACAACACCCCAACCATGTTTTATCCCATCACCACCTCTGACTATGTGATACAAAATATGATAGAGAAGGAACACCTGGCTTAGTTACACCATAACATTTAGTTGTCTCATCAAAGGTTAATGGATAAACACCATCCCAATCAAGGATTTGAGTGTAAATAGTAGATTGTAAATAAAATTTATAGGCAGCTAGAAATGGCTATGTTCTCCCTATCTAAGAACATAGGATTGGAAGAGAATGAAAAATGCCTACAAATTTTGTTTATTCATATCATAAAAACACTCAAATAAATGATTTCCAGATCCACGTAAAACATTTGTATCCAAGTATGGAAAAAATATGGATCATTGTACTTATCTATGTCCCTTTGATAAAAAATCATCCAATATAGGACACTCTATAATCATATATTTGTATGATAAATCAAAGGAATAGGTAATGAATTGTCCATGTGATTAATAAAGTGAGGTTCACCCACTACGAAGAAGTAATGATGCCAATACTGTAGTTATATGACTTTAGAAAGTCTCCAATGTTAGGTTTCTCAAAAACTAGGAAGTAATTTTTGACACTGATATTGAAGATGTTGACAACATGAATGCTTCACATAGAATTTTACTCTCATCATTGGTATCCAGTGAACTCAGATCATAAATGATCACCATTTCCCCAATTTAAACAAAAAAATCATAATAGTATATTCTATAGTATTTATCTAGGAGAAAACCTATACCATAGTGCCAGGGTGTATTTTTACCTCCACCTCAAACCGTCTGGTTATCAATCCTTGAGAGAATCTTTGAAATTTCTAGGGTTGTAGAAAAATAACCCCAGGCCATAGGGTTGGGGGAATTTTTTCTCAATTCTAAACACTAGATTTATCACACCCAAAGAGGATCCAGGAGAAATAAAAAGACGTTCATGATCAACCCCATCCCTCATGGATGGTGCAATTTATATCTCAATTCCCATTTTTGTAATTATGAGACACTATACTGTAATGATGAATTACTTAACAATAGGATCAAAAAGTTCCAATAGAAACCATGAATCACCCCAATCCCATTAGGTGGAGGAAAATTTTATCATTATCATTACACTAAAATGAATTAGTCTTATCTAATATGGGAGGTAAATATAGATGGATGGAATCCAATATTTTCTTACCTCAATGAGACATACCTGGGCTATATAGGACCCGTTTGATGATCATAACATGATACTTCTTTTATGGTAACTATTCATAGTACAATATAATAGAAACATATAGAAAAATAAATCATACCCCACACGATTCCTAAAAAATAATGGTTCAATATGGCTATTGTAATAGAGATAACCAAGATGAAAACCTCAAAGGTAGACTAAGAAGGGATGAATCATCATATTACATAGAGATTAATGAGATAACTATCATTTCTCCATACAGCTTAGTTAATGCCATCACTATCATCACAATAGATAATATAGAACATGAAATCAATTTGTATGGAGATAGTGCAGAAATATTACCTTGAGAGGTAGGTAATTTGGACGCACAAAACAAGGCTTCAAATACCTATAATTATAGAAGGAGCTATAACATATCACCTAATAGTGATGAATTTCAACCTCCTTAGTCAAAATCAATTGTGGATAAAGTTAATGGTGTGGATACATCACACTCACCTCTTAGAGGTTCATAAATTCCCTCTATAGAGGATTTTATGGAACAATATGATAATAGGATATAGAATCTCAAAATTACATACAAATAACTACTATCAGGAAACAATACCACTAGATATTAGCTTGAAATATTAGTGAATATAACTCCTCTTTTACATGTGGAGATAAAAAATCTACATACAAGAGACTACTTCTATTACCCTCAAGACATTAGCAGTGGATGTTCAGGAACCATGGAAGGAACCGAATCATCTGGAGCCTCCCATAAAGTGAAAATAGGACAAAAAAATTATCCCTTTAATAGGTGGGAAAAAATTTAGTGTTCCCATTATTTGAGATGTGGGTGAATAAAATGTATTCATTCAAAAAGGGTATGGTCCCTAGGGTACACCATCCATGATTGATTTGTGTTTAAAGACATCCTCTGATGCATGGTTTATTTTTGAATAGTGATACTAGAGAAGGCCCCAATACAGGTGACCTATGTAACCATCCCTCTACCAATATAAGAGAGTTATTGGTAAGAATTTCCATATAGGTGGGGATAGATGTTCAATAATTGTATGGATGGAATGATAGATGTCCATGATCGTGAAACACTGAGATCACATCTCCAAAAAACAAAAAAATCATAGTATCTTGGAAGGTATCATTGAATACACATCCTAGAGGGAGATGTAATCATTAGACATAAAAAAGATATGAGATAAATAGTTATATCAGAATCCAAAAAAAATATGACTCTTACAGACTTATTTCCTTCTAGATCAACAGAACATACACTTCCCCCAAATGAAACCGTCATTGGATGATGAGATCATTTTTGATTTTTTTATCATAGTTCACTTATCATATCACTTCTCTAATGATGAATATGACTTCATTTGTGAGTTTCATAGAACTCATTGGAGAGATGGCGGCCATAGATATGGACGTTAAATATACATGGGATGGCGTATGCATGGTTGAACCCAATATTTTAGTCACATCCTTGTGGAATCCATATATTTAGTCAAAACCAATGGGAGAAAACTCCAGAAAGACAAAAATAAGGAATTATATGCCTCAGAGACCTCTAGTGGTCATTCACGACCATTCATTTTACATGAGAAACTGATAGGTGCGTCATTGACTGATCAGTCTAGAAAAATGGGAAGGCCGATACAACCTACTCCACATGAAGCCGGTGATCCATTGAAATATTATTATTAACTAAGCCCATCCACCAGAAACACATCAACTCTTAATCAACATAATATGGAACATCCAAACATTAGGAAGCTTATAACTCTGGTTAAAAAATATGAAATTCTAAAATAGATGAGAATTATTCCATTAAATTTATAAATCCTTATTTCTTTCTGTCATTTAAAATAACTCATATAGGAACTCCTTGATTCCCACCAGATCCCATTGATGTTTCTGATATAAGTACCTGTATCCAATGTTAATTGAGGGGATATTATGCCATCAAAATTTCATATCACTATCTTGTTCAATGAATGGGATCAAGTTGTTATCTAGGGTCATGTCAAACCACTGTATGATTAAGAGAAAAATAATAATGTCAAAACACAAAGGGAACTTGTTGAAAATGGTTTTTGGATCAAAATTATATATATTCATAACATATCTGTATATAGTTAAAGAGACTTGTTTCGAAAAAATATAACCATTCAAGGGTATGATAAAGGAGAGTAAAAGAATCTTAGGAAGAATAAGATAAAGTCATTGTTTTGATATCTCACATTCAATACCGAGTTCATGGTTATCTATTAAGAAAGAAAATAATTTTCTTCTTGAATACCATGGATTCTTTGCCAGATAGCAGTACCTTCAACATTTTATCAATGCTTGAAATACACCATTGATTGGATGGTCGTCATACTACATGGTGATAATTACCTCTTTGAGTATTGTGAATCTATATATGATGAGGAAGGATTATACAATAAGGTAAAGATTTGTGGAAGACGGTATATCGGTTTGAGCTAACAAATTATTCAATACCTCCCATGGTAATCCGTAGGTATTAAACTATAATGATTATGTGCTACCCATAAAATTGTTTGAGGTAACAAATATAATCTTAATAATCTATTTTGAACCACAAACATCCATTCCTCATGCACATGTGATAGAAGTTTCATCACTTGATGTGGATTCATCGAAAGTGGATTAGGCTAATGATCTATCAGGATGTTATAATTCCATCACCCCATCTAAAATATTGATTACCCCCATAAATTCTCTAAAACTCAGGATTTCTGAGATCCTCCTTCCCAATATGGAATTATAAAATAAAACAAGAATCCCTAGAATCTCACTATGACATCTCTAGAAGTTTTAGATGAAACCATATATTCCCATGAATCTTTATACCTTGAAAGTGTTAAAGATTCAATTAAAATACCCACCATGTTTGAACATTCCTCCATATACTTAGATATGGAAGAAGAATTGGATGACTTTAGAAACACCCCTCTTACATTTGAGGAAAGCATATCCCCCACCATCGATGATATCTGAAAGGTAAATCTAAGAACAAAAGAAGACCTACGATGTACACTAATTAGTGGATCCATTCCTCTCATGTGGAATGAGATTTATATTTCATTCCTAAAGTAGTATTAATATTTTTTATATTGGAATTATAATGAAATTTGTAGGATGATCCCTGAGGTGGCTACTCGTCACCTAGTCTTACCTAATGACTATCTGAGTTTCAAGACGGAATCCAAGAGGATTCACCCCTATCATGCTACTAATGCTAAATTGGTTGTATACTAATTCATCAAGGAAATATTATTCTGGGAAGTGACGTACCCAAAATGGTCCACTAACATCATCCCTGTTAATATAAAGAACAGAGAGAGCTTGGTCTGCATCGATTTCAGATATGTTAATAAAAACATCCCAAATGAATATTTTCTTATTTTCAATAAAAATATATTTTGATTAATGAAACTAATATATTTATA
The DNA here is from genome assembly GCA_963277665.1 of Viscum album. NCBI lineage: Eukaryota > Viridiplantae > Streptophyta > Magnoliopsida > Santalales > Viscaceae > Viscum > Viscum album. The sequence continues at coordinate 1,515,148,043 of OY728131.1, forward strand.
TCCCTTTCCTTCATATATGGGTATTCGAGGGAAAATAAAAAAAATATTTCCCATAAAGACATGTAATTCCCCACCTTCATAGAACCTCAAGGGATCTTTTACTATCAGGAAACATGTTTTGGATTAAGGAATGATGGAGATACTAATAAATGTTCTATGAATTATATAATTAGGATTTTTTGTATAATATAATAATGTTATATAAATTATATGGTAGTCATGTATCAATAATGATGTGATAACCTCATGTATCTTCAAACAATATTCAACAGGTTGTTGTAAAAATGTTTAAAGATGAATCCTCTAAATTTTTTTTTGGAGTGACCTCAATGAAATTAATTGGATTTATGGTATTCTACTATGGAATTGATATCAATATAGAAATTATAAGTGTGATAATAGAAATGCCACACACAAAAAATATTATGTAACTAAGGGGGATCCAAGGGAACCGCACATACATTCGTGGTTTTATAGCTAAAAGGGTTTGGAAATATCTTCCTTTAACCAATTTAATAAAAAAAATATAGTCGCCTACCAATGGGATGAGAACTACAACGAACCATATGAGAATATAAATCATTACTTAATGAATCCACAGGACTTGATGCCAACTATTGAAGGAAATCCACTTATCTTATATGTGGTCACCATGGAATGATCGATTGGATCTATCCTCACCTAGAAACACAACGTAGAAAATGACAAAAACATATACTATATCATTTGAATTATTCTTGGTACCGAGACCCAGTATTACTATATCTAGAAGAACTGCATCACTATTATATTCTTAGTAAAAAAGTTTATACATTATTTATAGAATCAAGAAATCAACATGGTCTCTCATAATGAACAACTTGAGAAAATAATTGGTCTCCCTTTTCTTATTGTGATTTTGGACAAATGAGATGTTATTATGAAACTCTATAACAAACGTTTCATGTCGTAGAAGGTAGTTAAATGGAATTATTTGGAAGATATCCTTATAGAACATCCATCCATGTAAATCACACCATTGGACACTGAAAATATAGAAAAAGATGTTTTCTATACCCATGAAACTTCCATAACACGAGAGATTTATATTAATAGTTCCTTATGAAGTCATATTTCCATGACAGTGGAATATATGAAGCTCAATTGTGTTGGTATAGGGAATGTGTTTTCCCAAAATAATTAATCTTTTCCATACACTTTTTCAATCTCTGAAGAATATACTAACAATGGGATATAATACCAATCCCTCATTAGTATCTTTGAACTTGAACAATAATTGTAGATTGCCTACATGAGCATCAACTGGGGTTTATGTCTAGTGATCAAGCTGATAAATGAAGTGTAATACATAAAGAAAGAATAATTGGACCATATAATTTATTACATTAGAGGATTGAGTGAAAGAAATTCCATTTTAACCAATATTCCATCATGTACCATTGTAAAACAATTCTCATGAAGATAAACTAATTAATTCAACCATCCTTCTAGAAGACCCTGATCAGGATGAAGTGGGTTTTTGTATAATGAAATGAAGGGTGGTATCAATTGTAATTATTTATCACATGGAGTAAATCAATCAGTTTAATACATCCCTAGAACCTAATGAGGTAATATATACCCTTGGATGGATATAACCCATAGTCAATTACCTGCGAAAAGTGACTCTCATTATATTGAGATTAATGGGAATATACATGTCACCAATTAGATAAATTTACCATTTTGAGGATTCTCTAAATGATAAATATTCCCTTAATATGTGAGGATTCAATGGAGTCCTCCTCAAATGAATAGAATGAGATATTTCAACTATAATGGAAGAAGTCCATGTATGATTATTCACTTATCATCATTCCAAGACTAAATTCTCCCACAAAATTTTGAGAAAAGGTTATTATTATAAAATAATGATACATAACTATGTGAAATTTACTAAGAAATATCATGAATTATAGATTCATGAAATCATTATCCACCAATACCTAGAGTTGTTACATATAGGAAAATATTCCTGGTCATTTTTCACATCGGGAAAAGTCATTATGGGGTTGTATACCCCATCCAAAACTAAGAAGTTTAAGTAAATATTTATAAATACCTTATTATTTTCAAAATGTACAGAGGAATTACCCCTCAAAGAAGGTGGGATGATGAATATAATAAATTTTTTAAATTCTAATATCATTAATAGATTCAGTGACCTTCACACTATATTCATTGACAATGACACCAACTTATGTTCCACCGAATTGACGAAATTTTACTAAAAGTACATGATAAAATCCGATCATTCAACCATATATCACATAGTAAAAAATATTAAGTGAGGGAAATTCAATATTAATCTATAACATATAATCTAGATAATATGTAACTAGGATAAGAAGTCCTAGTCAGATAATATCCTTTCTGCTTTATGGACCAACCATACCACCATGTTCACTTCCACATAAGAGAATCTATATTAATTAGTTTACTATACCAGAGTAGAATCTCCCATAGAATTCTAGTTTTCTTCTCTCTGAATAGCTCTATGATGATGACTATTAGATGTTGAGAAATCAAAAAAGCAGCTGGATGAGTTAGAATAGCATGATGAAAAAAAGGCTTTATATACTACACAAACTTATTGTTTATTATAATTAGATCACAAGATATTTGGATAATGATGTTCACCTATTCTTGTTCCTTCAGTGATAACATATATTTGCTATCATAACCCCAATGATACTATGAAATAATCCTCAAAATCTATAACCCATGTTAGAAAAAATGTATATAATACATAAGTTCTATTCTAATGGTGGTTACTCATTGAACACAACGGATAGAGAATACATTGCACCCTGACCAATAAATGGTTTCTCAAAAATTACATTTCCTTGAAACCATCATTGATTTAATGTATTGGTAGAAATACATTATACTTCATTTAAAGTTTCATCCTTATCGTAAAAGTTAAACCACACGGAATACATCTTTGTCAGATATTGTTACACTTCATTGATGACATCCACTCTAAGTGATATTAAACTGAATGAAATATGTCATTAGAATATTACATTAAAATACATGGAAAATGTTACATCAGAGATGATTCACTACACATGAGATAGAACTACGTGAAATCAAATTGATTTACTCCCATCAATACATGTGAGTAAGATCTGAATGGAATTTTTTTCATTAAATAATAACATGAAGAGTAAAATATGTTATCATAGTATATATAGTTACACCGAAATATAAAATCATTGGTCAACCCACAATATAAATGTAAAAACATTCCCCGCTATATATGTTTTAGAACTACGTCAAGAGTTTTCAATTTGAGAAATTTATGTGGATTAATTCCTCATATCACATGACATGTGTTGATTCAAATATCTCAAATCATTGGCCCAACCCCAATATAAATAGTAACAACACCCTCTCATTATTATGTTTCAGACCTATGCTAAAAGGATTCCTTTTAATAACTACACATGGCTCAATTAATTTTATTTGATGATATATAATGATGCACAGATCTCAAATCATAGATCATTCCACAATATAAATGGTACAATTCCCCCCATTTACATATGGTCTAGACGTTGATGGAGAGTTTTTCAGTCATGATCTATGTGTGGATTTATTTTTATTTAAATAGGATACATAGTGACACATAGATCTAAAATCATAGGTTTATCCATAATAAAAATAATATTATATGGCATGTCTCTTTGCGTATGGGTTAGGCCTACACATCAAATTTTACCTTTCAAGAACAACAAATATCTTGATTCTTATTACTATAATATGTGTATTGATGCCCAGATCTCCAATTCTGGTTTCATCAGTAATATATAAATTGATAAAAATGAACCCCTCCTTATATATGGGATGGACCTATGAAGGTAAAAATCTATGAACTATGTGCAACCTGAATTCTACCATCACAAGACACATATTGATTATTGGATCCAACATTCTAGGCCTAGCCATGAGTTATTGCCACTCCCTATAATTATTTTCCATGAAATTCATATGCATGGAGAGGATCTAGTCCACGATAAATTTGAAATAACTCCATTTTTTCCCTGTTATGTACTCTCAAATGGCTTAATCTAATGCCCAAATATATATTGTTTCTCACCCTGAGGACATATCATTCGATATTAGGGAACCTACAAAGATTCTCTTGCCATTGCGACCGATACAAGTTGGGATAGAGAACTATGTCATAGTCTCATGACATTAAAATTCATGACCACATCATAGTCACATTATGATAAAATATGTGATGATGTGTTAGTCACATTATGTTTAATTGAATGAGAATAGGTCTTCTTTTCAAATAGACCAACCCTGATAACTGTGTATTTAATATTTTATGTATTTTCCCATCACTATGAAAATGTGTTCAAAAGGAATACCTTTAGGGTGATCGATCCCTTCTTGAATATTTTGTTCTCAAAGAACAAACTTCAAATGTTAAATATCTAAGTTAATAAAAACAAATTACTAAAATTTATATCATTTTATAAGAACCCTTTGGTGGATAGGCTCCTTTTCTCATTCATTTCCATTATAGGGATCTCAAAATAGTTACTAGATAATTTAAGGGGGCACCACTAGGATTCGATGTTCAAAAAAAGAAATGCCTAATAGCTATTTATTTGTGGGTTTTTTGGTCCCAGAAAAGAGGACACCCTTATACCTTGGAGTTATTGTCTTGACAGCATGGAATATGGGATTATACCATTATCAAGGGTTGAACTATATTAACCAGTTTCCATCACTCATTGAATATGATTTTGGTATGTTATAATTTACACTCCTCATAACCCAACCATTATAGTAGATTCATATACCCATGATGTTACTCATCTGCACATCAAACCCATTGTCCAAGTATGATTATGAAATTTCATTATAGTAATCTCTATTTTTAGTATATGTATCCTTCATTAAGACCTAAATTATTTATGATTAGAAATATGTTTTGATTTACCCTTTTTAAACTTTATTCCCTAGATACATATCATCAATTTTCAACAAGTGAAAGAGGGATGAATAATGACTCAATGTTTTAAAATTTCATATTACAAGTCCCAGTGGAATGAATCTAAACTACATGAAATTTATATATTAACTATTTTTGGGTTGATTATTGATACCACATGATATGCAGTGACACCCAAAACTCAAATCATGGGTCCAAACATGATTCAAAGGGTAAAATTTCCCTTCCCATGCATGTGGGTTATACCTATGAAAGTGATTATCTAAAATTAGAACTATGTATGCCTTGATTCCCATAATGTGGGATATGTACTAATTACTGGATCCTTTATTTTAGGGACTACCATAAATTATCATAATTCTCAACCATGACCCTAAATGATAACCATTTTTATGTGGGGACCCTTTCTCAAACTGAAATGTTATTTCCCCACATAATCTCTGTCATTTACTCTTGAATTGATCTCAATAGAATAGAGAATTATCTCATGTCTCTCCCTCTAAACATTAATCATGATAAATTAGGGAATATATAATGTAATTTTTTCTAGCTTGATTGAGTATCATTCTATCTAAAGACAAGAAACCTTGTCCGAGGGGCATGATGTTAAACTATACAACAATGATCTAGTCACATGATGTAAAACTGTATGACATGGTGTATTCATTTTGAAAAAGACATCCACTATGATGATTGTGTACTCATGAATCTCATGGTTTATCCCCTCTCCTAAAATGGTTGTTCCATAATCCCTAGAATACATTTAGGGTTCTTGAAACCTTATTGACTCTTATATTCTATATGAAAAAACATTATATAATTGATATATGTGTTGATACCATACATTTCCTTGAGTGGATATCCTTAAATTGGAATTCCATAGACATTAACCTCCATTTCTTATAGTACTCCCATTTAAATAACTAGTGATAGGGAATGGATAATCTAAAGGGATCCGACTTGGTTTCTCTGGTGAATGACATAATGATAAAGAGTTTTTTCTTAGAGGATGTCCAGTCCCATAGGAGAGGATAAATTAAAAACAGAAGTTATTGTCATAAATATGTAGAAGATTTGAATCGACCATTATCAATGGTTGACTTGTAACAACTGTTTTCCACATTCAGTTGACAAAAATATTCTTAGGTTATGATTTACATATTGCGTAACCCAACTATTCATAACGATTTATATACTCGCTATGTTACACATCTATGCATCATACATGTTTTCAATGTAATATTATGACATCATATCCTTTTACCCCTCTATTTAGAGGTAAGAATATTTTGTAAATACCCATTTTCTTTTTGTTAGTTACTCCTATCAGAAATACATGGAATTATGATGGAATTAAAACTACATTCCAGTGTCTTAATCAGATGACGCTAAACTACATGAAAACACCCTTGTCATAAGATGTTAAAGTACATGAAATATGGTCCATCTTACAAGACCAAAATATTTTTAAAGAGGGATATCCTATCCCTAAATATGTTCTTAGGATGAATTTCTAACCTCCATAACAGATTAAAATATGAAAATTATCTTTTGGTATGTATGATATTGATATATGAAGTGGACGTATTAGCTGACCATGATTGTCGAGACTCACTAAGGGAAGAAGATAGAATTACCCACTCCTCTACATATGATTCAAATCTACATGCCAGGATATCCTTAAGGGATCTAACCATGTAATGATTCCTTCCATTAAATTGTTCATATGCAATCCCATGAAATCTCAACTAAAAAAAATTTATATGCATCTCATTAAATCGGTTCAAGTCATACACGAGTTCTCTTCCTATATATGCATCATATATATATAGCTTGCATTAATCTGAGATCAATCTATATAGGAGGGTATCTAGAATATGTGTGCCCATAAATAAGACAATGTATGGATAAAATTTTATTCCCATATCTAAATAACCATGAACAGTGAAAAGTTTCCCCAAGTATATCTTTAACAATTTCACATCGGTTCATACCACTTTATTTCATGATTCTAAACAACAAGGGAGACAACATCATCATATGTCGTTAAACTATGTTAAAATTGAACCCCTAATCCATGATGATAAATTATTTAGACCATATCCCATTATCACTCATTTTTTAATGTCCTAAAGAGTGGAGACCTAGTCAACCAATGTTTGGGGGTTCTTCTATAGTCATTTCGAGTAATTCAATTGATAAATCAATCTTCATTTCATGAGCATCACAAGTTACAAAAATCCTTACATGGTGCTTAAGAATGATGAAATATCCCTATGTTTGACCATATAAGAAGTGGATCTACACAAATTTTTTATAAACTAAAATATTGGAATCATGTCCATACGTGAAGTGAATTATTATCCTTGTGAGCCCTAACATCATCACAATTGAGATTTTCACCCTAAATAGATTTATGATCATCATTTTCATGACTATCTCATACCATTACTCCTGACATGATAACCAGAAACCCTGATTTACAACATTCTCATATCCTAATCAAAATGATGTCAGAGTATTATCTAGCCTCATAATCCTAATTAAGGTATTGTGTAACACACCCCTTAGTCTAGTTCCACAAGAATTATGAGAATAAAATTCATGTACATTGATCAAAACTATATACTGATAAACATTAGTCTTTGATGGGGGAAATCGCAGGAACCTACACTACTAGTGAAAGAGACATAAAACATGTTGGGTTAAAAACTCAAAGAGGAATTTCTAAAGAAAATTCACGTCTCCCCTCATTGAATCCTTTTCCTCTAGAGTTTTGGAATATATTATAACAAAATAAAATTATGAAAAATTCAAATAGGATCTATCTTGTGGACCTATTAAAATCTGATCTATGATCTTTGTATCCCTCATTCATGGAAAATGTTAGTGAAATGATTCATCATATTTACTGAAATTTATAATATGTTCACTAAGTGAAAAAAAAAACTTTTAGGTTTGTTGATCCCTTCTTGAATATTAAATTTTCCATAAACCACCTTTTTGTATTTGAAGTCTTAGCAGACACATCCGATTATTTATGTCGATACACTTATCATATAATTTATAGCCTAAATTTATTTATCATGGTTATTCACATTAGAAAGTTGGAAATAAGGACTAGTTGATCCAAATGGACCCCTCTAGGACTTTTCGGTGAATGAAAAAATGATAATGATCTTTTTTTCCTGAAGATTCGTGGTCCTAGAGGAAAGTCCCCCAAATAAACGAGAGTTATTGTCCTAACTGAATGGAATATGGGCTTCTACAATTTTCAATGGTTGACCAGTAACCATTGATTTCTACCGCCAGTTAACTATAACATTCTTAAAACAATATTTTAAATCCACATAACTGGACTATTAAAGTGGATTTGAAATCATGGATGATATTTCACAATGTATTTTACCATTTTTCAAAGAAGGAATGGGATATTCCCCTCCCAAACATTTTGATGTCATTCACCATGTAACTCAAAACCACATGGCATGGGGCCCAATATTCCCAAAAAGAATGTAAACTTCCATAGCGTTCAAAAACCCTTCTTGGATATCTATTTTCAACATATCCCACTTCATCATCCAAACAATTTAATCTTTATAGATATTCATTGGATCCTGAAAATAAGTAGATACCCCTCTACAAGACAACGCATGTAAACCTTATGGGCTCTTGAATAATAGAATTTAACCCATTATCTAGAGAAATATCCTCTTAAAGTAAAATAAAACCAATTATCATGAGCCCTAGTAACATCATGATAGAACTCCACACTAAATTGCATTTTTAGTCTTCCCTAACATGTATGCTGCATTCCATATTCATCTGTTCAAACTTCTAGGAAAATGATTTACAAAACCCATATTCCAACTATCGACGTGGACTCAGAATCCAAAATATTTCACCATACATAAAAATTAATCATAGAAAGGATGCAGGGAATCACAAACCATCATGAATATTCATCAATCATGTTTCCTATAAGAACTCAGGGTTTCAGAACCCTTTATGAACATTTATTCTTAAGAATATCAATTATAAATAGAGGGTTTTAGAACCATTAATGGGAAATCATTCTCCATAATGCCATCAAGGATATAGGTGTCTCGAACCAATAATGAATACCCATACGTTACTATCAGTAATAGATAGTCTGATATGTAAGACCCAAAACTACAATAATGGATGTTCTAAGCTAAAATTACCTAAACTATAATAATAGACAGTCTGAGCTAAAAAACTTAATCTAAAATAATCGATTCTCTGAGATAGAAAATGCAACACTATAATAATAGATATTCCAAAATAGATTACCCTAAACAATAAAAATAACCTCGTTTTCAAGACCAAAAGCATCAAATTGAATGATATACAGTTCTCCCCTATTTGGAAAGATGAAAAGGGAACCTTGGAAAAATTTCGTATATTTTCATGTCGGACAGTCACTTTATATGATCCAACAAATATTGAGCACTTATGAAAATGAAATGGAATAAAATTTATTAGGATGAATTCCCATAAAACAATGACTAGTTCAAAATCAAATTCCAAACCCTATAATAAATCCCCTTATTAAGGTTCTGAAAAATTATTGGCTGAATTAAAGAATATACATTGTTCTTATGGACCATTACATGTCCATAGAAAAAATCAAGTTATGCTTTCTATGTCCACCAAGCTAGGAAAAAAATTAGAGTGAATATATACTTATCAGGACCCACATCTATGCACATTGACATGTAATTCCTAAAATCTACATGAGACATGGTTCATCATGCAAGACCTCAATCTTCATAGAGTGGCCTTGTTTTGGTACCCTGAAATGTGGCATGACAGCCATATATGTGCAATATATGCACCAATACATGTGTCCCTACCTATTATTTCATGAAATATTTATTGAATCCCTTTCCTTATGTGTGAACCAGATATACATAATGTATTATATCATAGAGATTTTCATCCATGAACCTATATTTCTTATGCAAGACATTTATCTTCATACGAATTCATCTTGGAACTTCTCATGACTTGATTCACATTCCATTCGAATATGTAGTGATGTAAAATTTACTTATTTTGGATCCAAAAATATGTTAATTTCCACTTGATCCCTTTTTTCATTATATAATTTATACACAATAAAATTTTACCATATCCATGACCATTTACAATTATACTTCTTTTCTTGCATTAAATAACAAACTCAATTTCAAGAGTGTCCTATTGATAGCATCATATATCCCACAATCAACACACTCCCTAAAATTCCTCTCATAGGGATCACAGTAAAAGGACATAATATGTTATTGTATAAGGAGAATTTATATATTTCTACCTTATTATCAAAATAATTTCATTCCAAATGAATCTAATTCTAAGGAGGGCATGTTTTTGTGACCTATTATTTTTCAACAGACACATTTCCATTGACAATTCAAGAAGATTGAATCCCATATTGAAACACTGATATAATATTCATGGTCTTGGAAGTTTAATAAATAAATAAAAATGTTTAGGCTTGAGATTTCATTTTTTTGGTTACCTATTATGGCCCGTATTTTCCCCTTTTAGTTAATTTTTTATTCTTTGTATTTAATGTATCCTTTGGCCAACCAAGCTAGGTATCCAGAAAGCTAAAAAAAGGAACATGTAAGAGTCACCTAAACCTTTAATATTAGTTTTAATATCCAAAAAACTGAGTATCATGGTGTAGGAGAGTATTACACTCATGGTGAGTGCACATAGACCATGTAGGTGGTGCCTTGGTGGGCTATGCAATGGCATGGAGAAACCCATGAGGGTGTCAGTGAATGTGTTATGAGTGAAAACCCCACTAATAGATCATGGGATGGATAAAATACTTAATATTATTAAGATCTCTCAAAAACTAAAAAAGTATGAGGTGCACGAATGGGAGAATGAATGTTCATATGTTACAACCTTTGGGTAAAAGAGAAACTATTGAATCAGATCAATCCTAAACATAACACCCTGAGTTTTTATGGACCTTTTTTCTCTAATAAATTAAAATTTAATGGATATATTTCATTTCAAAAATAAAAACATTCTTTTCACATGTCACTTAATTGGAGTCTTTTTGACACAACATTGACTTGGCATAACATACACACAATTGTGAGTTCATATGATACACCATTTTAATTCTTATAATTATTGAAATGAGATAATTATAACCTAGATGTTAAAATTAGTAATATGAATATTTATAACCACTTTTAAAATATTGATGTTAATGGTTTTATATAAATAAAATATAGTAATAATAAAAGATAAAAACATGTTAATGTCCATATATGTATAATAATACTATTTTCTCAATTTAACTGCTTTTCAAGTCTTTATTTGAAAAAAATAATTTAGTTAAAGAGTTATACAGTAATTTTATTTAATAAAATAATATTTAGTTTTTCAATTATAATTTATAAATTATTTTCTGGCTTATTTTTGTGATTTTTATTGAATAATCAATTTTGGATGTATACTTAAAAATAGCATATTTTAATTCAAAACTATTTGTTCATCTAATTTACTAATACAACATAATTTATTTTAATTTTTAAAAAAAATATTATTTCGATAATATTTTTAACAATCAATATAATGTGATTCATTGTAATAAATTTAACATTGAAATTGAATATATAAACATAGAAAAATCATAAACATTTATAATTTTAAAACCCTCATTGTCGACCCAACATTATGATTAAATTTAATTAAATTTCTAAAAGTTATATGTTGTTATTTTAGAAAAATAGATTAAATATTTTTAATAACCATTATTTATAATGTATATTATGGAAAAATTAGTTTTTGAATTTTTTTAATGAAATTAATTAATACTAATTTTGTTGATTATGGTAAAACTAAGCTTAACTAATGACAAAACCATAAAACTAAGTCCCTAAATAACTTATAAACATGTTCAAAATCCATTATATGGAAATATATCGACCTAATAATCACTTTTATATACATGGTACTATTATTGGATCCACTTTTCATTGTTAAAACGTGGGTGGAATATCCTTTCCTAAAATATACAAGAGTGTCACTCCTCCTCCACTATAAAAAGGCCTCATATCCTCCCACTTACTCACACCTCTAAAGACACTTATTATCAACCAATATCAGAAGAAATTTCCCCTAAACATCACTATACTCATCCTAGAAGCCACTACATTAGAAAAAATAAATCCAAGGATTCCCTTTGCTGAAAACAAAAAGGAGTCACCCAAATAAGAGGCAATATTCTTCCTCAAGTTATTTAATTTAATTTGAATTATACACCCCTCCACAATTCTTCTTCAATGATTGTATAAAAAACCGATATAATAAATATAATATTAGGTTTTTATGATAAGGGATTGAACTACACTTACAAACACTTCCATCCATGGGAAACGAACATACTGTTGATGTGTGTGGTTATATTCCACCTCACGAAACGATGATTGTTCATTTTTTTCCTTTACCGCTTCTCATGGTGGACATTATGATGGAAAATATATTTATATATAATAAATATGATATTTATATATAATAAATATGATATTTATAATATATTTATTCTTTTGTAATTTTTTTATAAAATTCCCTTATTCATTTAATCTTGTGTAAATATGGTAATTTCATTTGAGGATGTGTGGACTACCAATCTACAAAGTGATGTGATTTTTTCACATAATACATGGAACATATTAAGGATGGGTCTAGAAAAACAATATGAGATATATGATATAATCATAATGCTAAAATAAAAATATATATAACTATATATATACACCTATATTTCATTTAATATTTTTTTTCAATATGACAATAAATAGAGACACCGTTCATTCATATATACGACCTACCATCTTGATGAACAGTGTATTCCATTTCATTATTATATATTATATAGATTATTATAATACACATATAATATGTTTAAAATATATTTATATCAGGTATTATATTCTTTAAATCATGATACAAGTATAAAGACCAAAGATATAAAAATTTAGATGAAATGCAAAGAACAAAGCAGATATTAGCGAAAATGAAACCTTAACACAGGTTTGTGAAAAAGAGGGTAATATGAAGTAATAATAAAACCATATATGGTGTTAGATATAATAATTTGGTTATGAAATATATTTATAATAAACTTATAGGAGTTATGTAGGATGTTTGAATGAGTACGGTGATTTTCAAGAGACAGGGAAAGGGGATTTCGTCTAACTTTTTATATTCGTTAGATAAATGTCATGGTCAACACTCATTTATTTTTTCATGGACCATATAACACACATTAATGTATTATATGATTCTTATTATTACAATTATAATTATTCACATATCCATTCTATGATCTTTCATTCATGGGTTTTAATTATTAAAAAGCTTCTAAATCATTATAGTAGTTTTGTCTCAATTTGAATTCATTGAGACACATGTTTTGTTATGCTCTTATGTTCTTTTTTGAGGTCCACATGAATTCAATTGAAATTCTAGATCATGAATATAAATATTTTCCATATAATTTATGCTTCATAAAATTTAATTTTCTTAATTGAATATTATGATCACATGTTACCATGTTGTAAGAGTTTATTGAAACAATCTCATTCTCTATTTGGGTTGTTTATGATTCTGATTCCGTTAATGAAATATTATTATCCATCTCTCAAAAGAACAAATGTTTTTATTTATCCTCTATTTATTCATTATATTTCCCCGTATTAAATCCATTTTTATACTATTTAATAAATTATAATTTAGAAAATGGTTGTATAAAAAAATGACAGTATTTCTATATTTGGTGAGAAATCTATTATATTTCAAAAATTGTTTTCAAATTTTTTTTCAAAGATTCTGGAAGATATTTTTGAAGTAAAAAATATTATAACTTTTTTTTAAAATATTCCTTTGTAAATTTTCAAATCGAATTTTGAATATAAATTTTTTTAAAAGGTGGTATGTTTTAATAATCATTATTTAAATAAGAAAGGTTATTTACCTCAAGATATATTTTCAATATATCTATAGAAATTTTTTCCCTTCTAAGATGTCATCCATTTGTGTTACTCATGACTTTATATGGAAATTATTCAATTATTACCTTAATAATTTTTCACATAATAGTTAATATTCATATGGTAAGATGTTTATGTAACAAGTTTCTCATTAATGGGTTATATGCTTTTTAAGCCCGCTTAATTTCTTGGGTTATGATTTTTATTAAATGATTATGAAACCTATAACTTTTTTTGTAGGTTATGATATGATTTAAATTTTCTTATACCCATTTCATTTCATGGGTTATGATATGATTGTTTAGGATTTTGTGGCACTATTATGTATTATTTTAATATGAGATGGGTGGGACCTATATATCCTTCCACTTTATTGGGTAAATATTTATCTCTCATGAGATAGACACATATGGTATTTGGAGTGATCCTTGAAAACTAAGATAGACATGGGAGTGAACCATGAATACCAAGATTGTAAGAGGAGTTAACTCATTCTATTAATATGTCAATGGGAGTGAACCATGACTTCCATGATTGTATGTGGAGTGAACCCACACTACCAAGATGACCTTTATAACAATTTCTTTACTAATATTGAAATCATATTATATGCTTATATGTTTCCCACAATTACATGTTTTATACCTATGAAATGTTTTAATAGACCATGTTATTTATTTCCTCATGATTCATGTCTTATGAGCTTCCATTCTTGATGCCATGATTCATATTTATGATATTTGATATGTAGGCTTTTATATTTAATTAATCTAATCAAATTATCATACCCCTATGATCATGTTCAAGCTTACATGTCCCCCTTGTTTACCCTTATTAAGCATATGATCTCACCCAATTTTTATGTTCACTTCCCCAAGTTATGAATATATGTATTATGAGTGATGTGACTATTAATGGTGGTAGAAAAAAATACCCAATGGGTGATAATATAGCTAACTTATGTACTAGTGTTTATATTTCTATGTTTCCCATGACACTAGAATAATATGGTCTTTGGCCGTCTATTTCTATAATGTTATAAGTATCCCTCAAATGTTATGTAATGTTAATTTATGAAAAGAGAGTGTCTTTATATTTGGTATCAGAGTAAAGGTTTACTTATCATTTGGAATCTATGATAAGAAAACCTTAGTGATAACCCTAAAGAGATGTCTAGGGATAATTCTATGGAAAAGGAAAAGTATAGGAAAATTTTCTAGAATTTTGGTAAAATGTTGAGTATGTTATTTCATAGTAATAAATACTTGTATAGATATTGAATATGGATGTGGCTTTCGCATAAGTGTACCTAGGGGTAAAAAATATGAAAAAATTTCTCGGTCATCACTCGGGGTAATCATGTACATGATAATCGACCTCACTCCACACCTAGTTTGACCCTCACATGGGATATTATTTTTAAATTGACGACTTCTTCATGAATAAAATGAAGGATTTAAAAATAATTTGGGTTTGAATACCCTAGAGAAAAATAAGGCATCATAGATTAAATAAGGTGTCATAATTTAGACATCCTATAAGTGAATTTTCTTGATTATGCAGTTCCTCATTATGATAAATGTTTCTTACTATATTATTTTTGTTGTAGTAAATGGATGGAACAAGAAGGGACTACATTAATGGTGATTATAATTTAAAATGATAAGATTGTACTCCTGAGTAACCAAATTGTTTTGGAGTTGGAATGAAAAATTCCATTACTATGCTCAGCCAAATATCTCAATATATAAATCAATATGGACATCCAAATGAGAAATGGGGGAAATCAAATTCTATTTATTCTTATAAGAGGTAACATTCACCTTCATTCTAAGATTCATATAATACACTTGTTACTGAATAATGGATCAGTATTACTAAAAAGTTATTATCTATTATCATGTGGTCAGAGCCTGAGAAATTCATTATGGTTATTTATTGGTTAGAAGGAGAAATAGAATAGTGTTGAAATATAATAAAAAATTCAATGAAAAATAATAAAATTCAATGCATGGCTTAGGACGAGATCAAGAAAATATTTTTCTATAAGTACATTCTTCGGATTCTTCATAGAAATACGGAGAAAGTGTTCCTAGGTTGAAGAAATGTGATGATGAATCTATTGGTATCTATGTGGTTAATTTTAAAAGACTTTCAAGGTACACTTTAGGAATTATCATCCAACCCGACAGAAATGTTGATATTTTCTACAGAGAAAAAAAGGAATTCCAAGAAGAGAGTTATCCATAACTTATATTAGTTTATATTAATTAATTTTCCATTGTGAAATAAAGGGTTAAATGGATGTTTGAGATATATATCAATCTAAAGGTTTTCACAAGAAAAGGATGATAGTGTTTAAAGGAAAATTAAAAAACCATGAAGAGAAGAAGTTGAGATTTCCTTTATTCTCTAATTGTGGTAAGAAACATGGAGGATATTTCCATAAGTGGTATGAATTTGTTTTACATGTGTAAAGGAAGGAAATCAAGAATTTTATTTCTGAAGTGAGAGGAGGCAGTTATATAATTGTGAGAATAAAGAAAAAGAAACCTAGAATTAATCCCCATGATTCAGTGCTACAAGTGTAAGGAGAATATGAATTATTATAACAACATCCCAAAACCGATGGGATAGTGACAATGAATGATGTGAGGAACCTCTTCAGATAATGAATAAGTTAAAATCTCATGCATTTTTTTTGTTATGACGAGTGGTGTGATAATTACCTAGTTAATGGTATACTTAACATCCTCTATAGAAGTGATACTGTCTTACTTGATTATGTATCTACCAGCTATATCAAATATAAATAATTTTATAAGGGTGTTATGGTTATACCAAAATTATTAGATATAGAATTATTAGTAAAAAACCTTAATAGTACACAGATAATATCTGAATTCTATGATTCCTCTCCATTTTCCATTTTTGGGGATGTGATTCCTACAAATCATTTCATTCTACATTTGGTTTAATTTTATGTAATATTTGGAATTATGGAATATCTATGCATAAATACCACATCAATTTTGGAAGAAGGGAAGTTATGTTTTATATTTGTAACCCTCCTATGACCATACATCAATGTGAAAATAATCATGAACTTACTATAAATATTACATCTACTTATAGGTCTTAATTCCCATTAATAATTGTCGTTTATCTCAACTTGTTGGGGAATAAGTGACATCAAAGATATGACTATTGTTCGAGAATTTTTGGATGCCTTTCCAGAAGAGTTTACTATCCACCCCCCCATAATGTAAATATTTTTTCTCAATAGAACTCATAGAAGGTTCAACAACAATTTAAAATAATCCATATAGAACTAACCTATTTGAGTTGAAGAATTTAATGAACAAACTCAATGAAAATCTTGATAATGGAATCATTCAGATAAGTGTGTCACCTTTGGGTACACCATTTTATTTTGTGAAAAACGAAATCTAGATAAATGAGATTATTCATTGATTATTAGGAGTTGAACAAGATCACAATGAATAAATTGTATCCTCTTCCCCATATTGATCATGTGTTTGATCAATTGCATGGATCTCAATACATTTCCAATATTGATCATTGTTTTTGATATCATTAGTTGAGGGTAAATAAGGATGATATACCTGCGATGGCATATCATATTAGTTATGAACACAATGAATATATAGTGATTCTTTTTGGTAATACTAATTAGATTTTTATATTTAGGTATTCGATGAATAGTGTCTTTAGAGGTCACCTCGATCAGTTTAGTGTAGTCTTTATATATGGTATTATTATCTATTAAAATAGTAAGGAAGAGTATGAAGATCAATTGAGAAATTTACTAAAGACCCTATGGATGGAGAAGGTATTTAAAATATTTAAATTTTTTGAATTTTGGATGTAAAAGGATTCATTTTTAGGTCACATAATCTCAAGAGATGGTATATCTATAGATCTATCAAAGACAGAGGCTATTAAATGCATGCCAAGACCAACCATGATCACTGAGATCCATATATTTATTGGTTAAGTTGGATATTATCGTGATTTTTTAGAGAATTAATCATGACTATATTATCCTTTCTCCATGTTATCTTGTAAGGTTGTTATGTTTTTATAGATATATGAATGTGAGGGAAATTTCAAGGAACTGAAAATAAGGTTTGTCAATGCACATATTTTTACAATTATCCTATAGTAGATTAGGGTTTTAATATGTATAAATGCCTAGAAGAAGTGATTGGGATGTGTTCTTATGCATAATAACATAGTTATCACTTACACCTCGAAACATATGAAGATTCATGAGAAACATTTCCCAAATCATTATTCGGAGTTAGTAGTAGTGATTTTTGAATTAATGATATAGAGGAATTATCATTATAGAGAAAAGTGTTATTTATATTCCGACAATAAAATTTTGAAATATATATTTAAAAAGAAGTAGTTGAACTTGAGCCAAAGAAAGTGGTTAGAGTTGATAAATGATTATGAATACTCAATACATTACAACCATCAAAATGTGAACAAGGTGGCTGATTCTTTCAATCCAAAAAATCATGCTAGCTTATATATAATGAGGATCACACAACATATAATATTTATATAATTGAAATGGTTGGTGTTTAAAATCATGAAGTAAGGGGAAAAATATTATTTTTATTGAATGAATGTTCAACCCTCTATCCATATGATGATTATAGAGTTGTAGAAGGAAGATGTAGAGGTGTAAAAGAAATTTAGAAATGTCATTGAGTTTAACCATGATTATGATGGAATGATAATGTTCATGAACCATTTATATGTTCCTTAAATAGTATATTAGAATAAGGGTCAATTAGAGGAAGCTCATATATTTTCATTCTCTATTCATCATAGAAGTATAAATATGTACATGGACTTGATAAAATACATATCATGGGATGGAATGAAGAAAGATATCACAAAGTTTTTATCTTAGTGGATGGTATCCCAACAAGTTAAGGATAAAAGAAAAATGTTAAAGGGGATTTTGAATCCATTACATGTAACAAAATAAAAATTTTATAATATAAATATGTATTTTTTCATCAAACTACCAGAAAACTCTAATGGGTGTAATTATATATGGGTGGTTGTCTCTCACCTTAAAATTTTACCATAC
This sequence comes from Viscum album, assembly GCA_963277665.1. NCBI lineage: Eukaryota > Viridiplantae > Streptophyta > Magnoliopsida > Santalales > Viscaceae > Viscum > Viscum album. Next base: position 1,515,167,229 of record OY728131.1, read on the forward strand.
ATCATCGATATTAGTTAATAATTCTCTCAGGATTATCTTTCTTGGATATACATCAAGGAAGTGGTATGGTTGCATAGTGTACCACATTCTATTGTATCAGATCGGGATATAAGGATTACCATTATTCTATGGTGAAGTATATAGCCCGTATTTGATGTTAAATTGAGTTTAATCACTACTTCTCATCTTCACACAGATGTCCAATATAAAAGAACAACTCAACCCATAGCAGATATGTTGAGATATTGTTTTCTATATTTGAATGGTGGTTGGGATCAACACCATCCTTATATTGAGTTTTTATAAAACAATATATTTCACTCATGCATTTAGATGGATCCCTTTATGGGTGGATATATATATCACCAAATTTCTAGGATGTTCTTGGAGAAATAATGTTATTTGAACCGGGTATAGTTAAAGAAATGGTGGAAAATGTTAGAAAATTTAAGTAGTTTATTACGGTAGATCAAATTTGGAAGGAAATTTATTCTAATAACCAATGGAATGATATATAATTTTATGGTGGATAAAATGTATTTCTTAAAATATCCCCTGGAAGAAAGTAATGAAATTTTGGAAGAAAGGTAAACTGGGTCCTAGGTATATCCATCCCATTGAGATCATTGGTCGTGTCGGGATGGGAAAATACCAATTGTAACTTACTCCATATCTATTTCATGTCCTTGATGTTCTCTATATATCTATCTTTATGAATTGCATACCTATCCTTTCGCATGTACTAAAACATAGATGTCATACAATAGGAGATGTTTCTTTCTTAAAAGGAATAACTAGTTGAAATTAGAGATCGATTAGAGAATGTTATATGAAACAAGACCACTCACCTGGTCAATGTTTTTTAGAGAAATGAACTGTTATAGGAATCAATGTGGGGACTTTATGATATTATGAAGCATATGTATCCTCATTTTGTTTACATGAATGATGAATTTTTAGAGAGATATTAATTTTATGTGGGTTATAATATAGCACCCTGAGTTTTTATGGACCTCTTCCCTCAAGAATAAAATAAATTTTCATTGAAATATTTCATTTAACAAATTCAAAAATTCCTTTAACATGAAACCATCTTGTCATATGTTACATGCAACACTATCATGGTGTACGTTACAAGAAACACAGAGTTTCTATAAAGCATCATTTTTATTATTATAATTATTTAAATGAGGCAATTGTATCCTAGCTATCAAACATAGTAATATGGAAAGTAATAACTACTTTTGAAAGATTTTTTATACTATTTTTATATAAATAAAACAAAAATTTAATGAAATATATAATTTTTGGTAAAGTCCTTATATGTTTAAAAATATTATTTTCTCAAATAAACTCTGTAATTTCCATCTGTAAAAAAAGTAAATTTATTTTTATACAAATTAAAAAATTTAATTTTATAAAATAAATATTATTATTTAATTTATAATTTCTAAATTATATTTGGTAAAATTGTTGGTATTTTCTAAAGTAACTTTGTAATTGGATGAATAGTAAAAATTACCAGATTTTAAGTCAAAAATACCTTTTCATTTAAATTATTTATAAGGATAAATTATATTTTAATTTGGTTTCCAAGATTAATTAGATCATATTTTTATAAATTAACCCAATTTTGGCCATTGGAACCAATTTCAATTTTTAAAATTAATATAAAATCATAGAAAACATTTGAAAATTTTTACTTTAAAATCCAACATTGTAGACCCAACTATAAGATTAAATTTAAATTAATTTATGCCACTTATGAGATTAAAATTTTGGAAAATGGATTCCATATTTGCAATAATAAAAATTTGTAATGTCTAATTAGGGAAACTAATTTTTTGACTAAAAATATCAGTGAATGTAATTAATATTAACTACATCAATTAAGGTATACTAAATGTTAAATAAGGAGTGAATATTAAACATAGGGTCCTAAATGACCATGTAACCAATAAAAAATATATTATATTTCCATAATTTGACCCTATAACCCCTTGCATATTCATTGTACGATTATTGGATCAATAATCTAAGAGAAAAATGAGGGTGGAATTACCTTTTCCAAAATCTATGAGAGTTCCACTCTTCCACTATAAAAGGCCTCCTCTCCGCCCACATCCTCACACATATTAATACTATTTGGATTGACCATGATCTTCAACATAAATACTCATAATATATTTTATAATCCTAGAATCATCCCCTTGGTCATAAATCAATCTAAGGAATCCCTTGGGTGAAAACTTGAAGGAGTTTCCGGAATAAGAGGTAACATTCTTCCTCAATTTCTTTTATTTAATTTCAATTAACCAACCCATATAAAAACATATTATTCCATGATTACATAATCAAATAATAATCCTTTATATAAATGTATTTCATTATTCAATCGGTTTGACTAACACTTGCCCACACTTCCATATATTGGGTAACAAATATAGTGTTTACGTGTATGACTAACTACTACCTCATGAAATGTGGATTATTCATTTTTTCCTTTATCTCCTATGATGGTGGAAATTATGATGGAAACTAAATTAATATATGATACATATTTTAACAATCTGAAGTTATAATATAAGAACCTTATATTTGATAGTGTAAAAGACCCTCAACATGAAGCACTTAAGGGAATATAATATCCAGATACATTATAATATATTTTCTATTTAAAATAGATTTTTTATATATTTAAATTCATGAAACAATGAGTTATATTTCATTAAACTCAATATCAACCTTCCTTGGTAGCTTCCACTACACATATTAGCGTCCTTTCTCGATAGTATACGATACATGCAATACAGGGTTTCACCAAATAATAATTTATTATTAAAATATTGTTGTTTAATATAAAATGATATAACATAGATGTTACGTTATCATTAATGAATATTATTAACAAAAATATGATAATTTATGATATATTTAAATATAATTTGAATTTATTGGTCAATAATTAATTAGAAATTAAAATTAGAACTAATTGGATAAAAAATAAATATTTTTATTTTTATTCTTCAAGAAGATTTTTGTCTCAAAAAACATAATTAGTTATAATTTTTTAATTATTTAGATGAAATATATTTGTTTTATATATTAAATAAAATATTTTTTATATTCATCCATTATGCTTGATATGCATAAGATAAGAACAAACACTAATTTACATATAAAAACATATATTTTTTTAAAGGCAAATTTACTTCTTTTTAATGGTGAACCAATTTTAAATATAAATTTTGGCACATTTATGAATTTAATTTGATAAAATAAAATTTATTTTTTATTTCATAAGGTAAAAATTATCTTTGGGTGAATATTAGGTTTTTTTATGGGGAACTTCATTTTTTATGAATAGTTAAAAATACAACATTTTAGTTAAAAACGCCTTTACCTTTAAATAATTAATAATGTTAAACTATATCCTAATTTTATTATAAATTCATATTAGATCAATTATAAATCTATTAAAAAATATTTTATTATAATCATTTTCACATTGAAATTTAATATAAAAATTTAACAATCTTTGGAATAATTTTCTACAAAAAAGAGTTAGTTCACCCATATGCGAGATTAACATTAATATTAATTTTCCAGGTACGTTAAATTTAATTTCATAGAAACAAAAAAACCACTGTAATAATAATGATATTTTTATTCTAATAATACTTACTTAATTTTTGGCCAAAATTGTTAGTGAATGTGATTAAAATTAACTGCAGGGATTATGGTGAAATTACGATAAAAAAGGACTAAACCCTAAATTTAATTGCCCGAATGAACTATAAACTTGTCCAAAAACTATTTTAGGCCATTTATCGGCCATTAAACTTTAATTATTGAGTATTTTTAGTTTTTATTACATTAATTATCTAATAACACGTGTACACCTAACTTGTTTCAAAAAATTCCAAATAAGTGCTTTTTCTTTTCCATAAAGGACACCACCTCCTCTCATTACTTATACCTCTAAAACCTATTAGGTTTATCCAATAACTAAACAAGCAGAATCCAAAAAATCTATACCATATTCCTAGAATCCTCCCTTTTGGATAAAACAATTTCTTGGAATCTTTTGGTTCCAACAAAAAGAAGTTACCCGACAAAGAGGTAATGCCTTCTCTCACGCTTCTTAGTTTAATTTATCTTATCCAACCCTTCATATATTATTATATTATTATTTTATAAAAAATAAAGTATCATAAATATTCTAGTAAATTTTTATGATAATTTTTTACTTACACTTACACACACTAAAATCTAATTGGTAGCTTACGTACTGTTTCTATGTACAACGAACTACTCCCTCACGAAATGATGATAGTTAATTTTCCAATACAATCTGTCATAGTGTCCATTATGATGAACAATATGTTTATATATGTTATAGATGATATTTTTTTGTATTTAAAATTCTTTAATACTTTTAAAACAGATAAACTTAATAATTTTTATTTTATGTTAATACAAAAACACCATTTGAGGGCGTGTGGAATACCGCCCCCTCAAAGCGATGTGATTCGTTCACATGACACATGTAACGAAAAAATAATGGTTATAATTTGAAATATGAGATGTAAATAAAATATATAAAATATTCATGATATAATTACCTCCTTGAATATATATAAATATATATCATTTTCTTGGTTACCTTTTCACACACTTTAAAAGTGATAAGGTTATTTGATGATGAGTGAACTTCCATCTCCCGGATATGATGTGATTAATTTTTCATCACAAGAATTATATATATGTAAGTATTTATTATTAAATAATATGGTAAATTTTACATAATTACTATTCTTTAAATATATGGTTTTACTATCCCTCATTCCATAAGGATCGTTGAAAAATTGGAACGTTACTCAAGTGTACGTATAGCCTACCATCTCCATAATTGTAATGTTGATTCATGTTTAATAACTATATATAATGATTGAATTTAAAATAATAATTTATGGATAAATATGATAAATATATATTTATTATTATTTTGGAGATCTTTTTTAATGAACCCTTTGACAATTGTTTATCTACTAATGTTGTTTTTACACATAAACTAAATTTGGTCAAAATGCCCAACATAAACTAAATTTTTTATGTAGTTTTACACAACACGATAAAAGGTGAAATAAAAAAATATACCCCTAAGAAAGGTTCTTAATAATGTAAAAAATTAACATAAATTTATTATAGTTGATTTTAATGGATGTTTATCCTAAATGGAACACAAGGTAATGGATTCTTATCTTAGTTTTATTTATATTGGGAATACTTTGTTATTGCGAACCTAATTTCTTATATATGGTGTAAATAATTCCACATTGATATATAATATAATTCATTTTATTATCCTCATGGTATTTAAATTTTTTGTTTAAGGATTATTACCTTTTGGGAATTTAATTCATTTGTTACTACATTAGTAAGGGAATCTCTTATCACTTTTTACATCCATGTGATAATTTTCATGTTCACCAAACACATCATTTTTGTGATGTATCTTCCACACATTTTTATATATTATATAACGAATTTCATCATCTTCATAGAATTTAAGTCTCTCAATATATATTATTCCTTAATGAGGTTTATTATTTAAAATGTTTCAATGTCAAATGGGACACTTTGGAATGTTTAAATATTATTTTCATCAACAATAACATTAATGATCATTCAGTGGTATTTATATTCAAGGAAATTATATAAAAATTATTCAATAAACAATTTCATTCATCCATGTTTATTCAAACCATTCTCAAGTATTTTTACTATTTTCCTTCTTTATGGTACTCAACCTGTTTAAAATATGTTTTTATGAAATTTTTTAATTGTTTCACTCTTTAGTCGGAGAACGTGTTTTATTCTTACAACCGTAGTTTATAAATAAATTTTCAAAAGTTATTTTAAAAGAATCTTTTTTCCAAAAAAAGGATATTTTCTGGATGAATTATTTTAAAATATATTTTATAAAATGTTTCAATTCATCAACTACAACAAGAAATTATTTTAGTCTACTTGGGGTATGTTGTATTGATACCATCCTTAGTCTTATTATGGATAATTTATTATTTATTTTCAGAAGGATAGTCTTCATATTCACTTCCTTGATTTATTTTTTATTCTCCTTGAAATATTAAATATTATATTATCATTGAACATTAAATTTATCCGAAATTATCCATTTAATTTATCATGGATATTACTATTGCCTAAACCATATAAGATTTTAAATATGGTGTCTACATTGACATTATTGTATTATTTGCGGGAGATAATGACAAATCTGTATACATTATTCTGTATGGATATTTAATATGACATACATGTCATTTGATATTAATTATTCTTAGGTAATTTAATACATAGGTTGGGGCTTCGTAAATGAAATCCCCTCGATGAGTTAGTGACCTCATGGGATGAATTATTTGTGAAATATGTATATGTAAAATGTCTATTGGCAGTATTTGATCCATTTTCTTCGGAAACATAAAATCTAATAATTATGAATTATCCCTCATTTAGGTTTAGTTATTAGCCATCCATGATAGATTTCATTGGCATTTCTATCAATACATTTTATTATTAGTTCAAAAATTAAATGGAATGTATTTCTGTTTCTTATAAAACAAGATTTATTTTTCCTCATCTAGTTATTTGAATGGAATGTGATTCTAGTTATCTACCCTTCCATATTGACTATTATCATTGCTTCATTATTTCTTCTACTATAATTTTCCCTTACATATCATTTGAGCTCACCCTTATTATGTTTCTTTCCCCAGGAATACAAGTAGCATACTTTGAATGATATATAGGGATTTACAATAATTATTAGAGTTATTCATGGAGTGATTAATTTTTTAATAAGGAAAATATATGTTGTAATTAGTGTATTCATTTGTAATAAAATACTCTTTTAGGTATTTGGTTTACCAAGACTACTATACTAATCGGTCCTTCAGGGATTAATTATTTATAATCATTCCAATGTAATTGATATTGGACTTCAGCTACCAGATTCTAGGATCGAGGTGCTATAGTTGGTATGTGATAATGTTTAGTAGAATCATCGAGAACTATATTTAAGAGAATATATAATATAAAAAATATCCCTATGGTAGAAATTTAGGATAAGTATTGATCAAAAACCTAGAATTTTGGTAAATTATAGATTTTGTATGTCTTCCTAATAATAAATCCAAATCTAGATACTAGAATTGGACTTGGTTCTGACATAGATATACCATAGAGTAATAACACTAACCAGGTGTTCCAGGTTTGACTTTGGGTAACCCATCACATGTCAACGGGCCTTACTGCGCACCTAATTTGAAACTATAGTGGGAAATAATTAGGATAATTCATGTTTTCTTTACAAACCACTCCAATTGATAATGAAAATTAATAAACTAGGTTAAACCAAATAGGTATTATAAGGAAAATCAGATTTCATTATTTATAAATTTTAGAATTGATGTTATTGATAAAATTAGACCAAGGAAGGACTTACGTTAAAATTAGGCACATCAAGTATTTATATATTGATGTTATATTAAAAACCGTAGTTAGAAGGGTATTTATTGATTATCTTAATTTCAATGATTTACAACATTGTTATTTTGGGAATAATATTAATTTTTTTTTATAAAAGGACATCATGTAATCCAGGTGACAACAAATAAAACATGGAATGGTTGTGGGTCTTGAACCCATGATCAAAAGGCAATAAGGGTTTACCAAAAACCACTAAACTACGTAATCCCTAGATAATTTTTCATAGTTTTAGGAAAAAAAATTTGTCAAATAAATGTTATTTATAAACCTGTTGTATAACTTTTTATTAATAGAGATGAATATATTACCCATATTGGTTTTAGAAGATAGATAAATAAAATAGTTAGACACTCCACTATATTAAAGGGATTACAATCCTTTAAAATATTCATTACTTCTTCAAGCATAAAACATTAGCTGTTGGTAATTAATTTTTGGGAGTAATGTAAAGAATTATAATTTATGAAATCACAAAAAAATTGGGATTGTTCATATGAAATTGAAACATATCATGTAATAATATTTCATTATATTCATGGAATGTAAAAAAATTACCCAACATTAGGAAAATAACATAGAAATAAATGGATTTCCTAATAAATTAATTTTTATTAAAAGATCTATTTATAAATCATCAAATATTTATGGATTCGAGGATCTCAACTTTCGACTAACGATTCCATTGATTGTGATTGATGTCCACATTAAAAAAATATAAATACATATATTTTTCCTCCAAGAATATATCTCTACTTTCGATTAATGTTATCTTAATTATATACATTGTTACATGGTAGTCCATGTGACCTTTGTACATCACATTCTCTGTTTTCAAGATACAGTTTTACAAATATTAATCAGGATGTGAGACATAAAAATAGGAAAAAATAAAACAATTTATCACCATGATGGAGTTTAAATTGTTAGGACAATATTTAATTACGGAGGGGGGAATGTAGCACCATGAAATTATAATGTATGTAACTGGTACTCAAAAGCATGAATGACAAGTAACCCCAAGAGCTTAAGGGAATATAATAAATGGAAACATTATAATATATTTACAACTTAAAATAGATTCTTTATATATTTCAATACATGTGACAATGAATTATTTTGTGTTACACACTAGAGCTACAATTCACCTATAGCTTGTGTTACACGCAGCAGTGACATATCTTGATAGCATTCATTACATGAAAGACTAAGTTTCAACAACTGAAAATATATAATTAAAATAGTGTTATTTAATATAATATTATATAACCTAGCCATTATGTTAGTAGTTATAAATATTATTAAATAAATTATTAAAAATTATGGATTATATAAATAAAAAATTAATTCATTGGTTACCAATTAATGAGAAATGAAAATAAGAACGAATGGGATATAAAAAGAACAATTATTTTCTTTATTCTTCCCAAAGGCAGGATGTTGTTAGGTTTTTAAATAAAATACTCATATATTTAATAAATTTTGGTTTAAAGACCATTTATGAATACTAGGTACTCTATGAAATTCTTGATATAGTTTTTTTGGATAAAAACAATGTTTCCAAATATTTTGAAGGGCTTCCAGTTCAAAAATCCTAATCACATGTCATATAGTTCAAGAACAAACATAATGTTATATTCTCACTGAGGGAAGATGATTAGTTTGAAGAACCTGATATGTAGTTAGAGTACATACCAGGTACTAGTGATTGCCTATGTCATTAAGAAACTATTTAGAAAACCTATATAGGGGAAATTGGCCCTACACAATACACAACTAGACCCCATTTGGGCTACATGGTGTGTATGAGTATATTAACATGAAAAGGTACATGGAAATAAAATATAAAGTACATGGGAAGGTAACTAATACAGGATACACAATGAGTACTTGTTTAACAGCCTGTGAACATCTGTTTTTCATTCCAGGTCCAGCTGATGTACAAAACCATTTTGAGATGTAAGATTACATGTCATATACTTGGGTATACATTCCATGCACTCCATCCATTCTACCATTTTTATTATTTTCACTATTTAATTCCCCATATGCATAATTGGATTCATTATTAGTAATTTTTGTGTTTTTTACACATATATTGAGATTATGTATCCCTTGATGTGTTTCAAGGACATCTAATTTGAGTATTTGGGTGATTGACATTTAATGGATATGTGTTTCCTCTAGTAAATAGTTTTTGTTCTCTCATAAGAGTGAGACCATGATTTTAGATGGGCCGTGGGATATCTCTCATGACTGATTCTTATATATGTTTTACTATGAGAAAATGTCCCATGTTATATGTTACCTTATATCCCTCGATTCAGTGAGATTATTTATTTTATATGATCCCCTAAAAGATTCCCCAACATACATTACATCCTAGTGGAACCTGAGTAGTATTACTTCTCTTAACCACATCATTATAAGGATCATAAGTAGGAGGCATCCATATGATTTATATTTCCAATGATCCCATGAGAGATTAATTATCATACATGATGACTTATAGGATGCCAAGTAGGATGCCTTCGCTAGCCTAATATTTTTAAAGATCCCTTTTGGGATGAATTCACTTATATAATGAGCTAGAGAATCCCTGGTAGGATCCATTTACTAGTTTAATCTTTTCTTGTATCTTGTATACTATACCTTTTACTACATATATCATCTTCAAGGATCCCTTATTGGAAACCCCTTCCTTTGTGCCGAATTTTTGGATACTAGAAAACCTCTCTAATGTTTTGACCAAAGAGATCCAATGGGGTCACTATTATTTGAAAAACCATAAACTAGTGAGTTATGAGTTTGGGTATAAATGGTAGTGGGTTTCACCATAGAACTCATAATGAACATGAAATTCTATGAGGATAAGGCAATATTGGTGGGTGTTGTTTTTTGACCACCATAAATATTATGTTTATGCACTCAAATGATTATTTTTGGTGAAATTATGATTTACAAAGGTACTTCCTAGATTTTGGAAGAAGAGAATGACATGAAATTATTTATTATTAGGTATGCCTAGATTTACTTTTTGGGGTCAATCTAATATGCCTATTAGTTTATTTGGATTCCCTTACATACATATAGTGGTCTAGATTCTAATCCTTTATATTTGTTTGTAATATTAATGAAATATCCAAAGCTATTTCTCAGAAATAAGCATATAAGACTTTGTTGGCTGTGATGTTGGAAATGGTTCTCCTCATCCTCGATACGAGGTAAACCCAATGATGATTATGATCTACCTGATCAATTATCTGACCATGATATTGAACATGGAACTCCTCGTTATTGATATGATATATATTAGAGTATCATTATAAACTCATGAGAAACACATATGACAATCCCTATGGTATGTTAGAAGCGTCATTAAATTACTAGACATGACATACGTGACTTGGAGCTGACTGTTCATATTTTTTAGTGGATACCATACATGTAGAAGTATTCAATGATAATTCCATACTGATTTCCTAAGGATCACCCCCTTAGAGATTATCCTATTTCTGATGTCTTGAGTTACAACAGACTGTGACCTAGGGATACCACATTACAATAGATTTCTAGGGCATGAGTGGTATGAAATCCATCTTAGTTCTACATTTCATGATTCCCTGTTATTATATTGAAACCTTTATTACAGTGATTTGAGGTGAGTATGGATGATCTCAATTCAAATACATGTATACCCCTTTGAAGAAATTTCTTGTTCAAATATATTTTCATGACTAGATAAAGTGGGTATTCTCTATATGGATTACAAACCCAAGGATAAAGAAAATATATTCCATTGAAGTGGTATGACATCAAACTCAATAATGTTTTCACGTGATGTGCATATGATCGGGATTATAGATCCAAGGATTGTCTAATATTGATTATGTTATTTTTCAAATTACTCATATATATATATGAATTTCAATATATATGTGTTTATAGTAATATATATACATAATCAAATAAATATAAATGTATACATGACAGAAGATTGTCTAGTTGATCGGGGTCACAAACCCAGGGATCGAGTGTTTTTTCACTTTATTCATTTTATTTATCTTTTCTGGTGTATCATGACTTTTCTATGAATATTTTGTGAGAATGAATTTATTATAATATATAATAGGTTCGCATTTGGGGGTAGCCTACATAGATTATTTTTTTACCCCTGTTCTACGCACCTTGGTGTGCATCCATACCTTCTAGATTTTTTTATATTGAGCACAATCACATGATGAATATGGCTGAGGCCCTGGGTTTCATGTTCAAGGGGAGAACTTATGTTGATTATTATCATTAGGCTAATGAATTTCGATATTGTATTGGAGATCAGGTATGGGGTCTGGCTCAGAGATAAAAGTTGTTATGTGTAATTATAATTTAGTTTTCTTTATGTACTCCAATATATGAGGTCCTCCCTATGGGAGAATAGCTCAGTACGAATAACATGGATGTTTATCCCTTTGCGACATTCCATTTATTTTTACTACCTTGTTATATTTACTACTTATACACTTCATTTATTTACTAGTTCGGATGACATTTGGTTCTTTATACTGTTTTTTACTCAAATATTAGAGAATATTATCTCTACAAAAAACACTATAGGCCCTCACTACACGTTTGAAGCCTTTTCCATATGGAGATATGAAATTTAGGCCTAATGGAAAACCAGAGCAGGGCCCCATTTTAGTGGAAACCATTATAGGGTGTTACAATATCTGAAGCCATGGTTTTGTATTAGATATAATCCTTCATTGGTACAATAAATGATTATATGGACATAACTTTGACCATATGACTTATATATTAATAGAATATCTGATTTATTGTCTTCTTTATTATCCCTTTATTACTTAAATGTTTTTATTTGATATGTTCATAAAAAAAAATTTTTGGGTATTGGGTGTTGTGTTGAGTTTGTTTATCATCACCATTTCACAAGTGTCATTCTCATATGTATTATGTCTATGTAGATGCTGAATAGTTAAAATAATGCCTTGGTGGATAATGGAGATGGTCTCACCTTTTCAAGGATTATTATTGGTGGTGTTTTTATTTAAAAATGGTGAAGTTTTAATTGGAGATTACTTCTTATGGATTATTCCAATGAGGTGATATCTTCCCCTCACACATGTCATCGGGCTCAAAGACCTTTTTAAATGTTTTATGACAATAGTTATACAAATTTTGGATTATAATTCAAATTTTTCTTCTCATGAATATGTTATTTATAACCCAATTTTATATATATATTCTTATCATTGTTGTTTAATGTTATATATTTGTGATTTAATTCTGTTGTAAGTTTTTACAAGATAATACATCCAATTAATGTTATCAATTATTAGCTCTATTCAAAGTCCCCTACCCAATTAGAGGAGAAATTTTGGTCAAACATTCATCTTACCGCTAGACCTAGTGTGGTCCTTGTTTATTAGATCATGTTAGAATAGTATAAGAGGGGTTGATTCCTTGAAAGAGAGTTAGGATTTTCCTTCAGTGTGAGAATTGGTTTGGTAAAACTAGGGTAGTGATGTCAAGGGGGTCTTGAGTTTGGTTATCATTCTAAGGAACCCATCGTAGATATGAATAATATTATATCATTTTATAATGATTTCAAAAATTATTAGATGTCCTATAGCTCTAATACGTAATTTTTATAATATAAATAAGATGATACATGCATAACACAATGTCCAGTTATGGTTTCCATGGAATTCTTTGGTTATCTTATATAGATATTATATAGTCATTATGTGTTCATCCTATATATGGAATTATTCCACCAACTAATATCAAATTTATGATAAAATAAAGGGCCATGATGATCCCATATTTGTTCCAAAGCTTCCTTCAACTGATCAATTGAAGGAAATGGAATTGATTCCAGGACTCGTTTAGGAGACATCCTTTTGACATGAGTAGATACAGATTATCCACCCTTTGTTATTTTTTGCGTGGATTCCAAATAATTAAATAACACTCTTAATTTTGACTATAAGAATATTAACTAATATCTTATCACATGATGACCATTCTTCTATATAAAATTAATGTGATAATATCCATAGGTAATTTATTATGTCTAAAGGTTATAATAGGTCCTTGTTATAATTAGATTATTTAAGTGTTATAATTAGATCAATAAAAATATATCAGATATTCATGATGAAAATTTTATAATAAGAAACAAATTATGTTTAATTATTTTTTGTTTTATGATCATAAGTGGATAAATATTTTTTCTCATAATGTTTCACATTTTGTAATATCCGTAAAGAGAGGTCAATATAACAAACACTACATTAATAATTCGACATGTTATATGTTCCACAGGATATTACTGTCTATGCATAAATGTGTTAGTCTGTAGAAATGAGAATATTGTTAATGTATATCATGAGTCACATACATTAATGTATTGATTAAAATTGTGAGGACATGTTCTTATAGCTAGTCGGATACATTGGGTACATCATATGTGACAAGGCGTGGATTGAATAAGGAAATAAAGTATTTATCCATTCCATATTAACCTAAGATGGTGTCTCAATCCCTTTTACCGAAATTAAAAAAGTTGTTTATGTCTATGGGATTGTAATTTTATAGAGGAGATAATTTTGTGGAGAAAAGAAAAGATAAATCAAGAATAATGGTTGATGATATAAGTATGTAACTTTTTATAGAGATATTGATAAAAAGGGGTTATATTTCAAATTAAGCATTAATATGAGGTTTTTGTTTTTTGTATTACTAAATTCATTCTTTTTGGGTTCCTTGAAATGTTTTTATATTAAAATCATGGACTTTAAGAATGTTCACCAAATTCCACTGAGAAATTGGTCTAGTGGGTAACAATCCTATTGTATCTCCTTCATCAATTAAATTCTACTTTAATTTAACATTTAGAGTAAATTACATTCATTATTAGTGGAATAATAACTGTTAAAGTAATGTTGATTGTATAAATTTAATCACTATTTAATCAAATATTGAATTTATGTGAGTTGAACATTAAATATGTTTTTTTATAGTTCTTGTAGATATAATATTAATATATTTTTGATGAAATAATATTATGATTTTAATTTATACAAATAAATATTATTTTAGGTTTAATAAATTTTGAGGATTGATGGGATGAGTTAAGAAACTAATGAGATAATATTTGTTATTTAATATATTTCAAATAAATATTAATTTATTTATTTGAAAAAGATGCATAAGTATTTTTGATCTTGCGCTTCTGCTACAATAAATTAATAATAATAATAATATTATCTAAAATAGATTTTTTCTGGGAATAAAATATTAAATGAGGTCTCTTATGATATTATATATTTTCAAAACCTAATTATATAATCCCAATTATATCATTTTGTGAGAATACATGAGTTAGAAACAATACATTCCATTAATAAAATTCTCTAAAACATATAGACAGATATTTTAAATAATTTTCTCAAAAATGACAGAGAATCCTCCTCCTACCTATTAAAGATAAGGAAAAAATAGTATAATTATTTAAATACAAATATAATTCTTGTGGAAATTATTATTGAATTACTCAATGCATTTTGTTCATCAACATTAGCACATATAATACCAATAATAATGTAACTATATTCTTTGAGCACGTATGGAAATCGATAAAATAATTAGAGTTTTTATTTTCCCTATAACAAATATATGATAGTTGATATTGAACTGATAAACAAAATAATTATCAGGACAAGATAATTTTATGATTAAATTTATTATACAATTTTTGTGAAAAAATCCTCTTTATGAATATTCACAAGTAATTTATCAGATTGTAGGTTTTTATTGGAAAAAATTTCCCAACAAAATTGTTGAGAATGGTAAAAAATGATTCAAATAAATCTTGTAACTGTCATGTGGTGACAAAGCTATCAAATATTTAAATATGATTATAAATTATTTGTTGATTGATGTTTTTAGAACTCATTTTTTCTTATCCATTCTCGAATTCAAAATTTATTATAACCTTATCAATTAGTTTCAAATGTTTAAGAAGTAGACACAATGATTCCAAGAATATATAATGAATTAGGAATTTTCCCATATAGTTGTGATAAGGATTCTAGTTATAGAGGAAAATTATATTCAATATACCCATTGTCAACCACAAATGGGAAAGCCACACAATTCATGACACATCATTAAGATGTTTATATTTAGTGGAATTAAATTATATGTGGTTATTACGATTAAACACACCACTAGACAAGAAGTACATGACATGTAGCTTATGTATAGGTTGTGTAACCCTTGAAAGTTCTGAATAAACATAAATCACAGAACCTATGTGGCCAAATAACATGACATGTAATTAAATACACAATCATTATATTATCTTGATGATTAAAGACATGGGGAAATCTAGAATACATGTCATGTATCTTTTTGACACATCATTTACACATTATTACCATTTTAAAATACAAAACGAGTCCATAGGAATGTGGTATGAGTAACCAGAAAAATGTTAACAATGTGTGTAACTAGTAGGACATGTTGTGTAACTCATATCTATTTATACAAGGTACATTCTAAGTTAGAAATTTCATTTCAGTCAAATACAAGGAAGGAAAAACTAATTAATTCAAAAACCAACTAGATTTCATATAGTTTGTGTATAAAATAAGTAACATGTGTCTTCCACAAAGTGTACACATTGAGTGATTTTGGACAGGTTGTGTTGACAAAAATCATTTAACATTTCATTTCCATTATATTTATGTAAATACATTACATGTTTAGTCCTGATCCACATTATTTACATTACAAGATTCATAATAGACACATGATACATATATTCACTGAATTTTATATAGTCATCAATATCACATGTTGACCCACAAGACAACCTTCCATGTAATATCATGAAATTCCATGTAGAAATAAATTGCATATGAGTACCCCATACATGAAAAGGAATATACAAAGTATAAGTAACACATTATGAAGGTAACAATACACATTGGGTAATAAAGAAGGGTATATATTGTGTTTCTTCTAATTCATATTGTGTATATTAAATTTCATACATGATTTAAATCTAACCAGGAGGGTACACATTATTTTATTAGTCTACACACACCTTGTACTAAATTATTTTAAATTAAAACTATTTATATTAATTTATTTATAATTAAATAGGTTTATAATATCATGGAATTTTTGGATAGATAAATAAGATAAAACTATTAATTTATTATGATGACAAGGAATTTATTAGTTTCTAAAATTTAATTTAATAACGAATGAATAGAAATAAATGAAAAAATATTTAACTGAATATTAAATTCATGTTGTTTCTAATTATGGGTTTGATTTATCTATTCATGTGTTTGTTTTATATTTAATATAATTTTTTATTATACAGGTTTGTGATAATATTATTATTAAAATAAATATTATGATCAATGAATAATCCCACCCAAACTTATAATTTATGGGACTATGTGTTAGTGATTTCTTTTATGTAATCATTAATCCCCAGTTTCCATCACTAGTGGGTGTGTGTGAATATGTAAATTAAGGAGGTCTTGGGTGAGTGGAGATGGTTCATGACCGAGTTGAGTTGAAACCAACGAGGGTCATATATAGGTTAAAGGAGGAGTGATACAACTCAATCCATGTATTTTCTAAAGGATTTATTCCTATGGGGGTAATGGGTTGGTTTATATTATTCTCAATAAACCAAATAAGAGTTAATTTATTTTTCAATTACATGATTATTTAGTCATTTTTATATCATGTATTTTTTATTTTAAAATTAAATGTGATCACATTATTAAATTTATTTAAAATATGCACACTGAAATAATATAAAAATAATATGAATAAATTATTTTATCAAACATGAATAATAAATTATATATAATTTATATAATATTAATAATCATGTAAAGGATAAAATAATTAATATTTATGCATTAAGATAGAAAAATCCCTTAAGAAAATATTATGTTAGATAAACCCTTCTATCTTCCCGGTTAAGATACACACATAATTAATGTGTTAGTTAGGAAAATGTTCAGGGCCATTTTAAATTATTGTTGAATCCTAACAACAAAAATGTATTAACTAAAAAAAATTGGTATTTAGGGTAATGACTAATGTACACTTAAAATAATTTGGTGGAAAGTGTTCAGGATTTTTATGTTTGGGATATAAGGGTTGGGGAGTTCAATCAGTGGATCGATGAAATATAACATATTGTAGTTTTTGGGAAAAATACATACCTAAATCCCATTGAGTAATTTTCATGGTTAATGTATGTGTTATTATATAGAAATTATGGATCCTTTACAAAATAATATCCATGAAGTTTGATATTGTGATTCCAATGTTTATTGATATAGGTATTTGATAAAAAGTGGGAGGAAAAAATTTATTATGGTAAACTTTTTAAAAAAGATAATGTATTAAAATTATTATTTATTTGTCATAGTAAATTGAAATCCATTCTAAACTTAAATTATCCCAATGATATAACATTGATAATGACAATATCATAACAAGATCAAACTTATAGGAGTGGTACAGGTTCATGTACATAATACAAACTTTTTAGAGTATGTTATAAATGAATAAACATGTAGTTCAAACATATACTTCAAAAGAAGTGAGTGAGAAGGATCATTATATATATTTGAAACATGTGTAAGATTCATTATAAGTTGAATGCCTCATATTATGATATATGATTAGTGATATATAGATTATTATTAAATTCATGCAATTACACACATTATATCTCATCACCATGATCGTTATCATGAGAAATAAAGACAAGAGAGGTATCAGATCACCACATAAATATTTATATGAATGCATAGAAAATGTGAACGAGTTGGACCAATTTTATTCAATATTAAAAAAACCCTTATTAGTACCCAAAATTAATTAACGATTTGTTAAATAAAAACAGTAATATTATAAAATGGATTATTGATATGTCTTGTTTGATAAGGCCACTATGTACGTTAAATTAAAAATTAAAAATAGGTGGTATATCTACATTATTGAAAACATCTTTAATATTATTATAGTATTACATCGTTCATAAAGTTTCATGGGATAACATGGGTATATACATAATAATAGGTTGAGCTATAAATCCCAATAAGTGAATAAAAATGAAAAAATATGAAGAAATTATTAAATTTTAGATAATATGAATTATAATGGGACATTATAGTGGTGAGAATATCAAACCTGAAAAAAGATACATGATATTACATGATAACATTAATTCAACATACAAATGTGGTGACAACCTTACACATGACATCATAAAAATTGGTCAAGGAATACTACAATGATAACATAACACGATGGAAAAGGTCCTATGATGGATTATATTCACTTCATAATCCCTTGTTTGATGTATTATGAGACTAAAACATTACCCAATGCCTTGGAGTGCTATATAATAATAGTAACACCAATCAATTTCAAATACTGTACATGAGTAAGTGTGAAAAATAAAACATTCATCATAGGACCATATTTAATTACATTTAATCCCCCAATCAAGGAGAGTGGAATAAATATATGTATGTCCCTAATAAAATTAGTTTAGGTTTTATTATGTTAATAACCATAAGTGTAAATAATGATGGTATTCAGAATACATTGTCTTGGAATAGATGAATTGATGTGCAATTTCGACAGCATAATGATTGTACTTAATGACATATAATTTGTTTAAATGAGATAAAAGGGGTGTATAATAATTTTAAAATAAGATTTAAATTAATTGGGGTGTGTAAAAACATATACCGACATTAGAAACTCGTAAAAGGCATTAAATGAAGAAATCTCCTTGAATAAAGTGGAGAAGGAATGGATCCCTTACCTTGAGAGGGTAACTACAATAGAGTAGGAGTATATTCTGGGACCTTGGGGGAACCATAGGAGTACTATTCAGAGGGTAGGGAAGAATTATGGAAAGATAAATGGTTTTTTGTTGAAGAGTAAATGGATATTTGGTGGGTTTATATATAAAAAATAGGTGAGTTTGTTATTATTTCTCAAATTTAGCTTTTGGACTATATAAGATAATATTAAAAAAATAATCCCATTGTTTTTGAATAAGAGGAGTGGTTTATATTATTTCCTAATTCTAAGGAGAAAAATTATTAAAAAAATACCCTTGGTTATGTGGAAGTGAGTCATTATCATAATGAAATGATTTTAAATCCATAAAATAAAATATATATATTATAGGATTCATAAAGCCTTTATAAATTAATAAAATAACCTCAATATAATTTTATTATAAGGGAATAACATATTTTTGGTCAGGTTTACCATTAATACAATTAATTACCCCAATTTGGGGTCATTATGATGTCATAATAGACACTGTAAATTTAAACATATTTTATTTTTTAACCATAAAATTGATTCTATTTGAAAATTTTTCAAAAATTAATATTGATTATATTGAAAATATGATTCCAAAAAACATATTTATTGAATCCATATAAATTTTTAAATATGTAAATTTTCACTTTAAAAATAAGAACCAACATTTATTGAGGAATGTTGGGTTTCTTGACAATAATATTTTTAAAAACCGTATAAATTAATACATTTGACATAATAAAAGTTATATTAGTAGTTTTATTTAATTGAAACAATTTAATTTTATTATTTTCTTAAAAAATAATTTATTTTTAAATTTCATTAGTTCATAGAAAATGAATATGTTAATTGAAATTTTATACTATATAAAAATTCAATTTAAATTTTATCGTAAAAAAATCCAAATCATTTTTAAAGCTAAAACCAATAAGAATTAAAAAAAGAATTATTATATTGAAAATAAAATTCAGTCATTCATATTATTAGGGTATTTATATGTAGCTTTTTATTATAGAAGAAAACTCCATAAGGGCATGGTGTGCGTGGTAAGATTTTCAAGGGGAGGTTTGATATACTAGGTTCGGGCAATGATCTCGATGATATTAAACTTCTCCCATAAAATTTTCACTCATGCTTTAGTTTCTGGATATCAGCTTGTGCATGGTCAAGAGAAAATCCCAATGATGATATATCCCTCATAATCTCTAATAAATGAGATTCATTGGTTATGATCCTATTGGTCGATGCCATCACTTCATTTGTCT
The DNA here is from genome assembly GCA_963277665.1 of Viscum album. NCBI lineage: Eukaryota > Viridiplantae > Streptophyta > Magnoliopsida > Santalales > Viscaceae > Viscum > Viscum album. The sequence continues at coordinate 1,515,187,973 of OY728131.1, forward strand.
ATTCCAAAAGGATTTTTCAATATTTTATATTTATACTAATCATATGATCACTGATCAATGGCTATTTTATCAATGATTATAATCATTAATAGTATTTTAAATCTTATTGGATATAATAATACCAAATAAGTGAATTTTTTATAAAACCGTAATAAAAATCATATAATTTAATTCAATAATAGAGGGAATTTTATTTATTAATTTTTATGTCTTCACAATCTACCCCCTTCACAATTTCACAAATAAATTTTTTATTTCACAATATAAAATGGTTTATGGTAATTATATTTCATCACCTCCTCTAATTCCCCTATTTCCTCTTCAAAGTTTTGGTTTCTCTATAGCACTTTGAGCAGGTGCATTTTCTTATTTTATATAACTTTGTCTTTGTGATATATGATATTTTCCAATTTCTCCTCATATAAATGATCATTCTCTAATGTTACCACCTATAGATTCAGAACATGTAGTGGATCTAGTATATAATTCATCTTGATGGATACATGGAAGACATAATGTTCTTGATATAGGTTAGGTAGATGTGCGGTTGTATAGTCTATCTCTCTAATGGGTTCAAATATCTCAAATGGATCGATGTATATTGAAAAACTCTCTCCATTATTCGTAAATGTCATAATTTTTAAACTTGGACATATGAAGAGGAATAACTTATCTCTGACCTAAAAATATATGTCCTATCGATGATTGTCAACATAGTTCATCTATAAACTATGAGAAGAAGTATTGTGATTTTGAATGATCATATCCTTTTCCACCATTTTTCAAACCATTTTTGGACCTAGTAGTTTGTGTTCACCAGCTTCATCCAAGCATGTAAGTGTTTTTCACTTCATCCCATAAAGGTATTCATAGGTAGACATTTTTATTTTTAGTGGAAAATAATATTATAGGAGAACTAAACCAGAGGAAGATGTTAACACCATCCTCAATCGAAGTCTATTTATCATGCTCTCAATATGTCCTTGAGTATTTGGATATTCTTCCAAGATTGGATATCAATTTGAGGGCGATATTATCTGAAGAAGTTCAACTCAGTTTTTAGATCATTTTGGATTCTCTTCCAAAAAATGAAGGTAAATCATGGATCTTGAATTGATACAATCAATTTTTGTGTTCCATTTAGCCTCACCAACTATCTTATATATAATTTCAATTTTAATGAGTGATAAGTCCTCTTGAATTATAATGATGTGATAATTCTTTCAAACACAATACACCACTACCCATATACCATTATTTCCTCATGATTTCTTCGAAAGACCAAGGACACAGACCATAGTTATGTTTTCCCATTTCCATGTGGGTATGGGTATTTCTTTAAGGAACCCCTAATGTTTTTTCCTTTAATCATTAACTTGTTGAAATATAAGATAACATGATGTATATTCCATGATTACATTATTTATATTTTCCCACCAATAATATTCTTGGAGATATCAATATATCATTGTGCTCCCTCAGTGGATGGAGAAGGTCAAGCTTTGTGAATCATCCAACAACTCCTTATTTTACTTCGGTTTTTATTGTGAACATAGTCATTACCCAAATATTATAACTCCTTATTCCTTAATTTTTAACTCTAAGGATTTCCCATTTCTTATACCTTACACCATCCTCCAAATTTACACATTCTCTCTTTGTGATTCCTTTATATTCTCAAGGTGGTATTGTTGAGTAATCATTTTTGAAAGGATTGATCATGTTTCTTCAATTATGTTTCCCATGTATATCCTTTTAATGTATAATATGATTGGATCCTTATCAAATCTCATCAATGAAAAAATTGTTAGATCCTTTCTACATAGAGAATCCACCACATTATTTTCTTTTTGAGAAAGCTATTAGATGGAATAGTCATAGTACTTATTCAGATCAATCCATATTATCTAGTTTATTATTCTCTTTTTGTGGGAATATATACTTGAGGATCTTATAATCCATAAAGATTCCATTGTTATCCACAAATAGTTAACGAAACAAGATTTTCAATATGAAAATTCTTATAGAGAAATCCATATTAATTTTGGGTATTTCTATTCATGAACATTCAATTTCATCAATGTATAAGATATCACTTTTTCATTCTAGATTAGTTTTCATCTCAATCCCTTCTTCAAACAATCACTGTATACCATGAAAATTTCATCACTTGTTGGTAGAAAAATTATAGGTGTTGTTATATGACTTATTTTTAAATCCTTTAATATCTCTTCCCATTGATTATTACAGAAAAATTACTCCCTTCTGAGTTAGCTCGGTTAAGGGGTTTGAAAATCATGCCCCATTTATGACATGTCGACAATACTACCTATCTAATATAGGGAAACTATATATATCGTTCATAGACATTGGCCTTGACTATCCTTCAATTCCTTCAGTCATGGAAGGGTGCACAGATATCCCATTTATTATGATAATGTTCCTCAAGAATAGAAATTTCTATAACTAGAACTCAAAAGTTCTATTGTCTTCATAAAAATTATCCTTTCGTATGGTCCATAGAAAAATTCTCTTCATTATACTCATGCTCCTCATGGTCATCATGCTCCTCCTTTATTTTAGATTAAAACAAAATATATTCTATGAAGACAACAATATTTTTTTGGATTATTTATAAATACTATATTCATCATGTCCATAAATATCTATAGAGTATTAGTTAGTCCAGAAGGCATTATTTTGAGTTCATAATGTCTATAACTTTTATATAAATATTTCTTAGGGACGCCATCATTATTTACCCAATCATAATATTACCATCACCAATGACCCACCATGGTTAAGTATTGGGATTCATTATGTCTATTGAATGAGTTATCAATACATGATAGGGTATAATTGTTCATTATACTGATCTTGTTGAGCACATTAAATAAATGAAAAGGAACATTGAACCATCCTTCTTCGTGATGAAGAGAACTAATTCACCCTAGAGTGAAGAACATGGGAATATAAGACCATTTTTTGGATTCACCTATTTTTTATTCATATCATAAATTTCCAAAATATCATTTATATACAGAGTCTCGGATATTGGAAAATCTCTTGATATAAAAAATATTAAATGTTCAACCACTCAGTAAGGAATAATTACAAGAAATTCATTGAGAAACACATCATCATATTTCTTCACAATGGACATGTCTTCATGGGAGAAATTTTTCTTTAGACACAATACATTAATCTAGATTCACCTGGTCGTAGGTAAATAATATATATGATTGATATTTTTGAGCTAAATAATATTCACCCTCATCTTTGTATTTATACAAAATCAGAAGAGAATTTATGATATATAGAGTGATTTCCATCTCAAGAAAATTTTGGTTGGTTCTATGTAAGGAATGAAAATCCATTCCTAGTACTGCAACAAATTACACTAAAGGGAGTATCATATGGATTTCTGGGATGATCACCCACCCAATTTTTTAAGGGGAGGATTTATATTCTTATGAATATATAATATTCCAATTAAATGTTTTCAATAACTACTCTACTTACATTATGTTTATGGGTGTTTGAATAGATACACTAAACATGCATGACATGAATTAATGAATAGAACCCAAAAAAGTACATTCACAATTCATGAATGAATAACTAGAATACATAAAAACTCTTCATTTTCTAGATCCACCTTAGTTTTTATGATGAAAAAACACTCCATTGTTGTCTTGAGGGTATTGGCATTGATTGTCTCCGACAACCATTGGATTAGTGAATTGTCTTGAAATGTCTCGCTGTTCCTTCTAGTAAAAACATTGGAAATTCAGCTTAATATTTATTAGATAGTTCCACAATTATATTACATTGGTTGTTTTATATTTTTGGAAACTCTTAGTGATGTTCCCTTCATTTCCACACCTAATGCATTTCCTTGTGCCCCTCATGAAATTTTTAGGATCTTACTTTCAACACTTTTGACAAGTGGGTTGTTAAAATTTCATAACACTATTATATTTTTCCATCAAACCACATAATTATAAAAAAATTTCTCCTATTATTCCCTATGATACCCCTGAGATTTTCTAATACCAATTTAAAATTTAAGGGAATTTCATAATATTTATTCATAGGAATCAAACTCTCCAATTTCTATCTAATTTCATAGACTCAATTTTATCCCACCAAAGAAGTAGTAAAATTTGAACTCAAGGGAAATGAAAATGTTATATGTATATTTTTAATGTCTTTTGATATTTATCCTTAAATTCCATAATATATTCATAATATTTTTATATTAGAGAAAGGAAAACCCATTTAATTTATGTTGGATAGTATGAGGAAAATATTTTTCAAATTTTTTTTTTTGGAATTCCTTCCAACCCATCAATTTGATCTATTCCTCGACCTTTATATTCTTGATAAATTACAACCACTAATTATATTTTCCTTTCATATGATAAATAGACAGTTTAACCATCTCATTCCCAGAACATTGATGGATTGATAAGATATTATCAATGGAGTTGATCCATTTTTCTATGATTAATGGATTGTATGATCCCTTGAATGTCAGAGGCCATTTCTACAGAAAGGTCTCAATTATAGCTTGTTATTTCATAAGGTTATTTGGGAATTCGACCCGATAGATGTTTGTATTTAGATCCTAAGAAAACTGAGAGATTTTCATCATAATCTTTTAAATTCCTTCCGCCATTGGGTTTGGAATCTCATTTTTCCTACAATCACATTCCCCTTTAGATTGGGGTTTTACCCATTTCCCAATATTTCCTTCCATTTCCTAGATTAATGACAAAATTAGGGATTTTTTTTAAATAATCACCAGATAAATAGAAATCCATAAACATTAAAGTGATAAATTTAAAATTAATTTAATTTCCTTAAATTTTGAATTTTTAAGATTTAATATATGTTATCATAGATATATTTCTTAATTTATACTATTATAGTCATTTTTGTTCCCTTAATAATGGTTTATAATGAGATTATGAATTTACCAAACCATACATTCTTGGAGTTTCAAATAAGGTGGAAAATTTCGCCTATTGTCATGCATTAGTTTTTTATTGATAGTAGTATAATACAGTGTTATCATGGGTTATGCTAGGAACATATATTATAGAGCCACATCCACATATAGTATCCAAAAATGGATATATTATCTTGTAATAAACTTATATTATACATTAATAAAATTTAGGGATGTATTTTTCTGTTTATTAATATATTTAAGGCTTTAAATAGAGTTTTCTAATCTTAATTGAAAAATAAAAACCTCCCTTTGATACAGACTATAACAACCCCCGTCTTTATTACACAGTAATTCATGATTTGTTACATAATAGTAAAAATATTTTAAAAAATATGATCAATAAGTATAGTGTCTTTGGGTAATTTGGTACATTAAATTACAACTTAAAAATTGGTGGTACATCAATATTATTTAATGAAATGTTAACATGCTCATAATATTCCATAATTCTTAAAACAACATGGGATAACCTGGGGACATACTGAATAAAAAGGTGATTTATTAAGCCCATGAACGGAATAAACATGGATTAATAGAAAGAATATATTACATTATAGATGATATGAATTTCAATGAAACATAAATGTGTTGAGAATCATAAACATGAAAAATGATACATGATATATGATGATAACATAATGGAACCCTGGGAATATGGAAACAACTTTAAACATGACATTATAAACATAGGCCAGGGATTACTGCCAAGAAATAATAACATGGTGGAAAAAGAAACATGATGGATTAGGTTAACTCCCTAATCCAATGAGTGACATCTCATGATAATAAAATATTTCCAAATTCATTAGAGTGTAATATCATTCTTAGCACACCCATTGATTTCCTATCACTTACATACATAAGTGAACCACATAGATAATTCAAAATAAGATCACATTTAATTAAATGTAATTGAATTATCAAGGAGTGTGGAATTAATTCATGTACGTCATAAATCAAATGAGTGTATGTATATCTAGATTAATAACCTTGAGTTTAAATTGTTATGGTATTCTCAATAAAAAGGTTTGGCATTAAAAAATCACAATGAAACTTTAGCAGCATAATGAAAAAACATAATGAGTAATAAAATTGTTTAATGTGGGATAAAGAGGTCTCTCATCATTTTTAAATAATATTTTCATTAATAGGGATGTGGAAAAACATATCCCAATATTATTAATTATTGATAAAATTCATAAAATGAATAAGATACTTACATAACAAGGAAATTGAATTGATCCCCTACCATGAGAGGGTGATTACAACAGCTAAGGAGGATCTTATTGAGAGATTTGTGGAACCTTGGAAGGAATATAGAGAGATTGGAGGGAATATTTATGACATTATAAATTGTTTTTATGTGAATTGGTTGGTGATCTTGTGTTGGTTTAAATATGAAAAGAGAGGGGGGGGGGGGTTATAAATTTTCAAACATAGGTATTGGAGTCAATATAATATTGAAAAAAACCACTAAAATTCCCATGTTTTCACATGGATTATTCTAGAGAGTAGTGGTTTAATTATTTTATATTTAAAAGTGAATAAATCATTAAAATAGTTTCCTTAGTGATGTGTATGTGAGTCATCTTCATAAAGAAATGATTTTAAAACCATAAAATATAATATTGGTTTTGTAGGATTCGTTAAATATTTATAAAATAAATAAACTAAACTAAAAATCACATTATTTTATATTATAAACATATATTTGGTCATTTATAACCCCAATATAATTTATTACATCACTTTTGGGTCATTGTGATGATATAATACATACATTATATTTATACCATATTAAATTTATCTTTAAAAATTGAACTATCTTAGAAAAATATGAAAACATCACTATTAGAGAATTTCAACATTATTCTTAGAATTTTTTTTTTATTTTATCAAATAACTTTCTAAATATGGAATGTTTCACTTTTAAATCAATAATAAACATTTATTATGTAATGATGGGTTTTACGACAATAACATTTTTCTATCCCTTATAAAAATCATATATGTCTTTAAAAAAATATTTTTTAATTTATATTTAACAAAAACGAGTTTATTTTATTATTTTATTAAAATATAATATATTTTTTAAATTCATGAATTCATAGAAAAGTAATGTATTAATTGAAATTGCATATTATGCAAAAATACTTTTTGTTCTTAATCATATGAAAATCAAAATCATTATAAAGTAATAAAAATAATATTTAAATACAACTATTATTCTATTGAAAATATTATATACATAATCATATTATTAGGGTCTTGATATATATCATATTTTTATAAGAGAAAACTCCCTAACTGTAAGGTTCACAATGGTATGATTTTCATTAACTGTTTCATCATACATGGTTTGGTATATGATCTTGATGAGCTTCAAATTATATTGTAAATGGTTCATATCATGATTTAGTAGATTAATTTTGTATTGGGAATGAGGAATGGAATATCCTGATGCTTCTATCTCCGTAGGATGCTCCGATAAATTGGATTTATAGGGTAAGATCCTACTAATCAAGGGCACCACATCTATTCTCATTTCCTATTGAATTTAATCAAATGATCACTGTTTAAAGGATATTTTATTATTGGTTATTACTCATAATGGTATATTTATATTATATTGGATATAATAAAACCAAATAATTTCACTTGTTTTGTATAATTATAATACATAATTCTGAGTTTAATTAAACTATAAAAGGGAATTTTATTTATAAAATTTCATGTCATTACAATGATGATTTCCAATATTAATCATTTGGAAATTATTGGTTTTATGAAACCGAAATAATTTTTCAAAGTCCTTGTTCATACCTAACATACTCATACATTTTATTTTTTTATTAATAATTTTAATATAAACAATATATTGAATATTCTCTAAGATGTGTAGACTCTAATTCTCCAAGAGAATATGGTTATAAAAATGAAAAACCATCATTACTCTTGGTTAATAAGACGAATATTAGGAAGAAAAACTTCATTTTAATTCCAAGTATATAGTCCATTCAAGCAACCCTATAAAGTATTAGAGGATCAAGGGATGTGATTTGGAGCTGGATGTAGCGTGTTTTTGTGGTGGTAACAAAGGACATTGAAATATGAACAATGAATCTATGAAGACGAAAGGGGAAACTTTATAAGAATTAATTTTCAGATGTATTATACTGTTTTTTACTTTTAGATATAGTCTGTGTTTCTAAAAATCATATAGAAATACAAGAATCGAGTAGATTTCAGATCATTACCTGAGGTGATATGGATCATTGAGTCAGAAATGGAGAAAGATTAGATGAACCAACTATTAGAGACTTTTATCTCACATTTCCGACTTGTTTGATTCTAATTTTAATGAATTATTATTATGGACCCCATTTAATGAAATACTTAATATCATGTCAACTTTAAACATGGTTATATTTATTTTCATGTTTTGAAATAAGTGATGAAACTTTTATGAAGAGATAATAATTTATGGGATTGAATATTTAATGGGAATTCTTTATCTTATAGAATATAAAAAAAGTGTTGAAAATTGATGAAGAATTTTTTTTTCATAACTCATATAAAAACATATTTCACCATCAAAATATTGGTTATGTAAATGTACAACAATTGATAATGATACATAATGTTGGTAGTATTCAATAATTTAAAATTAAATCATTTTATATTTTTTATTATTGTTTAAACAGTAAAATAGGAAAATCACCATTGAGTAGAAAATATGCTAGTGATATTGAGAACCAAAAATTAGTACATTTTTTTATGTGTGGACCTTTTATAGTTATATATAGGGGTTGATAATCTTACTCATACCATTTATAGTTGAATTTAAAAGATATGTGTATGTAAAATTAATGATGTATAATAAAAAATATTTTGAAACATTTATGCAATAAATGAATAAAATGTAAATATTCTTGGTAAGAATATAATAAAACATTGTTCAGACAATCGTGAGGAATATCATAACCAATATTTCAACAATTATATAAGGTTGTTTTGGATACGATCTCTACTAAATCCTCCTTATTCATCATAGTGCAATGGTTTAAGTGAAAGGAGGAAACACATATTGTTTTACATAGTGTGATTGATTAGAATACATAAAATCCATCAATTATCACTCTAAATAAATGGATTATAGAGTGTTGAAGATAAACTAAATAGGGTGTTAACTATGGTATAAAATATAATTATATACTTGTTATGTAGTGGGGAGAAATCTACTTTGTTACATCTTCCATTATATGGATTAAAAATATTTGTTATGTCTATGTCAATAAAACTAGCATAATGAAGAAAAAAGTGATTCAGTATATGATATAATAATAAAAAGCAATGATATTATCTATACAACATATCAATAAATTATGATGTGATCAATCTTCTTATTGTATTTCATGAAAAGGAACACATATCCATCCAACATAGTTAGAGAAATATAAACATCAATGAAGATGAATATTAGGATGTGAAAGAGTTGTAAAATGAATAAATTCCAAAAATCCATGATAAATAAGTAGTTAAAGAGACACACATTTTGTTTAATAACACCAAAGAAGTTAGAGAAGAATAGACATTTGGTGATCTAGTCTTCACAGATGGAAAATCATTATTATTCGATAATAATTACCATCTATCCTATATTAAAGTAGTATGAAACTTATAAGTTTAAAATTAGAAATAAGCCATTATTTATTAAGTTGATTTCTTATAACAAAACAAATTCAAGGTTTTTATAGATCTTATAGTTGATGTTGTTCCTCTAGGGTGTGAATGGGTATTCAAGAAGAAGCTTGGCATGGATGTTAATGTCAATTCCAATAAGGAATGACTAGTTGATAAAGTGTTTAAGCATCATCACAACCCAAGATATAGATACATTATTCCAACAGTCATAGTTGTAAAATAAATTATAACTATGCTTATCATAATATTTATCCATTAGTATTTTCTTAAAAATTGGATGTCAAATATCCCTCCATAATGAGGAACTTTTGGAATATGTATATAAGACAAAACCAAAAGAGTTTGTGACTCCCAAGGATTCCAATAAAGAGTAAATGTTATAGAGATACATTAAGGGGTTGATGAAATCATCAAGATAATGAAACATTCATTTTTATGAATACATAATGGAATTTGGTTTCATAAAGAATGAATAAATGATTGATTCTAAAAAATATTTAGTATGATTGACGATATTTTCCACATAGTATAAGTTGATATTATATTAATGGAGGGAAATGAGATACTAGTATTATAGTCTTTTAATACAAGGATAAATAATTTATTCTACAGGATAGAATTTGGGGAATAATCATATATTCATGAAATCATGATCTTTTGTGATAAATCTAAGAGGCTACTTAGTTAACATCGACGTACATACACTGAAATGTTACTAAAGAGATTCAAAATCGATAAATGAAATTGGACATTAGTTTTAATTTCATATGGTATACCTCTCTCTAGGAAAAGGTTTTGTCAAAAATGTTATGAAAGAGAGATTATGAGAAATATTTCTAATGTGTCCACGATAAGTATTATCACATATTCCATTCTATACATGAGGGTTGATTTTTTCCTACACCTTGATCTTGGTAGGAAAATATAATGTGGACCTAGGAAATCTATATTGTGAGGATATAAACACTATATTAATGTATCTAAAGTGAAATGATGATATATTCCTCGTTTATGTTGGAGATACAGAACTAAAACATTGTAAATACATAAAATCTAGTTTTCAGATATATCAAAATGATATCAAATCATAGTAAGAATATGTGTTATTCATTAATGGATGAGCTAGGAGATAGATGTATTCTAAGAAGATAGTGGTAACCAATTATTCTATAGATTTTGAATATATCATATCTTATGATGCATCTAAATAATTAGTAAGAATTCAAAACATCATTATTGATATTGATATAGAACTAATTAGTAATGAACTTATCACATGGATGTTTCATAACACTTTAGTGGTGTATCAGGACTTGGAACTAATTTCACATCAATGGAAGAAAATACACATTTAATGTATCACCTCTTCAGTTATATTTATCAATGTTTTGTTACCATAGTTGAAAAAATATTGTCATAATTAAATGTGGTGCACCTGTTGAATATAGCCTTATATCAAAAGAAGCATGATAATCATGTTATAAATGGTATTCTAATACTTATTAGTAGTTGAATCTAATTAAAGATGAATTATATTAGAGTTGGTTCCCTAGAACCAAAAATTGTACTTCTGATAACTAAAAGATCAAAAAATACTATCACATTACAAGTGTTCTTATGCATAAAATGAAAGTGATAATGTCCTTATAGTATTTTTTAAATAAAATGTTATTGTTGTTCACTACTAAAATGAGAAAAACTAATTGATATGATGATATTCATAAAAATATATCTTATATTTTTGATGAAATTATTCTAACAAGATATCAATGGTATTTTATATCAGGTGGTGAATTCATGTAATCAAATAAGGCCTCATTTTGTAGAGTTTTACACTTAGTAATCTTGATTAAAGGATGTTATTAAGAAAAACCTATAAATAAGAGTTCCATATGTTATTCATTTCAATAGATATTCCAAAATATTAACATGTTTATAGATCCTTACACACTATATTATTGTTAATTTTTTATTTTTAATCTTGTGCATTGATGTATTTTTGAAAACCATAACAACATATTATCATGGCGTGGTAATGTAACAAAATGTCCTAGACTGACCAAACATGTCAACAAATATTGACCTCCACTAGACCTGAAGGCTATTATTGACCCCCACCAGAAAAAGTAGTTGATTTGTATCAATAACACACACATGGAAATTCTTCCAACCTCATATAATAATTTTCTATATAGCCCAAACCAACTGAGAATCCGATATGACCTATCCATACATTAGATAGATATTCATATCAGAAAAATGTGAATTAATAATGAATGATCTAAACATGTAGTAAGTGATGAAAATAAAACACAAGAACAAACAAATAAAACTTCCATCATACATTTAATGTTCATAATATAAAGAAAACTATAAAAAATTTAATATTTGGTCGAGATATTCAGTACAACCAAAAAAAATAACCCATAAAACCACCCATGCATATTAAGGTGGCCCCCATTCATGGAAAATATTTATAATGTCCTTCAATTTAGTGATATGACTCTCAATTATCAATGATCACTAAATGTGAATCTAATTGAAATCATGAGATATACATAAAACACTCACCAGTGTGTATACAGGGTGTGAGGAAAACATTTCATGTTAGATCACACCTATGGGGAAATAATTTTTTTAAAAGGAATTCAAAAAAATTTAGTTTTAACCTGATATTGAAAATTAGGTTTTATACAGATATTGACCAAAATGAAACTAGTATCACTTTGTGACTATTACTTTTTAAAACTATGAGTTAAATACTTTAAAAAAGGAGAGGCACATTTGGTTTAAAATTATTAATTTCAAACTAAATCGATAATAAATTATTTACATTAATATTTATTTCAAACCATGAAAGGACGGTTTTTTAAATATATCAAATATTAACCTACATTTTTTAAATTGTTTTTCTAAAATTTATTACTCAAATTCCATTTATGAGACAATAACACTTACCTTTTCAAAATCACACATCCAAAACCATTTTATAAGGAAATTAAAATAAAAAATAAAAAAAACCAAATTTTAATATAATTATTATAGTCACCCACATAACAATGAGATATTATAAAAATTCAATGTCTAAAAAATGACTCCTTGTGATGAAATCAATGGGAGGGAATAAAAACAAGTTGTAAAATGAGATCCCAAGAATGATCTTTAAATAGATCCATGAATCATAGGAAATTTTATAGGATTCAACATGAATGTAACATGAATTTTCTCATCAAATCAGTCACTGGGCCCCAATATAATACTAAAAAACCCATATTGGTTACCAATTCTGTCTCACCAAGAACAATATAAATTTTCCTTAAGAGGGATCATCTCTCATATTATACTAGCGGATGTTCACACACCATGATAGAATATAATTCATCCAGACCCTCGATTTAGTTACCTATATACCCATGATATCAATAAATATATGTGAGAAAAAAATCAGGAATAATGTCATTACACAAATCAACAAAAATAATAACACATTGACATAAACCTTATATAACCTCCTACTCCCTTAGATAAAACATCCACTTTTATTTCATCAAAAAATTATAATAATATAAAAACTAATGAACTAAAAAACATATCACTTAGGGAATATATATATATATATATATATATAATTATATAAATTAAAAAATGGGATCCAAATATTGTTTCCTCATCATAAGTTAATTCATTTATAAAATTCCAAACCATCCTTTCAAAATATTCAAGGAATTACAAAACACTTCGTATCATTTAAAAAACCACTTAATACATCATTTTTATATTAAATTTTTCATAAAATATATGATTAAATAATTTATAATGTCCAAAAGGTTTAAAAAATATATTCACACCACATTTATCAATCAACTCTTTGAAATTATAAAATCCATTCTTTAAAGATCAATTGGTTCCACGAAACTATTGTGAATCCCAATCCCAATTTGAAAATCCAGTTAGTCAATTTAGAAAACTCTTGGAATGCCTAAACATTCAATTTTTTAATCATAATTAAAAAACAATTGGAATCCTTTTCTTATTCCAAATGTGAATTCCTTTATAAATCCATCCACAAACCCATCATGGGATATGTATATATATACATATAATTTAATAAAAAAATTTAAACACAAAATAATATCATCATATTTTATAAAAAGTAAATACATATAAAAACATACCATATCCAAGTGTAAACCACTCAAAACATGTCCTAATCGACGGTGAATGGAAACAAAGTAAGGATATTTACAACAAAAACCCAAGGAATAATATAAAACCCAGGATTGGATCCTACCATGACCCTAAATTCTCCTGTAATTGGTGTTTGGGTTCCCTGGAGAATGTAATGTTGAGGGAAATTGATTAATAGAGATGATAGTAAGAAGAGAGTAATAAACAAACCTCATCATACAACATGGAATTGATATTGGAAGAGAACATTACCAATGATGAACAAGACAGTATAGAATATACATGCGCTCTCCTCTTGTTTGAAAGTAAACATGAGAGAGAAAAATCAGGAAAAACCTTAATAAGTTGATAGGATTAAAATTGAAATATCATAATTAATCCCTGGTAGAATACCACTATAATTTATCCTACACTGATGTTCCATGATAATTCTACTAGATGTCTACCACGGTAAATCCTCACCGGTTACGACATGGAATAACCAAAATGCAAAAGGATGATGTCTTTGAGCACCCAAACACCATTGTGTTGTACTATTAACTATGATATGTATCAAAAATTTTGTGTGGAACCATTTTTCATGAGCCTCGGGTCTCCACAACGCAACCACTCTCATCTAATGTACAATGATCCCATCTAACTTTTCTCCATAATGTAGCCTCATCCTCGTTGGCATGCTCAATATTCATCCAATAATTCAATTAAGTGAGGTAAGAACCCAAAATATAAATTATAGTCACCCAAAAAATATCCACTACTCTATGGTGTTACAATAAGTTGATATTTTATAAGAATATTATGTTAGATATAATACAATACATGCAACACCAAGCATCTGCAACCATGAAATATTATAAATTAATATGATAGATGTAAGTTGTCCATTAAATTAGTGGTTATTAGTATAAGTGACTTTATTAATATATAGATATATGTAAATTAATTACTCAATAAAAATATATCTATTAATGCAAACTAAATAATAAATAATTTTTTAGTGATGTTATTTGTTTGTTTCAAAAACACGTTTTCATAAAGAAATATTTTTTCTTTTTGTTAAGTGAATATTATAATTAATTTTCTAGGCTTGTTTTTAAAATTTTATCATATTAAAAGAATATAAAATTTTAAATTAGTTTATAAAAACTACCTTAGGGTGAATTTTTTGGAGGTTTATTAAAATATTGATTTTTCATTGAATAATAAGTAATACAAATTTTATAAAAACTATCATTTCTTTTTAATAATATACAAATTAAAAATAATAATTTATTCAAATAATTTATTTATTATATATTCATTAAAAATAATACTATATATTTAATTATAAATAATATTATGCATAATTTTATATAAAAACATGTTTATACTTAAGAATGCATTTTTTGTAAAATAATTTTTTATCAAATTTTAATGATTTATTTTAAAATTAATTTATGATACTAATAGGATTTTAACTGGATAAAATGTATTCCATAATTTTATTTAGAATTGATTTTTTTTTAAAAAAAATCCATGGTATTTTTTGTTACAATGAATAGTAAATTTACAATATTTATTACAATTGTGAATTGTAAATTGGGTTAACAAGGGTTAAAATCTAATGTGAAAACCATTTAAAATCACCCTAAAAAATGAACATAATCTATTTTATAATTTTAATAAGACCACTCCTTCATAGTATATAAAATTGAATTTTCGTTCCCTTTTTCTTTGATAAGGTTCTTTATATTATTTTATATAAGGGAAAATTCCAAAAATATATGTTTCTTACTATTCATAGATAAAATATATTTTCACAGTGATAAAAAAGATATTTATGGTTGAAAAAGGTTATTTTTAATATTGGTAATTTTTTTAGGATTTTAATATATTGTTATTTTTATTTATTAATTAAATATCTTAAATTCCTTAGAAACACTAATGAAATGCTTGTGCAATTAAAAGATAAATCAGGTAAATGATTTTAAAAACACAAAAAGTAATTTTTTTGGGTGTGTTATGGAGGTATATGAATTTTGGAGTTAAATATAATGTATTAATAATATGTTATAATTCCCTATTGAAAGTAAATTAGTTACTTTAAATTTTTTTGACATCAAATTATTTAAATAACATCAAAAATTACATTGAGGTTATATTTTGTTAAATATCCATTTATTAAATGGTAAAATTTAATAGAAATATTATATTTGTCCATTTGAAATAGATATAGTCTCTAATATATATGATTTTTCCCTTAGGATTAAATTTTACATTTATTTTATTATTCGGGTCCCAAGAAGACTAAAAATCATTTTATCATGGTAGTCATTGAAAGGGTTAATATGCAATTAAAAATAAGATATAAGGGTTAAAACGTCATCTAATATTTTCTGAATTTTATTTAATTATATAATTTATAACTATATTAACAATTTATTATAAATATATCAATTTATTTCCACATTCTCATGAAAATTTATTTATATAAATTTAATTCTTTAAGAAATTTTATGGGTTCCCCTCTTGTATTTTATATAAGGAAACCACATATCCTCACTTCCTTTTACTTTATGAGCTACTTATCTGGAAGAAAACCAGAAAAATTTTCTTATTAACTTTATTATCTAAATTCTATATGTTACATTATTCTTGGATGAAAATCTCTAGGCTATTTAAGGATAGATAGAAATGACGTTCTTCAAAGATGTGGTAATCATCTTAATTTGTTTCATTCATTATACTTCTTATTCTCCATATTTAAATTCTATTATAACCATTAAAATATAATAACATCATCATCTACCATATATTTATTTTTCATTACGTTAATATAATAACCTTATTTACATTCTTTTACTAATAATGGGTAATGAAACCATGGCTGATGTTTATGTGTGAACCAATTCCTTGCGAACTAAAGTATTTCATTTTACATCCCCATATTTGATGGATATTTATTATGATATATTTATTTTAAAAATGTGGTATTCATGAAACAATTATTATTATTATTATATATTATATCATCTACTTTCATACCCTTCCAATCGTTAAAATTAGAATCATTACAAGTCCGTACGTATAGACTACAATCTCTACGTAGCAATGTACTTCATTTTTCTGTACCTCCTATCATAGATAGTCACAGAGATGGGTTTAATAAAGATAATTGAAATTTATAAAATATTATTTATTATTTGTAAATTATAATTTATTCTCTTTCTCAATATTCTATAAAATTAGATGTATAAACATCGCTCTTGTGCACGTGAGACCTATTCCTTCACGAGTCATTGTATTTTGTTTTTCATAACCATTTTTCATGTATGAATATAAAATTGTATTTTATGTATTATTATTATTATTCAATGATTATTATTTTCATGATGTTGGAACAACGATCTATTTGGCTATGGTCATCTTACCGATGTTGTTTTGGGGATTATGATCCAAGCATACTCAAAACATATGACATACACTTAATTGATTTAGTAACTATAAAATATATTTTAATAAATTAAATAAAATAACTTAAGAAAAGGAACAGACATGAAAGGTTTATCAGGAATGTTATTAATTAATATATGTTCATTATATAATGAATGTACATTGAATGTCAGGATATGAGGTAAGGGAAATTCTCTCATAAAACCATGTTTTCAAATGTTTGGAAGATTTATTTATAATATTTTCTCTCCATGTATATATTTTCTATTGGATGTGTAAATATTCAAAAAAATGAATTAAAAATTTCATTTTACCTCTCCATTTAATTTTTACAAATGTATTTGAAATGAATCTTTATACATATTTCACATGAATGTTTGACATTAATTTTAATGTAAGATGAAATAATTTTATAATGTATAACATATCAATGACATTTACCTCTACCATAACCATTATTTGATATTTGGATTCCATTAAAATATTCCTTTTTTTGTTCAAATAAAAACTCTTATTTCCTTTTTTCTTGGTATTTTAGTTTAAAAATGGGATTTTAATGGAAAGGGGAATATCAATATCCAAAAATGATTTAACTTTTGGTTAAAAATTATATTTTTATTGTTTTGATGATGTAAATGGCATATGTTATTTTTTTGGGTATTTTTTGACCATTTTTTAATTTTTTTTAATTATGGGTTAGCCCGATATATCTCTCAAAAACATTGGGTAATAAATATGTAATCCAATGAATTATGTAGGAATTAATGGAGTAGGTTATTCCATTTGGAATGTTTCTTACAAGGGTTCTATGAAGATGACGTCCCAAGGAATATATATGACTATTCAATTCTTAAAAATTAATTATCATTGAGTTATTTATATTTTATAATGCAAATTATTTATATTTTTTAAGCAATTATTATTCCCTTTATGGGTAAAAGATATCTTTGTAATATTTTTTATGTACTCTCTCGTTTTCTAAGAAAACATAAAAAATTTTATTTTTCATTTATTTATTATTTTGAAGTGTTTTATTAAAATTTTTTGGAAGTACTTAAAATTCCTTTTGTAAATTAATGATTATTTGAGCCCAATTTTAATATGTGAAAGAAAAACTATCTATTATGATGTCATGATTTTGAAATGGGACAAATCATAATTTTACTTTTTCTATGTGTAACTTAATATGAAAATTTCTATTTCCCATCATTTTTAAATGATTTTTCATAGGGTTTAAGTATGACTATAAATTTTAATATATTTATAGTTTTAGATATAAAAATAATTGTAAGGAATGTATGTTTTTATTTATAAATAACTTCTTTCATGAGAAAAATGGATACCATGTGGAAATATCCACTCTGATATATAAGATTTCTCCAATTTATATAAAAATATACAAAACTTAATTTATTATGTTTGTGAACCAATATTTATTTTTCATTATATATATTTTGGATGGATAAACTTTGGTCACATTTATCAATATTAAATTTTAAAATATAACAATTACATTTTTATCATTAGATCCAAGCGTATGGTTTTAGGGATTTTATAGTAGGAATCATAGTAATGCTTAGATAACTTTACAGAATATATGGTTATCATGTGAGTTCAACATAAGATTTATGTATATTGTAACAGGTTTATAATTCTATGTTTGATCAGAAGTTTTATTGAATATAAACCCCTTTTGGTTTTAGGTGATTGGTATTATGGTGATTAATTATACCATATTATAAATTCATTGGTGTTTATAAAATATTGTGGTATATTTACATGTTTTATTTTTCATCTATTGTAATGGAATGGTTATTTGATGAATAATTCTATTTTTATTTTTTGGAATCAGTTATAAGGTATTGATAAACATTAGTGTCTTTGGCATTGAGCTAATTATGGTTAATTGGGAAAATTAGTTATTATATTTTTGGAAAATATGATTTATAATACAAATAATTTTACACCCCAATATTTAGTTATACATTTATTCTTAAATAAATTCAATAGCATGCGTTGTACGCCACACTACGTTCGAGCACACTATGATCTATCAAACGGGTGATTTAAAAATTGGTTATGAATTGTATTTAACACATAATGCAATATATAATTTTTTTTAAAAAAAAATTCATCTATGAATTCATAGTATCCAAATAATATTAGAGTGAATTTTGTGAAAATTTCAAATAAGATTAAATTTTTAATGAATAGTGAAAGTACTGACTTGTTGGCTAAAAACCAAAATTTTCATTTTAATAATTATTTTATTCAAAATATATATTAATTTCCCAATAGATAAATAATTCTCATATTAACACAATATAGTTCATTATAATCATTTTTATTATAAAATTACATATAAATTTTGTTCAAAATTTTTAATGTCTCTTTTACTTGGCTTCTAGCCACATCTACAAGATTAACATTAAACATAATTTTACCGCTTCTGTAAATTTATTTTCAAAAAATGGACATACAAGGTTTTAATTAATATAAAAATGTGGTCTAATAATGTCAAAATAATTTTCTGTGAATAGTATCTGTGGATTTTTTTACTACTATTAAAGGAAAATATTGTAATTAAAGGAAAAATAAATATTATAATAATTTAAAATTTCTGTAAAACATGTTATAATTTCATTGGATATGTGACATTCAACCCAAATAAACCTAATTTAGAAAATATTATTCTTTTTAAGAAAATTTTTTAAAATTAAAACATTAATTATATTTTTTTAAAGAGGTGTTAAAAATTTCATATTTAAATTTTAATAACTATATCATTTTTATTGTGCAAATATATAATTTATGTGGTCGACAATAAGTAGTCATTATATTGATAAATTTTATCTATATATTGGAAATTTATTTATAATTTTATGAATTAAAAAATTAAGTTACATTGTGACACAATGATGATGCTGAAATTGATTAATTAAAGGAAGAATCAATTAAATGATATTATTAATAATAAAATAAATATGATTGGAAACATTTGATTAAAAAAATTAATTTTATGTATTAAATTGACAATTTAGGTATTATTTAATGATTTTTTTTAGAGGAATTAAGTTTTAAAAACTTTAACAAAAAACATGTATTAAATAGGGTCATAACTGAAATAAATGAGAATTTAAAATAAATTCTATTTTATTTAATGATATAAAAGTCTTAAACATCTATGATTAGAAACAATAACATGGATAGTGTTAAATAATTCAGAAATGATCATATTAGGGTTTGTTTTTCAATTTATGGTAGCAAGATTAACCCTATATTATAAAAAGACAAGTTGATACAATAAGAGTTAATTTGTTTAACTATGGGTTAAAAAATGATAAAGAAATATTTTTGACATAAAACCTACATATAAATCATTTTTTGAGAGTACCTATAAATATCATAATATTATAATATATATATCTCACTTTAAAGTTTTTTGAAATCATAAAAAAATTTATATTTAATTAATATTTTTGTAGTTTCTAAAAGTTCCCCTCCACTCTCTTATAAAAGTGCACATCTCCTTCTCAGTTATTCACACATATAAAGCCCTTTAGTTCGGCATAACTCTAATAATTTCTCCTCCAAACATCCCTATATTCATCCTAGAGACCATATATTGTTCAAAAATTCAACCAAAGTAATTATTTTGTGCTAATTAAAAATAGTAACTCAAAGAAGAGGCAATTATTTTAGGAACTCTTTCAAAGTTATTTTCCTTCTCCTACATCCATTTCCTAGGTTGTTTAACAACTAAATTTATAAATAATGAATAAAATATATGATGAGATTATTTTATGATTATGTTAAAACCGTGTTCCTATTTTTTCCCATCCTATAAAAAATGATATCACCATTCATGTGTACGTAATGATTATCATCTCTACGTCGTGGTGTAAGCAGTTTTTCATATATATATATATATATATATATATATTTTATGTCACACACGGTTTTTTTGGCTTTGTATTGATTCGGCCCATTAGAGATCCCGATCCTTTTCATGGATATTTTATGAGATGAATCTTGAGTTTTTAAATTTCATATATGTCTAACCACCATAATTTGGGATCTCCATTGCTTGTTTAGGAGTTTTTTGAAGAAAGGGTGGTTACTTCATGATTTGGGCCAACCGTGAGCCCATTACCAGTTTTAAAAACTGAATTTTTTTTTCTTATAACTCTTTTGTTTTTCATTCTTTTTCATTCATTCAACTTACCACTTGTATTATAATGATATATTAAAATTTATTTATCCTTTTGGACCCTTTATATATTCATAAGCCGGGTGAATTTGGGTTACTTATTTAGGTATTGGGCCAGCCCATGGGCCCATTTCCTGTTTTAAAAAATTAATTTGTTTTATTTATATCTTTTTCATATTTTACTATTTTTCTGTGATTCCACCTCCCCCTCGAAGCCAATAACCCTATCGTAACCCTCATAATCTATTTTACCTCTTTGGAGCTCATGTGGGTCGCGGATGAGGGAAAAAATTCTCAGGAAACCTCAAATCGCCCAGATTTTCCAAGGTAACTTTTATCATTCCTAAATAAATCAATTCGTACTCCTTTTTCCCCCAATCTTTTTCCCCTGGTTATTCCAGATCTTAGGAGTCTCTTCAATAATTTTCAATCCATTCCCTTTTCTCTAGGGATTCATATCTAATGGAAGACGAAGAGTTTTCTAGGATGAAAGGAGAGATTCCTTCTCCTTTCTTCTTCCTCTTCCCCCTCCTTTCATTATTTCATGTTTTTATATTGTACCCTAGTCTTGATCTACCTAGGGTTTTGTTATAAAATTATTTTATGGGTTTTATGTTTGTTTAGTTCTGGTATTTATAGTTTTAGGGTTTATAAACCCGCGGCGGGTGGTTTCGGGTGTGCGTTTCAATTACGCCGATGATTTGAGGTAGGATATCCCTTGCACGTGCCTTTATCATAGAGGTTTCATCATTTTAATATTATCCTATACTGATATAAATGTTTATTTTTTTTAATCCTTTTTATAATTTTCTTGGGGTGCAAAGTCATTGTTTAATCACTGTTATGTGAAAGGTAGTGTTGTTTTGTCATGTAAGTGCTCAACAAGTGTTTGTTTAAATGTTCCATTATCTTTTGAAAATATTTTGTGAGGTTTATAATCTGGTTTACTGTATTTTTAACATGTTATAGTATCTTGAATGAAAATATGACATTCAATTGGTTTTTTATTCCTTTTCATGTACATAAAATAAATTGTTTTGTTTTAAAAGGGCATGACATGTGTTCGGTAAATTGCCCAGTTGGATTTTATGTGTGATGTGTGATTTAAAAGTTATTTGATTGGATTTATAAAGGAATTGGAAGAATTATAAATGGTAGTATTTGGGTACTTATATTTATTTCCAATTTGGATTTTTTTTTAAAAACAAGGGGGTTTTGATTTACAACATATTTTGGCCCGAGTTGCCCCAAAATGGACCGTTTCACATCTTTATGAAAGTGGTTGTGTTTTGAATATGTAACCAGAGTATTATAATAGATTTATGAATGAGTTTTGCTTCTTTAAATGATGTTTATACAGATCCTTAATAAAATTAAAATTCATACCTTAATCAAAGGTTAGTTTTGAGAAAATGATTAAAGGCCCGTTTGGCATTTCCTAGAAATGAAGGAGTGTTTTACTTGTATATAACAAGTTGTGAAATTGGGATTGTTTTATGTTCCATTAAATGATTTTATTAAATGTTTATTGGGCTTCAAAATATGATTTGGTTTGGTTGTGTTGTTTTTTTATAATTTAAATAGTGTTTTTGAAAGAGTTTTATGTGCAAAGCCTCAATACACTTCATGAAATTGTTTTACCAAAATATTTAGCGGTTTGTTGATTAGTGTAAGAAATGTGAAGAAAGATTATGGGCTGATTTTGTTTATATGGTTTTGGAATGGAATGTGGATGTGAAATGTGTATTTTATAATATGTGTAACTTGATTGGGCACTAAAGGGAATCCTGGGTATCTAGGTGGGCGGACGTGTACTAGTATGCTAGTGATTCTGTGGGGGTTGGCCCCTGTTTCACGTAGCAAGTTTGACGATGACAACACTAACTAAACTATGATTATTATGAAGATTTGGGACCACTATGTTATGGGTATGTTCCCTACTAGTGGCTCATGTACGAGAATGGATATTTATTATGGTTACTTTCACCGAGATACGAGGTACCTGGGGCTCACAACTAACTAGTGCCTAGGGGTATTCCCGTGACTAGTGCTCATTGGCTATTTTGTACTCACCGTCGGCATACGGTGTGTTTGGTTGGTAAATTCAGTAGTATGTGTTATTTTTTTAAAAGTTAAATTCTTTAAAGCATCCCTTTTGAAAACTATGTTCATTTTGAAGTTTCACCTCTTTGAAAAAATATAGTTACTTGCATTTTTGTTTATTAAACATGCATGTTTTTGTATGATAATTATTATAGAATGGAACCTCATTTGAAAACCATAATTTCATATCTTGAATTTAAAACTATAAATTGATGTTTCATTTATTTTAAAGGAATGTGGATTGGGAATAGAATATCGGGCTAACCTTCTAGGTTTTAATAATCACGTCTATAGTCTTCTTTTTTTTAACCGTTGTGCAGGTTTCATCTTTAGTTCGATCACCTTGGGCGACATTTTATCATTGTGTTGGAGAGTGACTATAAGTGTCACATGGAGTTAGTTGTTCATCGGGATTGTTTAGTTGAGTTGTTGGTTTTGTTCTAATTTTAGTTTCTTGTACAAATAATATTTAGTTCAATTTTTATATAAATTCATTTTGGGCTGTCCGTTTATTTCCGCTGTTTGTTTCATTGTTTATATATTGGAGAAATTGTTCCCTTGTGTACTCTATTTATGCCCTTGGTGCTTGTCACCATCCCGAGAGGATCAGGAACGCATCTCGGGACTTGTCGCGGGCTGGCCTGGGTGACCGGTTCAGGGTCAACTCGGGCTGGTTCGTGACAAAATGGTATCGGAGGGAGGTCGGCTATTAGCGGACCTTTATTTTTAGAGAGCCCTTGTTATTTTGGGGATTTCAAGGTAGATGTATTTGGATTGTTTGGACTTGAGGGGTAAGTGCAAGAATAGCGTCACGAACTCTTTCTTGTTCGAATCCTCAGGTTTCCATGGATGTCCGGTTTTATTAGTGTCCATTGTTCTAGTTGATTGTTTGGTATTGGGATATGACAAGGGCAGTCTCACCAATGGCCTTTGTGAGCTCACAGGGCCTGGAAAGCCATGTGGAGGTGGGGAATGGTCCTAATAAGTCTCTCTGTGTTGGTGTTGTGTTTGGCATATGGGCGCCAACCATATGGTCAAGTCACCCACCGACACTAGTTCCCTTTTTTGGGTCTTTCGAACCCTTCATGAATTCTGAATTTTTGTTATTAAAATCCTTGTGTGAGAATTGTGGAAATGGGATTTAATGTAAGGATTAGATTTAGAAAAGTGAAAAATGGGGTTTTCAATAATTAAATATAATAATTGTTTTAGAAGGATGTGTTTTTGTGAAAAAAAAATGGAGGGAAGAAGAAATGATTTAAAGGGATTAGATTATCCATAATCTAAACTTGTGGTTTGTTGAAATAAAATGTTTTGAAATTGTGAATAATTTTAAAGTGATTCTGGATATTTTTTTTAAATGGGGTATTTTAGGATGTTAAAAAGTTTTTTGAATTGGATAAATTAGTTTTGGCAATTGGTTTTGATCGGTTGGTTTTTTACTACAAATGGTATTGGTCTCAATGGACCTTGGATTATGAAAATATACCTTGCTGATTTTTTTTTAAAAAATAATGGTAAGGGGTTGTTTGGAGTGGATTGGTTGTTTAAAATGTTTTTAAAAATGAAAAGCGGTAGGTTTTCAAGAAAATGGTTCTTAATTAATTGTGGTTTTTTTTGTGAATCATGAAAATGTTTTTTGACTTGGTGGTTGGTGTTCCTTTTGAAGGTAATTTTTTTTTGAATTATGATGTTTAATTTTAGCCTTTGGCGTTTTCATGGGTGCTCACATGCATGGTTTTATTTATATCAAGAAGTATGGCCTATATGGTATGGTGGTTGGGTTCCAGGTGTGGCATGGAAATGTGCATGTGGGTGATACTTGACGAAACACCATTGGTGAATATGGAAACCCACCATGTTAGTTTGATTTTTCAAAATTGTTTTGAGCTGAAAATTGTTGCCTTTTTTTAAAACTAATTGTTCTGTGGCTTGATTTTTCTATGTCTTAGAAGAGTTGTTTATTTGGTTAGATTCCATGTGATCTAGAATTCATACTCTTGTTCTATCTAGTGATGAGATCTTGTTGGTGGCTCGGTTTTGGAGTAATTTTCAATGGGTTTCTAAAAATGTGTTTGATGTTGTGATGTGGCCAAGGATAGTTCTGCATTGGAAATCTTTCCTACTGATCAACCTAAGGATTCCTTTCAAATTTTAAATCCACCTCTTTTGATGATGCCTCAACTTTTTTGTTGAAATATAGAGCTGTTTGGGATCTAATAAAAGTGCTTCTAGGTCATTATAATTATTTTGGACAGAGCAATTGTGTTCGTTGATGTTGATGTGTTTTGTCGTATTCCTTGTCCATTCTACCCCTCGTTTGGAGTGAGATAGAATTTTTATATGTATCTATGAGTTCTTATTTAGATGAAGGTTTTTGTCTGATGATCAGGTGTGGTTTTTTTGAGTGGTGTGATCCTTATCACCTGACTGTGGTGCAGCAAATGCTTCAAGAATTAGGGCTCCAACCATAGGCCTTGGAGTGAAGCTTTTCACGCAGTCAGAAAATTGACAGAGGTGTGGAGTGCTCGATTAGGATCCTTACTCCTCTGTTTTGTTAAGTAATTTTCTATTTCAATGTTTTGTTTCTTCATTTCTATGAATTTCCCTTTTCCGCAACAAGCGTGGTGGACTTAACCCCTCACATAGTGTCTATAGTTATTCCTTCATGGATGTGGGTTTTCAATCAATGTCCCTGTGTGGACTGCCTGTAAAAATCAGTTGCAGTCTTGGTGTTACCTATTCATTGGGGGAGAGTTTTGGGTAGTTTCTTTGTTTCTTTTGTTGTTTCAGTGGCCAAATTATTGGGTCCCCTTCCCTCCCATCCCCAAGTGACGGGGGTCCAGAATTGTGTTGAATGTGTTGACCAAGTTATGGTTCCCTCCATTCGGGAGTGGGTGGTTTATATGTTCATGTTGTAACTCCATTAACTTGGTATAGTAGGTTTTTTTAGGAGGGTTTTTTTGGGCTTGTGTGGGTGAGTCCCAACTCTAGCTCATGTTCAATTCTTGTCTATTCATTGCTAGTTAGTTTCTAATGGGGGGAGACCCACTATGGGTCTCCAGGATTTTCATCCTAAGAACATTTCTAGTGCTAGTTGATTCTTAATGGTGGGGAGTACATTCTGGAATCCTTAGGTGTTGTTTTTTTTCAGCCGGAAAGTGTTATGGCTTTCCGGGGGCGGAAAGCATTAATGGTGGGGAGAATTGTCACACACGGTTTTTTTGGCTTTGTATTGATCCGGCCCATTAGAAATCCCGATCCTTTTCATGGGTATTTGATGAGATGAATCTTGAGTTTTGAAGTTTTATATATGTCTATCCACCATAATTTGGGATCCCCATTTCTTGTTTAGGAGTTTTTTGAAGAAAGGGTGGTTACTTCATGATTTGGGCCAACCGTGATCCCATTACCAGTTTTAAAAACTGAATTTTTTTTCTTATAACTCTTTTGTTTTTCATACTTTTTCACCCATTCAACATACCACTTGTCCTATACTGATATATTAAAATTTAGTTATCCTTTTGTACACATTATAAATTCATAATCCAGTTGAATTTGGGTTACTTATTTAGTTATTGGGCCAGCCCATGGGCCCATTTCCTATTTTAAAAAATTAAATTGTTTCATTTATATCTTTTTCATATTTTACTATTTTTCTATGAATCCACCTCCCCCACGAAGCCAATAACTCTATCCTAACCCTCATAATCGATTTTACCTCTTTGGAGCTCATGTGGGACGCGGATGAGGGCGAAAAATCTCCATAAACCTCAAATATCCCATATTTTCCAAGGTAACTTTTATCATTCATAAATCAAACAATTCCTACTCTTTTCGCCCCAAATATTCTTCCCCTGGTTCTTCCAGACCTTAGGAGTCTCTCCAAGAATTTTCAATCCATTCCCTTTTCACTAGGGCTTCAGATCTAATGTAAGAGGAAGAGTTTTCTAGGATGAAAGGTGAGATTCCTTCTCCTTTCTTTTTCCTCTTCCCTCTCCTTTCATTATTTCATGGTTTTATATTGTACCCTAGTCTTTATAGACCTAGGTATTTGTTATACAATGTTTTTTATGGGTTTTATGTTTTTCTAGGTCTAGTATTTATAGTTTTAGGGTTTATAAACCAGTGACGGATGATTTCGGGTGTGCGTTTCAATTACGCCGACGATTTGAGGTAGGATATCCCTTACACATGCCTTTATCATAGAAGTTTCATCATTTTAATATTATCATATACTGATATAAAAGATTATTATTGTTTTTAATCCTTTTTATAATTTTATTGGGGTGCAAAGTCATTGTTTAATCACTGTTATGTGAAAGGTAGTGTTGTTTTGTCATGAAAGTGCTCAACAAGTGTTTGTTTAAATGTTCCATTATCTTTTGAAAATATTTTGTGAGGTTTATAATCTGGATTACGGTATTTTTAACATGCTACAGTATCTTGAATGAAAACATGACATTCAATTGGTGTTCTATTCCTTTTCATGTACATAAAATAAATTGTTTTGTTTAAAAAGGGTGTGACATGTGTTCGGTAAATTACCCGGTTGGCTTTTATGTGTGATGTTTGATTTAAAAGTTATTTGATTGGATTTATAATGGAATTGGAATAATTATAAATGTTATTTTTGGTTACTTATATTGATTTCCAATTTGGATTTGTTTTTACAAACAAGTGGGTTTTGATTTACAACATATTTTGGCCCGAGTTGCCCAAAAATGGACCGTTTCACATCTTTATGAAAGTGGTTGTGTTTTGAATATGTAACCAAAGTATTATAATAGATTTATGAATGAGGTTTGCAGCTGTAAATAATTTTTATACATATCCTTAATAAAATTAAAATGCATACCTTAATCAAAGGTTAGGTTTGAGAAAATGTTTAAAGGCCCGTTTGGCATTGCCTAGAAATGAAGGAGTGTTTTACTTGTATATAACAAGTTGTGAAATTGGGATTGTTTTATGGCCCATTAAATGATTTTATTAAATGTTTATTGGGATTCCAAATATTACTGGGTTTGGTTATGATGTGTTTTTATAATTTAAATAGTATTTTTGAAAGATTTTTATGTGCAAAGCCTCAATACACTTCATGAAATTGTTTTACCAAAATATTTAGCAGTTTGTTGATTAGTGTAAGAAATGTGAAGAAAGATTATGGGATGTTTGTGTTTTTATGGTTTTGTAATGGAATTTGGATGTGAAATGTGTATTTTATAATATGTGTATCGTTATTGAGCACAAAAGGGAATCCTGGGTATCTAGGTGGGAGGGCGTGTACTAGTATGCTAGTGATTCTACGGGGGTTGGCCCCTGTTTCACGTAGCAAGTTTGACGATGACAACACTAACTAAACTATGATGATGATGATGATTGGGCACCACTAGGTTATGGGTATATTCCCTACCAGTGGCTCGTGCATGATAATGGATATTTATTATGGTTACTTTCACCGAGATATGTTGTACCTGGGGATCACAACTAACTAGTGCCTAGGGGTATTCCCATGACTAGTGCTCATTGGCTATTTTGTACTCACCATCGGAATACGGTGTGTTTGGTTGGTAAATTCAGTAGTATGTGTTATTTATTTAAAAGTTATATTCTTTAATGCAGCCCTCTTGAAAACTATGTTCATTTTGAAGTTTTACCTCTTTGAAAAAAATAGTTACTTGCATTTTTGTTTATTAAACATGCATGTTTTTGTATGATAATTATTATAGCATGGAACCTCATTTGAAAACCATAATTTCATATCTTGAATTTAAAACTATAAATTGATGTTTCATTTATTTTAAAGGAAAGTGCATTGGGAATAGAATATCGGGCTAACCTGCTGAGTTTTAATACTCACACCTATAGTCTTCTTCTTTTTTTAGCCCTTGTGCAGGTTTCATCTTTAGTTCGATCACCTTGGGAAAAATTTTATCATTGTGTTGGAGAGTGACCAGAAGTGTCACATGGAGTTAGTTGTTCATCAGGATTGTTCAGTTGAGTTGTTGGTTTTGTTCTAATTTTAGTTTCTTGTACAAATAATATTTAGTTCAATTTTTATATAAATTCATTTTGGGCTGTCCGTTTATTTCCGCTATTTGTTTTATTGTTTATATATGGGCGAAATCGTTCCCTTGTGTACTCTATTGATTCCCTTGGTTCTTGTCACCATCCCGGGAGGATCGGGAACGCCTCTCAGGACATGTCGCGGGCTGGCCTGGATGACCGGTTCAGGGTCGACTCGGGCTGGTTCGTGACATTTACTCTGTATAATTAAGGATACAATGGATATTAATAATAAATAGGAAATTATGTTTATTCTTTATAATTAACATACCATCAATTTCCATACACTTTTACCATTATGGAAATGATTACATCACTCGTCCGTACGTACGACATACCATTTCAGCGACGTGATGAGATTCAACTTCCACATTAACCATTCAAGAGTAATTATAAAAATAAGTACAAATTATATGAAATAATAATGTTACGGAATATAATATATATAAATATATGTTATCTATTTACTTCTATTCAATATGATAAGAAAAAGAAAACAACATTCATGCGTACGTACGACCAACCATTTCCACAAATGGTTTATTCCTATTCATACGTCTATCAGTTATATATATATATATTTACCCACTGAATATATATGATATATAAACAATTATATTCCTTATGGAAGTAAGAAAATCATGATCTATGTAATACGATAAAAAATAACAAGTCAAAACAGGTACGATAAACGAAGGGATTACAACCTGAAACGTAGGTTTAAAAAGGAAAATATTAATAAAATTTTTAAAAAAATAATAAATAAGTATTATATGATATAATAAAACTTATTTTTATTATTTTACAATTAATAAATATTTTTAAAACCATTATAAAGGATTTTCAGATAATAAAAAAGAGTACCAGGGATAAAGTAAGAGAATTCTGTCTCAATTTCAATTTTCATTAAATATAAGACATGTTCGCCACCTATTTCATATGATTAGTGTATGTATTTCCCATATTTTATATAATTTCATGAATATATTTATCTTCATGGTATTTTATGATTCCTTTGAAGATATTAAGATTATTATTTAAATATTCAAAGTTGTATGAGATGCTTTGAATGTTTAAAAAAATATTACATTCTCCATTTAAATATTATTCATATTAACATACATATTTATTTGTATGTATATAATGTATTATAAATAAAATTTGATTAATAATTTTAATTTAATTTAATTTTTTTCAAAGTAATATTTTTAAGGTTTTATGTAAGGGATTCTTTAACTAAATCACCATTTAACTTTTTATTGATTTATTCTTCATAATATTTCCCATTAATGACCATGTTTTAGAAATGGTTTTAAGGATTTATTTATATGGACATTAATGTTTGAAAATTTTATTTTTATAATTTCCATAAAAAATTTAAAAGTGGTATTGGACACTTTTATTCAAAGATATCATTTTAAATTTCTTCTTTTATAATGTGTGTGGCTTTTGAATAAATGATTTCAATGTAAAAAGGGATATTTTATTCAAGATATTTTTAATGATTTAATTAGAGTATTTTAATATATTTCATCATACTTTGTTGGATCTTATACTTGATTGGGGATGATATTTTATAATATCATTTACCATAATTTATTGAATGGTTTATGATCAACAAGTTTATGGATGTCATATTTAGATACCATTATTTGTTCATGGTTAATGTATTCAAGTTTCGTATAAAATTTTTCAATAAGATTATATATGTTTTTAATGTTTCACCATTTTAACATGGGGAATTTATTGGTCTTAGTATGCGACGGGTGGGGCCGACTAAAACCCCTTGATGCATCGGTAGGTCTCCTCAGACGAACTAGATTAGGTTTTGGAAGAGGCATTACCCATTTATTATATTTTTGTCATTAAGCCTTGATATTAATTTATTATTAGAAAAGATACATGGCAGTAATAGATTCTAATCATAAATCCTTGAAAGAAATATATTCTTTTAATGAATCATTGACAATAATATATCTTTGTAACACATCCTCGATGGTTTGATTTAGAAGACCGAAATTTTTCATTCTCTCATTGTGATATGAGTTATTGAAACTACAAGTGATTACTCAACTTGTAGAATATACATGTGTTTGTTGGAATGGGATTATTAAATTTATTCTTACCATATTATGGTAAAAATTATGTTTAAAAGTCATAGGTTTTAGTTTTATATCATTCCTTAATTGTTTATTAATATATATAAAAGTATCTTCTGTATTATTTACCCTTAATGTGAATTTGAACCCACCCCTATCTTATTTTTTATTTACATTGGATTTACAGAAGTGTTTTACAATAGATATATTGGGTTAAGGTAGGATAATAATGGTGTTATCAAATATTTATCTATGTTTCGTGTTATTTATTTTATTTTAATTTAAACTTCATGTATGTAATATATTTTCCATGGATGCTAATCTGATTTGTACTTTGGAACATGATTTTTGGTAATCATGACATTGTATTAAATAATGCACCGGATCCTGGCATTCAAGGTAAGGTAATTACTGTTGTAATTAAAGTAATATTAGTATAAAACATTGAAACTAGAATTAGAAATCCAATATTAGAAAACATAACCCACTTAATGATTTGGAGTATAATTTTACATATAATATATTGTCCTTTATATTTTCATAATGGATAACCTAGATTAGTCCTTTGGACCTTTGTATTGATAAGAATATTGAATAATTTAGAGATCATAGAAATGATTCTTCATGACTATATCACTATTATCAGTTTTCCTAAGATTGTAGTTTAGGTTTTGGTTAAATGTTATAATTAGGAAGGTTATACAAGTAATGGTTATACTTCTAATAATAGAGATACTAAAAAAGAAAAATGATATGAATGAAGTATTAAGGAATAAGATTTTGAAGAGTAGTTAATGGTTTAAGAGTGATGTTGAATGATTTAGGTTATTTTGTGTTTGGATTGAAGAATTATTACATCAATGGTTTTCTATTTATAAGATTCATGAGATATATAGGGATTGTACTGTAATAATTCATGTTTATGTATTTGGAACATAAATGATTTCGTTAAAAATTTAAATGTGATCAAATATTTGGTATTTGACAATAAGATCTATATTAAGATGTTTGGGGAATCTATTGTATAGATTGATATTGTAAATTTGGAGACCTTATTGGACATTGAATTTGGATGGAAGTATTTTGGGCGAGTCTTAATGTTAGAATGGAGTAAATTAAACATTGGATATTATTTTTTGAGGTGAAAGTTAAATTTATTGGATATATTTGGATAAATTTTTTGGTCTTAGTATGTATTTAGAGGATAAAGTAAATAATTGTGGGCCTTATGATTTGGAAAATGTACTTTAGGCATAAAAGAATTCCATTTGAACATTCATTTCTATGTGTAAGGGATGAAGTAAAAATATATCAAATCATAACCAAATGATGAGATTATGCTTATGGAATGGAATGCAATCAAGTAAGTTCTTATTAGAATAGTAAAACAATTCTTAAACATTATGGTAAATATCATAGAACCAAATAAAATCATATTACTTTATTTTCTGATGAATCAAATGGTCCGTTAAATCAATACCGACATCTAGCATTCTGATTGTTAACTTTTTCCTGACAATGTTCTCAATCACTATCGATTAGAACATGATGTTTATATTTTCCTTTCATGTAAATGTTTTCATACATGGAACACTTTTAATATGTTATATTACATAACTCTTGGACTTCCCTTTCTTTATTATAAATATTTCTTTTATCGACCCTTGTTTCGATGTGGGATTTCAATAAAAGAATATTGAATTGTCAAACTTTAGATACTAAGCTCAAATTGAAAAAATATGGGGGTGAAATTTATTAAATGATAGGATAATGTAACACCGCATGGTTTCATGGTATGTTTCTTCTTAATTAAACTCAATAGATTTCATTAAATGTAACAATGAGTTCGAGCACTCTTTGATCTAACAAACTATCCA
Source organism: Viscum album (assembly GCA_963277665.1). NCBI lineage: Eukaryota > Viridiplantae > Streptophyta > Magnoliopsida > Santalales > Viscaceae > Viscum > Viscum album. The sequence continues at coordinate 1,515,221,669 of OY728131.1, forward strand.
TTTAAAAAGTGGTTATGAATAGTATTAACCTCATAATGCAATTTATAAATATTATTTCTCAAAATAGACTTCATTTTTGAATTTATAATATAAAAATTAGATTAGGGTGATATATTGTTAATTTTTTGAAATGTTTCATATTTAGAAAAATAGTGGAAATACTGAATTGTTGATTAAAAATGAATTTTTCATTTAAATAATTATTTTATTTAAAATTTAGTTTATTCAAAAAATTGATAAATAATACAAATATTAACCCCATTTAGTCCATTGGAATCATTTTTATAATATAAAAACATATATAAATTTATTGAGCTTTTAAACATGTCATTTATCTGCCTTATAGCCATACCTACAGGATTAATATAAAACATAATTTTAGAGCTTCAGTGAATTGAAATTTGAAAAATGGACATACATGGTTTTAATAATTTTGAAATATATGGTCTAGTATGATCAAAATAATTTTGGATGAATAGTAACTATTGAATATTATTTACCATGGTGAAAGATAAATAGGGTTATTAAAGGTAAAAATAATATTATAATAATACAAAACTACCATAACAGTTGTCCAAATTTTATTGTACAAGTTTTTGTTGAACCAAATAAACTATAGAACTATAATATGATACCTTTTAAGACACTTGTGTTAGATTTGGATATTTATTATATTTTACATAATGAGTTATAAATGTTATATTTTAATTTTAATAATAATATAATTTTTAATATGTGGTTATATATGTGATATGGATTACTATAAATATTAATTAGAATGATTAATTTTTTATCTACATAATGATAGTTTATTTATAATTTAATTAAATAAATAATTATGTTAAATGGCAACATAATGATGATGCAGTAATTTATTTATTAAATGATAAATCAATTAAACGTTATTAATAATATAAAAATAAATATAATTTTAAATATTTGGTACCATAAATGAATTTTTCGTATTGCATTTAATTGTTATGGATTAGTTAAAGTTTTTTTTATGGAATCATGTTGTTATGATTTAATAAAAATCATGTATTAAATAGTGTCAAAATTGAAATAAATGAGATTTTAAAATAAATACTATATTATTAAATGATATAAAAGACATAAATCAGAATGGTTATTTGAAATAACATGGATAGTGTAAAATATTTCATAAATAATCCAATCGGGGTTCTTTTTAAATTTTAGAGTAATTATATTAACCATATAGTATAAAAAGACAAGTAATCACGGTAAAAGTTAAGGTATTTAACTAAGGGTTAAACCCAAATGATATGTTTAATTTGGTGACCTAAACCTATAAAAAATAATGGTTTGAGATAATTACTACCCATACTCATATTATACTTGAAACTACTCATGTTGGATTTATTTTAAATTTGAAATGAATTTATATTAAATTAATAGTTTTGGTGTTTCCAAAAGTTCCCCTACCCTCTCTTATAAATGGGAACATCTACATATCTTTTATACACTTGTATAAAGAAATTTATTTAGGACAATACTGGCCAATTTATCTGCAAAAATCCCTTGAATTCATCTTAGAGGTCATACTTTTGGATGAAATCCAACCTAAGCTGTCCTTTTGTAAAAATCATAGGAGATACTCAAAGAATAGGTAATTGTTTTACCAAATATTTCACTGTTCTTTTCATATGATACCTCATTTTCTTATATTTTTTCCATAATAATGTAATAAATATAGAATCTATTATATTTTGATAATTTTTTATAATTTGGGGACAACCATATTCCACATTTTACCCATCCTATTAAACAATATCCCCATGTGTGCGAACGTAAGGCTTACACTCCCCATGACGTGGTTTAAGATGTTTGTCAACAATAATTTAGTTCAGTGGGTATAAGGATGAATATAATGGATATAAATAATAAAATTTACAAGATATTAAATTTTTACAATTACCATAAAATACATTTCATAACCCCTTTAACATTAAGGAAATGATACTATCCCTCGTGCGTTTGTACAACTTACCATCTCCATGACACGATGAGATTCATCTTACACAATAACGATTCAAGAATAATTATAAAAATAATAATAACATAATGAAATATTAATGTCACTATAATATATATATATATATGTATATATATATTCAATTTACTTACTTTTATTCAATACGATAAGAAAATGAAAACAATGTTCGTGCATACGTATGACCAACCGTCTCCATGAACGATGTATTACATTTCGTATATCTATCATATATTTATATATATAATGAATATTTGTGATATATAAATCATGTTGTAAATTATTCAAGTATGTTAAACATGATATATGAAATACAATAAAAAATAACAAGTCAAAACATGTATGATAAACAATGTTATTATTACACGAAACACATCCATAACTATGAAAATATTAATAAATGGGTAATATAATTTCATTAAGTTATAAATATTTTTATATTACTGTGCGATGTAGTGCTTGGGTGCTGTGGCCTTGGGTTTCTGCCTCTTGCCCATGCGTCGCCTTTCGCCCCAGCACTGCCTTCCGCCCCAGCATCGCCTCCATTCCATGATCCTCTCTAACCCTACGAATATAGTCCATGGAATAGCCGTCGAGCTTCCGGATCCCCTGCCGTGAGACTCCTTTCCTCCGCGTGTTGCCCTCCATGTTCTGAAGCTATGTATGCCTCCCGGATCTCGTAACTCTGAGGAGACCCTTCGATTTCCGATAGCATTCTGGATCCCATCGACGCGATTTCCCTCCCGATTTTGACGCTGAATCACCCTCCCGAACCCCGCCATGTAAGTCTCCCTTTCATATTCTGACTACTCCTCGTCTCTGTTGTCCATTGGACTAGAAAATGATGTCTCCCCTAGTCTCCCATCACTACGAGTCCATTGCCGTCGATGGATTACTCGAAGTCGATGTTCGTGATGATGATGACGCCTATCCTTTCCTGGTGCTGCGAGGCTGTCGGCGTCGATGGATCAACCATCCGCTCAACCACCAACGTTTCACTCTTCTCTCTCGACTGCAAATTAGGAAACCCGAGAAACCATTTCAGTTCATTGTGTATCTCTCCACCCAATGGTTACTTTTTGATAGTTCTAATCTTTCCTCATACAGACTCGGCATCGAGTTCCGGTTGTCGGTGTCAGATCCTGTTTCCACTGGCTCATCCCCTACCCCGAATGGTGTACCCTAGACCGTAGCTTCCACATATGGTGGATTTGGTGTTTGGAGCTCCTCATTTAGGATTGGAACTACTTATTCTGGTGTTTCAGTGTTCCGAGTGGTCTTTTTGTAGTGTCCTTGTTGTGGACTGATTTGGTTTTGTGGGATTCGTATTATTCCAAGGTCATCATTGAAAACCTGGGCATGTACACAAACATGGATGGTCATCGCGGGAATGATGTGTATCCATGTTCTTCTCTTTGCCAAATCGGTTTAAAATTCCATACCTGTTTTTTCTTTGGTGCTTTGGTTGCTTCTTTGTGACTCGATGGCTCTCCTTCTCCTTGTTTACTCTGCCATTTCGTTGTGCACCATCGCACATGACCCCATCTTGGTTAGATGTAATGGATTAAATGATTTTTTGGATTGTGTTGTTGGTTTCAGAGAAGGCAGATATGTTGGGGGTGATCTTTTGGTGTGGTGGTATCTTTTTAGTGGTTCGATGAAGCCCTTCCAAATAGTTATCCTCAACCACTGTTTTAGTGTTTTGGATTGGTTCTGTCACGTGTCTTCAAAGGTTGAACCCCTTGGACACGCTTCATTTCATGTGGATCTTCATGTTTTGGTTCTCACTTATCTGAAAAGTGATTTTTTAGGTTCTCACACAACCATAATGTGATTTATTTGAAAATAAAAAAAATTTGGTGGTGGTGGTATTGAGATTATCAGACCTAAGGTAATGGAATTATGTCTCACATTTAATTTTCACAAGATGTAATCCATATTTACCCCCAAATACTTCTATGTAGTGTATGTAATTACCCTATTATATTTAATATCCGGAATACATTTATAATCATCATATTTAAATATTCATTTGACGAAATTGGTATTATTATTTAAATGTTAAAAGTGTTATGGGATGCTTTTAATGTTTAAAAAATCAATCCTTTATCTACTTCAATATTCTAAATATTATTATGCATATTTATTTTTATATATATAAATTATTATAAATATAATTTTATTACTAATTTTAATTTCATTAAAATGTTATCAAGAGGAATGTTTTTAAGGTTTTATGTAAGTAACTCATTAATTAATGCAACATTTTAAAAGTTTTGAAGATTTATTCTTAAAAATATACTTCATTAATGTCAATGATTTCAAAATGGTTTTAGGGATTTATTTATGAGGACATAAATGTTTTAAAATGTTGATTTTCTAATTTCAATCATAATATTAATTGTGTAAAGGGATACATTGATTCAAAAATATATTTTTAAATGTATACTTTAATGATGTGTCTTGATTTTGAATGAATGATAACAGAGTAATAATAGGTATTTTTCTCAACCTATTTTTTATGATTTTATTAGAGTATTTTCATCATTGTTGACATCATTTGTTGGATATTATTATTAATTGATTTTTATTTTCTATGATATTATGTACCATATTTTATTAAATTATTTATGATCAGTTTGATTGTGGTTGTGCTATTTAGTTACTGTTATTGGTTTATGGTTAAAGTATTCATATTTGGTATACTAGTTTTTTTAAGAATGTTTTTGTAGTTTATGATTCACCATTCTCATATGAGTTATTTATTGGACATATTGACTAATGAGTGGGGCCGACTATAGCCCCTTGATGCATTGGTAGGTCTCATGAAGCAAAATAGGCTAGTTTTTGGCACGAGCTTTACCCATTTATGGTATTTTTTGCACAGTTACTTGATAGTAATATATTCTTGGCACAAAACCTTGACATTAATATATTCTTAGAAGACAACTTCGATGGTATGTTTTATATGTCCAAAATTATGTATTCTTTAATTATGAGATTAGTTACTGATACAACATGTGGTTATTAGACTACTAGAATATCCACATGAATTTTTAAATGGAATTATTTAATTTATTATTTCCACTTTATACTAAAGAGTTTGTTTAAAAGGATTTTGTTTTTTGTTTTATATCATTCATTAAAAGTTTATTCTAATTTATTAATTATTCTACTATATTATTTACCCTTACCGAGCATCTGAGATAACCCTTTCTTAGGTTTTATTTTCCTAAGATTCAAAGAAGTGTTTTATTATAGATATTAAAGGTTAATAATGGAGATTAATAGATGTATCAAATATTTATCTAGGTTTCATATTATTTTATGAAATGTAATTTAAATTTTAGGTATGTAATCTATTTTCCCAGACTACTAAACAGATCATTCCATCAGGATATGATTCCTTATAATCATACCAATGTATTAAAATGGTGTATCATCTCTATGTCTCTGGGGCCAGGTCCTTTCAAATAACAATGGGGTTGAAAACTAATTCATTGACTATGTTATTAATATTATTTTATTAAGTTCATTATTTTGGGAAATTTTTTTCGTTCTATTAAGTTGAAAAACTTTTTGGTGAGGTGATACTTTATTTAAGGAATAAAAGTTGATTTGTTATTTTGAGGTATATTTTATTTTAATTGTATTTATGAAAATTAATTTTGTATGGGAAATATTAGAATAAATTCTAGATTATATGATGAGGACATGTAATATTTTTATTATATGACTTTATGAGTGAATAATTTTGTTTCAAGGAAAAGGATAAATTGTTCACGTAAGAATTCATTATTTTTCCTTTCACATTTTTGGGTATCGAACTTGGAAATGATTAATTTGAAGAGTTTTATGGTTTGTTATTTATGAAATGTTTAATGTTTAACCTTGAATTTTATTTGTCAGGATTATAATATTAATACAGTATTTATTGAAATTTGATATTATCTTACCCCATGTTAACAATATTGATTTTGGATAATGTCTAAAGACATAAGTAATAAATTGCCATTATTTTGTGGATTGTGTGATCCATTAGATGTTCATTTTTATGAATAATTCCTTAAAAAATTATCATTAATATTCATTTATTGGAATAAGATATGTGATTTAAATTGAAATATACTGAATCACAACTAAAGGATGAAATTTTTCTTTTAAAACAGAAATAAATCAAGTAATTATATTTTCTCACGTTCCCTATATTGATGGCTATAAAATACATCAGTTATAAGAAAATGATCTTGAATTTTTCTAATACTTTTACTATAATTTATAATTATTTTATGGTGTATTCAATTCAAAAAAATAATTTTATCTCTAAAATGGATCATCTTTCAATGTCCTTGTTTTCACTTCATGTAAATTTTATCTTTATTTGGGGACCTGATTATATCTTATTCTAGGATAACATAATATTTCCTATTTAAAAATTTAAAAATAATGTTTTATAATCCAATTCCATGATGTTGGTTTTCAATATATATCTATTTTAAATACAAATATTTAAAAATTGTTTCATTTGATGAAATTTCTTTTTATATTCCACTCATTGGAATTAATGGTAATTTTTTTAATCACTTCTTTACGTGATAAAAATTATAATTATTAGGATTTAATTTATTTATAGTGGTAGAATATAATTCCCAATTTTTTTAAAATAAGACTATGTTAAATAGCATAGAGGAAATACCACACCATGATTTAATGAATTTGAAATATAATTATTTAATATGACCGTATGTTCTGCCTTCGAGGCGAGGTGTTTTGTGGGTGGTGTGGAAATGGCACGAGGAGGATCATCACCAAAATTTTTTTCAATAGAGACAAATTCTCATTGAATTTTCCATTCCTTTGATTAGACCCTATCAATGTCACTATCCTTTAAAGAAGGATGAATTAACCCTGTGGGATTTTTCTGTCCAAGCGGACGATTGCGTGGGGGTCAAGCCATCATGAAATCAATCCTTCTATGATATAACATCCCTAGATGGCATCCAATAGGTTTATTTGTGGATTCAAGAATACACAATTTCCATGTTATCCATGATTCAGGGATACAATTTCCCATGGTAGGCACTCGTTGGATGACAATTTAGCCAATGACACATATAGAATCCCTTAGACAAGAGGATGGGAGGTCAGGATCACCATGCCCTTCTAGGGGATAATATTTTCATATTCTGGGAATCCGTTATAGATTTATGTCATGTTCATATGTTCATGAATCCATGGTTTATTCCCAATGAGTGTGTCCATGGGCTACCATTGGTTTGAAGGATCTTCGTAGGAATGCGTACATTTGATACTACGGATATGATGCTGACTTGATCCATATTAATAGGTTCTCTGAAGTTTATCCTCATCAAGGGGGATGGAAGGTGACATGATGTTGGGATTGTGCCCACAAGGCGGGCTTCCTTTGTATCCTCAGGAGAGGAATTATAACCCATGTTCTTCATATTGTGTGGGGATTATGAATGGGAAGTGCTAATTTTAGGGGACATGGTTGGGTAGACCCTTTCCAATGGGAACCCTTTTGAGGTCAGGCCTTCTAGAAGGCATCCTATGTATTTTTCATTAATCAAGAATCAAATTTCTTTTTTTCACATTGTGTTGGGATTACACACTGGAGCTGCCCATTTGAGGGGACATGGTTTGGTGGACCCTTTTAGATGGGAACCATTTTGACGATAGGCCGTTTGGTAGGTGTCCCATGTATCCTTCTTAGATAAAGAATCAGTATTATCATAGTTCAGACTGTGTGCATGTTATAATCCTCACAAACCTCTAATCCTACGTTTTCCATGCTCAATGTGAGAAACAAGAGTATGTGAAAGATTCAAAAATGCACATGCCTCCTCCCCTGTTGGTGGGGGAGGGAGTGCCTGGGGGGAAGAGTCTGGGGTGACCATGGGTGATGACAAGAAGCAATGAAACATTCAATGTGAAATGAAATTGAAGGTCACACAGTCCTACCTCAGAATGTTGGGGACTTACCTCAGTGGGAGGGCCCGAGATGACATTTTTGAAAGGGGAGGAGTTCCGTCCTCATCAAATGGTTGAGTGAACACAACCCATTCTACTGATCACTGTCCCTCATTGAATTTACAAACAAGTGATCAACCATAATCCATTTAATAGGGAGGTTTATGTCAGTGTCCCAAGGTTGGACTCTGGGTGACAAGGGGAATATTGCAGCACATGCATTCATGAAGTCCGCACAATCAGGGTAAGGTCTTTGTGACACTTCTAACCATGGGTTTGTAGAATCAATGGGGCACTCTGATGAACACGATGGTATGATCATATGGGTCTGGTGGCATTGAAGGAGGCTTTGGACTAATTCTGAAGGGCTGGTCAGTAGAGGGATCATGGAGGACTGGAGGGTAATGTATTGGTGAGGTTTGAATTGGAAGGAATGATACCCTAAAACACCTCATTATGCATACTGACTTTCTATGCGGGATGGGGGAAGATTTTCATACCCTAGCAGTATGAGGGATGAAGAACCATTTGCATATCGATGTAGTATACAGGCAAGGGTATCTTCTACCACATACCATAGTGGTCCATGGATCACCATGAAACTTTTGGTTATATCCACGTACTGATTTTCTACACGTCACCATGATTATTCTGCGTAGTAGTATGCTGCATAGATCACCATACTAAAATAGGGTCTAGTGGGATTATGTTTTTTGGGGAGTTCATCTTTGAGAATTCTTTGGTTTGTGGTTGACAGGTTAGGTTCTCAGATCTATTATTATTATTCTAATACCCCATTTAATGGTATTTGGATTGTTGTACCCGATGAGGGAGTGATTCGTGGTTCGGGAATCATCGATGAAACAAGACGGATGTTGAAGTGAATCCTCTAATACTCTATGTCTCCCTCAAGATTTCTTTTTCTGTTCTTATCTCTATTTTCCTCCCTCCATTTATTTATGTTCTCATGGTGATCCTTTTATAGAGTGTAGGGGAATCTATATTTATGGTTCATGCAGAACCATCTATAGAATCCCATGGAGAGATATATAGATCCATGGAAGAATCATTCAGTAAGTTTTTGTTGTGGTACGGTTTAGCGTCAGATTATCCTCATCTTCAAATCACACTGTTTGCGGGGATGTTTCGTACGGAATACCTATTTTAGATTCTCACTGGATAAAAGAGTTCGCAACAGCTTTGGTCCGCAGGTGGAAATTCACCTTGAACAGTTCGTTCATTGCCCAATGCCTCATAAGATGACACACTATAGGCCATCCGCATACAAGAGGTTTGTATTTTATGCCTTCCTCTATCCTTTCTTGGTGACGGTACATGATGATGCTGGATTCCTTTGAGAAATTTTTTTCATCAATTTTCATGTAAAATTTTCAATCAAACACGAATCCATCTTCTTTACCAAACCATTGGGAGTATTTAACTTCCCTTTTTTGAATTTTCTAGACCCTACCAATGCCCCAATCCGAATTGGATCCAGTCCGGACAAAGAAGAGGATATTCTAATGAAGAATCAGTCCCAATGTGGACAATCTGATAATGCTTGAATTTTTTCTAGAGCTGAGGGACTCAACAAGTGTAGTTGGACTATTTCTGAGGTTTAATGGAAAACCACAAGAAATTTTGTTCATTTTTCATTATTACCCTAATTTTGTCCAAATCATGATTAGTATGGGCTTAGCGGGAATAACTTGGGTTTTTCTTAGGCCTCCCTTAGTAGGTTTTCAACCAAACAAGACTTACGCCTTTTTTGATAGCTCAATGTTTCCCCATTTTAACGAACATATACATGAATTCTTCTTACAGGTTCCCTTCACATATTTTTCCTCTAGAAAGTATTGGCATCTTTTTCACTGGAAGTTCATTTTCCTACAAATCAAAATTGTTATTAATGTTTTAGGTCAAACAACATTGATAAAACATAACAGAGCAGGGCCCTGACTTCAGAACAATAGATGAGAATGTTCTAGTACCATTCAATCATTGATTGGGGATTTTTCATGACCCATAATTTGTAAATTCTAGACTTGCGTGATGATTGAGAGACAATTTTGGTCTATTGAGGTAGGAAAGCACTATAATAGGGATGAAATTGCATTTGATTGATTATCATTTATCTGGGAGACATATACAGAGCCACCAGGGGCATGATCTGAATAGTCAAAGAAAGGTGTCTGCGGGACACTGCCCTCCCATTTCTGATGTCCTAGTGGGATTTTCAACATTTTGTATTTATTTTGGAATTGGGAACCATAATGAGTGGCTGGTCTGAGTACTGTTGACTCAAAAAAATAGGAACACTCATATCAGATTTGAGTGGGAAACTGTTCCTGCACACTTCTGACATGCATGAGGGAGAGCTAGTAAATGGTCACCTATGTTAAGGGTCCTTTTTCATGTCAAGGACACTTTGAATTAAAGGGGAACACAAGTATTCATCCATATGTTTTCCAAATCCATCGGTGTGAAAAGACATGAATGTCATTTGAACATACAAATGCTAGAGAGGACTCTCTTGGGGATAGATTTTCCTTTGATTGATGGCCCTTTGTGGGAAAAATATATAGAGCCACTAGGACATGATATGATTAGTCAATCAATGGTTTCCATAGGACACTGACCTTCTTTCTTTGATGGACAAGGAGGATTATGACGATTGAGAACATTCTTGAATACGGTATGTGACCTCTGACTAGGGGTTCTCATCAAAACAAAAGGAGGAATTTTAACTAAACTTCTTCAAGGAAACCCAAAAATGAGTGGGGGAACTTCTCTTGTATATGAGGATTAACATCATACATACGGATGGTATATCTTCAGAAATCTCAAAAGATACTAGAGATGAATTAGGCCCACATGTTCTGATATATCCTGGAGCTATGTAAGGTGGAAAATGTAAACCATGACATTGAGGGCCCTTGAATCTAGAGGGTTGTAATTAGGTTTGGATGACATTGGGCTTACTGAGATAAGAGTGGTCTCTCCTGGGGACAAAATTTCCATTGAGTGATTGCCATTTTTTGGAGATACCTCTGACCATAGGTCCTATATTGTGCTTAGTCAAATAATGGTCTCCACAGGACATGGGCCTTCCATCTCAGATGGCCCTGGAGGGTTATGTAGATTCATGATCACATAGAGCACAGTGTTTGGAGAATGGGAGGAGTGCACCAGAAAATATTGGGGGCATTTCTGATACGATTTAGTCCTAGAAATGGGTGTCCCTTATATAGATATAATTTGTACGTAGGGTTAGGCATTCATTTCATATTTTGGATACTTCATTATTTATTGTCACATGGCCAGGATATGGGGTTCTTCTCAAGGGATGGAATCAAGAGATGTATTTTAGGGTCGTGTTACTAGGACCAAATTCATGGATTGTTATGCCATATTTTCATGGTGGAACTCTCACTGAAATCTAGAGTCTCAAGTGATATATTCTCAGTGTGAGAAACAAGGGATTACGAGGAATTTGTGACATATCATTAGAATAAAAATATAAGCATTTGAGGGAACTTTTGTGGTTAAACCAATGTTATTCCATTTAATGTCGTACAATAAGTGTGATTTTCGACTTGCAGTTTAACATCGTGCAGTGAGGATGTTATTCTATTTAGTTTAGAGTCATGTAGTGAGGATGTGATGCTATTCCGTTTAGAGTTCTGTAGTGAGAATGTGTTTCCATGTAGTTTTGAGTCATAAAACACAGACGGTTATACTGCAATAAGTATCTTCAACAGTTCTAGGTTAATGAAAATTAGGATGTTATGGAATTCCAAAGACGCGAGTGATGATAGATGGTGTAAATCATAGTCCTGGGTGAAACATGAATTGAGAGGGGTGACAAGAAGCTTGGAAGCCATTGGGCTTACTAAGATTTGAGAGGACTCTGCTGAGGATGAGTTTTCCTTTAATTAATAGTTGTTTTTGTGGGAAATATATGAAGAGACTTCGGGTCATGATGTTCATAGTCAAAAAAAGATGTCCATAGGAAACTGGCCTTATACCCCATAAAAACTTGAATGATTATGATGATCCTTGTCTTCCTAAGGTATGGAGTGTGAAAAATGGGAAATATGTGTCTTGGAATGTGAGAATACCCAGACCATGATTAGATATGAACTACATGGTGCTTCCACATAGGTCTAACCCCTATGTATAGAATGATTAAAGATCTTTTGACTTATCATGACTGAGAGGCATGTGCTGAACCTCATAATACTAAGGATAAGGCCACACATAACTCTCGATGATTTTCCCATTTTATTTTCACGCGATAGGGCCTTTCATGTACTCCCCGTACTAGTCTGACCTGCATATGGGGGAAAGTCGAATTTGGGCTTCTGCATGGGCAAGGATGTCGAATCCAAGCATCACTATGTTTTTTTGAGAGGGATGAAATAAAGACACACGTAGTGATCAATGTTCTATACAAATGTTTGATTGATTTTTTAGGGAAACCTGATGGGATTTTGGTTTCAATTGATACGGGTTCCAAGACTACCATATTCGCATTAGATTTATTTGCATAAGAGAACACGTAAAACTGAACCTATGATCACATGATTTATAATGGATGTAAGAAATAAGGATCAGTCACAATGTCTCCATCTCAAGTTCAATAAGGTAGAGAATATGATGGTGGCATTTTATTTTTCATTCCTAGTTGGGTTGGGCCAACATCGGGGATCGAGGCCTCACTACGTATCATTTGGGGGTGGGAATCAATCACTACATTGTTTTATATGTACCATGCACTGACTTGGCTCGGACCAAATGGTAGGGGTATTTTCAATCTCTCTATCACAGTGTCCTGGTACATCATGTTACCCCATAGTTGACATTCATAAGATAATATCTACCACTAATCCTAATCTAACGCAAGTTATACTTGGTGTGAGAAACAATGAGTGATAAGGGTTCCCTTATTAATATTGGTAGATAGGGGGATTGATGGAGGCATTTTTTAGATGGGTGTTGGGACAAGATCAAGGATCGAGGTGTCTCTATATATCTTGTGAGGGTATGAATCAAGTAGTACATAGTTCTGATAGAGATCGTGTAGTTTAATATCATTCAATTATAACTTTTTGTGTCATGTATTTTAACATCTAATAGGGAGGATATGAGCCACAATTTATTGATGTGTTTCAGGGATAAGTTCGTTCCAATTTAACATCATGTGGAAAGGACAATTAAATATAGTTTATGGTGTTATATATTAGACCATTCCCTTCTATTTTGGCAGTTACTCATAGTTTTATTTCATAGTGTTAGACCATTAACTCGTGGACAATTTTAACTCATAGTTTTTGTTCATAGATCTTGGACCTCAACATTGGGGGTTTATGAAATATAGAATCGGGTCATAGAGCTTGGACCTCAACAATGAAGGCATTTCAGTTTAATGTCATGTTATGAGGACTAATTTCATACAATTTAACATCCTATGTCCAAAATGATGAATTATAGTTTATGGTCATAGAGTTCAGACTATGAAATTTGGGATAATTTTTACACATAGTTTATGGTCGTAGATCTTGGACCTCAAAAATGGGGGATTTAGGACTCATAGTTTAGGGTCATAGAACTTGGACCTATGGAATTAAAATTCTATGACACATAATAGAGGGTCATTGAGTTTGGACCATGGAATTAAAGTTTTATGAATCATAGTTTATCCTTATAGTGTTTTGACTGTGAAATTTGGGATCATTATTACTCATAGTTTAGGGTCATAGAGCTTGAACCTCAACAATGGTGGTTTTATGACTCATATTTTAGGGCCATAGATCTTGGACCTATGGCATTGGAGTATTATGTCTCATATTTTAGGGTCATAGTTTTTGGACCGTGGCACTAGAGGGCTGTTACGTGAAGTATTTCTTCAACATATTTTCATTTGTAGGAGCTTTGATGATTTTTCCATCCATCGATATCTGGGTGTATGCTCTATTGGAATAGACACTAGGTATGATGTATGGTTCTTCCCACTTTGGTTCTTGAATTGGGGGCTTCTTTCTGAGTATCATCAGGGTTCTGAGGATTGACACGATTTCTATTTCGAGGAAAGATCGAAGGAGAACCATTTTATTGATGGCTCATGTAATATGATTTTGGTTGATTTCCAAATGGTGCAAAGTGTGAAATTTTTTTTTCATCTAGCATCTCTAATTCATCAAACCATCACTAGGATTTATCTTCTGTAGACAGTTGATTGAAAATGGCCACATGAAATTATGGAACATGGATTTAGATAGGTAATACCGCCTCTTCCCCGTATACTAGTGTGTACGGGGATTCCTGGGTGGTTGTGCGGGTCGTGATACGGTAATCCCACAAAGCGTGAAGGAGATTGTATGGACATGATTTCTTGTCCTTATCCACTATATATTGAAGTATATTAGATAGATCCTTGTTTAAATCTTCAATCTAACCAATAGTAATCACATGATAATAGGACGAATTGTTTTCTTTAATTCCATACTCCTGGTATAAATTTTCTAACTCAACAAAGCATAAGTTAGTACCGTTGTCCGTTATGATGGTATGAGGGACACCAAATTTGGGGATGATGTTGGACTTCACAAAAAAGATAATTTTTTTGCGCCCTAACTTCTTTAAGGGGAATGGATTCGGCCCATATAGAAAATAAGTCAGTCACTGTGAGTATGAATTTGAACTCTCTAGCTTTAGCATGAGGATAAGGTCCCACAACATCCATCCCCCAGGCGACGAATGACCAGGAGTACATGGTAGCGTGAAGTAAATCTGAAGGTCGGTGTATGAAATTATAATGAACTTGGCAGGAATGACACTCCTTAGTGGATATGATACAATCATGTATCATAGTTGGTCAGTAATACCCATGTTTTTGAATTTGGTGGGAGATCATGGTCTCCAACTGGTGTGCTCCACAAGCTTCGACATGCACTTCATTTTAGACAGAAAGAGTATATTCTCTATCAATGCACCTGATAAGGAGTCTTTCAAGGCCTTGTTTTTATAGAACCTTTTCATGGATGACCCCATTGTACAAGCCAAAGTTGACTACCCTTCTTCAGACTTTCACCCTTTCATCCATATCTGATGGGAGTTTCCTATTCTGAAGGTAAGTTTCAATGGACGACATCAAACCGATTGTATGACCATAAAGCTCCTGAACAAGAAAAATTTAATCGATTTCATCCATATTTTTTTGGATGAATGGAAAGACCATCCGATGGTGAGTAATGCTAATGATTGTTTCATCTCGATCGGGATCAACCTAAGCTATGGCTGAATTTTTTCAAAGCATTAGTTGGAGCATTCTTTCACTGAGGGATTTGAGTCAACATTGGTTCTGATAGGAATTTGTCCATTAGAGCTGGAACATGGTTCATTAGGGGAACTGATACTTATTTCTTGATAGCGTTGTCCTTGTTGACCAGTTTGATGACTAGATGTGGATCACCATTTATTTTTATGTGTTTGGATTGCACATGGAATGCCAATTTCCAGCCTGTAATGATGGCCTGATACTCTGCTTTATTTTTCATAAACCCTTTTGGATGCAAGAAATAGTAAGGAAATATGGAATTTTCTATAGGTACAAGTATAACTTCCAGCCCTACATTTTTGACCATGGGATCCACCATCATTTTCCATATCGGGAATTGGGAAGTACCATTGATGTACATTAACCATTCCTAGGGGTCCTTCTAGATGGAAAACACTTCATCATCTAAAGGTTTAGCATCCAACCGTGTTGTTTCCATTGAGGGGAGATTGGCCATGAAGTCTACTAATGACTATCCTTTCATGGACATCTGGGGAACATACCTTTTGTCTAACTGTTGTAAGATGACCAGCCATTATGATGGGCACCCATTTAGTGTGGGACAGTAGATGATATATTTGAGCGGGTTGTAGCGGGTGACCAGGTGGAACTCATGGTGCTGTAGATAATGCCTGATCTTTTGAACTAAAATGATTAGGGCTTGGTAGTTCTTTTAAATATTTGAATACAAAGGTTAAACATCTATCATTGTCTGGCTGAGGTAGTAGTAGATTTTCTCACTGTCAGCATCGTTTTTCTGCATGAGGATGGAACATGATGACCATTCTAGGGGAGTTGCATATAAAATGAGTTTTATTCCCTCGACTAGCAGTATAAGAACCATAAGGATTAGTAAATATCTCTTAATATTGTCAAACTCTTCTTGTAAATCATTATCCAACTCATACGTAACTCCTTTTCTTCATGAGCTTGTTGAAAGATAAAAATTTACATGCAAGGTTGGGAATGAAGTACCAAATATAGGCAAGGGGCCCACAGAGACCTCTAAACTCGGTGATGTTGCAAGGTGGGGACATTCCAAGTATAGATTTTCTCTTCTCAGGGTTGACTATGATGTCACGATGGCCTAGGATGAAGTAAAGGAATTTTATTGAGGTAATGCCAAAGTTACATTTAAGGGGATTCATTATTAAAATCTGTTGTCACAATTTGTTGAAGAATGTTTCAAGATCACGTATCTTGTTTGAGAACTATGATGATTTAACTAACAAGGTCTTCAACATAGAACTTGATTAATTTTCCCAAGAAGGGATTGAAGATGCGATGCATGGCGCACTGATATGTGGATCCAAAATTCATTAGCCTAATGGGTATCACTTTATAACAGATCACTCCTTAAGGTGCCTTAGAAGTGGTAGCATCCTTATATTCATGGGGTATCCAAATTTTATTAAATCCATAATAATCATCCATGAAAAACAGGGCTTCATACCTGGTTGTTTCATCAATCAACAATTCTTTCATCAGGACTGGAAAGTCATATTTTGGTATGTTCCAATTGAGGTCCCTGAAGTCAATGATGATTCTAATATTCCCAATCTTATTTTTGGTAGGAACTATGTTTTCCATCGAGATCAGATATTGGAGATCCTATATGAATTTGTATTTTATCAGTTTGTCAACCTCAACCTCTATTTTGGTAGCATGCCTCAGGTAGGTCCTTATGGCTTTCTATTCATAGCCCCAGTGATCTTTCGGTAAGCTCAGATGACCAGTAGTGACCTCAATACTAATGCCTATAATTTCTATATAATTATAGAGAAACATGTCTTGATTATTCTTTAGGAAGGAGGTATATGGCTTCTGCTCCATGACATGCATAGAAACACTGATTAGTGTGGGCCTTGGGTTATTTTTGGTGCCCAGATTTATCACTTTATGTTCAATGATTACAGTGGAGACTCATTCATTGAATTACAGTGGGGCACCTTTAAAGTCTTATTCCACTTCTTCATCTTCTTCATATTCTTCATCATATTCCTCTTTATGATGGAGAAATGTCTTTTGAGACCAAATATACAATTTTATTAGAGGAATTGACATTTTCCTTAGTGGGTGAAGAACATGTTGTTTGTTGTCCCAAGGATGGGTCTGGAGCATCTTTGATATGTATTTAATTGAAAACATGGGAGTCAGCCCACTTTTCCATGTCTTTGGACTTGGTGGCTGTAACAGAGACCACGCATACAATTATGTCTACATCCAGTCATGTACGTACATATTTGACTTGATTGATGGGTAATACATAATCATCCCAATATTTCTAGTGTGGGACAGAAGGAGCTATCTCCAATCAATTTGGGGCATTGATCCAATCCATTTCATCAGCCAAAATATGTTTTTCTTCTAACTCATAGAACCCAACATCGATATAATGTGATTCAAAAAACAAAAACATGGATTTATCGATGTGCAACCTCCCTCTATTCCCATTAGGGAAATATTTTATGCTCTAATATTATGAGGATGGAATTTTAGTGTACTGATGCAGCCAAGGTCTCCCTAACAGGTCATTGGAAACCGTACTTTGCCGCACCACCCAGAACTCGGAATCTGACATGAGATCTTCGATCCAAGTTTTAATCTTGATCTGTCCGTACAGATTCTTCTCAAATTTATCATATCCTAGTAGAGTTTTAGTGTAGGATTTCATGAAACCTTCATCATATCCCTCTAAACGAAGATTTATTAGTGGGAAGAGGTTCACCCCAGAGCCTTTGCTGATGAAGATCCTATGAACATGAATTCCATTTATCCTTCTAGACACATATAACGGTTTGATGTTCGCTTTCATGATGGAGTCTTCATCCTTATATCTGAAGGAGAAGACGGCATGAAATTATTTGTGACTGTTCTCCATTTGGTAGATGTTGGCTCCTGCTACATCGGCCTTAAACTCATGGGGACTTAGCAAGGCTTTGATTAGTGCATCCCTATGATCAGCGAAGAGGATCAACGCATCCATGATTTGCAGCTTTGTTGGTATCGAGGTTAGATGATTTAAAATATCATACTTCTACACTAATGGTTGGTGCTTCCCAACTTGGGGTTTGTATTTTACAGACACTTAAGGAGTTTCATCTTTGGATCTAGACAATTATGCGTATGTGACAGGGGCTGGTGGTGCTGCATTCCTTTCAATGGTTGGCTAAACAGGTCCACCTATATACCATTGGCGTTTTGGTAATTGTTCTTACCCTGATTGATACACCAAGATAACCAGGATTAGGTTTCTTTTAATGTGGGTGAAGGATAATTATTGTTCTTCATGTGTCTGTTGGAAGGTCCTTCTGTGAGTTTCCACAATTTTGACAATTTGACTGGGGGTGTGGCTGGGAATTTGACTGCTTCCGCAATCATGCCTTCTTGGAAACCTTTGGCCTCTATGGCCTCTTCCTATGGCTCTCCAATTGGGCATGAGGAATTTGGTTTTGTGACTATAGTCTTCATCATAAAATGAGGCCATCAAGTGAATGACATGAATGCACCTGAAGATCAATTCTTGATCCAACACTGTTTCTGTCTGACTGTCTCCTTCTAATGGTTCCATTTGGTGGGTTGGTACCCATTGTTCCATTTGGTGGGAAGTTCATGTTGAACTATTATTATTGGCATGAAGTCCGAAACTGTCATCCCTATCTTTGGATTTGGGTTCATCTCATCATCTTTATCAATGTTTCTTCCCTTCTAGCCTTTAGAGGACCGTGGGGCCGAGCAGGATGGATGTGTTGTATGAGGAGCTTTTGGGGGGACAGTTGGTTTTTTATACTACTCATGGAAGATTCCATTAACTTGGTTGACGATCAACCTAGTTATCTAGTTGTTATAATTTTTATCCTTCGTGTTAGTGATTTTTTCCATTACTATTCCTCTCTTGAGTCCGAGGAGGAAACATGCGCCAGTTGTGCGGGCGGCAGACCAAACTTGACTTTCCAATAATCTACCATCTTTGTAAGAGATCCTTAAAAAAGAATTCCTAGATGGAATGTATAATTTCTTGGTGATATGGACAATGATTTTGGCGGTCGTCAAGACCCACTTTATTTTCTCACTTTGGCTCTAGAAGTGGGAGAAAATTCCAATTAATGGCGGTTATGAAATAGTCACGGACGTAGTCATCTTGTAATAAATTAAATTTATTTATTCATTCATCGAAATAATTTATTTTAACGGCCCATCTCTCATCTTAACAAGGTGGGGGTGGTTGTCGGAATCCATGGGGTCTCACATGGTTTGTTTGGGGCCTCCCAATTGATGCCGGCGCTGGGGGTGGCTTAAGCATGACAGAAGCCTCTTCATCATTTCCCATTATTTACCTAGGGGATAATGGAGACACTCGGGACATAATATTGGTACTTTTTAGGGAGTCTTATAAAATTTGTGTAATGGAAGAGATGTCTATAAATCCACTGGAGTACTTCACCTGGATTAGCGGTGTTTGAAATTCATCCTAAAGTTTATCTATGAAAATGGAGAGAATTTCATCCTGGGGGAGTAGTCGGTTCATGGAATATGTCAGGTCCTTCCTTCTGGAAACGAATTCTGAGACTCTTTCATTATCTCATTGATTGCATTTCATGAAGTCACTGACCATTGACTTAGGTAGAATTGAACTGAATTAGAAGAGAAACTGTCGTCAGTGGTCCTCCCAGCATATGATTTAATTGGATGGCATGATAGTATACCATATGAAATTCGAGGCCTATAGGGTTCATACAAAGAACCTATGTTTTTAAGGGTTCATTGTTATATGTATTACCCATCATGGGGTCACATTTAAGGCATAGTGCTTAAAATATTGTTTCGGGTCCCATGAGAAATTGAATATAGGGAATATTGGGATCCCTATGTTTTGCGGTGGTGGAACACTGTTCACCCACTCAGGGTAGGTTTTGCAATCTGGTTATATCAAAACATCACACCCCTCTATGGATCCTAGTCAAGCCATTAGCTACTCGATAGCTTTTAATTTCAAATGATTCATATCCTGTCATGCTTAATCTTGAGATGGTGCCGTAGGGGCCAAGATTGGGTGGGTCGGAGTCACTATAATCTGGAGTGGATACCCAGTCGGGGGTATCATTTGTGGGTTTACCTTAATATATTTCGAATTTATTCCCAATGGGGGAATTCTTGATGTCCATCCAGGGCTAGGTTGAATAGTCCTCTGATCTTGGATTCATTCACTAGGATGAGTGCATGTGGCATGGGAACCTCTTCTGGGAGCACCTACTGACATTCCACAGGGGGAACATATCCGGCAAGGTACGACCCTCGTCATAGCTAAAAATTAATTTTCCTAATCTCTTTCATTTCTTCCTCCTATTTGGAAAACCATTCCTTGAGGGTGAGGGATTCATTCTAATGGAAGAGATGTCTATAAATCCACTGGAGTACTTCACCTGGATTATCGGTGTTTGAAATTCATCCTAAAGTTTATCTATGAAAATGGAGAGAATTTCATCCTGGGGGAGTAGTCGGTTCATGGAATATGTCAGGTCCTTCCTTCTGGAAACGAATTCTGAGACTCTTTCATTATCTCATTGATTGCATTTCATGAAGTCACTGACCATTGACTTAGGTAGCATTGAACTGAATTAGAAGATAAACTGTCGTCGGTGGTCCTCCCAGCCTATGATTTAATTGGATGGCATGATAGTATACCATACGAAATTCGAGGCCTATAGGGTTCATACAAAGAACCTATGTTTTTAAGGGTTCATTGTTATATGGATTACCCATCATGGGGTAACATTTAGAGGCATAGTGCTTAAAATATTGTTTCGGGTCCCATGAGCAATTGAATATAGGGAATATTGGGATCCCTATGTTTTGCGGTGGTGGAACACTGTTCACCCACTCAGGGTAGGTTTTGCAATCTGGTTATATCAAAACATCACAACCCTCTATGGATCCTAGTCAAGCCATTAGCTACTCGATAGATTTTAATTTCAAATTATTCATATCCTGTCATGCTTAATCTTGAGATGGTGCCGTAGGGGCCAAGATTGGGTGGGTCGGAGTCACTATAATCTGGAGTGGATACCCAGTCGGGGGTATCATTTGTGGGTTTACCTTAATATATTTTGAATTTATTCCCAAGGGGGGAAGTCTTGATGTCCATCCAGGGCTAGGTTGAATAGTCCTCTGATCTTGGATTCATTCACTAGGATGAGTGCATGTGGCATGGGAACCTCTTCTGGGAGCACCTACTGACATTCCACAGGGGGAACATATCCGGCAAGGTACGACCCTCGTCATAGATAAAAATTAATTTTCCTAATCTCTTTCATTTCTTCCTCCTATTTGGAAAACCATTCCTTGAGGGTGAGGGATTCATTCTAATGGGGAGGAGGAGGTGGTTTATATAAGACATTGGATTTATTTTTCTCCATATTGGAGTTTTGAGTGGTAGGTATTTTCGGATTGGTTAAGGGGGCATCTAGATTTAGGACCGTCATCTAGTTCTGGGTATGCACACCATCAGGATCGATGTTGGATTCCTCTCAGAGGGAACCATGTTCTTTTGTGTCCTCTCCCCCTACATCATTTCTGTCGAGCTCCATGGGGTTGATGTTTACCATTTTCACCGAGTTATATTGCATTGGGGGTGGTGTACCCGATGTCGAATGGTAGGATGGATTTCTACACCCTTTATTAGTCTTTATCCTTCCATTTGGTGGTATTCTTCGGGTTTCTTAATGATGATTGACCCAAATGGAGTCCTGTTCTGACCTCATAACATGCCTTTGTCTTGGAGGGTGCGAACCATGAGATGTGGTGGAACAGGTAACTCCTTCATCAATCATTGTTCCTAGAAAGTGGAAGATAGATGTCCACTGTGCATGGATTTGAGATAAAAATTCACCCAACCATGTGGTTTGGGGTTGGTCTTGTTATCCTATTTATGCGCCAACACTTGGATTTGTTGGCCTTATAAGAGAATTTTGATTTAAAAATTCACCCAGCCCTAGGGGATGGGGTTGTTCTCGTATCACGGTGGTATCCGCTGTGATTTCCACCCATTCAATTTCACATACTCCCACTAAAGTGTAATACGAGTGTAAAATCATGAATAAATGGATTATATAGTATTTTTAGGAAAATAGAACTGCTTTCTAGTTGGCTTCCCTTATGTGGGAAGCCTACTTGATGTTCTTGGTTTCCTGACTCAGATGCTTTTCGATTACATGATCTCTTTGGCCCCGATGCTTTTGAGGCTTACTTCGGGATGTTTTTTTTGAGTATCACCTCATTATTGAGCATGGGATTAACTTAATTGTTGCCTTCATGGGATGAAAATGTAGGATTTCATTTCCAATGGGACCTGTTGGGTAAGACATGGGGCGAAGTGTAATGCTTCATGTTCTCCACACCCCCGAATATGAACTCTAGCCAGGGCGTTTCCAATGACTCAACACAATTTATACAGTTCATGAAGGAAATTTAGTTCAAGGTTTTTCTTTCTCTTTTATGATTGTGGATGCCTTTCAAATGAGAGGGCATCCATGTTTATTAGATGTAGAATCTCCCCAATTGTGCTAACATGGCCCACATACCCTATGTAGGGTAGTGATTTTTCTTTCAGTTTATGAAGAGTTGTCTATATATTGATGATAATGTCATGTGTGAATTCCCTAGACAATTCTCCAAGTATGTCTAAGTGAGAAGTGTTCATTGGACAATACATCACTGTTATATTATCCCTAGCTAGTTTCGTTATCATAAGAAACATATCATGTTGTTGTTCTTCTGAAGGATCCTCTACTTGATATGCCCATCCTGACAACCTCTTAGTAATTTCATTCTTTGAAACCAGACTGGTGGGATCCTTATTAATTTGCAGATATCATGTGGTTTTCTTAGAAGATGAGCATGACCTCAGGCCATCCTCTGGTTAAGAAAGAAGAACAATCATTATAGACAAAGTTCTTGATATGTTTGAATCCTTTTCGAGTGGGTCAACATAAGAGGGAATTATAATATTTGTTCTGAAAATGGGAGGACCTTCTGGCTAGTATTAATTTTGATTGCTGGGAGGACCTTCACAATTGGTGTTGAAATGGAGAGGACTACTATTTCAACTTGATGTCTGACTGCTGGAATTTGCCTCACAGAGTATACCATAAGGAGGACCTTCAGGGTAGGTTGTTACAAGGGTATGACCTTCTTGATTCTTGATGTCACTGAGGGGAAAAACTTCACAACAACATTCATTGTGGGGAGGCCTTCGCAATGACTGTCATCAAGGTGAGGAATACCATCATCACTTAATACTAGGATACAGGGGAAATTTCTATAGTGTACATCCTATGGAGGGCCTTCAGGATATACTGCACTGAGGGGAGGACCTTCTCTTTGATTGGAATTATTATAGGGAGGTCCATCACCACAACTATCAATGTGGGGAACGACTTATCGATGACTGTCATCATGGAGAGGACTACTATAATGACCTGATGTTCGTCTATAGGGAGAAGCATATCTACTGTGTATACCCTCGGGAGGACCATCGTGGAGAACGACACCAAGGAGAGGACATAATTACTATATGATATTTCAGTTGAGGTGAGGGATACCCTGAGACCCATTAGGATATAGGATCTCCTGATTGATCATTGTTGAACCATAGAGTAGGCCCCTATGGGTGCTCTGTGAGGACCTTCAGAGCTGCTGGTAGCGATATTAAATGAATGACCATCACAACTACTACTGCCAATTCCATAATTTGGTAATGAAATGATTGGGTCTTGATCCTTTTTTGATATATATTTGAGGGTATCAATAATTCCAGCAACCAATAGAGCAGGATCATGTATGTGCTCTTCATTTTTTGGTTTCCTTTGTCAATTTTCATTTTTGGGCACTCTCTTGCGGGTATCTATGGCCATCTGCTATTGGTATGGGAAATCATATATGGTTCTATATCTTGTTTGGTTTTTTTGATGTTGTCAGGATATGAAGAAAGTCATAATGATTTTTGGAAGGCATATATCCATTCCCCGGAGTGGCCACTACGTTGGACCGACATCCCCCACTTGGAACGAGTATTTGTTCCCGATCCAGTGGTTTTTATATCGCGAGATGTTGTCATCAACCCTCCAGTACTAGAGCAGGGACACATAACTTCTCCAGAGTGACTATCTCATTTTGTGAGTGCGTCATTCCATTCGAGGAAACTGGGTTGTGGGAAGGATTTCTAGAATTTTCCCCTGATGTTATGATATCTTTTCATGTTTCGAGGGTATGGTTTGGAATCATGTATGATCTTCCATTATTTATAGGATATGATTAGATACACATTTGGCTATAACGGGCATGATGGACCATTCCAATATCGGAGTTGGACTTTTTTCATCATCCGATCCTCCATGAGTCTCCAGTATATACTGGCTGTTATCCTATGTTGGGATAGAAGAAAAATTCTAACTCTGGTTTTCTTCTCTAGTTTCCACCCAATTTTACACGTGGTCTTCATATTCAGAATCATGGATTTTCATCTACTTTATTGCCGTTGTATTTGTGTCATGGGCTTTGTATGCATCCACATGAATTTTAATCTGCTCAAATTTGGTTTCCTCCCAATTTCGATTCCCAGTATGATATGCACCATCATGTATTTTTGTTTGCGTAGAGCATGTTGCTTCCCAATTTAGATATCAAGCTTGAAATGCGTCAGTAGGTGATTGGGCTTACATGTAGCTGAGTTCCACCCTATTTTTATGGTGTGATTATTTTGGCACCGAAGATATCTACATCTACATGTAGTTTGATTCTCTTTCGTCATGGCGGTACTGTCGAGCATTAGCAAGAACATGCATGTGCTCATATTGTTCCACCATATTTCTATGGTGGGTTTGAGTGGAGAGGGTAGAGTCGTATGTCTGCTCATAGAATTCCACCACATTAGTATAGTGTAGATTCTCCTCAGAAACCAGGGGGACAACATTTTCCTTAATATATATTCACCACCCTTGGTGGGAAGCCCAAGGGCCTTGGGTCTCCTTTAATTTAGTGGGTGCCCTTAGCATAAGGTCCTCCTCGGCAGGAGGAGGCCTAATCATCCAGTGTTCGTGGCGATTCCCTCTAGCAGGGCCTTTTGTGTAGGATCCCTGTGCATTTAGTATGAATTTATCAAAATTTATTTTATCTTCCTCCTTAAGGTAAGGGTGGTATTGTTTGTCCCTTTCTGGGGACGAGCTCTAGAAATGGTTTCAGACAAACACTAAGGCCTCCATGTGTTGGGGTTCCAGTAGTGGCTAAAGAGGCGGATGACGGACCTTTGCAGACTAAAGGTCTTATCTTGAGGCCTCTCGTTTAAGAAGAGTACCTCTTCAGGGGTACTCTATAATCATTGTATTGGATACCTGGAATTGAAGATTCTGGGCAGGTGAGGGGATCCTACTCTCTTTTAAGGCCCCGACCTCCTGTGGGATCACTAATGTGTGTGTCTCCATGGGTCATTGGATGCCATTTGGATAGAAGGTTTCTATAAAAGATCCTGAAATATACATATATGACATACATACTAGAAAACATTGTCAAAGTATCATTCCTTTAAACATATTAATATTTTTTTATTTAGCTTGGCCCCCTTCCCCTTTTTTGTTACTACCGGGTGAAGGGGCCTATGTGGGGTAGAACCGCCACATTGGATAAGGATTCACATTGTGTTCACCATTTTGTTCATCCTATGAGGTGGAATGTTTTGCTCACACTGGGGAAAAAACAATGGACTGATGTGTAGTATACTTGGGTCTTTTATTCATTTGGTTAGAACCGCCACCATGGTAAAAGATTCCTGTTGGGTTTGGCATTTTTGTTCCACCACTGATGTGGCGTGTCTTGTGGGGTCTGAAAAAGTGGCATGATGAGGATAATCACCCATCCATTTGTCTATAGAGGTGAGTTCTTGTTTAATTTACCATTCCTTTGTTTCGACCTATTCGATTTCACTATTCTTTAAAGAAGGTTGAATTAACCATGCAGGAAGTGTTGGTCCCAGCAGGGAATTGCATGGGGGTCAAGAAATCATTCAATCCATCCTTCATAGATAATTTGATTTCAGATGGTCTCCAAATTGGATTATTAATGGATCCAAGAATGCTCAATGGCCATTGTATCCACCATTCATGGATATGCCTTTCAAAGGTAGGCACTCAATGGATGACGATTTAGCAAACAACACTTAAGGAGGGAATTGGGTGAGCGGATAGGAGGTCAGACTCATCGTGCTCTTTTGGGGGAAAATTATTTCTTGTTCTGGATCTCTTTTAATGATTTAATTAATGTTCAAATGTTCAAGAATCTTTGGTTCATTACCTAATAGTGTGTCCACATGCTACCCTTGGTTTGCTGGATCATCTTAGGCATGAAAAAATTTGATGCTAGAGAGATGATGCTATGTTGAGCCATATTAGAAGGCTCTCGGGAGTTTATCATCATCCATTGGGGAATGTAGGTGAATTGATGTTGGGATCGGGCCCACAAGGAGGGATTCATACATATCCAAGATAGAGGAATCAGAACCCCTATAGTTTAGATTGTGCGGGGATTATGCGAGGGAGCTTCTCATTTGAGGGGAAATGGTTGGGTGGACCCTTTCGAATGGGAACCCATTTGATCTCAGGATTTCTGGAAGGCATCCAACGTATCCTAATTTGATCCGGAATAAGAGTTCATGTAGATCAGATTGCGTGGGGCTTACGCATGGGAGATTCCCATTTGAGGGGATATCGATGAGTGGACATTTTCGGATGGGCACCCTTTTGAGCTCTGGCCAACTGGTAGGCATCATATGTGTCATTCTTTTATCCGGAATCATATTTCTCATAGATTAGATTATGTGGACGTTGCAATCCTCAAAATCCTCTAAGACATCATTATTCATGCTTGGTGTGAGAAAAAAGAGGATGTGAAAGAATCAACAATAACAAGCCTCATCCACTGTTGGTGGGAGAGTGAGAGACCACAACAGAAGAGGCTCGAGAGACTATGTGAAAGTGCATAGTGAAATGAAAATTTCAATATGAAATGACCTTTAAGGTCACTTGGTCCTAACTCAGATTATTGGGGACTTACCTTAGTGGGAGGGCCCTAGAGCACATTATGGAATGGGGAGGAGTTTCAACCCCATCAAAGTGGGGATAGGACATGACCCCTTGGACTGATCACTATCCCTCATTGAATTGAAAAGTAAGTAATCACACCTAATCCCAAGAATGGGGAGGTTAACATCAGTGTCCCAAGGATGGACTCTGGGTTACCATGTGAATGTATACTCATAGTAATTCCGGAAGCACGCACCTTCGTGTGGAGGTCATTAGTGACTTTGCTTACCATGGGGTTTGTAGACTCAATGGAGAGCGTTGATGGAAATGATAGACTAATCATACAGGTCCAGTGGAATTGGATGAGGCTTTGGACTAATGCCAGAGGATCGGTTAGTAGAGGAATCATGGAGGAAGGGATGGTAATAAAGGGGTGAGGTTGGAACCGGAATGAAAGATACCCAAAAAGACCCCATTCGTTGTACTGAATTTTTATGCGGGATTAGGGAAGCTCCACGTAATATAGCGGTATGCAGGCATAAGGTCCATCCATGTATTGATTTTGTACAAGGGCATGGGTATCGTCCACATTGTACCAAAGTGGTACATGGATCCCCATGCTGCTTCAGGTTATATCCACATACTGATTTGGTACGCGGCGCTGGGTTCAGTCTGCGTAGAGGTATGCTTCAAGGAGCACCATACAAAAGGAGGTTATGGGGGATTACCGTTCCTAAATAGTTCATCCACAAAAAGTTGTTGGTTCCTGGTTCACCAGTTAGGGTCTTCGTTCTATTATAATTATTCAATTACCCCATTTTATGGTTCGTGGCTGGCTGTACCTCCATGGGGAGTGGTTCGTAGTTCGGGCTTCACCAATTAAACTAGACAGATGTCAGAGTGACTCCTCTAAGACTCTAGGTATCCCTCAAGCTTTCATTGTCCATCCTTCTGTATGTATGTCTCCATTTAATTTCTTTAGTTCTCTTGGAGGTCCTTTTATTGAGTGTTGGGGAATCTATATATGTTGTTCGCATGACACCTTCTGTGGAAACCCCGGGAGAGATGTCTAGATCCACAGAAGACTCATTTTTCGATGTTTGTGGAGGTGTGGTATGTCGTCGAATTCTCCTCATCCATGAATCACATCACTCGTGAGGATGGTAGGTAGGGCATACCTCTTTACGATTTTCGTCAATGACAATAGATCATGGGAGCTTCGGTTTTCTGGTAGAAATTCACTTTGAACATCTTCCTTCATTGGCCAATGCCCCACGGGCTAGTGCACCGTAGGCCATCCACGTACTGGTGGTTCACATTTTATGGATTCCTCTATCATTTCCTAATGATGCTATAAGGCCAAGACAAATTCTTGTGAAAAATTTGATTTCATCCATTTTTTCTTCAAATTTTCAATCAAACATGCATCCATATTGTTTATCAATCTTTTGGGAGTATTTACCATCCCTTTTATTAATTTTTGGTTCCCTACACCAATGTAACCGAGACATTGATTTTATATGTACAAATAAGATTAAATACATTATGAAATATATTTATAAGGTTCCCTCTAAAAAAAATAATTTATTTATTCTTAGTAAATAATCACTCAATATTTAGTAAAGCAATTTTTTTATTCAAAAATTCATTTTTTTCAAAAAATGATTTTATTGCTTTTCAATGAAAATATTTTAATTAATTTATAATATATTTAGAATATTTAATATAAAATAATTATAAATTTTTCGAATCATCATATAAAAAATATAATTTCTTGTAATTTTAATTTTTTGGAGGGCTTGATTTTTTTATTGAAAAGTGGAAATACTGATTTTATAGAAAACTGCCATTTATTTTCATGTATTTAGGAAATCTAATTTGGTATTTGAATTTTTATATATATTTTTTTGTAATATTTTTTTTGAATATAATTAATTTACAATAATTTTAATTGATATTATGAATTGTTTTTGTATAAATATATTTTTATACTTAAAATATATTTTCTAGAAAAACGTTATTCATCACATTTTCATGGTTTATTTGGAAAATAATTTATTAAAATTATAGGTATTCAATTTAAAAAAATATATGCCATAATTTTCAATATCATTTTAAAATTTTATAAGTAGGTCAACATTATTTTGGCTCATAAGGAATATCAACCCTAGTAAATATTTATCACCATAGGAAAGTGAGAATTAGATTAACAAGGGTTAAAAAATTATAATGGATTTAAAATCCTGATAATATATTAATTTAATCAATAATCTATGTTTTTTTCAAAATTATTATAATTTAATGTATTTTCTTCATATTTTTTGTTTGTTTTCTTTTATAAAGTTTTTTATAATATTTTATGAAATAGAACATTCCTAAATTTTCATTTATTTCTTTAAATATATTTAATATTATGTGATATGTATTACAAGAATTTATGAATGCTTATAAATGTTTATTTCATTAATATATAATATATGTATATATATATATTAATTTTATATTGATGAAATCATTTTCTATAATGCTTATGCAATGCTGGCATAATGATTTTGAAAGACGTAGAAGGATTAAGTAAATGATTTTAAAAACTAAAAATGTAATATTTTTTGGTGTTCCATGAATTTTTCAAATATATTTAATGTTTTAGTTTTCTATTAAATTTTTATATTCAAATAAAATTTTTGTTATGAAATTTTTTAAAGTGAAATTGTATTAATAGTCTCGAAAATGACTTTAATAGTATTTCATGTTATATAATATTTTTTTGAATGATTTAAAATTGAACAAAAATATTATCAATTTACAATATAATGTTATATAATATGTTATGTCAACCATTTTACACTAATGGGACAATTTACTATATATTTTAAATTTTTGACCTCTATACAGTTAAAAACATTGTTATAGTGCTAATTGTTAACATGGTTAATGAGAGGTTAAAACTAAACAATAAGGGTAAAAAAGTCACCTAAACCTATATAAATTATAATTTATGGAATTATTATAATTATATTAACCCTATAATATAAATATATCAATTTATGTATACATGAATGTGAAACTTACTTTATAATAATTTAATACAATAAGTAATTCGAAGGGTGCCCCTCTACTCTCTTATACAAGGAAATTTCATCTCCTATATTTGAAAACATTATTGAGAAGTTTAACATGACAGAAAAGGAAATAAAATCTTATTAACTTCATTATATACATTATATAAGTTCTTAAACGCCCATCACTCAGTTCCTAAATTATAGTTCCATAGATGGCTCTCCAAATTGGAGGTAATCGTCTTAACCGAGTATTTACATTTTATATTTTCTTCTACCTAAACCAATTATTTCCTATATATTATCATTTAATTTCATAAGTATCCAAGATAAACTGAGATGTTATTATATTAATATAATAACCTCATTCATCTCATTTTCCATAAAATGAGAAATGATACAATCATTTTTTGTACATGTAGATTACTCCATCATAAACAGATAGATTTCATTTCTCATCAACTGTAGTAGTATAAAATGATTTTTCCATGCCCATGTATTTTCTATCTTGTTGGGTTCCACCATAGGTAATCATCTTTGGACAGACAATGGCCTATTTCCCAATCTCAATGCAACTAAAACATCTTTTTCTTGGTTTTTCATTCCATGTCTACTCATCGTCCTTGTAGTTATGACCAATATGACTAGTATTACTACATTAGATTCATTTCCTAGACATCCAGTGACATTATTCTCGATTGTTTTTACCACACTACTCACATGTTGGAAATTTACATTTCATACGTCATATCTTCTTTGATGTATTCTTTCTCATTTCCTTCCAACTGGATCACTTCTTTTTTTCACTCATAGAACACATGCTAATCAAAAAACACCATTTCTACCATCTCAATACATCAGAAATGTTTCCCCAAATTTTTAACTCACTAGAATGTAACAGACTTCAATAATTCAGCTTCAATCATGAGTAATGCTTATTTATCTTAATATCATTATCATGGAAAAAATTTGTAGGTTACTATGAATAAATTGTAATATTTTCTTCATATGATGCCATAAAAAATACCTATTTTTTCTAAATTTCATAAATTTCTTTTCCATCATAATTGGAACATCCTTAGGAATATATTTCTCAAAG
Organism: Viscum album; assembly: GCA_963277665.1. NCBI lineage: Eukaryota > Viridiplantae > Streptophyta > Magnoliopsida > Santalales > Viscaceae > Viscum > Viscum album. Next base: position 1,515,253,239 of record OY728131.1, read on the forward strand.
AATATATTATTAAATTCATCCCATTCCATGTCGTCAATCTCTTCACATCCAATGATATTTTTAATAATTGAACACCATTGATCAGCTTTAAAATCAAAATAATAAATGACAGGACTACCCTTTTGATTTATTAACACCCCATTAAATAAAAAATATTGTCCACTACATTAACCCACCCTTCAGGTTAAAAAGTGTATGATGATCCTCTAAATAATGGGGGATGTTGCCTCAGAAAATGATCCACAATCAACATATTCCTCTATGGTTGGTTTGGTTAATATCATTCCTAGAAACCACCACCATTTATCACCTGATTCAACTGAGTCTTTACTGCAAAAAAAATTGTTCACTTCCGATTATGACCATTTGAAGATTTTATTTAGAAAGTTATTTCCCGCCTAATGCCTTCACATCATAGATTCTATGTTCCCTATATAGAAACCCCTTCTGAAATAAAATATCTTAGATGAAGAAATGTGGTAATCTTCAAATGATATACCATTTCAATTTTACCATAAAGTAATAAATATTTATGGATAATCTATAATCAACATTCTATCTCTTAATGTTACCTAAACAGATATATGATAACAACTATAAGGCCCCAACCATAAAAATTATTTAATCATGAGATAATTCAATAATTTTACATTAATTCACATTGATAATGTTTCTTGTTTTGATATTTAGAGAATTAACTCATACATAACAACTTAGATATTAATACTAGAGGTTTCTATTCAATATCTTTTTTTATTTTCATAAAACAAAATCTATTTAATAAGAAATATTGTATCATTTCATGTTTTAACATCATAAATTTTCATTGACCCCATCCATGACTCTATTATTTTTTTAGGTCTTGTGAAAAAAAATTCAATACTTGGGATGATTATAACAAGATCGGTAAGTGATACTCGAAGAAGGAAAACAGTTAGTCTTTGGAAAACATGAATACCATGAATACATTTTCATAATGTAATACTTCTCATCTTTATGAATTAGTACATATTGTTCTCTGAATATAAGTTCATTTCATACACTTTACAGAAACAAAATATTACCATAAACCCTCAACAAGAACCACATATCATATAATGGTATCATGGGACAAAAACATAGTTAAAAAAGAATAACCAGGCAGTAGACTTCCACACATATCACTAAATAGAATATCCATATGACAGACTTCCATACCTAATGCATTGGAGGATACAATATAACCACCCATCTTTGGATTATTATAGAACCACCCATATTTTTTTTATCATGAGACCACCCATCTTTGGTTTATCATGTATCCACCCTTCAAATTTCCATGTACCATTATATAATCATAACACAGAAAAATAACATAACAGAAAAATAACATTTCCACATTGCAATCACAGTATATTATTTCAAGATATTTTCATAATAAATCTTTTATCAAAACCATTTTCAATACTAAAATATCTAAAAAGGAATTTTTTATTTACATTTTTTAACAAACATTACTACTTATAGAGGAATCCAAATGACAAATATCAGTCAAGGTGGTAGACATTACTTTGTCGTCACATACATTTAAAAAAAAATTATTTTTTCATTTATTATAACAGTTAGTTTAAAAATATATTTTTTGGAAAACCATTGAATGAAATTAAAATAAAATGTGGTTTACTATACTCTTCTCAAAAGATGGTGGTGTATATTATGAAAATATGCCTCTATTAAAAGAGATTGTGATGTGGTCCCTTACCTTGAGCCTAATTTATCACGCATAATAGTTATGTTACATATTTAAAAAATTATATTAATTTATACTTGCATGAGACCCATTTTCAATGTTATTATTAATTTATTACCACTTATTACGATTTCATAAAAAATATATAATTATTTATGTTCATATCTGATGTTTTGTTTATATTCGGTACTTGTATCGAAAATGAATTTTTTTTATGTAAATTGTCCATGTAGTAAAATGTAAATCATCTCAAAATATTATTCATGATTTAAATATCTTATATATCTAGTATATATGTATCAGTAATATCCATAATATTATAAGATAACAAATTAAATTCACCGTTCATAGAGAAAATAGGCCATACGTAATCTTGAACAATACTTTAATTTCATTGTCATATTAAAACAATAATAATCAAATGTTATAAATTTATATTATAATACAAGTATAATATTAGTGTAATTTATGAATCACAGGTTTAATAAAACCATCCTTTATATGTTCCATGTATTTCAGGAATGATTCACTTCATTTTGAAGGGGCAAGAGTGCACACTTCCACAAAAGAAATTATCATATTTAAACAACATGGAAAGAGTAAAGGAATGTTCTAAATAAAAATTAAAGAAGAATAAACATAATATAATTATAAAAAATATCATAAATAAATAAAATTCCTTAATAATTTCCACCAAGAACGGTGGTAGGAGAAAATTCTATAGTCATTATTTTGTTAGGTAGTAGTTCGCCATACAAGGAAACTGTATGTTCCATATCCATTAGATAGAGGTCTGAGTAATAGTATGTCAATAAATTTCATAAAAAATCCTATTATGTTGATAATATTGTATTTTTTATAAAATAATTAATTAATGTGAAGTTAGGGGGTTTGTTAATGAAAATAAAAGAGGGGAGCTTGAGAGAAGATGTTTCCTCTAAATTAGGCAACCCCTTTTGATTTTATCTAAAAGGATTACATGAGTTTCCTTCTACATAACATAAGTATTTTAGAAGTAAGGGAGGGATGTTAGAAGATTATTGAGTAGAAGTGATATGAAACAAGGGGCTTTAGAGATGTGAGTAATTTGGTAGCGGTGGCTACCTTCTATAAAAGGGAGGAGGAGCAGTTTAGGAAAGTATTGAAATATTATTTTACTGTAAATTGATTTTCAAATTATAATAGTTAAAAGTGATATATTTCGAGAAAAATATAAGGATGTTTCATAATCAACTAATTCAATAGTAACTATTCATTTTTATGCTGCAAATTTAACAAAATATTTTTGGCTTTAACCCCCAGTTAAATAAATTAACTCTTACCATGTATTCTTTTATTTTAACACTATATGGTTAGTATGGTTACTATTGAATTCCCAGAGAGTCTAAAGTGGAAAATTAATGACATTTTAAACATTATGTAAGTTTTTTGGCCGAATATAATATTTTTATGAATATTATATCATTTAATAAAATAGTATTTTCTTTAAAAACACATTTATGTCAATTTTTACACAATTTAGTAATAGATTTTGTGTTATTTATAAAAACATGATTCATGAGAAAAAAATACATTAACTCAAATATAAAATGTCATAATTATCTATAAAATTCATTTATGTCATTAAAATTTTAAAATTACATTTATTTTAATATTTATAATATCATTTATTTGAATTTGTCATTAATAAGGTAATAAATGAAACATTGTTGTGTCATAGAAAAATTTATATTTCTAACGTCTAAAAATAGTAAATATAATTCCATTATGTCGGAAATATTTTTCTATTTATATGATTATTTAAAGTCAAGTATACTGGTTATATAACCCCACCTTAAAATCATTTTTGTAAAAAGATATATGTTTATGTTATATTTCTCTTTAAATTGAATTAATTATTATAAGATGTCATTATCTCACTAAAGTATCTCCATGGTGTCCTTAAATAAACCCAAGTACGATCATAGCTATCCATTTCTCATCCAATATTATTAGGACACATGTTGGCGTAGTTTTATATTATTATAATATTTTTACCCTCATTTACCTGATTTACCCATTAATCATGGCAAATAAAAATAGTTGCTAAAGTTACTATTCATAATAACCAAATATAAAAGAGACCTAATTATATATTTTTAAATTTATGACTCCTAATATGGAATCCATTTATCTAAATTTAAAACACATAATTTGAATAAATTAATTTAAAACTAATTCACGTTATCAAAACAAGAAAACTAGTTTTCTGAAAGTAAACACCAGCAATAGATTGACATGTGTATATATAGAATTTCATTGTGATATTACATTCAATGAAGATAATAGTATTAAATTAAATAAATAATAATCCAATTATACATTAAAACCAATTAAAATGATAATATAACCATAATAAAAATTTTTATGAAAAGGATGTTTTGAATTAAAATGTATTAATTTTTACTATTAATTGAAATATGTGTTTTATTAGAAAAATAAAAAAATTTCAACCAAAGTAAATTTTTATGTTCCTATTCCCAAAAAAAGTTTGCTTTCTCAAATAGTTCTTATTAATGTGATACAAAATAGATTTAAAAATGACTCTGCATCAAAAGGTGTTTAAACGAGATTTACGAAATATTAGTGTATTTTATAATTAAAATTGGATTCATTGTCATTAAAAGACTATATAATTTATTGGATAAATGTAAAAACAATTAAGAAAAATATTTAATTATATTTTGTTTTTTTCTATTCATTCCCTCTAGTACAATGGTTAGGCGTTAACTACCATTTAAATTCATAATAATATTATTTTATTTGTTCTATATAACTCAATGTTGTGTAAAATGTATGATTTATGGGAAACCTGTTGTTTCATGTCGATTATGATACATGAAAATTTCTACCTCTTAAAGTGAAATAAATATCTTATTCATAAAATTTTTTAGATATTAAAATGTATTATTCTATAAATATATATGATGTTATAGTATGATAATAAATCTCAATGATATAGCTATAGAAGCACTAGAAGTGATTCAAAAAAATTTAGTTAATGGTGGTGGTTATTCATAGTGTATTACAAATTATTGGGGTAAAAAATTTGAATTAAGGGAAATTTCCCTCAAAATATGGAGGTACACGCCTACCTCTTAATGATATGTCAGGGAAATTAAATTCATGAATGTTGGATTTCTTTGAGAAATATTTTTTCCTCATGAATGTGTGTTGTGAAACCTTTATGCGATTAATCCATGTTTTTATAATTGTATGCTAAAAGGATATATTCTCAAAAATGGTGCAAATAATGGGAGTTTCAAGATTTAATTTTAGAGTTTCATGAATATTTAGTTGGGAATTTAGATGTTTCATTATGGGCAGATACCATTTAAAAATATGTGTCCACCCCCTTATTTGAGAGAGAGAAAGACATAACAAAGATCCAAAGGCACTAAATTAATGAATTAATTTTTGAATGTTTTTCATACATGAATTTATTAAAATAACATATATTACATGTATAAATAATGTATGTCAATATGAAAAATGTAGTTTTTTGAAGTTTCAAAAAGTTTCATGATTGGTTTTGTGTTTTGTGGAATATTTTGTTTTAAAAAATTGAAAATTTTCACATAAGTTTAGTGATGGTTGTTTGAAAGTGATTCTTATGATAACTAGTTTTAATTTCCAAAAAATTATGTGGTAATATGTTATTCATCATGAGAATGATAAAAGCTCTTCATGAAACCCCAAATTATGTTTAAATAATATTAATTCAACTGATGAATAGATAAATATTTCTATGTATTAGTGAATACACATTAGTTGAGAGCGACGTGAGATATTAAATTTTAATTGGCTGTAAAGAAGAATATTTGGTGTTTCTACTATAGACATTATAATTGTAGTGAAATTTCATGGATTTTCAATATATGGACATTTCCATTGAATGATCCTTGGGTGTATCCCAGTACCGATAAAATAAGTTATATTGATACTTCTTTAAATTGTTTTCTTTTTCTTCACATATATTAATAAGAGAATGAGAGAAAATATTTTTTGTTGATAAATATGTTCCAAACAAGGGAGGGGATTAATATTTCATACCATTATTCACCCCAATATCAGGGTACATAACTTGTTAGATAAAATAATTTATTCATAGAAAAGAATAATCCCAAAATTAATATCCTTTATATGGATTAGTTATCCATTAATAACACAATAAGGTAATGTAAAATTAATAATTTGAGTCAATTTATATATTTAATTGTTCTTGGGAATTATAGGTATAGAAACTGATCCAACTATCAATTATTTGTATCTATTGATATAATTAAAGTTAATCATTACATCATGACATATGATTTTGGTTATAGATTTACATTATAAGAATATGTTTGACTGTGGGAATTCAATCTAGAGGGAACCACATGATTGTATTTATTTGGGATGATAACATATATATGAAATTTTATTTTATATATTTAATGCAATTATTTATATATAGAATGGTGGATGTACATATTTTGTTTTTGGGTCACATTGAACAAATCGTTTTTTGTTCCTATTAATTGTTATAATTCATAATGGTAACTTCAAATCCAATGGGAAGAATATAAGAATACTGGGAATATTTGGAATATCAAAGTCACACCATGAGTGTTCTATCTATGTATCTAACTCTTATATTATATATACTGGATTCATTAAATGTTTTACTTTGATGTAGGTTGGCATGTAGAATGTGATAACATATGGGCTTTATAAATGTTGAGGCTGTTATGGTATGTGTCATTATATTAATTCAATGGTGACATGGATGATAACCCCTTTAATAGGAAATCCAACATATAATTGAATAATTATATCTCTAAATAACTAATAATCAATATGTTGTAACATAATTGAAGAGAGATGAGTTATTTTACCTGGATTAATATTGGTAGCCTCACATTAATCATTTTTATATGATATATATTATGGTGATGTAATTTGTGAGGCCATGAGTGACAAAATTATTAGAAATGAAAAAAATGATGATATAATATATTAATGTATTCCTAAATTATATAATGTGATATTTATATCATGTATATTGGTCTGTAGGAAACACTTATACCAATGTATCCTAAAGTCGATGCTTGAGAGTACATTTGTTTTCCAATTAATTATGATATGAACATGATTTATACCATGAGAATTTGTTTTATCAATATATAGTTGTCTTATAAATTTGAGTGAAAATTAATTACCATGTATTCATGTAATGTTTGATCAGCTATTTTTCAATGATATTGATTAATTCATAGTGTGAAAATGGTTTGAAATGTTTAAATTGTAACACACTCTAATGGACCGGGATTTATAGTGATGCATGAAAAATATCATGACATGGTAGCTAATTTTTCAATTTACTACATTTTACTAAGATGGTATATAAGATGGATGGGATCCCACTATTGGTGTTAATTCAATGCATGAAATATAAAATTAAGGACTATTTATCCATAATCACAATTTGTCGTTGAGAATAAGGTGATGACACCTCTTTGGTGATTCATGGTCCCCTAGTTATAAATAATAATAATGGCCAGTGTAATTCCCTAATTTTTAGGGGTAATTAGAATACATTTTAGTGATCCAAATCAAACATATTTCATCACAATAAATAGTTATATAAATAACAATAGTGAATGTAAGCCTTCTTTCATGTTCTTCAATTTTATTCATATTGATTCTTTTGATTCTAATTTGATCACTTCATGGGTCTCTTCCCCTACTAAAGATCGTTATATTATCCCCCAAATCTAATATTTGATATAATATAAATGTGTATCAACAAATAAACATGATCTTATAAAAATTTTGTAGAATATAATTTTTTTTCTACTTTTATTTCCACGATAAATTTTCTATTAAATAAATTTTTTAACAGAAAACAAAAAACCCAAATGAACGTGGATCTATTTTATTAAGATAAAATTATAAGTAGAAAATATAGTTTTTCTAATAAATATATTTAATTGTATGGTATTAATACAGGTAACCTCATTTTTAAGTCAACGTAGAAAATACATAATGGTCATTTGTTAACCATATTCCTTGATAAAATTGAATTAGTTTTTCCGAAAATCTAATAATATCACCTTATTATTAGGAACATTTTTTTATAAAAATAAAACATCTATTTTCTATGAATGTTAAATTTTAAGAAAATATATATATAATTGTTATGTTATCATAAAATTATTGATCAACAATAAAATATTCAGTAATTGATTGGAAGTAAATTTAAAAAAGTTAATATTTAAAAGTCTTTTTCCCACATTGTTTTGATTATATTATAGGCTTCAATAAATAAAATTATATTATTAATGTTTACAAATTTATCATGATAAAAATAATTTCATTTTGAATTCATCATGATAATAATAAATTATAATAGAATATACATGTTTTTTTAGAATTGCGTATTCTATGTGAATATTAAACAAATATCATTTTTACAAATATTGTGACATTGATGACATAATTGAGATATAAAAATGACATAAAAGATTATGAAAATTATTTCCTAACAAAATAATTAATTAATATATAAACTTATACGTTTATAAATATTAATTTTAAATAAGAAACTTATCGTTTACATTTTAGAACCTAAGTTATATTTTTTTATAAAAAACATTCTATGCATTATACATCTATAAATTATAATTTCATCACTCTTATAAAAAAATACTATAAGAAAATTTATATTTAGATTTATAATTTCCAAATAAGTTGATATGAATAAATTTCATTTTTAGTTATAAAAATAAGTCTCGTACATTAAAATGTAAGTTACAATGGTGAATGTAATTTATTGTCAAAAGTTAAATTAATGGGGAAATAATGGTGATATCTCAAACCTTAGCCATCATTAACCACTATGGTAGCCAATTTACTTTTAATGTTACATTCACTTAATATAAGGCCATTAATATTTAAAAAAATACCGCCTCTTTCACTTATAAAAGTTTTCATTCACCACCCAATTTATACTCACATCATGAGACTCTTATCTCAACAACAATATATCAAAATATATCCACATATCATTACCTCATGTTATATAGGTGATGATATCAGAAAAATTCAATTCTAATTTAGATCAAGGTTTTATAATAAGAAATATTTAAAAATTCATCATCACTCATTGTTCATTTATATTTATTCATTTCTTATTCTACCTATTCCAAATAAATTCCACCCAAGATAAAATAATTATATTTTTATCATTATTATAAAAAATTATTACTATGTTGAGGGAACAAAAATTTTATTATTTTCTACCTCTAATTATTAAAATTAAAACATCACTCATGTCACTTCTAGATAATACCCTCTGAGAACAACATATTTGATTTCCTTATACTCCTTAAATGGATGGTTATAAGACTTTATATAATAAATAAAAGTGATTTATATTACATGATTCGTATTATTTAACTAGAAATATGAAATATTATTATAAATATTAATAAAAAACTTTCACTATAAATTTATTCTGAAAAAATGAGCATAGTAGGAGGAAAACTTACATTTCCTTGTAATAGATACCTTTATATCATAAATTCTTCTTCTAAACATGTTACTTTTTATTTATATATTTAATAACATATAATTAAATCATAATTATTCTTAAATTATTATTATATAACAATTTTATAATCATAATCATCAGTTAAGTATTACACATTTTTAAGGTTGAATTAACTATGTACATGAACATTACAATAAATTTGAGTCATGGATGGTTATAGAAACATAAATACTTAAATAATATAATATTAATATAAAAATAATGTATTATTTTAGTTATAGAATATTAATATTATTTTTATTTCATTAATCATGATACCACCATACCTTCTTTAAAAATAATTGAAATAATATTTACAAAATATTTGAGACATTCTTAACCATTTCATTGAATAATTTTGTAATAGTGATCAATTTATAAAATTATGAGGATATACCATTACATTTCAAAATTGTTAGGAAATTAAACAACTATTGAAATATAATAATGAAAATAAATAATAACTAACTGAAATATGGGTGGATACTGAATAAAAATAAAGTATATAGAAATTACATTTGAAAATGCTCCTAAAATGATTTATTATGTTTTTATTTTCTTCTATATAATATTAATTATATTTCAAGGAGATTGAGATTCATGGTATGGTGTCATTTTCTCAATTTTAATTTCATGAGACATGGTTCACATTATGCACCATTGTTTTCCTTTATATTCTTTACATATTACCACACATGTGTGTTTTTACATATTCTTGTGTGAAATTAATATTGTTTAAATGACCATATTAAGTCATTTATTTCAATATATTAAGATTCATGAATAACTTAAGTCGCAATGGTTTTTATAATATTAATTGACATTCCTTAAGAGATATACCATATTCACCACTTATTTTATTTAGGTGGTGTAAATCTTTCACATGTATGTATCTATATCATACCTCTCCTGAAATCCATGGTATTGGAAGATCCAAATATGGTTTTATCATTCTTACGTATTTGATTAAATACTTACCAAATCCATATGAACTTTTTTCAAATTAAATATCCATTAATTGATTAATAATTATTCTTTTTGAATGCAATTATTCTATGTTTGTTATCCTCAAACCAAATATTTTTTTCATATTTTAATAAATATTTCAATATATGGAAAAATAAATTTTAAATTCTAAGAATCACCCTTTATGAATTTGTTAAATATAAAAGTATTATTTTATCATGTATAATAATTATTCTCTACAATATTACATTTTACCTCTATTTAAACATTCTTTCATCATGAAAATGATCTCATTTTTTATTTTAAAATAAAAATATAAATTATTTCTTATCATATTAAAATTTCTCTTCACCTCTTTTCAAAAATAATCTTCATTACTCTTTAAATCATGTTTCATTAAGTAATGGTATTTTTATTTATTAAAAAGGATTATGAATTCATGATCATATATTTTATCATCCACTAAAAAGTTTCTCTCTTTAACATTATTTCACTCTGAGTATCTATTATTAGTATTTCATTAAATGTAATGAATAAATAATGTATTTATGTAAAATTATTTAATGTAATGTTTTAAAGTGACTCAAATATTTTCCTTTGTTAAAAAAATTTTATGAAATGTTTTATAAATAATATTTTTTTCAATTTAAATTAGATTTTACTCATCATATCTAAAGAATATATCTTAAATGGGTTCTTGTTTTATCAATGAAACTATAAATAATTTCATCAAATACTCCTTTTGGGTCATTTAATTGAGGGTATCAACTGATCTAATTCTTCAAAAACTTTTATATGACACTATTGAGAAATTTTATAAAACCCAATTTAATTCCATGTTTCCCTAATGATATGATGAATGACTTATTTTGTGTGGAATACATATGAATAGATAATTATTATGTGATTAGTGGAATTCCTTATCATCATCCAATGTATTGTTCAATGTTTTTTGTCTCATGAGATAATGATGTGATATGTAACAATTTCTCTTTATTCACAATATGATGTGTGGGATCGTTGTGTTTTTCATAACCTAAGATCAAGCCATTTTTCATTATTCAGAACCTGTTTCATGGTAAATTTGATTTTTTATAACATAATTCAAGGGAATCATTCAGTTATATCATAATTTGATAATTCTATATGATTATTTTTGTTCTATATTTCTTTATTATATTATTACACATTATATCATATATGGATATGATTATTATATATAGATCATGATCATTGTCTGAAATTTCAGCACTCATGTTCCATAATATATGTTATTTCATTTTTGATTACATTTCCTTCAATCATTACCTTTGGGAAACTCTTATTGATATGTGTTATTTTAATTAAATATATATGACATGATTATTTTCCTATCTACATATTTTCTATACCTTTTAGAAATTGATGATATGATTCCCTTACAATGAATTCGAGTTTGTCCATTATTTGTTAAAATTGTCCCAGATACCCTCACAACCCAATACCTGACCTAAACCATCATATACTCAAATGGTTTTTCCAATCCCTACATGTTAGTGACTAGTAGCAATGAATTAACATCAACTATAGGGAATTAATTCCACCAACCAGATGCATAAAACATGATATATATATATATATATATTATTTAGGAGGAAAACATTGATGAATAAAAAATATATTTCATTGAAAAAAGTAATCAACATAAGTGTTATAACTGAGAATTAGCTAAACAATATCCAGGGTGTCTAAGTTGTGAGACACATATTCTTAGATGGATCCCACTCAAGTGTTCCATATCAGGTCTTGGAACAATAATCCAATCATAATAAATTTTAATGAAAACAATGTATCATAATCTGTTAAATAGTATTTATACCAAAACATGGTAAAACATTCACCTTTTCCATAGTTCCAAGTTATTCAGATAAAATAGTTTTAAATCATATAACATGTATCATAGTTGTCAAACCAAATATTGTATCACATATAATATCAAATCCAATGCAGTATTACCTAAATAATAGGTAAATTATACCAGGGATAACTACCTCTTAGGCTTGCTAGAATATTCATACCTAGATAAGTAGAATCATGCACATAATTTCTCTAGATATATGCATCAAATATGAGGATAATAGGATCACCCCATCAAGTTAACCTCCAAATAGGTCTAACATGTCTATAGAACAATAATCCATGGGAGTATAGGATGTCCCCCTGAGTGAACCCCTCAAAATGTTCAATGAATGAGGCCAATTAAAACACCATGCACCTAATTACATAAGGCTTACCTTCTTATACATTTGAAAAAAAAATTCATAAAATTTTTGAATTAAAAACCATTACTTAAATCCATATAAAATTTCATAGAAAATTCCTTTTTTTCAAAATCAAGGAGTAACAACAATTTTCTAAAAAATAAAATTTCTGTACACAAAAAATCAATCATTAAATTTTTTTATAAAATAATTTATAAAACTAGAGTTGTATAGTTCATCCCACATAAGATTGAGACAGAACCACTTACCTCAAACTCTAGCTACACATGCATGCAAAAGAATATACCGACACAAAAAACAATATGACAATAACATAGTCCTTATAGTAAATAATAAAAACATAGAATAAACACAATGATAAATAAAGTCAGTTAAGAAGATAAAACAACTTGAACATAAAGAAAATAGAATTCTTAACCCCTACTAACACAAAGGACAAAATCCAGAGGAAGATTACACAATATATCTGTAAATGTTCAACAAGAATAAAATCCAAAATAAAAACAAATCCAAAAACGTAGTGATATGATGCAACTACAACCAATGAAAATGGTGAAGAAGAAATACCAACTAACTAGAGAGATTAATCACTACCAAAAAGAAGATAAATGGACAAATGAAATTACCCAAAAGAGTGGGGAGCCCAAAAAATTCTTGTGAAATCTTCTAGGTTTCAATAAATAAGACTTCTCATTGAATGAGAAGGCAATTAGACATGTTAGGGGATTTAAACTGCTATCCTTGAAACCATCATGACATCAATACATTTCATGATTTGAATTCCATTATTTCTATGATATTAAAAAATCCTCAGATTAAAAATTACTCTGATAAACTCTTACATGATGTGAAATGGTTTTAACTATTGTATAGATTTTATGATTTTAACTAGTTAATGGAATGACTATGATAAAATATTCATGTGGTGTTACAAATTTTGGACATGAATTGTTCATCTATAAAGAATATACAAAACCACATTGAGAATGAATCCGATATTACACAGATCCCACATAACATCATATTAATAAATTATCAAATTTTTAACACGACTCTATTAATTCAAATAAGCATCAGGTCATTTACGTTAAAAAATTATCTCTTCCATTGAAAAACACTCCCGAATAAAGAGGGAAATTAAAAGAGAGATGAGAAAAACGTGAAATAATGTAATAAGATGATAATTCTTATTAGCTTTCTCTTTTACAGAAGAAATTAAATAAATGATTTTGTATAGAAGTTAGTATTAGAAAGTCATGTTTTGTGATATTTTGAGGAAATTATTCAAAAAAAGATATTATGTAGTGAATCCCAAAACGCAGTAAAACATTAAATTATCTAGTTGTGAAAGTATTTGTGAGATGTAATTTTAGAATAACTGAAATATTATAAAATATGTTCATTTTTATCTTATTCTATATTTATAACACCCTGATATTTAATGACAACACATTTTTCTATAGCTTATACAGGACACACAACTAAGCTTAAACGAACCGTGAAATATGATTATTTATATATGGTAGTTATATCATATCCATTGAATTTTTGGGTATTAATAGAAGTAACTAAATTATAAAATATATATTAAGGTACTAATCAATACAAATATAATAATAAATTGTTAGTAAATAAGAACTCAATATTTATCAATGCCATTTTATTCTTCAAAAATATATTTTCATAAATAATTGTATATATTGATTCTTGTGAGTGAATATTATAATTAATTACCACCACTAATAGAAATTTTATTTTATAAAAAGATATTATTTTTGAATTAAAAAATTAAAACTTATATTAGTGTTTATTTTTAACTATTTTTTGAAAATATTCATTTTTCTTTGAATAATATAAAATACCATTTTTATTAAACAATATCATTCTATTTAATGATTTTAAAAATAATACTAATGTATTTAAATGGTTTAAAAAAATTCAATTTAATTTTTTTATAATCCAATTAAGATCATTTGAATAAATTTTATTCATGCTTTTTATATAAGAATGTTTTATTCTTAAAAATATTTTTTTTCTATAAAACCACTTTTATTTTTGAATTTTTAGATACATTTTAAGTTAAATTATAAATATTTTATAAATGAAAAACATTAAAAGGATTATTTATTTGTTATCATAATATTTGATAATATTTAATAGGATGAACATAATTTATGTTCATTATGTATATTAATTTTAGTAAATATTTTTGATTGCGGTTCGAGTAAAAGAGTTAAAACTATGTAAAAAAAATGTGGTAAAATATTAGAATATCTTTATCAATGGACATTATCATATTTTAGGGGAGTATTTTTTTGAAAAAATATATCTATAATGTGTTAAATAATTTATTTAAGACATTTTTTTTCAACATGGGAGACTAATATTTTGTTTTATAAAGATAAGATATATTTTTTAAAATAAAAAAATATTTTTGGTCTTTGAATTTAATGGAATGATTGGAAATAAAATTTGGATTAATATTTATCCAAAAGTATAAAAAATTTATTTAATTTTTTATTTTTGAAAAAAAATTCATGTAAAACAATTTATTACATAATTTCATGTTGAAATTATATTCACTCTTAAATAATTTATTTTCCTAAATTCTTTTTGATGTGTTTTGTGTTCTTATATTAAAACCAGTTTCTTCCATCAATATAAAACGAATATTATAAATGGATTCGTAAATTTTAATAAACATTTATGAATTTTTTTAAAATTTCACTATTATTTGTTTCCTATAATAATGTTATCATGTTAAATAGTTATGTTTTCATGGTTATGGTTAGAATGTGTCCAAAAATTGCATAAATGCGATTGGTAGAGTTTATTTAGACCGAAAAATATATTATATTCTTATTTTTGGAACCTTGGTGGCACATTACAGTATTAATATATACATACATATATATATATATATATATATTATTTTATCTTTTATGTAATTCCAAGTGTGTCCTTTCATTATCATATAAAGTGGAAACTCATCTCTTCTCTTCCTATCACCTTTTGACCACTCTATTTTACAAAATAAATTTTTAAATATCTTAATAACATACCTCCTCATATTTTAGAGGCATTGTTAGCATAGAAAAAAAATAATAAGGACTTAGGTACAAACCTAAAGAGGTTTTCCAAATAAGAGATGCAGTTCTTAACCGAGTATTTTCACTTTATTTCACCTTATACCTATAAAAAATATTCTACAATAATGTTAAAATAATTAAATAAATATCCTCCATATAATGAGATTTTATTTTGGTAATATAATAACATATATCCATCTCATCTCCCATAAAATGGGAATTTAAACCATCATTCATGTGTATAGTGGAGTGTCACCTCACATATCGATGTAATTCAATTTATATCACAAGTTTTCTCCAAATTTTATAATGAAGTATTTAATGTATATATTTGACATTTATGAAATAATTTTTTTTAAAGAAAATATATCATCTATAATATTACCATTCTATCCATGTAAATATGATAACAATGTTCATATGTACGTGTGTGTTACCACCTCAATGATGTGATGTGATTTATTTTTCATCAGAGCATCATATTATAGTATTATATAAGTGTGTATATATATATATAATATTATAATTAATACATATTAATAATTATAGAAATATATAATGATACATACTTTCGTTCACTCACATTCGTTGAAAAAATGAATCATTACTCTTGTGCATGTACGACCTACCGTCACCATTATTGTAATGTAATTCATTTTTCATTACCATATATCATGGTTGGATTTATATTTTAATTTAATGAAAAAATTTATATATATTTAATTTTTATTATTTTGGATATGATGTAACAAATTTCCATTTGACCATGGTTAATGTTCCAATGTGATTTTGAATTTAATAACTGAATATCAATAAAACATTTAAAGTTAACTAAACAAATGATGTAACTAAATAAAAAATGACATAATTGATAAAAAAATGGATTATAATAAGGGAATTAAAATGAAAAAGGTTATTAATAAAGTAATTATTTGAAATAAATACATTATTCAGGAATTAAAGAATGTATGAAACTTAATTGTTTTTAAGGTAAGTGATTTCTAGATTCCATTGTCTTTTTTATACATAATTAAATTTCACCACATATTTTTTTATGTGGTGTATAATATTAAAATATGAATTTATTTTATCATTCATCAAAATCCATTCAATTTTATTTTAGTCAATGATCAACTAGTTTTAATATTATCATGTTCTAAGGTACACTTTATCTTTAAAACCACATTTTAAATAATTCAAAGATTTATTTTCAAAATATATTTATTCCAAGTTAATATTTTAAAAAATTATTCTATGTATGAATTTTTGTGGATATAAATTAATTATCGAGGTCATTTTATGTCACTTCTAAATTTCACTCAAATAACATCTAAACTAATATCTTTATTTATTTTATATGGAATGTTTTGATTAAAAGTAAAAATGAATGTTATATTTTAATGAATATGACATCAATGATTTTTCATATGGCTATAAACATTCTTTGATGTTTGGATTACATTATATGATTCAATGTTTTATTAGAATAAAAACCTACTTCAACTTTTTTTTGTATTTAATTACTGATAATTGTTTTTTAAGATAAATAGATATATCAATATAAAAAATGTATTTATTATAGGTTGCAAAGGAAATTTTTATAATTGTTTCAATTTAAATGAAATATTTTTTGTATTTCTGGCATGAAATTGTCCTTTTAAATATTTAATGATTCAGGTGATCCCAATATATCCTTATAATGAATTGGGTAATGATTATCTTCTCCAAATAATCATATTTAATCTCATCTAATATGTTTTTCCATTTCCAATAATTCTAATAAGAGTGATATGAAATTTTTCTCTAAGTAACCTATGTGAGATTTCTATTCCTTATAACGAGTATTCATGGAAATATATTTATTTTATAAGGTATGATATTTTAAAATTGAAATATTATAACTTTAATAAGTAAAAAAAGAATGTTTTAATGTTTTTACAGGTTTCTCACGTTCTCTTATAAACCATGTGAATTATGACTATCACATTATGTTATCATATAATGTTTTTTATGAAAAAATTGTGTAGTAATGTAGATTTCATGTTTATGTGAAATATCATTTAAGATGATGTTTATGTGTCCAAAGAAAGTTATCTTTTAAGATCTCATGGTTTTGAAAAAGAATAATGCATTCCTTTTCTTGTTTGTCCCTTACTTATATTTCTATGAACATAGAATGTTTTAAAATATTTTTATAGGTTTGAAGGTGGATTTAGAACAATAAAAATGTTTTAATATATAAAAATAAATGATGGTTATAGTGAAAAACATTATCACATAAAGACATTGATATTTTTCTATATGTGTTTATCCAAACTCTCAAAAAAACACTATTCTTGAATGGTCATTTGGTATATATGTGATCTAATATTTTTTTTTATGTTTTTTGTTTTTGATGTCAAAAATTGGGTCATGTTCATCAATATCAAATATAGAAATGTAAATAATATGTTTTATCATTTGATCTATGTGTGTGGGTTCAAGGTCATCATAATTAGTATTTGATGAGGGTATGGATAACATTGGTGATTAGTATGTTATAATGTGTTGATAACATATGAGTTATGGATACCATCATGGTTTTTTATGGTTGATCATATGTTTAACGTCACAGATACCCCTTTTAAGGTTTTACATAATGAGTTTTTAAGATGATTACTATTAATTTTGGAGACATTTATAGTAGTACAACCCTCAGGTTTAGAATGTGTTTTAGGGAAAATATTATTTCACGAATACTGATTTTATACATTATTGAAATGTGTTTAAAATTATTTATTACCTTTAGTGTAATGATGATCTTTTATATTGATGTAATTATTGTTAATTGGGATAAAAGATTTATTACATATTGAGGGTATATGATTTATCATATAGAATATTGTATGATTTAAATGTGATTTGGTGAATGTGTGAAAAATGCTATTTTTTAATAAATTAAATATTTTAGGGACATTATATGTTCAATGTAAATAGAAATCATTTTGGCTAAGATGGTTTTTAATTTAAGGAATATATGTTTCTTTATATTTGGAAGCATATATTATTTTATAGTGACAATAGAGTAGTGATATTTATTTTTTGGAGAATATATGATAATGGAATATTTTTATCCTACAAGACATTAAGAGTGATTAATTTTATTTTGAGATAAATATTATGATTATTATAGAAGAACATGTGTTTAAATCATTATAATAATTGTGTTTTAATCATGGTCATAACTATTTTAATAAATTTTAAGCATAATAATTTATCGAATCATTTAACATAAACATTGGGTATCATTATTAATGATTTAGAGATTACTTATAATGAATCATTCATAGATACCCTCAAAAACTGACACTTAACCTGATCCACCACATACAATAAGAGAATTCCAACCCCCACAAGAAAGTGACTAGCACCCAACCATCAAAAATAACCTGAGGGAATGGTTTCTCAAAATATAATGCAGATGACATGGAATATATATATATATAGTAGGAAAAAATGGAATAAAAACAATAATGATAGATTCAATGAATAAAAAAACATTATAAGTGATACAACTAT
Organism: Viscum album; assembly: GCA_963277665.1. Classification (NCBI taxonomy): domain Eukaryota; kingdom Viridiplantae; phylum Streptophyta; class Magnoliopsida; order Santalales; family Viscaceae; genus Viscum; species Viscum album. The sequence goes on from OY728131.1 coordinate 1,515,272,454, forward strand.
AAAAAATAACAAAAAAATACAACTTATGAGTCCAATAAAATTGTAAGAAACCACAAATAAGAAACTGTTACTCCGTGTTATAAGAGGAAAACATCCCACTATCACACCACTAGCTACAATAGACAATATGACTGAAAACATACTACCTCACTCAGAAACCTTATATTTCTCTACATCACATGAAGTAACTGAGTCTACACACCACCAAAGGGGTGTATACGTTGTGAGGGAAATAGTTTCAATAGGATCCCACTCAAGTGTTCCATAGAAAGAATATGTATAATAATTAAAAGATTTTCAACATTACAGAAAACAAGTCATGATTACAAGTTAACTAGTTTTTGTATCAAAATCATGGAAAAACATTCCACTTTTAAAAATTTCTAAATAATCTCAGTGAAAATTTTCAAATAATATCACATATATCAAAATACGTAATCAAAGACAAGAAATACAAACCAAAACATCGGGGCATCACAAAAACAATGTTTATTGTAGTCTATCTAGAATACCAACAACCAAACTTATATTATCACACACATCAATACCATAGTTAAATCCATCGAATATAGGGTGAAAAAGAACTCTCAAAAAAGTAAACCACCAAATAGTGTCAAATAAGACCCTAGGAAATATGGACTAAGGAGTAGAGGAATTCTCTATGAGAGACCCCTTGATAGGATCAATAGAAGATGCCTATTACAAAACATTCCACAAAAGTACCCAAGGATTCCAATTTTCTATCTATCTAAATCATTTTACAAACATGATTTTTTGAAAACAAATTCATAAATTCTTTTCATAATTCATTGAAAATAACATATCTTTTACCAATGTCGAAGAAAAGCACCTTTTCTAGAAAAAATTCCATTTACACACAAAAATAAATAAATCATGCCTATTAATTGATAAAACATTTTATAAAACTATATCATTCAAGGATCATAAAATATATGCTAGAGATCGAATCACATACCTCATGTTAGGTCTCACATTCCTTCAATGTGATCCATGACCATATGAAGGAATTAAAACAAAGAAAGAGAGCTTACATAATCCAATATCACATCATCAAATCTTATTCTAAAAATGATAAATATTTATGGGAGGTAATATCACTAAATACATCAAAGAACATACATCCACCTCACCACCACCAACAGAGGAATGGCACCAAAAGAATATAACACATTGGATGAGAAAAGGATTAAACAAAATTTCACCATTGGGTTGATGAATCCAAAGAGTAGTTTCATGCAACTACTACAAAAAATGGTAATTTAGAAGTAAAAGGTGTTCGAAATAGGAAGAAGTAATACAAAATCCATTAAGATAAAACATTGAATAGATTAAATTATAAGTATAGAAGATGCCCAAATCAAACTAAGACTCACACAGGATTCAAGATAAGAGTGATGGTGTAAACTCCCATAAAGTGTTTAGACTAAAAAACATGTTTCCTCAGATTAAATTAACCCAGATTTATTACATTACAACATCAAAGGGGATTTATTAGGGTAAAATAAATTTAAAACATTCAATAGGTCTTTATGCCTCATAAGAAAATTGTTCCATATAAAATTTCATTACTTCTAACCAACACCACATTCAATCCATTAACTACCCATTTATGATGTAAAATGGTCTTGTAGGAAATACTCACCAAAGGTCCTATATAAATTCTCAAAAATAGAATTTACCAATCTAAAACTAAAAACAAATTCATAGTCATAAAAATGATATAAACTCTTTATATAGGATGTTTTAATATTTATACCATAATATTTTTCATCCCTATGATGTTTTGTGGAATAAGGATCCTTAAAAAAGAGGTGATACCACAACTCCATCATTGATTATTCGCGCTCTTGTATCTCCTAAAAATATGATCCATGTTTCCATAAAAATATGACTATTGGGATAGAATTCCTATGCTATAATTGCACATGCTAATGAAAAATATCCATTGGATCCCTTACAATTTAATTTTATTGATCTTTCAAGATCTCTTCCTAATTCATAATGTGAGATGGATTAAGATGGTACTTCTTATGTTGAGATATGTGGAAATAATCATGAACACCTATCAACCGAGGTGGTAATTAGAAAGGTCTATGTTGATAATTAGAATATTATTTTTTCTGAATCTGCACTATAACAAGACATTAATGTATATCCTAAACCCTCACCAATGATTCCTAAATAAAATTGAATCCTACAAGTGTGGCCTCATCCACCTATGGCCATCAAATAAGCTATTTTCATAAGTTACCAAACAATTCTTTATTAGGACCCATTCTGATCAAGGAAAAATAAATTATATTATATGAAAACTAAGCTAGTCCCAAATGGATATTTCGTGATCCACTAAACCCAATGATATAGTCTTTGAGAATATCATCCATGATATGAATTACACACTCTATTTGATCATCCGTATGTAGATGTAAAATATTAGGAACCTAACATGAGTACATATTTCCTATTAGGGTGTTTTCTAATACAATAAGGTAATCATGTGATCCCTATTCAAGGAGATAGCATAGGTATCCCCATGTGACATCAGAATAAAAACCACATACATCTTATCCAAATTGTCAACATTAGTTGAGTCAGTGATTGGAATAAAATGAGCATATATCATCAACTAATCAATCACTAAAATGGCAACATTATTCTCATAGGGTGTCCATGATAATCCAATAATGAAGTCCATGTCATCCTCATAAAATTTCCAAACTAACATCAGAAGAGGATAGAGATAACCAAATGGTTTTCTATGCTATATTTTTATTTGTTGGAAGGAGTAATAGAAGTAAATTTTTTTATCAATGTCACACTTCAACCCCAAATGTTATAAATAACATATCATTTGATTATATATCATATTAGTTCATTGATGAATCAACCAAAAATAATATTCATATCCAACCAAAATTAATGTCCCTATATATCATTGGACAATATATCGATCCCCAAAATAGTGAATACTATATAAAAAGAGAGGTCAACTAGAGAAGACATCCCAACCATAAGTGATTTTTTAAATTTATATATATTTATCACCCTTCAATTGAACCTATTGATTAGAATAATTGAGATAGAATGATAACTAGAAACTCTCCGAAACCATACTAGAACCATCATTTTGACTATCCTGATGTAATGAAGCAAAGAGCCCAATTTTGTTCCAGTATTCTTTTGATTCCAAAGTAGTTTGCGATGAAACATTCTTAATATAAGAATATTTAATTACATACCCCTTACATAAGGTTTAAGAGATATCAAAGTAGAAAGTATAAATTTATTTCACCGACTTCCAATATATTATATTCAATCTTTTATATGAAAAGATATATCCTAGTCTCTTATGATCAGAAAAGACTACGAACCCCTCCCAAAATTGAATACACAACCAACATTTAAGAACATTTATAACTGTGTAATGATCTAATCCATGAGTGGAGTAATTATTCCCTTATTAAAGAAGATAAATATATCCATAGGACCCAACATTATCATCATACATAAGCACACAACCTTTACTAGCATCCAAATAATCGTAGTAAACCACATACACCTTATCAGGCTTAGGTAAGATCTTAGTTGGAGTTGATGTCCGAATATATTTCAGTTCATTGAAATAAACTGACATTTTAAATCCCATTTAATCCTCACTCCCATTATGGTAAAATTTGTGAAGGGTTACAACATATTTCAAAAAAATTCGGTTGAATCGTTGATAGTTTCAAACAAGAAAAAAGAATTTTAGAATCATGAAGATGTTCTGTAAAACCACCCATGAAAAGTTATCCATCACCTTCATAGGGTCAACTAAAAATCCATATTCAGAAATCATGTTCCCTGGGAAATTCACTTATTTGATCGAGAAATTACATTTCAAAATATTTCTAAACAAATGGTAACTCCTTATGATTTTAAAAACCAGACTCAAATGGTTCTGATTATCATTCCCAATCCTCAAAAAACTAAAATATAATCCATGAACACTACTAAAAATATTTTGAGATACTGATGAAATATCCAGTTCATCGAAGCCAAAAAACTAATGGAGAATAATTTTGACAAGGTCAAATCACAAAATATTCATAATGGCCAAAAATTATCTTCAAATGCATATTTGGTATCTTAGACTCTCTAAACCTGATCTGATGATCAACTTAAAGAAGTATGATCTTCAAAAAAACATTACCACTTTAACTCATTAAACATATCATTCACATGGGGAAAAGTGTACGTATTTTTAACGATCACCAAATTCAAATTTTTATAGTCCACAAACTGTAGAAGTTATCCATATTGGAAAATATAAAAAGGGATTTCCAGTAGAGAAACACTAGGGTGATAAAACCTTTCTCCATCAGATCATCCGACAAAATCTATATCTATTTCACCTTCAACAGTTCCATATGGTAAGATGGTATAAAAATCATCTTTGTACCCAAAAACTGATCAAATATAAACACTAAATCATTCTCTATTGATAGACAAATGATGTATTATTGTACTAAATTTTTAAAATACCCTATAACAAAAGTGATATTACTTATAGAAGAAAATTCATTGGGCCAAATTACAAAATTTGATAAAAAGATCCAATGCTATTGATGGAATGGTCAGGCACAACCCGACCATAGATCCCACTCTCCCTAAAACACTTGAGAGAACCCATATAAGGCAAGTAATGTGACAAAATAATTATAAAAATAAAGATATTCCCAACGAGAGACAAGCCGATCTATCCTGATAATTATGAAAATAGTTCCTGATCGAGAACAAGGAAATACCATACTAACTTTGCATTGTCTATCAATATAAGACAAGTGATACACTGATACCAATACTCATTATTCTTCAAAATAGGTTTTTTCCAACTCTATAAAAATAAATATGAGCATCATTGATTTTTTCAACACATCAAAAAAATGGGAATATAAAACCGAGTGGGAGGAACTTGTATCAAATAAATCAGTCACTATAGATAATTGAATAATGATGGTACCTATCACTTTCCTTAGATCTATGTAAACCTACACCGAAGACTCATTGAATCCTTGAAACTAATTCATTTTATAATTATACGGATAGATTCCATTAGTGGTTGAAGATTCTAACTACACTATTGTCTCGTTTTGATCCAGTGATCGCTGACCATAAAAAGGTGTACACACACCCTGACAAAATCGATGATTGTTGATATAGAGCCCATATCCCTTTCATGTCATCACAAGTGAACAAAATAACATAAGGTGTTCACAACCATACCACACTAATAGAAATTCAATGCACAAAATTTAATGTAACTAATGGTACATATGAGGCACACAGATAAAAACTATGAGGCCCCAGCCTTAAACCTTACTTAATCTTGAGTTATTACAAGATTACACATTGAGGATCTTTTCAGGTTTAGAGTTTTAGAGAATTAGACCATGAAACTTGCATTACATTCCACATTTAAAAAAAGTGGTTACATAAAAGACAATATTCATTCAACCCATCAACGGAAACCTATTTAAAATAAAACACGGATTCTTTCTTGACACATCCTTGACACTATAATCACATCATTTACCTTTCCCTTGACCTGTGAAAAACATTTCAAATACTTGGGATGAGCATAAAAAGCTCAGTAAGGGTTATAAAAATATGGAAAGGAAACATGAGCTCATATATACATAAGAATGAAATCATACTTTACCTATAAAACATAGGCATATCAAATCATGAATAAATCATAGAAAAAATAAGACATAAAGGTAACTTGAGGCATTCATAACATTCTTACGTAGGGAGTAACCCTCTTGGTTACGTTTGGAATACCCATCACAGTATATTCCCTAAATCTCTTCGGAGAAACCTTAACGTTTCACTCCTTTGCGTTACCCAATGCATTGGAGAGCTATATCGGGCTCACCCGCCCTTAGTTTATCACGGAACCACCCGTTCTTCATAACAATGCCCAAGAACCATAACATAATCGTATCACATAAACATGAATAAAGGAAACATAACATTTCCACATTTCAATCACAATATAACATTTTAGGATGTTGAAATAATGAATCCATTCAAAAAGAAACCATTTCCAAAACCATTTAAAACATTTAATAAAGGGATTTTTGAATCAAAGTGTCCCATACCACCTTGAAGATTTTAAAATTTTAAACCATTAATATCCATATAAATAAATCCTTAAAAACCATTTTGAAAACATGGATATTACTAAGAACAAATAATTAAAACATTTAAAACGATATTTTGGTTAAAAGGGTTTTACCAAAATTAGAGACACTTGAATACAATAATCGAGGAATAGTATTTAGTCAGAACATTATAATATCATGAGAATAAAAGGATTCATGATATAATACTCCAAAGTACAGTATATACACCATATAAGAGTGAATTGGTGCATAACAACAATTAACCCTCAATAGAAATGTCAAATGTGATGAAATCTCTTATAAAGAAGTGATTGGGTTAAAAAGTTCCCTTGACAGCCTAACGGAATCACATCAAAATGAGTTGATGAGAGATAAAAAGAGCATCTCATCACTTGGAAATAAAATTTACATCAATAAGGATATATGAGAACATATCCCAACATAACAATATGTAAATTAAAAGACCCAACAAAAGAAGTCTTTTAAAAAAGAGGAGGGTGAAAGGTTCCCTTACCGACTTGGGTATCTTTCAAAACATACACCCCATGAAAGAAGGACAATAGATCATTGATGTAAATACTCATAAATGAAATTATATTACACAAAGAGTATAATAATTGGCAGTACATACACCACTCAATGGAATTTGTGGCAAATTTAGCATAAATCTCACGAGAATAAAAATGAGATGAAAAATCACTTACGAAAACTCGGCAGCCTAACGGCGCCACATAAAACTTCCGAATATGGATTGATGAGATCAAATAGAGTATCCCATCAAATTAAAATAGAATTTACAGAAAGTGGAATATAAAATAAAATCCCCCAACATTGCAAGGAGGAGTTTAAAAGAAGTGACATAAAGGAGAGTACTCAAAAAGAAAGAGAGAGGTTAGATCTCTTACGAAAGTTCGGCAGCCTAACGGCGCCACTCAAAACTTCCAAAATGGATTGATGAGAGAGAATAGGGTCTCTCATCACATGAACATAAAAATTAAAGTAGGAGTAATATAAATTAACATCCCAATCATAAGAAAGATGAGCTTAAAAGAAATGACATAAAAGAGTGTACTTAAAAAGAAAGAGAGTTGTAGGATCCCTTACCTCGGGTCTGACTTGACTCGATCAATCTTTAATCTCCTGAATAATAAACTTGAGTTAATTTATACTTCCTTAAGAACCTTTTTAAAGTTAATTATTCCTTTTATATCACTTATTACCATGTTATAAACATTATATAATCATTTAAGTTAATCATGTTTGTTTTGTCGATATTTGGTTCTTAAGTCGAAAGTGGACTTCTTACAATTACATGTTGTTCCTGTGGTCAAAGGTTCTTCATATCCAAAAATTAAATTCCTGATTTGGATATCATATATATAATATATATCCAGAATATACATGTATTTATAAAATCACATAATCATTTAGAGGTAAGAAATGAAATGCACCGTTCATGGAGACGGTAAGCCGTACGTACGCATGAACGCTACTTTCATTTCTATTTTGTATTTTATAGAATGAAATAATAATGATATAAAGGTTTATTATAATTCTAGTATAATATCATATATAATATCATTAAATCCATCCTTTATACATCCCACGTATGGCATTAACGAATCACATCACTTTGAGGGGGCGGTAGTCCGCACTTCCTAAAATGAAGATATCGCGTATACCCATAATGGATGCCATAAAGGTAAGACACAAATGAAAAATACAGAATCATAAGTAAAACATAAACATCTTATATATCATATATAAAAATAGTGACATCATAATGGCCACCTTTGAAGGTGTTAAATGAGTATTGAACAATCATCGTTTCGGGAGGCACAATTTCTCCATCCACGGAAACCGTATGTTCATTAACCATTTGATGTAGTTGTGTGAGAGTGTAGCTAGAATAAATCTTATAAAAACATCCTAGTATATTTAATATACTGGTGTTGTTACAAAATAAATAAATAAAAAGAGTATAGGGGGTTGGAGAAGAAAAATAAAACAAATGAACATGAGAGAATGAATTACCTTTAAAAGTGTAACTCCTTTTGATTTGAGCCTAAAGGCTTCCTTTGAAAGGATTCTTCCCAAATGGAATCCTCTAGGATGAGGATAGGTATGTGGAGAGAGTAAATGGGCAGGGTTTGGCCGAGCCAAAGGCTTGAGGAGTGTGTGAAATGTGGTAGAGGTGGGGGCCTTTTATAAGAGGAGAGGAGGGGCACTTTTGGAAAGTAAAGAAATATTACATTATTTGAAAATGTGTATCGGTTTAAAAAGGTCACACATTGATATAATTCATGGATAAGGAGATAAGTCTTCGAAATCCACTCATCCAATAAGTTTTGGACATGTGTAGTTCATATATTTTACATTATCTTTCCATTTTATTTAAATCGTCAAATAATGATGTCATCGCTGCATCATTATTATGTCATAAATAATTTAACTTATTTAATGTCTAAAAATTATACAAAAAATACTATGATGTAGGAAATCTTTTTAGCTTTGCAATTAATATTTATAATCAAAAATATTACTTGTATAACCCCACTTAAAAATTGTTTTAGTAAAACATATCATGTTTGTGTCATTTTTACTTTTACATTAAATAAAAAGTTATTTATGTCATTTCCCAACCAAAATGTCTCCATGGGGTCCCCAAGTTGACCCATGGCTTGTATTTGTCGGCCATGACACAACCAATAAGGATGGTACATGTGTCTAGGTCATTTCATATTATTGAAGCATTATTTATACCTTAAACTACACTAATTACCACTAATCGCGATTAAAAACATAATAAGTTACTATTCACCAAAAAATAATTTTTTTCCCATTGAACCACATTTTACTTCTTAAGGACAACCATGTATGTCAGATTTTTGAAATTCAAAACACATAAGTGTTAAAATTGCATTTAAACGAAAAATCAGATTTTATAAGTACCACTTAGTGGTTTCACTATTCATCAAAAATTGATGTTTTTCAGAAAAATCCCAAAAATTCACCCTAATCTATATTTGATATTACGAATTCAAAAATGAAGTCCGTTTTAAAAAATTCAAAACATATTAGTCACATTAATTAATTTAATAATTAATTCCCGCTATCAGAGCAAATAGCATGTTTCTATAAAACAATAAGTATCAAAAGATTGACACTAGTATAAGTCTGATTTCAAAGTGAAATTGATTCCAACGACCACTATTGGATTTAATGGTAAAAATATTTTCTAATTTCACTTTAAAACCAATTCAAAATATAATCTAATCATATACATAAATTAGATTATAAAGTGGTTTTGAATTAAAATACAACATTTTACACTATTCATTAAAAAAATGAACTTTATCGGAAAGATACCAAAAATTTACACAAAGTAAATTTTGATGTCCCGATTCTTAATAAGAGTTTTATTTGGTCCAAAAGAATGTTTAAGAGTGAACACAACTATATTTAATGACAGTTCTCCATTAAAAGGCGATAAGTGAACCTTTAGTGAAAACTAGGGTATATACGCCTAAAATTGAATTCTTTCCGTATTTTAAGCCTTTTAGATTTTATTGGATAAATGTAAAAACATTTAAAAAACATATATAATCATATTTTAGTTATTTCTATCCATTCCCTCCAATACAACGGCTACATGTTAACTACCATTTAGAATAATATTATTTTATTATTAGAGTGCAACGTAAGATTTCCAAGAAACTCGTTGTTGCGTGTTGGGTACGCCATCGAGCATAGCGTCCCCTTTAAAGTCATATTAATATTTTATTCACAAATATGGATAAATATGAAAATTTCATATTCCTTATTTACCGGGGGTGTTACATCCTTCCCCCCTTTTGGGAATTGCGTCCTCACAATTTTAAAATTGTGCTTGGAAACATCCTTGAACGTCCCACATCGGAGAAGAGTCGGTAAAACAATCACTTTAAAATAAAGAAAGATAAGTACAAAGGCCACCCGAGTTAACCCATACTAGGATTCCAAGTATGAAAATATGGACATGGAGGAAAAAACAAAGGGTCATGTTCTGATGGAGAGTGATAAAAAACATGTTTAGGAGAAAGTTAACCACGAGAAAATCACAAACTTGTGATGGGTTAAACGGTATTCGATTCCCCAGTAGGAAAAGTTAATAGACATCATTTTTGTTTTAAGTTACTTTTTATTGAGGAATTTATTCATAAGGAAGCATAATCACTTATCATGTTGACTTTCAACTTTTACTAGATTCCTTAGTCAAACTCATATTTTTTCCAAAAGACGAGTATTTAGGGAGACTTGTTCGCATTAAGAGTACTATAATCAACTTCTAGAGAATCAACTAATCCACAAAATAGAACTATATACTTCCCATGTCTTTAGACTTTAACCAAAACCAAAACCAAAAAGGCTAGTACAAGATCAGATAATCCAGAAAAGGATAACCCTTTATAAAAACAAAATCTATTCTTAATCTCCAAAATTTGTCCAACAAAACCCAAAGTTCAGCGAGGACCATTCTATAATCAATTTGTACATAAAATTCTTCAAAGTATACCAATATAAGATTGAAACCCAAATATTTGAAGGATTTAGTCGCATAGTCTTCCAAGATAAATTATAACATTTATCTCCAAACAATATCAGTTGCTCCTAAAGTCTCGTTTTGAAAAGTAATTAACCTAATCACATATCCTCCATGATAGGTTAATCATTTTCATAAATAACCCAAAATCAACATACTCTTAATTAATAAAATAATATAACTAGAATGAATCCGTCAAAATAACCAGGGACATCACGTAGTCCAGTGGTAGGCGATAAATACCAGACGCACATTGGTTGTGGGTTCGATTCCCGCAGCTTTGTCCGACGCGATGGGATGTCACACGGTCTACGTGTTGTCCTTTTTCCAAAACTATATAATTCTTAAAACATTCCCCAAAATGAGATAAAATCTTCAAGAATAATCATAACATATTTTCACCTCAAGTTTATCTCTTTCCTTTCATTTTCCATCATATCATAGAGTAACCCATAATTACCAAAAAATTAAGTATCATATAAACCCTAATGGTTACCTTAATAATTATTACCTGAATTTCCACATCGAGTTGGCCATCTCGTACATGATGCATTAGAGAACTCACCAAGGTTGAAGTGGTTTATCATGACTCCTTGATATTTGGTTTAGAACAACCACGAGTTTCCTCATTGAATCATCCATTTTATCTAGTATCTTAATCAGAGAACCACCACAGTTTCCTTCAAACCTGTTGTCTCTTTGGTGCCCGCTAGATCCATCCATTCACTAAAAATAGAAAGGTCAGTGTGATTATATCAACAAAACCATCATGTACTAATGTGGAAGGTAAACACTAAGATACACTTACTCATTCACTTTATCTAAAACTAGGACTCTTTCTGAAATCCTAACCATTATGGTAATGTCACTTATGCTTAAAGAATACCCTAACCTCTAAAGTTGTCTAAACCGACCTTTGATACCAACTATAAGGCCCCAGCCTTAAACCTTACTTAATCTTGAGTTATTACAAGATTACACATTGAGGATCTTTTCAGGTTTATAGTTTTAGAGAATTATATCACGAAACTTGCATTACATTCCACATTTAAACAAAGTGGTTACATAAAAGACAATATTCATTCTTCCCATCAACGGAAACCTATTTAAAATAAAACACGGATTCTTTCTTGACACATCCTTGACATTATAATCACATCATGTACCTTTCCCTTGACCTGTGAAAAACATTTCAAATACTTGGGATGAGCATAAAAAGATCATTAAGGGTTATAAAAATATGGAAAGGAAACATGTGTTCATATATACATAAGAATGAAATCATACTTTACCCATAAAACATAGGCATATCAAATCATGAATAAATCATAGAAAACATAAGACATAAAGGTAACTTGAGGCATTCATAACATTATTACGTAGGGAGTAACCCTCTTGGTTACGTTTGGAATACCCATCACAGTATATTCCCTAAATCTCTTCGGAGAAACCTTAACGTTTCACTCCTTCGCGTTACCCAATGCATTGGAGAGCTATATCGGGCTCACCCGCCCTTAGTTTATCACAGAACCACCCGTTCATCATAACAATGCCCAAGAACCATAACATAATCGTATCACATAAACATGAATAAAGGAAACATAACATTTCCACATTAAAATCACAATATAACATTTTAGGATATTGAAATAATGAATCCATTCAAAAAGAAACCATTTCCAAAACCATTTAAAACATTTAATAAAGAGATTTTTGAATCAAAGTGTCCCATACCACCTTGAAGCTTTTAAAATTTTAAACCATTAATATCCATATAAATAAATCCTTAAAAACCATTTTGAAAACATGGATATTAATAAGAACAAATAATTAAAACATTTAAACCGATATTTTGGTTAAAGGGGTTTTACCAAAATTAGAGACACTTGAATACAATAATCGAGGAATAGTATTTAGTCAGAACTTTATAATATCATGAGAATAAAAGGATTCATGATATAATACTCCAAAGGACAGTATATACACCATATAAGAGTGAATTGGTGCATAACAACAATGAACCCTCAATAGAAATGTCAAATGTGATGAAATCCCTTATAAAGAAGGTATCCTTAAATTAAGGACAAATCAATCTCAAAAATATGAGTGACAAATATAAATACACCCAATATAAGTGGATATTAAGTGTAAAACAATAAAAGGTCATTCACACATATTCAGTGGATGATATATTCAATGACTACTTGTTAAACCCAAAGAAATCGAAATTGGTTTAAAAAGTTCCCTTGACAGCCTAACGGCATCACATCAAAATGAGTTGATGAGAGATAAAAAGAGCATCTCATCAATTGGACATAAAATTTACATCAATAAGGATATATTAGAACATATCCCAACATAACAATATGTAAATTAAAATACCCAACAAAAGAAGTCTTTTAAAATAGAGGAGGGTGAAAGGTTCCCTTACCGACTTGGGTATCTTTCAAAACATACACCCCATGAAAGAAGGACAATAGATCATTGATGTAAATAATCATAAATCAAAGTATATTACACAAAGAGTAGAATAATGGGCAGTACATACACCAGTCAATGGAATTTGTGGCAAATGTAGCAGAAATCTCACGGGAATAAAAGTGAGATGAAAAATCCCTTACGAAAACTCGGCAGCCTAACGGCGCCACATAAAACTTCCGAATATGGATTGATGAGATCAAATAAGTTATCCCATAATATTACAATAGAATTTACAGAAATTTGAATATAAAAGAAAATCCCCCAACATTGCAAGGAGGAGTTTAAAAGAAGTGACATAAAGGAGAGTACTCAAAAAGAAAGAGAGAGGTTAGATCTCTTACGAAAGTTCGGCAACCTAACGGCGCCACTCAAAACTTCCAAAATGTATTGATGAGAGAGAATAGGGTCTCTAATCACATGAACATAAAAATTAATGTAGGATTAATATAAATGAACATCCCAATCATAAGAAAGATGAGCATAAAAGAAATGACATAAAAGAGTGTACTTAAAAAGAAAGAGAGTTGTAGGATCCCTTACCTTGGGTCTGACTTGACTCGATCATTCTTTAATCTCCTGAATAATAAACTTGAGTTAATTTATACTTCCATAAGAACCTTTTTAAATTTCATTATTCCTTTTATATCACTTATTACCATGTTATAAACATTATTTAATCGTTTAAGTTAATCATGTTTGTTTTGTCGATATTTGGTTCTTAAGTCGAAAGTGGACTTCTTACAATTACATGTTGTTCGTGTGGTCAAAGGTTATTCATATCCAAAAATGACATTCCTGATTTGGATATCATATATATCATATATATCCAGCATATACATGTATTTATAAAATCACATAATCATTTAGAGGTAAGAAATGAAATGCACCGTTCATGGAGACGGTAAGCCGTACGTACGCATGAACGATACTTTCATTTCTATTTCGTATTTTATAGAATGAAATAATAATGATATAAAGGTGTATTATAATTCTAGTATAATATCATATATAATATCATTAAATCCATCCTTTATACGTCCCACGCATGGCATTAACGAATCACATCACTTTGAGGGGGCGGTAGTCCGCACTTCCTAAAATGAAGATATCGCGTATACCCATAATGGATTCCATAAAGGTAAGACACAAATGAAAAATACAGAATAATAAGTAAAACATAAGCATCTTATATATCATATATAAAAATAGTGACATCATAATGGCCACCTTGGAAGGTGTTAAATGAGTATTGAACAATCATCGTTTCGGGAGGCACAATTTCTCCATCCACGGAAACCGTATGATCATTAACCATTTGATGTATTTGTGTGAGAGTGTAGCTCGAATAAATCTTATAACAACATCCTAGTATATTTAAGATACTGTTGTTGTTACAAAATAAATAAATAAAAAGAGTTTAGGGGGTTGGAGAATCAAAATAAAACAAATGAACATGAGAGAATGAATTACCTTTAAAAGTGTAACTCCTTTTGATTTGAGCCTAAAGGCTTCCTTTGAAAGGATTCTGCCCAAAGGGAATCCTCTAGAATGAGGAGAGGGATGTGGAGAGAGTAAATGGGGAGGGTTTGGCCGAGCCAAAGGCTTGAGGAGTGTGTGAAATGTGGTAGAGGTGGGGGCCTTTTATAAGAGGAGAGGAGGGGCACTTTTGGAAAGTAAAGAAATATTACATTATTTGAAAATGTGTTTCGGTTTAAAAAGGTCCCACATTGATATAATTCGTGGATAAGGAGATAAGGCTTCGAAATCCACTCATCCAATATGTTTTGGACATGTGTAGTTCATAGATTTTACATTATCTTTCCATTTTATTTAAATCGTCAAATAACGCTGTCATCGCTGCATCATTATTATGTCATAAATAATTTAACTTATTTAATGTCTAAAAATTATAAAAAAAATATGATGTAGGAAATCTTTTTAGCTTTCCAATGAATATTTATAATAAAAAAGATGACTTGTATAACCCCACTTAAAAATTGTTTTAGTAAAACATATCATGTTTGTGTCATTTTTACTTTTACATTAAATAAAAAGTTATTTATGTCATTTCCCAACCAAAATGTCTCCATGGGGTCCCCAAGTTGACCCATGGCTTGTCTTGGTCGGCCATGACACAACCAATAAGGTTGGGACATGTGTCTAGTTAATTTCATATTATTAAAGCATTATTTATACCTTAAACTACACTAATTACCACTAATCGCGATTAAAAACTTAATAAGTTACTATTCACCAAAAAATTATTTTTATCCCATTGAACCACATTTTACTTCTCATGGACAACCATGTATGTCGGATTTTTGAAATTCAAAACACATAAGTGTTAAAATTTCATTTAAACGAAAAATCAGATTTTATAAGTACCACTTAGTGGTTTCACTATTCATCAAAAATTGAAGTTTTTCAGAAAAATCCCAAAAATTCACCCTAAGCTATATTTGATATTACGAATTCAAAAATGAAGTCCGTTTTAAAAAATTCAAATCATATTAGTCACATTAATTAATTTAATAATTAATTCCCGCTGTCAGAGCAAATAGCGTGTTTTTATAAAACAATAAGTATCAAAAGATTGACACTAGTTTAAGTCTGATTTCAAAGTGAAATTGATTCCAACGACCACTATTGGATTTAATGGTAAAAATATTTTCTAATTTCACTTTAAAACCAATTAAAAATATAATCTAATCATATAAATAAATTAGATTAAAAAGTGGTTTTGAATTAAAATACAACATTTTACACTATTCATTAAAAAAATGAACTTTATCGGAAAGATACCAAAAATTTACACAAAGTAAATTTTGATGTCCCGATTCTTAATAAGAGTTTTATTTGGTCCAAAAGAATGTTTTAGAGTGAACAAAACTATATTTAATGATAGTTCTCCATTAAAAGGCGATAAGTGAACCTTTAGTGAAAACTAGGGTATATACGCCTAAAATTGAATTCATTCCGTATTTTAAGCCTTTTAGCTTTTATTGGATAAATGTAAAAAATTTAAAAAACATATATAATCATATTTTAGTTATTTATATCCATTCCCTCCAATACAACGGCTACATGTTAACTACCATTTAGAATAATATTATTTTATTATTAGAGTGCAACGTAAGATTCCCAAGAAACTCGTTGTTGCGTGTTGGGTACGCCATCGAGCATAGCGTCCCCTTTAAAGTCATATTAATATTTTATTCACAAATATGGATAAATATGAAAATGTCATATTCCTTATTTACCTGGGGTGTTACATCCTACCCCCCTTTTGGGAATTGCGTCCTCGCAATTTTAAAATTTTTCTTGGAAACATCCTTGAACGTCCCACATCGGAGAAGAGTCGGTAAAACAATCACTTTAAAATAAAGAAAGATAAGTACAAAGGTCACCCGAGTTAACCCATACTAGGATTCCAAGTATGAAAATATGGACATGGAGGAAAAACAAAGGGTCATGTTCTGATGGAGAGTGATAGAAAACATGTTTAGGAGAAAGTTAACCACGAGAAAATCACAAACTTGTGATGGGTTAAACGGTATTCGATTCCCCATTAGGAAAAGTTAATAGACAAAATTTTTGTTTTAAGTTACTTTTTATTGAGGAATTTATTCATAAGGAAGCATAATCACTTATCATGTTGACTTTCAACTTTTACTAGATTCCTTAGTCAAACTCATATTTTTTCCAAAAGACGAGTATTTAGGGAGACTTGTTCGCATTAAGAGTACTATAATCAACTTCTAGAGAATCACCTAATCCACAAAATAGAACTATATACTTCCCATGTCTTTAGAATTTAACCAAAACCAAAACCAAAAAGGCTAGTACAATATCAGATAATCCAGAAAAGGATAACCCTTTATTAAAAGAAAATCTATTCTTAATCTCCAAAATTTGTCCAACAAAACCCAAAGTTCAGCAAGGACCATTCTATAATCAATTTGTCCATAAAATTCTTCAAAGTATACCAATATAAGATTGAAACCCAAATATTTGAAGGATTTAGTCGCATAGTCTTCCAAGACAAATCATAACATTTATCTCCAAACAATATCAGTTGCTCCTAAAGTCTTGTTTTGAAAAGTAATTAACCTAATCACATATCTTCCATGATAGGTTAATCATTTCCATAAATAACCCAAAATCAACATACTCTTAATTAATAAAATCATATAACTATAATGAATCAGTCAAAATTACCAGGGACTTCACGTAGTCTAGTGGTAGGCGATAAATACCAGTCACACATTGGTTGTGGGTTCGATTCCTGCAGCTTTGTCCGACGCGACGGGATGTCACACGGTCTACGTGTTGTCCTTTTTCCAAAACTATATAATTCTTAAAACATTCCCCAAAATTAGATAAAATCTTCAAGAATAATCATAACATATTTTCACCTCAAGTTTATCTCTTTCCTTTCATTTTCCATCATATCATAGAGTAACCCATAATTACCAAAAAAATAAGTATCATATAAACCCTAATGGTTACCTTAATAATTATTACCTGAATTTCCACATCGAGTTGGCCATCTCGTACATGATGCATTAGAGAACTCACCAAGGTTGAAGTGGTTGATCATGACTCCTTGATATTTGGTTTAGAACAACCACGAGTTTCCTCATTGAATCATCCATTTTATCTAGTATCTTAATCAGAGAACCACCACAGTTTCCTTCAAACCTGTTGTCTCCTTGGTGCCCGCTAGATCCATCCATTCACTAAAAATAGAAAGGTCAGTGTGAGTATATCAACAAAACCATCATGTACTAATGTGGAAGGTAAACACTAAGATACACTTACTCATTCACTTTATCTAAAACTAGGACTATTTCTGAAATCCTAACCATTATGGTAATGTCACTTATGCTTAAAGAATACCCTAACCTCTAAAGTTGTCTAAACCGACCTTTGATACCAACTATAAGGCCCCAGCCTTAAACCTTACTTAATCTTGAGTTATTACAAGATTACACATTGAGGATCTTTTTAGGTTTAGAGTTTTAGAGAATTAGATCATGAAACTTGCATTACATTCCACATTTAAACAAAGTGGTTACATAAAAGACAATATTCATTCTTCCCATCAACGGAAACCTATTTAAAATAAAACACGGATTCTTTCTTGACACATCCTTGACACTATCATCACATCATGTACCTTTCCCTTGACCTGTGAAAAACATTTCAAATACTTGGGATGAGCATAAAAAGCTCAGTAAGGGTTATAAAAATATGGAAAGGAAACATGATTTCATATATACATAAGAATGAAATCATACTTTACCCATAAAACATAGGCATATCAAATCATGAATAAATCATAGAAAACATAAGACATAAAGGTAACTTGAGGCATTCATAACATTCTTACGTAGGGAGTAACCCTCTTGGTTACGTTTGGAATACCCATCACAGTATATTCCCTAAATCTCTTCGGAGAAACCTTAACGTTTCACTCCTTCGCGTTACCCAATGCATTGGAGAGCTATATCGGGCTCACCCGCCCTTAGTTTATCATGGAACCACCCGTTCTTCATAACAATGCCCAAGAACCATAACATAATCGTATCACATAAACATGAATAAAGGAAACATAACATTTCCACATTTCAATCACAATATAACATTTTAGGATATTGAAATAATGAATCCATTCAAAAAGAAACCATTTCCAAAACCATTTAAAACATTTAATAAAGAGATTTTTTGAATCAAAGTGTCCCATACCACCTTGAAGCTTATAACATTTTATACCATTAATATCCATATAAATAAATCCTTAAAAACCATTTTGAAAACATGGATATTAATAAGAACAAATAATTAAAACATTTCAAACGATATTTTGGTTAAAGGGGTTTTACGAAAATTAGAGACACTTGAATACAATAATCGAGGAATAGTATTTAGTCATAACTTTATAATATCATGAGAATATAAGGATTCATGATATAATACTCCAAAGGACAGTATATACACCATATAAGAGTGAATTGGTGCATAACAACAATGAACCCTCAATAGAAATGTCAAATGTGATGAAATCCCTTATAAAGAAGGTATCCTTAAATTAAGGACAAATCAATCTCAAAAATATGTGTGGAAAATATAAATACACCCAATATAAGTGGATATTAAGTGTAAAACAATAAAAGGTCATTCACACATATTCAATTGATGATATATTCAATGACTACTTGTTGAACCCAAAGAAATCGAAATTGGGTTAAAAAGTTCCCTTGACAGCCTAACGGCATCACATAAAAATGAGTTGATGAGAGATAAAAATAGCATCTCATCACTTGGACATAAAAGTTACATCAATAAGGATATATGAGAACATATCCCAACATAACAATATGTAAATTAAAAGACCCAACAAAAGAAGTCTTTTAAAAAAGAGGAGGGTGAAAGGTTCCCTTACCGACTTGGGTATCTTTCAAAACATACACCCCATGAAAGAAGGACAATAGATCATTGATTTAAATACTCATAAATGAAAGTATATTACACAAAGAGTAGAATAATGGGCAGTACATACACCACTCAATGGAATTTGTGGCAAATGTAGCATAAATCTCACGGGAATAAAAGTGAGTTGAAAAATCCCTTACGAAAACTCGGCAGCCTAACGACGCCACATAAAACTTCCGTATATGGATTGATGAGATAAAATAGAGTATCCCATAATATTACAATAGAAATTACAGCAAGTTTAATATAAAAGAAAATCCCCCAACATTTCATGGAGGTGTTTAAAAGAAGTGACATAAAGGAGAGTACTCAAAAAGAAATAGAGAGGTTAGATCTCTTACGAAAGTTTGGCAGCCTAACGGCGCCAATCAAAACTTCCAAAATGGATTGATGATAGAGAATAGGGTCTCTCATCACATGAACATAAAAATTACAGTAGGAGTAATATAAATGAACATCCCAATAATAAGAAAGATGAGCTTAAAAGAAATGACATAAAAGAGTGTACTTAAAAAGATAGAGAGTTGTAGGATCCATTACCTAGGGTCTGACTTGACTCGATCATTCTTTAATCTCCTGAATAATAAACTTGAGTTTATTTATACTTCCTTAAGAACCTTTTTAAAGTTCATTATTCCTTTTATATCACTTATTACCATATTATAAACATTATTTAATCATTTAAGTTAATCATGTTTGTTTTGTCGATATTTGGTTCTTAAGTCGAAAGTGGACTTCTTACAATTACATGTTGTTCGTGTGGTCAAAGGTTCTTCATATCCAAAAATGAAATTCCTGATTTGGATATCATATATATCATATATATCCAGCATATACATGTATTTATAAAATCACATAATCATTTAGAGGTAAGAAATGAAATGCACCGTTCATGGAGACGGTAAGCCGTACGTACGCATGAACGCTACTTTCATTTCTATTTAGTATTTTATATAATGAAATAATAATGATATAAAGGTGTATTATAATTCCAGTATAATATAATATATAATATCATTAAATCCATCCTTTATACGTCCCACGTATGGCATTAACGAATCACATCACTTTGAGGGGGCGGTAGTCCGCACTTCCTAAAATGAAGATATCGCGTATTCCCATAATGGATTCCATAAAGGTAAGACACAAATGAAAAATACAGAATCATAAGTAAAACATAAACATATTATATATCATATATAAAAATAGTTACATCATAATGGCCACCTTTGAAGGTGTTAAATGAGTATTGAACAATCATCATTTCGGGAGGCACAATTTCGCCATCCACGGAAACCGTATGTTCATTAACCATTTGATGTAGTTGTGTGAGAGTGTAGCTCGAATAAATCTTATAACAACATCCTAGTATATTTAAGATACTGGTGTTGTTTCAAAAGAAATAAATAAAAAGAGTTTAGGGGGTTGGAGAAGCAAAAGAAAACAAATGAACATGAGAGAATGAATTACCTTTAAAAGTGGAACTTCTTTTTGATTTGAGCATAAAGGCATCCTTTGAAAGGACTCTGCCCAAAGGGAATCCTCTAGGATGAGTAGAGGGATGTGGAGAGAGTAAAGGGGCAGGGTTTGGCCGATCCAAAGGCTTGAGGAGTGTGTGAAATGAGGTAGAGGTGGGGGCCTTTTATAAGAGGAGAGGAGGGGCACTTTTGGAAAGTAAAGAAATATTACATTTTTTGAAAATGTGTTTCGGTTTAAAAAGGTCCCAAATTGATATAATTCGTGTATAAGGAGATAAGGCTTTTAAATCCACTCATCTAATAAGTTTTGGACATGTTTAGTTCATAGATTTTACATTATCATTCCATTTTATTTAAATCGTCAAATAATGATGTCATTGCTGCATCATTATTATGTCATAAATAATTTAACTTATTTAATGTCTAAAAATTATAAAAAAAATACTATGATGTAGGAAATAGTTTTAGCTTTCCAATGAATATTTATAATAAAAAATATGACTTGTATAACCCCACTTAAAAATTGTTTTAGTAAAACATATCATGTTTGTGTCATTTTTACTTTTACATTAAATAAAAAGTTATTTATGTCATTTCCCAACCAAAATGTCTCCATGGGGTCCCCTAGATGACCCATGGATTGTCTTGGTCGGCCATGACACAACCAATAAGTTTGGGACATGTTTCTAGGTCATTTCATATTATTAAAGCATTATTTATACCTTAAACTACACTAATTACCACTAATCGCGATTAAAAACTTAATAAGTTACTATTCACCAAAAAATTATTTTTATCCCATTGAACCAAATTTTACTTCTTAAGGACAACCATGTATGTCGGATTTTTGAAATTCAAAACACATAAGTGGTAAAATTTCATTTAAACGAAAAATCAGCTTTTATAAGTACCACTTAGTGGTTTCACTATTAATCAAAAAATGAAGTTTTTCAGAAAAATCCCAAAAATTCACCCTAAGCTATATTTGATATTCCGAATTCAAAAATGAAGTCCGTTTTAAAAATTTCAAAACATATTAGTCAAATTTATTAATTTAATAATTATTTCCCGCTGTCAGAGCAAATAGCGTGTTTTTATAAAACAATAAGTATCAAAAGATTGACACTAGTTTAAGTCTGATTTCAAAGTGAAATTGATTCCAACGACCACTATTGGATTTAATGGTAAAAATATATTCTAATTTCACTTTAAAACCAATTCAAAATATAATATAATCATATAAATAAATTAGATTAAAAAGTGGTTTTGAATTAAAATACAACATTTTACACTATTCATTAAAAAAATGAACTTTATCGGAAAGATACCAAAAATTTACACAAAGTAAATTTTGATGTCCCGATTCTTAATAAGAGTTTTATTTGGTCCAAAAGAATGTTTAAGAGTGAACAAAACTATATTTAATGACAGTTCTCCATTAAAAGGCGATAAGTGAACCTTTAGTGAAAACTAGGGTATATACGCCTAAAATTGAATTCTTTCCGTATTTTAAGCCTTTTAGCTTTTATTGGATAAATGTAAAAACATTTAAAAAACATATATAATCATATTTTAGTTATTTCTATCCATTCCCTCCAATACAACGGCTACATGTTAACTACCATTTAGAATAATATTATTTTATTATTAGAGTGCAACGTAAGATTCCCAAGAAACTCGTTGTTGCGTGTTGGGTACGCCATCGAGCATAGCGTCCCCTTTAAAGTCATATTAATATTTTATTCACAAATATGGATAAATATGAAAATTTCATATTCCTCATTTACCTGGGGTGTTACAAAAACCACCTCCAACACTCTTGTGATTCTCATTCAACTTCCTCTTATCTCCCTACACGCCACTGATGCTACCACTTGGTTGTAGAGATGGGGAATAATGGAAAATCTTTCCATCCATTCCCATTTAATCTACAATATCTCTATTTATTGCCTCTAAATTTGTTGAAATATTTTCATTAATGCATGAAATATATTATCTGGTCAAAAACCCAGCAGGTATATTTACGAATTTAGATCTTTATTCTTCACTACCTCTACAGAAAAAAATGCCATATCTGTAAACTTATTGGTGTTTGTCAACATTGAATTCTATCCCGACTTAAAAGGTATAATCTATAGATACTTTTCAATCATCAACTTGTCTACATAGAATTTTCGGATGAAGATAGTCTTGAAACCATCTTAGTCCAAGGCAACATGACTATCAACAAATTACATGGAATACAACAATTGTTTTCTAGAACCCTCGAGTATGAATAAATAGAACAATATATTGGTACCATCAAGTGTGTTTGGGAATTTTTATATCTGATAAATCATTTCCATCTAATCCACTACCTCATGAGGTTTAGTTGAACCCTTAAACGTGATGGGGGGGGGGGTTCCTATATTAGAACTCTTGAGACAGACCACCTTCTCATCTAGCTCCACGTACACCTCATAAAAAAACTTTTTGAACCAAGGGTACATTTTAATTCATGACACAATATTTTTTCATGATGTCCTATATATGATTTTAATCTAAAGGCATATTCCCTTGAGGAGAATCCATCGAATCTTCCAAGGAAACCCATGGAAGAAATTTATGAGGCATACAACTACACAATAAAAATATAATAATGACTAGAAAACCATATAATATCAGTTTAAAATAAATAACCACATGAAAAAATTTATATGAATATCAAAGATTAACATAAAAGACAAAAATAAAAATATCTCATAGTATCTAAAGTCTAATCATGGAAAGAGATAGCCTAGCTATAATACCATGAGATTTTAAATATTTTTTTAATTACATAGATTTTTTGTGATGTACACTACACCAAGATTATCTTGTACTATATGCAAAACCGTAATATTTCGTAGTATACATAACAATATTCTTGGCTTGTGTTGCACATAATTTCATGTTCTTTTGATATGATTCATTTCACACTACACTGGGTATATATTTTTTTCAATATATAAATGAAATATATTTGTATTATGTTATACATAGCAAGAAAGGAAGCTTAAAAAACACATAAAATTGACTTGGCTTGTGTTACATGCAAGAGCGACCTTCCTCGATAGCTTGTGTTGTATGCGATACCGAGTTTCACTAAACAATTATAAATTATTAAAATATTATTATTTAATGGGATATATACTAGCTGTTATGAATCGTATTAACAAAATATTGAATTTTATATCACTGGAATTCATTCTACACATTTTCTAGAACACAATAGAAGAAAAAAATCTCTTTTTTCAGATAAATGAAACATTTTTAAAAAAATTCGTTTTACTTCCTTTTGATGGCACACCAATTTTAAATCTAGTTTTTTACATGCTTATAAGTTTTATTTTTGAAATATAAACATCTTATTTGGAAGAGGGATATAAAAGTTTTCATTGGATGAGTTTTTGATATTTTTCTCATAACATTCATATTTTGATGAATAGTGAAAATACGCTAAATTTTAATTGAAAAAAATCATTTTTCATCGGACTAATTTACATGTTTAAAAAATATAATTTAATTATGTTAATGTATAAATGGAATATATTTTTACCATTTATTATTATTTATGTAATTATTATTCATTTTATATTGAATTCATAGGTAAAAACATTTCAATCTTTTTCAATGTTTTAACTTTTAAATCATATTAACTCAACAACAGGATTAATTTTAAATTAAAAGCTACCACTTCTGGGTTTTGAATTTATAAAAATGGATTCCATATTTGGATTTATTAGGTCCAAATTATGTTAATAGCTTACTTTAATTTTTGGGTATTATGAATAGTAACTTAGGTATTTTTTTATTACCATAGTTGATGGTAAATATGGAAATTAAGGGTAAAAATAAGATTATAAATTTAGCCTAACACCTGGAAAAGTTATATTGGATGAATAAAAGTAAACACGTATCACTGAAGGGTCAGAATAGATCTAGTTCAATGATTTTTTCCATGAAAATTATTAAATTATTATTAAAACTGATGAAAGTGACCACATGTCACTCTTATTTCATCTAAGTGTACTAATTTTTATTTAGTGACAATCATCATAAAACATAAAAATATTATATTCCATTGATATTTAATCAAATTATATAAATCATCTAAATTAATTTGAATTTTTTATAGATTTCTTAATTATCATTAATGATGACACAATAATGATGTAAAAATAATTTTATTAATAGAAATAACAATTAATGGTTTTAAAAATATTAAAAGAAATATAATAAAAACTAATTGAAGTTTTTCATGAATTTTCTATGTCACCATGACATGTTGGGAGTGCATTAAATATTTTTTTATCGAATTTATCTTTTGTGGGGATATTATTTAACGTCAAATAAATTAATAGTGTCAAAATTGACACTATTGATATTTTATAAAAATAAAATTTTATTAAATTATTTTAAAATCATTAAAATATATAAAAAAATCAATGTTATAATTATAAGGTGGAAAATGGAATTAACCATCTATTTATGTTAAATTCACAATATTTATGTATATATTTATAACCATTAAACATTTATAATGTTGTTACCATAGTTAAAATTAAATAGAATAACTAAGTGTTAATTAAAATTATAAAGCTTAAAGAAACTTCAATAATTGTCTCAAATTTGTTAGTTTAGGATATTATAACCCTATATCATCTCATATTCTAATTTGGGACACGTTAAATTTTTTAGGGTAGCATTTTAATTTAGAATAAAATAATATTTTTGGGAGATTCTTAAAGTGCCCCTATCTCTCTTATATAAGGGAACCTCCCCCACTCTTATTAACTCCATATTGAGACTCAATTCTAAGCCATCATTGGAAAAGTTTTCTTATTTAAACATTCTTAGTTACAATTTAGAGGTTCTGTTTTTCTCAAAAGACCATCTATAATGCCCTAAGAAGAAAATTCAAGGAGGCATGTCGAGGAAGAGGTAATCTCTTCTACCTATTCGTTCAACATTATTTTTTATGTGACATCATATTGTTTAGATGTTTCATTATAATATAATTAAATAAGTATCACTCATTTACTGATATAATATTATGATACATTCCTATTTCCCCTTTTATCCATCCAATGAAAAATGAAATCAACGCGCGTGCATACATATAGCTTACCGTTGCCACACCGTTGTGTAACATGTTTTTTAGGACCACCTTACATGGATGTGTATAATGTTATAAATAATAAATATATATTATTATTATAACATGAAACTAAATCTGTAATATTATACACAATCCACTTCAATACAATTCAACAATTATGAGAATGATATCATCGTTTGTGCGTACACACGACTTACTGCCTCCACGACGTAATGAGATATATTGTCCCCTTTAACCATTCAAGAATGATTATAATTTATATATAATTAAATATAATGAAATATAGAAAATAATAATGATACTGCATTTATGTTTATATATTTAAGTTATTTACATACTTTCATTTAATTCAATAGGGAAACGAAAACAACCATCATGCGTACGTACAGCCTACCGTCTCTATGAATAGTGTATTCCATTTCATTTATCTATATATTAAATATATATTTATATAATGAATATAAGTGATATATAAAACCTATTTTACATTCTGGAAGTAATTAATCCATGAAATATGTAATAATATCTAGAATAACAATTCAAAACTCATATGATAAGTAAAATGATTATTACCCAAAACACTTCTTTAACATGGAATTGACAAATGAAGAAGTAATATAAAGTTGTAAGTGAATCATATATGATATCATAAATTGTATTATGG
This sequence comes from Viscum album, assembly GCA_963277665.1. Lineage (NCBI taxonomy): Eukaryota > Viridiplantae > Streptophyta > Magnoliopsida > Santalales > Viscaceae > Viscum > Viscum album. The sequence continues at coordinate 1,515,299,482 of OY728131.1, forward strand.
ATATTTTACAAGTTAAAAATATGTTTAAACCCACTATAAAGGTGGTTCAGATACATTCGAAGCATATCCGACCTAAGGTAAGGGATAATTTTTCAATCTCATTTTTATCTGAGATTGTTTATATGTAAGTATATACTGGTATATATTTATAATAAATGTCCAATTTTTTTAAAACATTTCTCATAAAATTTCAAGTATTCTTCTATTTTATTTTAAAAGTCATTTTTAACAATTTTTTGCTTTTACTACATGGTATGGAAGGAAACATTATTTTGTTTACCTTACGAGGTTTTTTTTTTTACTTTTCCGAAAAAAAGTACACTACCAAAAAATAGGGAAATGGAAGAGCTGCCCTTTATCAGTGCTAAATAGAAAACCCTGATAATTGGGTATGCCTTTATCAGCTCTAGTTAAAACTGCTGATAAATCTAACCTTTATCAGTGATAAAATAAGCGCTGATAAAGTTATACCCTTTATCATCACCTTTTTTAGTGCTGACAAAAGGGTACATTTATCAGTGCTTATTTTAGCATTGATAAATGATTTTTTCATAATTTATATAAAATTATAATATTTATCAGCGCAAAAATAAAAGCACTGATAAAACATAAATTTATTAGCGCTGAAAATGTTCTGAAAAATCCCAGATAAATTTATATTTTATCAGCACTTTTATTTTAGCGCTGATAAAAAACTACCTTTATCAGTGATTTCAGCGAGCGCTAATAATGTTTCTAGTGGATTCTTATTAATAACCTTAATAAGACCTCCTCTCTTTCACATTGTAAAGATTTCACGGAAGCTGAACCAGGACACTCTTCTTCCATGAATTCTCCTCCTCATTCTCCTCCTCTTCAGTGTCCTCATCTTCCTCCTCCTCCTCCTCGTCCCCGTCCTCCTCTTCCTCCTCCTCCTCTACTGCTGCCCATTGGTTTTTGCTCCTCCGCTGCTACCTCCGTGCTGTTGGGTTTTTCTCCTCAGTCGCGACCGTCGCTGTCTCCCCCGCCGCGACCGCCACTACCTCCATTGATGCGGCCGCCACTACCTCCACTGTCTCTGCCTCCGTCGTTGCGGCCACCGCCGCCGCTGCCTCCACCTCTTTTGGCCAGTGTAGTTGTATTTTTACTTCTCTTGGGTTTATATTAATGAGAAATGATGATCCTTGAATGATTATGATGACTTATATTTTTTTATAAGTGATTTGAACCTATGTATGGGTAGTTGTGGAAGGAGTGAGAGTCCAGGTGGTGAGACCATTTTATTGTAGGTTGTTTAAGATAGCAGGTGTGTGAGAACCTATAGTAAGTGGTTGATTTGGTTCACTAGATGATGTGTGTTTTGAGGTGGGGATAATAGTGGCACCCATGGGCTAAGGATTATGTATGAATTGATATAATAGGTTTGTGTGAGATCTCGGTGGTCGTTAGCATGTGACTCAGGATGGTAGCGGGTTGTGAGTTTTGGTGGTTGGGGAGACTAATGAGTGGGGTTATCTTGGTGTTTTGAATACCTTGATACATAGATCTAGGGTAGATTCTTTGACATGATGGAATGGTGCACATTAGGTGTTATCAAGTTGATAGTGAAGGAATGGTAATTGCTTGGATTTGTATAAGGGATTCACTCTCTATTATTGTGTTTTGGTATTTTGACTGGGTTGAGGGATATGATGATTTGGATTCCTTACCCTATTGATTTAAAACATGTTTGTAATGTGACCATCAATATTGAACCTAGATGGATGGGTTTAGTGTATTGTAGCATGGGTATATGACTTTGGTTTTGGAATAATGTTGGGTAACTGGTGATCGTGTGGTGAGTTTTGGCATGGTGTGATGTTAAGATTGGAAAAGAGTACCTGGGGTGTCCCATTGGAAAAATGTGCGTTCCACCAAATATTTGTCAAGATTTATTGGTAGGTTCATTGAGTTTGAAAATGGATATGATCCTACTCACTAGATACCACATGATGTGTTTATAAGATGGTACCATGAAGTTTATAGTCATGCAATTAGGATGTATGTCTCGTGAAAGGTTTGATAACAGAGGATTGATTAGGGCTTACTCATTTGGGATATTCTATCATGAATAAACTTGGGGATTATACCTAGTAATAAGGACCTATTGGTTATGTCTTACCCATTGTATGTTCCTCTTTTATATTTTATAAAGTATGTTGAACTCGTTCTATCGAAGGTGGGTTCAATAATTTCTTGTTATCTTAAGGTGTGTTTAACCATGGTGTGGGCTGATTTCGGATTTAGTGGGTTCATGGGGATTGTGGGATTTGGTAAATGGTGTACTTGGTTTTAGATTATTTTATTCTCATGAGTTTCCCTTATTTTATGTTTTCTTTTCAGTTGGAAATATCCTCTGTTGTGCGCCTCTCCTCTACAACAAAAGAAACATTGTCGTGTTCTTAACAACACCTTCGCGGTGAGTTTTCTCATGTTACTCATTGGTTTCCTCTTGTTCTCATATTATTACCATTTTATATTGATGGTTATAATGTGAAATGTATTGACTAAACGCTCCGCTGAAAATCTTGGCCGTTGGTGTTTCTTGTTGGAAAACTAAATGAATTGCATGTTCGTCGGTTCTTGATGAACATTTGAATATAATAATCGGTAATTTATGTATACTTGATTTATTAATGAATTCCCCTGGATGATAAAACTTCTGTGATAACCCCTGAATTAACAAACAAAATTGAATAAGGGATGCATTGTCAAATCTAAAATTGTGATTTTTTGGTTTGTATGTTGTTGTGATTGTGATCACAATTCTGTTTTTGTCTGGTGTTGCGGTTGATGGCATGATTGATATGCCATTTGTTTTCCATGTTGTTGTTCGTCCACCATTGAATATCAATCCAAACCATACCCATTTCAACGGCACCACTACTTTTTTACTTATGCAATTACACTAAATCCTAAAAAACCACTTCTAGAGGACTCTATGAGACACTTAATGGTGTGAAGATGATGTTTTTCAGATTCAATCTATTTTTATAATACATGGTATGTAGTCTAGTTAAATGGAACATGCTTCACTATACATAGATTTCATATAGATTTTACTGCCAGACAATAGTTATCTCCAAAATTTACACTAGATGATTCATCTTCTGACTCAAACATGAAATAAGATTTATTTTAAATGATACATGTCATGTGAGCATAGGTCACACAAAATGTATCTCTAAGACATATACTTCAACATGAAACCATGTACATGTCATGAAATAATGGTAGAACCATATGATATGTGTTTTACTTCACTCACACCATGTATAGATACCATAGAAACTTGATGTGTATAGACTATACACCCCTAGATGTCATTTAAGGAGTACACACTGTGTATTCCCCAAAAATGTGATGCATTGTAGGTGAAGTGACTCATTTTGTATCTAAAGTACATGCCTTTAGCTCAAGTTGTTCTATATTTCATATATTTTCAAAGGCATCATGCAGTCATTATAAGACTAACTTGGAATTAATTTGATATATGTCAGATTAAATCACGTATCTTATCCATAGACGATGTTCACCATATTGGACACACCATGTATATGTATTTCACATGAGTTTAGAAATGGTAGTATACAACCAAACTTGACTGAGAACCCTACACATTGTGTATCCATTGAACAAATTGTGTGCTATGTTAATTTCATTATTATTATTTATTTTTCTATTAGATGATAATATTTTAGGTATGGCTAGCCCATTATAAATATCTTCTAATTTAGATCACAATATAATGATCCCCTCAGTCATTAGAAATTGCACATGATGTGGTTTGGATATTTTAATTATCTTCACTCTACTTGAGAGTTGACAAGTGAATAGTGAGATTTTTGGAGAAAATGTGGAGTATGGTACTACCCCATGTTTTGGTGAAGAGTACTCCATGTATAGGTTTTAGGTACTCCATGGAGATATAAAAAAGACAGGGAACAGTCCCCCGTATATAGATAGAGTTCATGTACTTTAACATTTTTTGGGGTAGGTTCCTCAATTTCATTATAGAGGCATTTGTACCATTATTGTTTTATAAAACCCAAACAATGATACTTGATTAATGAAATCATAATATTAGTCAATTTCGAGATCGAACCCATAATGATATTGAATATGAATAAAGAATGGATGAATTCCAATTGGTTGACAAAAGAATATGTAAATGGCATGAAAGAGTTTATCAAGTTTAGAGGAGATCATGCAAGTGACCCTTCTCAAATCCTTTTTCCTTGTTTACACTATTTTCATTCAAGACAAATTAGTCCAGAGGAGTTGGAAGATCATCAGATCTATCACGGAATAGCTCGACGTTATAATATTGGAATAAACACGGGAAAAATGAATGTAGGTAGTGGCTCAAATAACACGACATTTTCTAGAAGATATGATATAATCACAACCATGAACAGTGAAGACGATCGTATGGAGGGTGTGATTACAGATGTGAATGATGATGAATATTGTATTGAGGAAAAAACAAGGATAGTTGAAGATGAACTTCATGATTTCCCAATGTTGTTTGAGAAGTTAAAGAGTTGTGCAAAAAACGTCATTGTATGCTGGTTGAACTGAATATACAGCATTGTCAGCCGTACTGAAGCTGTATAATTTGAAAGCAGGAAACAGGTGGAGTGATTCTAGTTTTACGGAACTACTTGCTCTTTTGAATGACATTCCCCCAGAAGATAATGAACTCCCAAGCCGAACATATGATGCCAAAATAATGCTACGATCGATGGGTATGATATTTTAAAGAATACACGCCTGCCTGAATGACTGCATATTGGTTTTCTTGGACCACAAATCACTTAAAGAATGCCCAAAGTGTGGTGCTTCTCAATACCAGAATGTTGATTCTAGTTCTATTAATATTGTTTCATACTTTCCAATCATTCCAAGGTTTATGTGCCTATATGGAAGTGAGGAGACTGTAGAAAAATTGACATGACATGCAGATACAAGAAGTGAAGATGGGAAACTATGTCACTCGGCGGACTCTCCTTAGTGGAAGATAATTGGTCACAAGTATCATGAATTTGGAAACAAGATGATAAACGTTATTCTGGCATTATCTACAGATGGGGTGAATCCTTTTGGTTCTCAAAGAAGTAGTCACAGTACATGGCTGGTTATGTTGGTAAATTATAACATACCACCATGGTTATGCACGAAACAAAAATGGATCATGTTATCTATGCTTATACCAGTACTAAAAAAACCGGGTAAAGATATCAATTTTTATTTGGCTCCATTGATTGAGGATTTGAAAATATTGTGGGATTCAGGTGTTACGTTGTATGATGCTAACAAAAATATGATTTCACATTGAAAGTCATGTTGTACAAGATGATAAATTACTTTCCTGCTTATGGAATTTTGTTAGGATATAACCTTAAAGGAACTCATAGGTGTCCTATTTGTGAACATGGTACATATTCAATTAGGTTGAAACATTCATTGAAAACTATGTTTTTAAAACATCGCATATTTCTACCTCGATGGCATAAGTACCGATCTTGGATGACATAATTCGAAGAAATTTCAGAAGAACGTACAACACTGTCTCCACTAACAGGTGATCAATTGTTTGAGAAGATAAAATATTTGAACTCAACTTTTGGTAAACCGTTTCGATAAACCTTATGAAAACTGTTTGGAAAAAGAGATAAGTTTTTTTGGAATTACCATACTGAAATTTTTTGTATGTCAGACATTTTATTGATGTTATGCATGTTGAAAAAAATGTATGTGATAGTGTCATCAGCATGTTTCTTAATGCACCCAAAAAAATGAAGGATAGTATTAAGGCTTGAATGGACATGGTTGACATAGGAATACAACAAGATTTGGCACCAGTGAATGGTGAAAAATCATCATTTCTTCCTCCTCCTACATACCCTCTTTCCAGGAAAGAGAGATATCAGTTTTGAAACTTCTTGAATGTCGTAAAGGTTCCAGAGGTGTATTCATCAAATATCAAGAAAACTGTGTCAATGAGAAATTTAAAATTAATGTGTCTGAAACCGCATGACTGCCACGTTTTGATGCATGATCTAATTCCAATATCTTTATGTTGCACTATGCCCATGAATGTCTTCCATACATTAACGAACCTCTATTTCTTCTTCAAAGCTATATGTGGAAAAGTTATAGACCTGACGAAATTTCCAACTATGGAAAGAGAAATTACCATCATATTATTTGAATTGGAAATGTTCTTCCCGCTGATTTTTTTTATATGATGGTTCATTTTATAGTTCATTTGGTGAGAGAGATTCGACTTTGTTGTCCTGTACAATATAAGTGGATGTACCCCATTGAATGGTATATGAAGATTTTGAAAGGGTATGTCAAAAATCAAAGTCGGCCAGCGGGTTGTATTACAGAGGAATATATTGTTGAGGAACCCTTTGAATTTTGTACCGAATACCTATCTGGTGTACAAAATGTTGGCCTACCGAAATATCATCACACTAAGTGGCTTGAGGGTGAAAGAATTTCTGGAAGAGAGCTTGTCACAATCAATATTACAGATAGGGAGCAGGCTCACCTTTATGTTTCACATAACAGTTTCGACATTGACCATATGTTCAAACCCACAAAGAAATTCGTAGGAATTTGAATCCATCTTGGGCTGAAAAATTGATATCAGATACACATAATTCAAAGTTTATAGGATTGTTTCAGGACCGTATTTTCAAGAAGTTAGATGAAAATCTAGACTCAATTTCAGAACATCTTCGATGACTAGCCAGAAAAGAAAGTGTGTGTGTATTATCTTACAATTCTTATGCAGTTAATGGTTATAGATTCTAAACTAATGAACATGACGAAGACAATACCATGTAGAATAGTGGGGTTATACTTATGGATGAGGCGTTGCATGATTCCAGTGAAAAGGAAAAAAATCCAATTTATGCGAATATGTCATTCCTTGGCATCATCAAACTAATATGGGAGATTGATTATACGAAATTCAAAGTGCCGATTTTTCAATGAAAGTGTTTTGATAAAAGGAGTGCTATTAAAATAGATGAATTAGGATTCATGAAAGTTGATTTCAGTAAGGAAGGGGAGAAAGATGAACCATTTATAATGGAATCACTGGCAGTAAAAGTATTTTATGTTCCAAACCCTACAAACCGAAATTGGTCAATTATTCTATTATCAACCAAAACAACTGAAGGGTCATATGAATGTTCGATGGAGGTTGACCCTTTTATAGGGAATTCAAAATCATTTCACAGCAGTCCCAATGTAGATGGTTTTTTCTATGTCAGTGGAGAACACAATGAAGGGATTTACATAGTCGACAGAGGAGTCAAATATCTTCAGCCTTTAAAGAAAAAAAAAGAGAGTACAATAATCAGGTCATTTTTCATTTTAATATACATTATTTTATGTTCTATTATTATCTGTCCAATGATGATTTTATGGAATCAAAATTAAATGTTAAACCACTTCTGCAGATAATGAATTTTTCACCTACTTATGCGCCCAATCTCGAGGCACAAAAGGTCTCTCAACCAGCTTCTGGTGGTCCCAATGCAGAGAAACAACTTGTTTCACAACTAGGTGCTGGTGGTCCCAGTGCAGAGCAACAACAAGTTTCTCAACCTATTGTTACTAGTCCCAGTGCTGATGCTAGTGCTCTGGAGAATGATATTGCTGATACTTCTAAGGAAATGGTAGGAAATGAAACCCTGAATGAGAAAAAAAACGAGAGTGCCATAGTTTGACAATGTTATCCAAAAACCTCAAGGCAAAAGAAAAAGGCATCAAATTTGAGGTGGGATGGAATAAGCGAGGCCAACATGTTAACCCCAAAAAAGCCATCTTTAGTAGCTACATTGTAATCATCACTCGACAATGTGTTCTGATTTATGTACAGTCATGGCACCATGTTGTCACCGGTCTTAAGATAATAATGTGGGAAGAGATTTCGGTAACATAATGAAATTAATTTTTTGAATTTATTAAAATAAAATAAAAAAACATTGTCTTACTCTTAATCATCCATTACAGAGTTCATTTTTAGTAGATTCCTCACCCAAGGAATATGTATTAAGAGTTTCAGGAAGGATTTATAGAGGTTTCTGCACATTTTTAATGAAATATCATCTTAAAGATGTTGAACGAAAAATCAAGACACACCCACATACTCTTTATGCACACTTGATATCCCAAGGACTGTGGGATTCATTTATCAATCTTCATGGGGAGAAGACCTTTCAGCTACATTTTGTGTGGTAATACGTTGTTTGACATTGCTTGTATTCATCACTTTGATTGAATGTTTTTTTTATGAAACAACAACTGAGTGATGAAAATAAAAAACGCACAGCCGAACTAGCGTACCCTTACCATAATGAAAGGTTGGGGTATTCTTCACTTGAGAAAAAAATTGGTACGTCTTTTACATATACTGTACATCGTATATGTGACATAAAACAACACCATAACCATGTTCCACTGTTAAGGCGGTCAGATTGATGAATTGAAATCAAAAGCCAAATCCATCCCAGGCCATGTGCTATAGAAGGAGGCTCGTGTAAATAAAGAGGGGATATTGATAGATGAAAACACACAAAAAGTGTGGGAAACATGTGTAAGAATGGAATAATATAATTTTTTTTTGTTTTAAATCTCTATTACATTACAATGACTAATTATTTTTCTATATTTTCTATCTAACATAGTCACAAGAATCAAAAACACCCGCACCAGATGCAAACATACTTTCTACAGCCTTGATGCAACGAGACCAATATGGCCACGTTAGAGGTGTGAGTTTTGGGGTGACACACTGACGATATTTTCAGAAACAAAAACAAGAGGATGATGAAAATAAAAAAATGTATAATCTGCAAGAAAAATTAGGTACGTTTCAAGAAAAATTACAATACAAGAGAGAGATGATAGCAACATTGATGGGGGAGAGGCAAAGAGAAGAAACAACTCAAAAAAAAACTCTTGTGTGATGATCCTGCCCCACCCCCACCAGCTTTGAGCCAAGACATTCCCCTAAAAAACCTGATTTAGCTGAGGTAATCAATATTTTAATAATTGTTTCAGTGAAATGTGATTCACATAGACACTGATTCCTTTCCTGTACTAATATTATACAATGTTAAAATGACTGTGATTTATATCTATGAACTCCCACCTATCACCTTATAGTGAGGGCTACGATATTCATTATGCAGAACGACATGATACACAACAGATAGCTTCCAACAGATCATTTCAGAGTGTTAATTAACGTAGCTAATGAGTTGAGTGTTGAGCTACCTATTCCAAATGACAATGACAACATTCATATGGTTAAACAATCTATTGGAACATTCAATGCATGACTGTAAGTTCTTGTAAAAAAACATGTGGACAAGGAGGTATCCATTTCCAAGTTATTTTTCAAGCAGTAAATTTATCATTTAATTAAATAAGGTCAGAACCGATGAATGATATTATAAAACGACAAAGAGAAGGGGTGAAACAAAATATCAGCTCAAAACTATCTCAACGATCAACCAACCAATTGAAATGGTCTACTGAGAGCACATTCACCCCGCCCATTCTATGTCCACAGTTAATATCATTACAGGCTCATGTAGACACAAATTTGATAGACAGCGATGCCCACACAGTTGATTTTGAAAAAATATGTACAGAGAGGAAACATCAGATTTCTTTAGTGATGAAAATGTAAATAAAATCCTCAAGTATAAATGGATATGCGCCTCAGTTGTAAATGTATACATGAGATATGTTTTCATGATTTTATTTTACCAAAGCTGATGTAATCTAATAATTATGACTAAATACATTATATATTTTTCACAGGAGTATATATGAAAACAACACTAGTGACATATGGAAAACCGAGAAAACTAATTCACATTGTTTTCATACTTTAGGAAACCAATCCAAGAGTAATTTTTGAGGTGTACGAATCGACCACACGTCAATCCGACACATGGTGTCACCGGTATGGAAAAACTTATCTGATATCAGTTTTAAATTGACATTAACATTAGAAAACAACACAAGTGACATACAGAATACCCAGAAAACGTGTCCAGATTGTTTTGGTACTTTAGGATAATGACCGTTGAGTCATTTTTTACGTGTAAGAATTAACTGAACCTCAATCTGACGAACGGTGTGACTGGTATGGCTAAAAGTGTCTGATATCAGTTTGAAATGGACAGTAACATTAGAAAACAACACAAGTGACATACGGAAAACTGATAAAACACATTATGATTGTTTTGATACTTTATAAAAAATATTCATGAGTCATTTTTGACGTGTACGAATCAACCGTAATTCAATCTGACACACGGTGTAACTAGTATGGCTAAAAGTTTCTGATATAATTTTGAAATTGTTATTAACTTAAGAAAACAAAACAAGTGACATAAGAAAAACTGATCAAACACATTCGGAATGTTCTGAAACTTTATGACAACGATCAATGATTAATTTTTGAGGTATATGAGTCGACCGCACCTCAATCTGACAAACTGTGTGACCTGTATGGCTAGAAGTGTATGATATCAGTTTCAAATTGACATAAACTTTAGAAAACAACACTACTGTCATACATAATTACAATAAAATGCCTTCTAATTTCATTGAAACTTTAGGATGACGATTCATGAGTCATTTTTAGGTGTACAAATTGACCGTACCTCAATCCGACACATGGTGTGGCCAGTATCGCTAAAAATATCTGATATCAATTTCAAATTGACATAATCTATAGAAAACAACAGTACTGACAAACGTAATACCAAGAAAACACATTCGGATTGTTTTGATACTTTAGGACAACGATCCATGAGACCTTTGTGAGGTGTATGAATCAATCGTACCTCAATCCAACGTACGGTGTGACCGGTATGGCTAAAAGTGTCTGATATCCATTAGAAATTGACATTAACATTATAAAACAACACATTATACATATGGAAAACCATGAAAACACATTCGTATTGCTTTGATACATTAGGACAATGATCCATAAGTTATTTTTGATGTGTGTGAATCAACTGCATCTCAATTTGACACATAGTGTGACCGGTATGGATAATAGTGTCAGTTATCAGTTTGAAATTGTTATTAACTTTAGATAACAACACAAGTGACATACGGAAAACTGATCAAACACGTTCATATTGTTTTGATACTTTTAGACAACTATCCATTAGTCATTTGAGAGGTGTACGAATTGACCAAACCTAAATCTGACGCACGGTGTCACCGGTATGGCTAAAATTGTCTGATATCAGTTTCAAATTGACATTAACATTAGAAAACAACACAAGTGACATATGGATAAATGAGAAAACTTGTTTGAATTGTTTAGATATTTTAGGACAACAATCCATGTTTCATTTGTGACATGTATGAATCGACTGCAACTCAATTCGAAGCACGGTGTGACCAGTAATTCTTTTCATTAAATATAGAATCATTATTTATTAAATGAGATAAATCTTCCAAAAACATATTAATTTTACATTATTCCCTTTCATTTTTATCAGAATGATAACATTTGAGTTTATCATTTCCATATTTTAGTTTCACATTTCCATATTAATGTAATCTTTCATACTAATGTTTTAATTTATTTCATTATTGTATTACTATCATAATATTTGTTTTCTTATATAAGTGAATTTTTTTCCTTGAGTTCGGATGCTTTGTTCAACAATAAATACCATGGACGACAATTTTTGAGAGAGGACCAGAGATATCAAAGGATGAAACATTAATGTTTATAAGTGTTTATTGATAATTGTAATTGTAACCATGTAAAACATTGTTTGAAATGTATATAGTAGAGTGTGTTTTTGTAATCATGATGTTAAGTAAATGAATATAGAATTGTTTGTCAAAATATTGTGTGTGGGTGCTGTTTTGTACATGTGTACAGGTGCTGTTTTGTGCAGGTGTGCAATTACTGGTTTGTGTAGGTGATAGTTCTATAGGTGCAGGGGAAGTTTCCTTTATTAGTGCTACAAAAGCGCTATTAATGCCGACGTAGTTAAAGGGGGGTTCCCCTTTATCAGTAGTCCGAAAAGAGCTTATAAAGGTCTCCTTTATCAGCTTTTTTTGGAGCACTAATAAAGGGGAACTCCCCCTTTATCATCGCCAGCATTAACAATGATTTTCTAGCACTATTAATGTCAGTTTTTATTGCTGATAAAAGTCCAAGATATAGTTGTGGTATGAGGAGGATATTTTTTTTTATCTTATACGAAATGAATGGATTTTTATGGTTTCATGAAAACTATTTTACAAAAAGTTTACTATACACTATTTCAATTTTATTTTCAACTATATTATTTTCTTTTAAAATTGCAAAACATTATTAGGAAAAAACTTTTTTGAAGAAGAAATGATATTTTCCTCAAGAACAAATATGAAGTGTTTTATCACAATTACTTTCAATCTAAGATGATGATTTTAAATATGGTTATGTTTCTATCCCTATTATTACCATGATTTGATTTTTTTAATGATGGAATGATCTTTTATATGGATTATATTTTGATGGAGTGATATTTAAGAAACCCATTTTATTTTTTGGGTTATATTATGATGAAAGATTTATGTTTTGGGGAACATGTAAAAATGAATTCATTATCAAATGGGTGGGACCTATATCTCCATCTAATTCATTGGATAAATATTCATATCTCATGAGATAGATATTGCTAGAATATAATGTAAATCCTATTCAGTAATACAGGTATTGAACAAAAATTAAATCTTTTTTATTAATATATGGTTGGAATTAGATTTAAACTCGGTTTAGTAATGGACTTCGTCCACCAAGTTGGTCTTGGAAACAATTCCTTAGCAACTAGGGAAATCATATTATGTACGTAATTATTTTCCACAATTCCATGTTTTAGTTCCATTCTATTATATCATGGTTAATGATATTTTATGATATATGCCTTACATACTACCGTGATTTATTTCAGGACTCAAGACTATTATGTTTAATTTATATGTTAATTTTTTTTGTTGAAATGTTTTTGGTTTGTTTTATGATATCCATGTTTACAATTACTGATCATTTGAGCTCACCCTTTTTATGTACTATTTTCCCTAGGATAAAATATAATGTTTTATGGAGGAAAACTAAAGAGGAATATATTTATGGGAGATGTTGATGATATTTCACCACTATTAGAAGATAATGTTCGATGTTTCCAAAGATACTAAACCAATAAAGTCATTCGAAGTTTGTTTTTTTCATGTGTTATATATTCTGAAAAATCAATGAATTTTCCATGTATGTCTAGCTTGGGTCTCTAATGTTAGTATCAGAGCATAGGTTTAGTCAACCTTTGGAAAATAGAATTCAAAACAATTAGTGAGATCCATAAATCTATTTCTAAGGATATGTCTAGGTATGTTTTATGGATAAGTAAAGAATAGGTTATAAACCTAGTTTTTTTTATAATCATGAATAACAAAGGCTAGAACCTAATATGTTAGAAATTTAAAGTACTCCCACAGGATAATGTTGTTTTCTAGTAATATGTTTTTCTCACACAATTATTTTTGGGTTTTAGACAATGGATGGAACCCGAAGGAACCCTGTTAATGGAAATGCACTAGGAAATGCAATGATTATCATCCGTGTAGGTTCTGGGCACAGTGAAAGCGCGTTGTAAGGGTTTTCCCAACATTAATTTTAATGTTAAACAATGTTCAATCCGAGATCCATCATGATATAAAACGCCGAATCATTAGAATAGGAGGAAGAACGAAAAGAAAAGAAGAGTCCCAAAACCCTTGAGGAGGATCATCATATGTTGATTATAATTAATTTAATTAATGAATAGGAATTACCTCGTTGGAATTCTTTCTTCGTTGATTTGTCTGGTCACGATTCTGTGATCCATCGATGCGTCATAGAATCCATGTGTAGGATTCCCTTAGTAGTGATCCACACTTGTGTCACGTATCTCTATACATCACCGAAGGGATCTCCGGGTGCTAGTACGGAAGAACCTTCACTTGCGATGTCCGCCTTCGACTGACTTGATCCGGTGAAGGATCTTGCTCTCTTAACCTGAGGGCGTTCTTGGTGGAAAGGTAATTCTCTCTTGGCTTGAGAGTATTTCCAAATCCAATGTGCACAACAAAATGGCTCTTCAAAAATGTTGGGTTTGCGAGGATATTTATAATTGGGTTTGAGGTTAATAGAGTTATGACAATAAATAAACGCGTTACATGTTTTATTTATTTCATTAACTTTTATTGAAAACCCCCATGTCAAATTATTAATTCCTTGACATGAACCCACGCTGATTATAATAAATATATTTTAATAAAACAATATTAAATCCCCAAAATCCCAACTAGAAAAACTACACGACGTGTAATTATTAATACACAGTGTATACTTGTTTTCCATAAAACTACAAGGAGTGTATATTTAATATACACGGCGTGTACTTTTATTTTCATTTTTCACCACCATATTTATTAGACCTTGAGTAATGACTATTTATATCTTAAATAAATGTAACTTCATTACTCGCTAATAAATATATTATTTCATCCACAATATATTCTCTTGAATAACTAGTGTCAAAATAAATGTGATCAGAAATCCTTAAATAATTATTAAACCACAGTCGGGAATAATATTTATTTAACTTATTAAATTAATATTTAACTGAGATACATGGACACACTTAGTGTGTGATCCTCTAGGCCTCTTTCTCAGTTGCATTAGGTTGAGCCCGCCTAAAGTCCAAGGTTAGCGTCTAGCAACATGCCATGGAACCCATAGAGAAAGAAGTTAATGCCGCAATGACGTGACACCTCCTACGAACATTTACCGTGTAATATAATCCCTTTGTCTCGATATCTCCAATCAAGCGGGTTGCATGCTAGTGCCATCAACCCATGTGCTTGATTTTTCATTCTTTGACTTCTTGGAATTGAACTTGCCCATACCTTACCATGGACATGGATTTATTTAGGATATATCAATTCCATCAAAGGGCCTGAGAAATCTACTGCCATTATGGAACAGATGGGAAAAATCCTTTCTCTCATTATCTATTAATGCCGTATTACTCGTGACGCACCCAATGTATCCTACCTCGCTGTGAAAAGTGTGTCGTCACATTTTTCATCAATACATCTAAGTGCGTGAGTTGTAATACCCATTAATAATAATCTTAATGTCTATGCTCCAATACACACATCCGCAGATAAGAACATCCAATGACACTATGAAATGTAGATTTCCTACTGGTGGGTCTCGTTCTCATAATATCCTCCTGGATATTACCAAGGGCGCACACCATGAGAAGGTGCCTCAATGTTTTATGAGTCCTCACCCCTAATGACCTATATTATTTGTGTCCCTCAAATAATATCATCCGGCCATAGAACATACATTCAAGAATAGTGTTATGGCACTTCTGGGTTATCATCATAGCAGGGACCCGCTACGATCCTTTAATGCAACAACTGTCCTTAGGACATTATCACATGCATGTCACGGAGAAAAACAATCAAGATTTGATAAGGCTTTTATTTAATGAATAATGTACAAAGTAGTTGGTTCTATACCACTAACTCCAACAGACTCCCACTTGGACGAGAGGCAACTGCTAACATCCTTTAACCCTCTAGCTCTCACATGATATTCATTATTCTGCTGAGATAGGCCTTTAGTCATGGGGTCCACCATGTTCTCTTCCGTGGAAACTCTGCTCACTGCAACTTCACCCCTTTGATAGAAATCCCTCATGAGGTGATACTTCCGGAGTATGTGCTTTGTTCGTTGATATGACCTTGGTTCTTTTGCAAGAGCCACCACTACAGTATTATCACAATACAATGTAATGGGACTTTTACTACTAGGCACCACATCAATATCCTGGACAATGTTTTGAATCCATATGGCTTATTTGGATGCATCAGAAGCCGTTATATACTCGGACTCTTCTGTAGAATCGGCAAAAACTGGCTGCTTTGAACTCTGCCAGCTCACAACTCCTCCATTGAGACAGAAAACACATCCAGATTGTGACATCCGATCATTATGATTTGTATGGAAACCAGCATTAGCATACCCTCTGATGAAAAGCTCTTTGTCTCCTCCATACACCAGGAACATATCCTTAGTTCTTCTCATATACTTAAGGATAGTCTTAACAGTAGTCCAATGTTGTTCTCCTGGATCTGCTTGATATCTTCCTACCATGCTCAGTGCATAGGAAACATCAAGACTGGTACATAACATGGCATACATGATGGATCCTATATCCGAAGCATATGGGATCTTGCTCATCCTATCATTCTCTTTTTGTGTATGGGGACACATTTTATTAGAAATATGTAAACCATGTGACACTGGAACCAGTGCCCTCTAGGATTTTTCCATACTAAATCTCTTTAGTATCTTGTCAATGTATGTACCCTGACTTAGTCCAAGCAGCCTCTTGGATCTATCACGAATGATCTTGATCCCTAGAATGTAGGCTACTTCTCCTAAGTCCTTCATGGAGAAACATTTTTTCAACCAGTACTTAACTGACTGTAAGGCTGGTACGTCGTTTCCAATAAGTAATATGTCATCAACATATACCACTAGGATGGAAGCTGCATTCCCATTAAACCTCTTATAAACATATGGCTCACATTCGTTCTTAATGAAACCAAATTCCATTATGGCTTCATCAAATCAAATGTTCCATGACCTGGATGCTTGATTCAATAAATAAATGGATTTCTGCAACTTGAAAACCTGTTTTTCTTCACCTAGTGTCTCAAACCCTTCTTGTTGTGTCATATAGACATCTTCCTGAAGGTTCCCATTATGGAATGCTATTTTGGCATCCATCTTCCAAATCTCGTAGTCATGGTATGCGGATATGGATAGTATGATTCTTATTGATTTAAACATGGAAACTGGAGAGAAGGTTTCATCATAGTCAATTCCTTGATGCTGTCTGAATCCTTTAGCCACTAGTCTTACTTTATAGGTGCTAACTTGACCTTCCATGTCCAGCATTCTTTTGAATGCCCATTTTTATCCAACTGGATTTACATCAACTGGCTTATCGACCAGAACCCAAACTTGGTTCTGATACATGGAATACATCTCAGAATTCATAGCTTCTAGCCATCTTGCAGCTTCTGAGCTTTCTACTGCTTCCTTGTAGGATAGAGGTTCAACATTGTCAAACAATAATGATTCACCATCATCGGTGACTATGAAACCAAATCTCTCTAGTTCCCTTACCTCTCTTGAGCTCTTACGCATCACTTGTGTTTCTAGAACCTCTTCCACGGGGACCTATGGAACTTGTTCCTGTACCAACTCTTGTGTATCTTTAGCATCAACTTCGTCGAAGCCAATCTTTCTCCCACTATACTTCTTGAGGATGTGATCCCCCTCAATAAATATGGCTTATCTAGCGACTGTATCTTTCTTGTCTTGAGGTTTATATTGGTAATATCCTTTCGTTTCCTTGGGATATCCTATAAAGATACACTTCGTGACCTGAGGTGCTAGTTCGTTTCCTGAGAAGGCCTTAACAAATGCCTCGCAAACCAAAACAGGTGTGTGCGACAAAGTGGGTTTCCTTCCATTCCATAACTCAGATGGAATTCCATTTTACGCCTTAGTTGGTACTCCGTTTAATGTGTATGGTGCAGTTTGTAATGCATATCCCCAAAAGGATAATGTATGATCTTCATGACTCATCATCAACCACACCATTTCCAAAAAGGTGTGGTTCCTCATTTCAGTAACACCATTCCACTATGGTGTATAAGGAGGAGTGAGCTAGGATAGAATCCCAGACTCCCGTAGAAGATCGATTAACTCTTGGTTCAGATATTCTCTACCTCGATCCGATCGAAGCTTCTTTATATTCTTACCAAGATGATTCTCTACTTCAATCTTAAATTCCTTAAATTTCTCTAAGGACTCTAACTTATACCTCATTTTGTAGACATAGACGTATCTACTCAAATCATCAGTAAAAGTAATGAATTAAGAATATCCACATCATGCTTCTACTGGAAATGCTCCACACACATCCGTGTGTACCAATCCTAGAATCTCTGTGGCCCTTTCACCTTGTCCACCAAAAGGCGGCTTGGTAATTTTTCCTTGTAAACAAGTGTGACATCTATCAAGTGGTTTTAGATCAGTAGAGTCTAAATAGCCATCTTGGCAGAGCTCTGTCAAACGCTTCTCGTTCACAAGACCAAGGCGGTGATTCCATAACTGGGTGATGTATGATTCATGTGAGTTTGTTTCGTTATCGATTGCCAACACTTGGTTTTCATTATTCAACACATAGAATCCATTATTTAAATGTGCCATAGCATAATATACGTTGTTCTTATAAAAGAGACAATCCTTATTTCCAAATTTGAAAAAAATCCATCCATATCCAAACAAGATACATAAATTATGTTCTTAGTAACACTAGGCACATAATAACAGTTGTGTAAAACCAAAATCATCCTAGCCGGCAATGAGAGGTGGTAGTCACCAATAGCCAACGCAGCCACCCTTGAGGCATTGGTAGCTCAACGATCCACCTATCCTCTGGCGATCTTTATAAATCTACTTGTTTCCTGTATTTTAATACAGATGTGAGCCCCACAAGCTGTATCTAATACCCAATGTGTAGAAATAGAGAGACTGCACTTGATAACAAATGCACCTTTAGTGTCCCCACACTTCTGGGTGTAGTTCCTCTTCTAGTGGCCCTGCTTGACACATGAAAAACCCACTGCCTCCCATTCCTTTCCCTGCCTCTGGATCTTCCCCTTCTTAGAGGGATGGTCCTCAGGGGCTTCAGACCATTTATAAGCCTTTGGCCCCTTTTCCTTGTCCTTCCTTTTCTTGTTCACCATAATGACCATGGGTTTTTCATGCCCCATGTCCTTATCTACCAGGAGAATCAAGGTCAGAAGCTCCGATAGACTCTTCTCATTACCTATCATGTTATACTTGACAATGAAGCTAGAGAAGGTCTTGGGCAGTGATGACAGGATGAAATCTGTACGCAACTCATCCGGGAATTTAATCGCAAAGATGTCCAGGTTTTCAATGTAGCCAATATGCTTGACTACATGAGGCCCAGCTAGCACAAAATCTCCAAGCTTCATGGTAAACAACGATTTGGAGATCTCATACCTCTCCTGTCTCTCCTTCTCTTGGTATAGATCTTTAAGGTAAGACATCATGCTATACACATCCTTGTTTTCATGTTGCTTCAAGAGCTCATTAGATATGGCCGATAGCATGAAACACTGGACATCTGTGGCATCGTCCATGTGTTTCATGTATAGAGATAATTCCTCATCACTAGCCTCTTTTCCAGGCGCAACTAGAATAGGATCTTCCAGCACATATAATTTTATTTCGTGGTGAAGGACGACGCGTAAACGCCTCTACCACTCTTGGAAATTGGTGCCAGTGAGAAGGTTTTCTTTTTTTGAGTATGGTGCACAATGAAAAGTTTGAAGTCATTTTCTTATCTTTTATAAAAATTAAGATGAGCAAATGTTTAATACTTTATTAAAAAAATTGATACAAATAAATAAATTAATACTTATTAGTCTCCCACTATTTTATCAAAATCCAATAGCCCTCACCATTGACTTCGGAATATTCTATTGCGTGAATATTCTAGTGGAAAGGATCCATATTTCCCTTCGCATTACCCCAACTAGGGTTGTTCAAGCAACTTGAAGGGTTTTAGGTAGGCATTCTAAATGCCAACTTCATCAACTCGCAGCTCCTTGATCCGCTGAGTGGACTCCCCAATCCTGAAATCCTTTTTGGATTTCCTCAACCTTTGCCTCTTGGTCACACAAAGTCCTACTTTGGCAGTCAACCCTTGATGTGAACCAAGTAAACTCAACCAAAAACCTTAAATTAGAATTCCCCGGTAATTAAAAGCACCCCAACTAGGGTTGGTCAAGCACTTTGAACTATGGTTCGATTCTAACCATGATTATGGAAGGCTATGCCGACTTAATATTTATTTTGAGGTATTTTATCCTTATATGTAAATTTTCATTTTATTATATTTGATTAAATGCTTGTTAATATTAAGTTGGATATACATAAGTTATTAACCAGGTCTAAGATAATATTTACGTATAAGCCGGTTTTATTTTTGTTGCATCTTGCATGCTGGTTTAATTCATTAATTGTGTGATCATGACAACACACCCATAATAAATAAACCATGCAACTGACAGAAATAAAATAAATGGTATGATCATGAACTTTTCTATTGGTTAGTTTATCTAGAGGTTGATAAAATAACCCAAGACCTAGGGGAGAAACACCTTGAACCTTTCAGGTTCGTGTGTACAGCTTTCCACCTGTCTACCTTTGTATCTCCTTGGATTGGTTTCACCTTGGATCCTAACTTGAGCCGCCTACACTAGCATGGGAGCTCCATCCGTTACATATGAATTTATCTCACATGCATGTGATGGGTAAAAGGGGTTTTTACATAAAATAATCTTTGGGCGCGTAGGCCCTACATATTAATGAGGAGATGGCTCACATGCCAACAAATTTAATTTAAATAAATAAAAAAAATGAAACCATTCACATACAAAGGTCTCGGTCTAGCTCATGATCCTCTAAACATACAATGATATTTATGCATAAATAAAACTAGCATTCATTTCTTTAATCGTTCTTATTTAAGATAAATCATGCTCGAATCAATTAATTATCTTTAATTAATCAATCCTTTTATATTAAATCCATTTTCTGAATTTCCTTGAGATTCTCATCCATCATAATTTTAAACAAATAAATTCATTTAAAATTATCCTTGTACGTAACTTTTACCTTGGATGCAACCCAATGAATTCTAATTTATTACGCAGATGTTAAATTAAACACATATATATAAAACACCTATCACGTGTTGTGCGTCAGCTTTACGCCTGCATCATGGTACATGACTCAAGGGTTTGTATAATATAATAATACATTTTAATAAATCTATGTAATTTGGGTGAGTACACGGCGTGTAGTTCTGAATACACGGCGTGTACTTTTATTCACCATCCATCTGAAGTACACGATCGGGGATAGGGCGTGTTAATGTAATTCAGAAATTTTCGGAGTACATGGCGTGTACAATGGGACACACACCGTGTAGTTTTCGCGTTACACATTTTCCAGCCGGGCATGCTGTGTACGGAGTACACGACCCAACCCTAATCGGATAAGACTACATGCCGTGTTTATTGGACCACACGGTGTGTATTCCGGAAATCGTGTGCCACCTATTTCTTGTTAACACACAGTGTCTTAAATTCTTATAAAGAATCCAATACACGGCCTAATTTGGCAGATCAGTCAATGCATTAAACCTAGACTACACGATGTGTACTTCCTAATACACGCCGTGTATTCTAGTGTTATATGGACAGAATCGTTTGACTCCTCTAGATGAGTTC
Source organism: Viscum album (assembly GCA_963277665.1). Classification (NCBI taxonomy): domain Eukaryota; kingdom Viridiplantae; phylum Streptophyta; class Magnoliopsida; order Santalales; family Viscaceae; genus Viscum; species Viscum album. The sequence continues at coordinate 1,515,321,013 of OY728131.1, forward strand.
CTCTATTTTATTTTAATCAAAATTAAAAGAAAAATTCGTTTCTATGAGGTGAACGAGAAACGAGGGAGGAGGAACAGATCTCAAGATTCAGATTTCCAGAATGATTAATCATGAATTGATATAACTAAATTATTAAATGTGTAAATCACCAACAAAAAACTAAATAATTATAACCATTGATATAACACCCTCTAATAACACTTGTAGGTTCCGAGCGCAATGGAAGAATGTTGTAAGGGTTTGTCGAACATTAATTTTAAGGTTAAACAACGTTCAATCCAAGATCCGTCACGATATAAAACACCAAATCATCAGAATAGAATGAAGAACAAAAAGAAAAAAAGAGTCCCAGAACCCTTGAGGAGGATCATCATATGTTGATTATAATTAATTTAATTAATGCATAAGAATTACCTCGTTGAAATTCATTCTTTATTGATGTGTTCATTCACGATTCGGTGATCCGTCGTTGGGTCGTAGAATCCAAGTATAGGATTCCTCTAGCGGTGATCCACACGTTTGTCACGTATCTCCGGACGTCGCCGAAGGGATCTCTGGGTGTTAGCGTGGAAGAACCTTCTCTTGCGATGTCCGCCTTCGACCGCCTTGATCCGGTGGAGGATCTTGCTCTCGAAACTTGATTGCATTCTTGGTGGAAAGGGAATTCTCTCTTGGCTTGAGAGTATTTCCAAATTTATTGTGCACAACAAAATGGCACTTCAATATGTTGGGGTTACGAGGATATTTATAATCGGGTTTGAGGTTAATAGAGTTATGACAATAAATAAACATGTTACTCATTTTATTTATTTCATTATCTCTTATTGAAAACCACCATGTCGAATTATTAATTCCTTGACATGCGCCCATGCTGATTATAATAAATATCATTTAATAAAACAATATTAAATCCTCAAAATCCCAACTGGAAAAACTACACGGCGTGTAATAATTAATACACGGAATATACTTGTTTTCCATAAAACTACACGGTGTGTATATTTAATATACACGGCATGTACTTTTATTTTCATTTTTATCCACCACATTTATTAGACCATGAGTAATGACTATTTACTTATTGAATAAATGTAACTGCATTATTCGCTAATAAATATATTATTTCGTCCACAATATATTATCTTGAATAACTAGTTTCAAAATCAATGTGATCAGACATCCTTAAATAATTATTAAACCACAGTCAGGAATAATATTTATTTAACTTGTTAAATTAATATTTAACTGAGATACATGGACACACTTAGTGTGTGACCCTCTAGGCCACTATCTCAGTGGCATATGGCTGAGCTCGCCTAATGTCCTAGGTTAGCATCTAGCAACACGCCAAGGCACCCATAGAGAAAAACGTTAACGCCGCAATGATGTGTCACCTACTATGAACTCTTACCGTGTAATACAATCCCTTTGTCTTGATATCTCCAATAAAGAGGGTTGCATGCTAGTGCCATCAACCCATGTGCTTCATTACTCTTTCTTTAACTTCCCGGAATTTAACTTGCCCATACCTTACCATGGCCATGGATTTATTTAGGCTATATCAATTCCATCAAAGGGCCTGAGATATCTACTTCCATTATGGAATGGAAGGGAAAAATGCTTTCTCATATTATCTATTAATGCAGTATTACTCGTGATGCACCCAATGTATCCTACCATGCTGCGAACAGTGTTTCATCAGAGTTTTAATCAATACATCTATGTGCGCGAGTTGTAAAACCCATTAATAATAATCTTAATGTCTAAGGACCAATACACACGTCCACAGATAGGATCATCCAATGACACTATGAAATGTAGATTTCCTACTAGCAGGTCTCGTTCTCATAATATCCTCCTGAATATTACCAAGGGCGTACACCATGATAAGGTGCCTCATAGTTTTAGGAGTCCTCACCCCTAATGACCTGTATTATTTGTGTCCCTCAAATAATATCATCCGTCCATAGAACATACATTCAAGAACATTGTTATGGCACTTCCGAGTTCTCATCATAATAAGGATCCACTACGACCTATTAATGCAACAACTATCCTTAGGACATTATCACATGACATGTCACGCAGAAGATCAATCAAGATGTGATAAGGCTATTATTTAATGAATAATGTAAAATGTAGTTGGTTCTAGACCACCAACTCTAACAATCCTGAACAACAAATGTTATAGGAGATGGAATGAAAAATCTTATTTCTATTCCTACAGAAGTGATGAATAATTCTGGACTTCAAAATGAGCAAAGAAGAAAACAAAATTCTATTGAGTCCTTCATGAGAAAATTCCACATTCTTTTAGTGGGTCTTTTGATCAACTTGTTACTGAACAATGGATCATTACTATTGAAAATATATTTTCCTTCATTCTATTTTTGGAACATGAAAGGGTCATTTTTGTTTTATATCATTTAGAAGGTGAAGAAGTCTTGTGGTGGACTCTAATTAATAATACAATTCAACATGATGAATTAAATCTATGGAATTGGACATGTTATAGAATTTTTTTAATAAGTAATTCCCCGACAATTTTAAAATAAAGATCGAAATGGAGTTCAATGAGATTATGAAAAATGATGATAAATCATTTGGTACATATGAGGATAATTTTAAAAGGCTTGTAAGGTATGATTCTATCTTTATCATCCAACCTGAAAGTAAATTGGATTTATTCATTAGTGTCATAAAACCAATTCATCGAAGGGATTAGCTATAAAAGACATCAGTAGCTATAAATATATTGTGCGTTGTGATATCAAGATAGAATTGTAAGTAGGTGTTACATAACCATCTCATGGTTTTTAATGAAATGAATGATAGAGTTCAAGGAAAAATATCCAAAAAATGTTGAAAAGAAGATTAATGTTTCGTTATGATAAAAGTGTGGAAATAATCATGGTGGATAATTTAATAGCGAGAAAAGAAAATGATTCAATTTTAGAAAACTTGTCATCGAGTAGTTGAGTTTCAATGTAAAGGGGAAAAGTTTTCTAATGATGTGACGGAAAAAAAGTCTACAGATAATGGAACACCAACACTTTTATTCAAAATGTGCAAGGAAATGAGGTATTATTCTGACCAATAGCCTAATCCAATGGTTATTTATGATCGACTCGAGCAACCTCTTATAAAAAAATACAAAGGGAGGTCACATTTGATCACTATTAGTGATGTTGAGTATGAAAACAATGTAGTTGAATGATTACGTGTTTATGTATTTGGACCCTAAAATAATGTTATGTAATATCATTTATAGTATTATGGAATATTGGAATATCTATGTGTTGGTTTATTATGGTTTTCAATTATTATATGGTACCCGTTACCAAGAAAAGTGGTTGTTTTTTTTAAAGCACATGATATGCACATAATGATGGGATAAAGAGATAATGGGATGTTTGATTGTATTAATGACCTCATGACTGATATAAGTACAAATTGATATCATTGTTTGAGTATATAGAATATTTGGATTTTGGTATGAGGAAATAGTTAACTTTTGACTATATTCATGTTTTCATTATATTATTATTGTAATTAATGTTCCAAGATAATAAATGATTATGGTATTCACATGTTTGTAATGTGACAACCAAGAACTACCGTATGTGATATGGGAGAAAAATGTTGAGTAGATTTAGCTCACCTCCTTTTAATGTTTTATATTTTTAGTTTTGTAAGAATTTTAATGTTTTTCCATTTATTGATAATATATGTTATATTTCATTTTATGTTTATTAGATTAATGTATTGTCTCACTATAGGTATAATTATGCATATTTGATAACCTATTATAAACTTTCTCATGAGACAAATGGAATGAACTATCATTCCATCACATGATCTTCTAACACTTCATGAATGAAAAAGTCAACTTAATTTCATTAAAAAAAGAGATAATGTGGAAATATTTTAGGTAATGATCAATGGTATTGAAATCAAGTATGTATTTCCTCTCTTGAAAACAAATCATCAACATTTGGAAAATAAAATTGAAAAAAATTATCCCAGTATCTTATTATCCGATGAAATAGATGGTCACTTAAATGATCCTAGATTTATGGCTTTCTAGTAGTTAACTTTTTCCAAAACATATTTTCTATAACTATTCATCAGAAGTCGATGGATATATTTCTCTCCCATATCCTTGTTTTCACTACCACCTATGTTATCTTATGTGGAAATAGAGTGATGAGTTACATTGGGTAACCATTTATTTATAAAATTCGTTTTAAAATGATGTTTTTTTATCCCATTTTACAATGTGGGTTTCAATGAAAAAAACTTTCAAGTAATAAATAATTTATAACCCTGACGAATTTTGATGGAGAAATCCATATTATGGGGAGTATAATGTAACACCCTAATATTTTTTAAATTCTTTTCATTTTTTAGATTTCTTATGTGGTACAATACAATAATATTAGAATGCACTATATGAAACATCGTATTAGCTTGTAATATACACAACACAATTATTTGCTTGTGTGCACACAATTTCAAGTTCTTTTGATATAATTTATTTTACATAACAGTTAGAATGTACATTTTTCTCAGTTTAAAAAAAACTAATCTTGGATTATGTTATACATAGAACTAAAGGAATCTTACAATACACACAACACTAACTTGGCTTGTGTTACATGCAAGATCGACCTTCCTTGATTGCTTGCGTTGTATGTGATACCGAGTTTCATGACACAATGATATATTATTAAAATATTATATTTTAATAGGATATAAAATTGTCTTTATAATTATTATTAACCAAATTTTTAATTTCATATCATTGGAATTTATCATACACATTTTTATAGAACAAAATATGAGAAAAAAATCAATTTTTTGGATAAAAGAAGTAATTTTAAAAAATACAGCTTTACCTCCTTTTGATGGTTCACCCATTTTAAATCTAGTTTTTTACATGATTATAAGATAAATTTGAAAAATATAAATTTTATTTGGATGAGGGATATAAAATTTTACTTTGGATAAATTTTTGATATTTTTCAGATAACATTATTATTTTGTTGAATAGTGAAAATATGTTAAATTATAATTTAAAAGAAATTTTTCAATCAAAATAAATTCTCTGGTTAAAATATGTAATTTAATGGTTTTAAAGTATAAATAGAATATATTTTTATAATTTAATTTAATGTATTTCATTATCGTTAATTTTACATTAAATTAATAGGTAATAACATTTCAATCTTTTGCAATGTTTTAACTTTTAGAACATGTTCTCTCAACAATGTGATTGATCTTAATTTAATTACTACAAATTATGTACATTAAAATTTGAAAATTTATTGAATATTTTTAATAAGTAGGTAAAAATTATATTAATAGGATACCTTTATTATTTGGAATTATGAATAGAAACTTTGGTAATTATTTTTATTACCATAGTAGAAGGTAAATCAGCCAATTAAGGCTAAAACATAAGATTATTAAATTACGATAACACGTGACGAAATTATATTGGATGAATAAAAGTTGAACTATGTCATCAAAGGGTTTTAATAAATTCATTTCATGGACTTTTGTCCTTGAAAATAATTTAATTATAATTAAAACTTATGAAAGTGGGAAGATTTAACTCTTATATCTTATATGTACTGTAATTTTAATATAGTGAAAAACATAATAAATATAGAAATTAAATAGTCCCTAGATATTTAATTAAATTATATAAATCATGTGAATTTATTTAGAGTTTTTATATTTTATTTTATAATCATTAATGATGACACAATAGTGATGTAAAGTTATTGTTATTAATTTAAATATCAAAAAAATGTTTTTAAAAATATTAAAATAAATGTCATATGCACTAATTGAAGTACTACGCAAGTTTTATAGGTGAATATAACATGTTAAGTGTTTATTAAATATTTTTTTTAAAATTTATCTTTTATGGGGATTTTATTTAATGTCAAATAAATGAATAATGTCAAAATTGACAACATTGATATTTTATAGAAACAACATTTTTTAAAATTAATTAAAAATATTAAAAATATATAAAAATTACAAATTGATAATTATAAGGTTAAATTTTATCATTATTATCCATTTATGGCCAATTATCACCATATATGTAAATTTTTATAACCATTAAACATTTATAATATTATTAACTCTAATAAAATTAAATACAATAAGATAGTGTTAATTAAATTTATAAGGTGTAAATCGATAAAAAACAAGCCTAAATTTTATTTAATGATGAGATTACGACCCTATATTGTCTCATATTTTAATTTGTGACACTTTGGAGGTTTTTGGGTAGGTTTTTATTTTATTATAAATTAATATCTTTTGGAGTTTCATAAAGTGTCCATCTCTTCTCTTATAAAATGGAACCTTCTCCCTCTCCTCTACACTTCATTTTGAGCCTTTGAGATTGGAAAACCCATGAAAATTAATATTCTCAACTTCCCTAGTTACATTATAGATGTAATTTTCTTCTCAAATGACAAACAATAACTCCCGGAGAGGAAATTTAATGGAGGCACGTCGAGGAAGAGGAAATCTCTTTTACTGATTATTTTAATTTTCTTTTTTCTTACAACTCATATTCTTTATTTGTTTAATTATAATTTAATAAAATCCATATCACTCATATAATTATATTTTATTATGAAAAACCCTCATTCAATTTCTATCCATCCTACGAAAAATGAAATCATTGCACGTGCGTAGGTACGTCTTACCGTCTCAACGCTGTGGTGTAATCTATTTGTTGATCACCGCCTTACATGGATGGGTATAATGATAAAAAATATTAACTATATATTATCTTTATAACATGATAGTATTTCTGATATATTACACACCATCCAATTTAATACCATTCAAAAATTATGGGAATTATATCATTTCTCGTTCGTACGTATGACTTACCGTCTCCATAACGTGCTTAGATTCATTCTCCATGTTAACCATTCAAGAATGATTTTGAAGAATGTATAATAAATAATAATTAAATATAAGACATAATAATTCTACTCGATTATTTTGTATATATTTTTCTCTTTTTATTTAATTCCATTTAATTCAACAAGGAAACAAAAACAGTGTTCTTGCATACGTACGACCTATCGTATCCATGAACAATATATTCCATTTAATTTATATATATATATATAACATATATACACTGAATATATGTGATATAAAAATAATTTTTTACAATCTAGAAGTATGTAAATATTGAAAAAAATAATAATATCAAGAATAACAATTCAAAACACGTATGATAAATAAAATGATTATTAATGAAAACATTGATTTAACATGGAATTAACGAATGAACGGGTAATTAAAGTCATAAGCGAATCATATATGATATCATAAATATTATTATGGTTCTGTTAAAAGTTAATAATATGTTTAAACCCACTATACAGAATTTTTAGATACATACAAGCATATCAGATCTTAAGTAAGGGATAATTTTTCAATCTCCTTTTATCTGAGCTTGTTTATACGTATGTATATACTAGGTATATAATTATCATCCATGTCCATGTTTTATAAAAAAATTCATAAATTTTTTTCTATTTTTCTATTTTTTTTAACTTCCTTTTACCCATTTCTGACTTTTACTACATGGTATGGAAGGAATCCTTCTTTTGTTTACCATACAATGTATTTTTTGACTTTTCTGACCAAAGTTAAGGAGAATGTTCTTTCAACTTATACGGAATGAATGTATTTTTATGGTTTCGTGACACATTAATTCCACAAAGTTTCCCCTACACTATTTCATGTTTATTTTAATCTATATTCTTTTCAATTAAAATTGTGCGACATTTTGATAAAAGAAATTTTTTTTGAAGAGGAAAGGATATTTTCCTCAAGAACTAAGTTCAAGTGTTTTATCAAAATACTTTTCCATCTAAGATGAGACATTGAAATAGGGTTATGTTTCTTTAAATATTATTACTAGGATTTTATTTGTTTTAATAATGAAATGTTCTTTTATATGGATTATTTTATGATGGAATGATATTTAATAAACCTATTTTATTTATTGGGTTATGTTATGATGAATTATTTATGTTTTGTGGCACATGTATGAATTATTTCACTAGGGGATGGGTGGGAACTATATCTCTTGAAAAATAATTGGGTAATGATTTATATCTCATGATATATATATGACTGTAATAGAAAGTAAATATGTTTCAGTAATACCGGGATGTAATAGAAAATAATTCAGTTTCAGTAATACTAGGCTCAAACGACAAGTAATTCCTGTTCAGTAATGGAAATAGTCCATAATGATGGTCTTGGAAAAAATGCCTTAGATACCGCGGAAATCATATTACATGTTTAATGGTTTTTCACAATTCCATTTTTTATTCCCATGCAATTTTATCATGATTAATGTTATTTTATGAACCAATCCTTACATACTGACAATATTTATTTCATAACTCATGATTTTGAAGTTTAAAAATCATGTTCATGTTTTAATGTTCAAATGTTTATGGTTTGATTTATTTTCTCCATGTTCACCCTTACTGAACATTTGAGATCCCCCTTTTTATGTTTTCTTTTCCACATGATGTAATGAATTGTTTCAGGTAGGAAATCAAGAGGGGAAGATCTTTATGGGAGATATTGAAGATCATTCAACATGATTACATGATTATGTTCCAGGTGTCCAAATAAAATATACTAATACAGTCTTTAGGTGTCTGTTTGTGTCATTTATTAAGTATTCTGCAAAAGTAATTAAATTTCCATTTATATCTATCTTGGGTCTCTACACTAGACCTCACCAAAACCAACATATAAAGTCCCATAAGTCCTATAACTAGTCTGAAATACCTCCCATGACTTTGAAAAACCACACCAATGAACAAAATTTGTAACAAACTGGCTCATGATAGCCTCAAAAATTGGAACCTAACTCGATCTTCCACATAATTGAATAGAATTCATGATCTCCATGGGCTGGTGATATGAACTTGATCATTAAAAAAAGAAGGAACATTTTCACCTATCCTAAAGAAGATAAAATGGAATATATATACATATCATAATGAAATAGGTTATGTGAAACCAAAAAATGTATATTCCAGAACTAAAAAATTATAAAAAGTGATACAATTCATAAATAGATAAACAGACACTATGGTATGAGTCTAAAGAAAATTAAAAACCCCAAAATGAGAAGTAAAATACTCCATGTGATTAGTATACAACATCCCACTGTCTGACTAAATTCTACTCAAGGCCAACTAACTAAAACTAGGCCACATCACTATGACACCTACCTTTCCCTCCATCAAAAGACATAAGAATTTCTACACATCACTAAAGCGGTGTGAATGGTGTGATCTAATCAGGATTAGTAGGATCTCACCATGATTGTCCATAACATTTGTCTATATAAAATTTATATAAATATTAAATATAAAGGTAACAAGGAATTATTATTAGTTAAATACAATTTAAATCAAAATAATTATTGAAAATTCGATTTTTTCTATAGTTATGAATATTCTAGGTAAAAGATTTCAAAAGGATATCACATTTATCAAAATATGTAATAAATGATAAATGATGACTAAAAAGCACATGAATATCACAATAAGGATACAATCATCACATAAAATATAGAACACACATATGAAAACATAAATAATCATGTGAATCAAGACCCCATAGATAAGAATTGAATCTAGGGACTATATGAACACCCCAAAACATGAACATCCAATCCATTTATATATCAATTCCATATGAAACTTTTCCTAGAGAGTAGAGGAACACCCCCTGAATTAACCCCCTGAATGTAACAATTGATGAGGCCTATAGCTACAGCATACACCTACTTACCCAAGGGATACATTGTGATCATTTTCTGAATCATTTAATCCAATGAATGTTTTTATTTTTTCCATAAAATCATTTTAAAATGATTTGAAAATAAATTTTATTTTTATAAAATAATGGAATACCACCATATCTTAAAAATCACATTTTCAAATGCATAAATCAATTAATCATTCTAATTAATTAATAAAATAGTTTATAAAACAAGATAATTCAATGTTCATATGATATAGGATAAATATAGAACCACTTAACTCAACTCGGGTTACACACACCCACAATAGGATAGAACCATATCCAAGGAAAAAAAAGAAAACAATATAGGCCTTATAATCTACTCCTACATCATTGAATCATATTCATCATACAAAATAGATGTTAGAGATGATAGATTAAAATATACCTCAAAGAACACACACTCTCCACCCATTAAATAAGTACCTTCCATTAGATGAAGATCACATAATAGATATATAAAGGATTAAATAGAACATAATCATAGGTTTAATTAATTCTAAATGCAGCACCATGCTGCAGTTGTAACTAATGGAAAAAAAGAATTAAAAACCCCACTTACCTAAAAGAAGTGGCACAACCACCATGGAGACCTGACGCTGAATAAAGGAACTCAGAAAGTGATAATATTAAAAAATCACAGATGAAATCACCTATGTTTTGAGATAGGTGTTACAAAATGAACTCACCATAACATTATTCCAACAAAAAATGCCATCTCTTTTTAAATTCAACCCATTCAGTTACATTATGGAATAAAAGGGGATCATAAAAAATTTTACTATAAAAATATTTCATTCATGTATGATTCTTGTGTCATAATCCATCTAATGAATTGTTCAAAATGATACATTTATAATTCCAAAAAATCATTTATTTCCTCAAATTTTCAAATAAGAATAAACTGTTAAATGTCTAAAATTTTTATCCAAAACTGCACTTCTCCATTCAAATCCTAAAACACACACATAAAAAATAATGCGAGCATAAAATTTTTCAGGATGTTGCACTAATGTTATATTTCTTCATATGAATTATTATTCATATTGTATATTATCTTACCTTATTATTATCTTTTTGGGTCTTTTAAATGTTTAAATAAAAGTGAAATAACTTATTATATTTTTTTGGATCTTAGGATCCATTAGTTTTTTATTTTGATGCATTAGGGATGATAAATTCTTCTTGAATAGTCTCCATTTGGAGAATCATATGAGATTGTGGTATAAATTTATTAAAAGGTGAAATTATACATGGTTGGTATATATATTTGCTTATGTTATTTTTCCATATGGTAATGTAATTCTTCACCTCTAAGAAATTAATCTTGAAACAAATAATTTTTCCCAATACCTTTTTTTGTTGAATTGATGGTATTTTTAACACCTTATTTGGTTATGGTACTGTGGTTATATGTTTACTCAATGCAATTAAATTTATTGGGAATAATGTTCTTTGTTAGTATCTATTATTATTTGGACATTAATTTTTCCTCAAAGCCCATATTTTCACATCGCAATAATGTTTTTCTATTTGGGAACCCTGTCATTTTTTTTGTTGATGGCCATTGTTTTTCACATTCCCAATTTCCAAAAATATTTTTTATTAACCCATTTACAATGTGGGTTACCAAATAAGGGATTTTCAGATTTCAAACACTTTATTACTAAGGTCATGATAATACTAGGAGGGTGAGGGGTGTGGGGGAGATAATTTTATTTCCTATGATTTTAAAATAACACATTTTTTGATAAATTATATAACATGAAACATCTTTCCTAAATTAACCATGAAATATTATTATTAAAATGATATTGTAATAACATATCCATTGAATTGGTGGGTATGAATAAAAGTAAAAAAATTAAAAAAATATATACAGATGTACTAATAAATAAATAAATACAATTAAATCCTATGTAATTGTGTTCTAAGAATTTAGTAAAGTCACATTATTCTTACAAAATATATTATCATCATATTTGGTTTTTAAGGAATTTTTAGAGAATATTATAATTACATCATATGAATTTTAGAAATATTAATATTTAAAAAAGATATATTTATTATAAATTAATAATATTAACATTATCTTAGTATAAAAGTATGAGAATATTTTGAAAATATTTAATTTTCAATGAATAAAAGAAAATATGAATTTTTATGGAAAAATGACTATATGTTTGAAGCATTTATAATGTTAAATATTATTTTAAATTCTCTTCCAATTTGAATTATTATAGTAGTTTTATTATTAATCGAAAAAATATATATTGTATCATTTTTTTATTTTATTTTTGTATAAAAACATGTATACAGAAGAAGATATATATTTTCAAGAAAACTACTTCTCATTATGTGTTGCATGATCACTTTTAAATTAAATTCAACAAGTAATAGGAATTAAATTTGATAAGATGGGTAAAATATTTGGGATAATAAAAATTAATATATATTTACATAACTAAATTAATTTTTGGTCATTATAGATAGTAAATGTTGTAAATATTTTTTATTTTGGTATGAGTAAAAGAGGTAAAAATGGATTAAAACTTTGTGGTAATGCCTTTAAAATATCCTTAAGGCATTATTTTATCCTATATGATCCGTGTTTTTAAATGAAATACTTTTTTTAAGAGTTAAATAATACATTTTATAATATTAGGTTGAAATTTTTAACCCAATATTATCTTTTACAATACTATGATATATTTTATTCAAATTAAAAACTATTTTTGGGTAATTAAATTAAATTTATTATAAGATGATTAAATTTGTGTTTGAAGTAGTAAAAAATTATAAAAACGTAATTTTTTATATAACTATAAAAATTCAAGGAAACTAATTTATTACATAATATTATGGTGATATGATTTTTACTCTTAAAGATGGTTTTTCCTAAAAACTATTTTACATCTATTTTATGCTCTTAGAGGACACTTTTATTTTTTGTTATAAAAATATGTTATAATAATTAAATTATTTTTATGATGATTAAGGTAAAAATTTGGCTAAAGTTTCTTAACCAGGGGATATGATTTAAAATTTTATCAATACACAGATAAATATGAATATTTCATTTTATTTCTACCCTATAACATGTTATCATAGAGGTTGGGGTTCCTTGGTGGAACCTAAAATGATTATGATATATATATATATATAATTTCATCTTTTTAGTAACTTCTTGTGAGTCTAATTACTCACTTAAAAAAGGGAACATCATCTTATTAATCACTCAACCCATTTGAGAACTTTATTTCGGCCAATAACTAACAAAATATCTTCTTAAAATTTCATCCCATAACCTATAGATCCTATATTGATATGAATACCAACATAGGATAGCTTTAGGTATAAACATAAATAGGTTGTCTGAAGAAGATGTACGGTTCCTAACCAGGAATTTTCATTTTATTTCTTATTATAAAACCAATAAATATTATTCAACTATGATGAAATAAATAAATACTTATATTTTATAATATTACACGTTATTAAGTTAATATCATAATCTTTATCCATATTCTCTTCTATAAAATGATAAATGAAATTATCTTTTGGGTGTTCGGTGGACTACCACCTAACGAAGTGATGTAATTAATATTCTATCACTTCAAAAAATTGAAAAATATAATTATTTATGGAATTTTTATATAAAATATATATAAGTGAAAAAATAATAATTTTGGAAATATATTTTATCAAATTTTTTCTTAGCAGTCCACCCACTAAAAAATGATAACTTTATTGGTGTATAAGTGTGAATTGCCACCTCAATGAAGTGATGTGCTTCATTTTTCATCACTACAACCCATGAAAGGTTTATATAAGTGTATATAAAAAGTTAATATAATATTTATGATATAATAATTATTATTTAATGATATAATTATATGTAACATTTTTAATCATGCTCATTGAAAAATGAAGAGGTTACTCATGTGTAGGTACGTCCTACCATCTCCAGGATTGTAATGAAATTATATTTTCATAAAAATATATAATTTTTTATATTTAAAATTATAATTAATATATAAAATTTTATTTATAAAATTTTAATTATTTTTGGAATTATATAAAAAATATCTCATTCACCATGATCAACCTAGCAAAGTCATCTTGACATTATAAACTAAAAATCCTCAAAACGTCTGACGTAAACTTTACTGATGAACTAACTAAATAATGCATGTTCATATAATATATAAAAGGGATAACTAAAATGGAATTATAATGATATATGTTCATAATAATTTGAATAATTAATAATTTATTTTTATTTATAAATTAATTTACAACCATTTCTATAGTATTTTTAAGTTAAGATATTTCTAGTCCCAATTCCAATTATTTGTGACTTAGTGTATTTTCAAAAAATATTTTATTTTGTGTGTTATAAAATACTAAATTTTGGATTTATTTTAAATTATTAAAAAAATTATCAATTTCTTCATTTAATGTTCTATTTGTTTAATATTTTTCAATTCAAAAGGGACACTTTTCCATTAAAACCTCATTCTAAACATTTCAATGATTTATTTTTGAATTATTTTTCTTCCATGTCTATATGAAAAATATTTTTAAGGGTAATTTTTATATAAATTATTTAATTATAAAAAAAAAAAATTTTTTCTTTATTTCAAGGGTTTTCAAAAGTATTATTTTTATGTATTTTATACAAATTGTTATCACAAAAATGAAAATAAAAAGTTCTATTTTAACATATACAACATATACTATTTTTTAACCACCCAACCATGATTTTTTGTTTTTATTAATTTATTATCTTCCATTTTTTTAATAATGGAATATCCTCCATCAATTTTTTCAATTTATTTTATTTTTTAAAACTAGGTTTTAAACGAATGGTGTATATAAATATTCAAAAATGTTTTTCTTATGGGTTTAGAAGTATATTTTTATCAATTTTATAAATGGAATGAAAGGTTTTATGTGAATTATTCATGATATGGTCCTTGTAAATCGTTTATAATTTGGTGATCCCAAAATACATCTCTAATTCCTTATGTAATGATTATGTTCTATAAGGAAATATATTGGAAGTCTACTGTTAGGTTGTTCTATTAGTTATAGTGATTTGAAAAGAATGTGCAATGTTACCAACATGGCATTCCTATGATTTCTAATGAGATATTATGGGAAAATTTTTTTTATAGGTATTGTATTTTATAATGGGTTGATTATACTCTTTAGTGGTAAAAATTTATGTTTTTAATATTTTAATGGGTTCTTATGTTTTCTATAAAACCTAGATGATTTGATTTTACCTTAATATTTTCATATATTGAGAATTAGGAAATATGTTTTTTTGAAACATTGATTTAATGTTTATGTAAATAATTATTTGAGCTCGATTTTAGTTTTATATTGAAAGTCTCATTAATGATATCATTATTTTGAAATGGTATAAGTGGTTTTTTCATCTATATACCTTTCTGAGATTTTTTTTCTCATCCAAAAATTATATATATTTTTCACAATGTTTATGTATGAGTTATAAAAATTATGATGACATAGCATGGGAAAATAACTTGTGTTTATAGTGGAAACAATTATCACTTAATTATATTGTTAATTTTATTTAAGTGTTTTTCAAAATTTATTAACAATTTAAACGTAAAAGGTCGTAACTTTTGTAAGTGATAAAATATTTCCATTTGATTTTATAATATTTGGAAGGATAAAAATGGGTCTTATTCATTAGTAAAAAATAAATAAATGTATATAATACATGTTTAGAACTATATTTAATAGTGAAGGTTAAGGGTTGTTAAAATATCCCTTACTATTGACGCTTATTTGTAAAGAATGTGCTTTTATCATTGGATGTTTTGGTTTGGTGTCAAACCTTGAATTTAATAATAAAAGGAATATTTAGCTACCCCAACATAGATCTTCTCACATGATCATGTTGAGTCATTACGATACCACACACATGTCTCGACATATTTAAGATGATTCTAAATATTAGTGAGATTTTACGAAATATAGTTGTGAGACTATACCCTTTAAAATAAAGTTTAAATATCCCTATAAATTAGATAAATAATAATATAATCAACCATAATATAAGAATACATACTACATCCAAACCAAATATAAATAAATTACCAATAAAACAAATAATCATCATAAAAAATGTTGTGTCATAATGTATTCTAATATAAATTTTGTGCTAAAGTCAAAAAAGAGAAAGAATAAAAAAAATATAAAAAAGACTCCCAAACCATAGTCTTGATACCATTCTAGGTTTATTATCTAGGCTTCAAAAACATACCACAAGAAATCAATCACATATAAGACCATTTCCCTTTTTCCATTCCGATATCCAGGAAGTATATCTAGTTACTAAATGACCCAGAAGTTGGGGTTGAGTAAAACTCAAAAGGTAAAAACCTATAGATTATTGAATTTATATTATTAAAAAATGGTTCATGAAATAATATGATATTTTTTTGAAATAATTCATAAATTAATAAAGAACATAAAATACAGCTGCTGACCCTCAGGCTCTAGGTTGACAAATGGGTTAATCCAATATTACATCCGCTTGATTCGAGAAATCAATTTCATATGGTGGATCCTCATTCTAATGATAGACCACCCATTCCAATGGTGAATTATTTAGAAGAGGTAAAATCAACCATATCATGACTAAATTATCAATGTATCTCTACCTTAATAATCACATAACCAAGAAATTCTAGTATAAAAAAACATCCATGCAATATTTTCATACATTATAATAGTGCACAAGAATATATTAAGGGAAAATGAAACCTTATTATATGAGGTACTATGACAATTTTCATGATAGAGTCACTTAGGTGTTCCTTGGTTGTAGTACCATTCTTAGAGAAAATGTATTGACATCTTACTAGAATACATGGGAATTATAAAGTTAGACACACTTATAGATTCTCAAGGTGAAAGACAATGCCAATAGAATAAGTATCTTAGGAACCTATGTGAATTCCCAACCTAGGGAATATTTCGTTATGAAATTACATTAGACGATATATAAATCCCCAGAACAAGATCTATTTTAAAACTCTCTACAAATTAAACAAGGATTAAGTAATTCAAAGTCCTTAAATATGTTTCACTATTTAATATACCAATATTAACAATTATCAACACTGAAAATTCATAAATTCATATTACCAATTATAAATATAATTTTTATAATTCTATATCACATATAATTTTACCCAAATTACCATTCACATTCCATGATAGCCATATTATCTTACATTATCATGATGATGAAAATGAAATAAAAAATAATTGTTTTCAATAAAATTACCACAATTCACATGTTAAGATAAATCAAATTGTTAATCTAATTTTCAATAAATTTCCATATCAACATATTTATCTAAGAAAAACTAAACCAACTACCAACCTAAGGACAAAGGTCGTAATGCCTCTCGGATAGTGGTAAGTCCTGACCTCAACACCAATAGACACTACAAGATCTTTGGGAGTTTTTTGAATAATAATTTCACAAAAAATTGGGTTACCCAATTTTTGAGGAGATGAACATGGTGTGATTTATTGATCACATACTAGAAAAAAGAAAGAGACAATAGGGAGTTATTCTATTCAATCATCCTTATGAAAATAAGATGAATAAATATAATTTTAATACCTAGATAAATAAGATACACAACGATCTCTAATGGAATATGGTTGACACATCTCATAAAGGTTATAAGATGAGGATTCATAGAGTAAACGATTATAATTCATCAAATACATGGGATACTTACATGTTTCGGATCACGATATCAAATAATGGATTAAAGAACTAATGTGAGGTGTTGTATGTGACATTAGATCCTTGAAAAACCATAATAATTCAAAACTCCAATATTAGTTTTTTATAGGTTAATAGGAGATTGAAAGGTATTTGTTTTCATAAAAAGGTTTCTTAGAATCTTACTTACACTACCCAGCCCAACACCACCAGGTAGACGGTAGCAACTACTACCTAACAGGTGATTTCCTCCAACAAACCCATACTCCTCAGAACCCCACCAGGTTATCAGTGTGTATCATTTAAAATACCAACTCAACCTAGATCATGTTGTATATCTAGTGGAACACTAGAAGATTAACCGATCTCTGTGAATACCACTAGCTGGGCAGTGGACCACACTAGCTAGTCGGTGGCTATATAGTCTCTCCAAGACTACCATCCACTGCATGATTCCTACATGATCGACTTTTAATGTCCCTTAAAACATTTACAACCTTTTTCAGAACACATAAAAGGATTAATTACCATGTTAGTATTGGTTCAAAAGAAATTAAACATGTTAAACTAAAAAATTAAAGCAGAAGATATTTATAAAAATTCATGATATTATATGGTATTTATTTTTACTACATTTCCAAAAGTTATAAGAGATTTAATCCTAAAGGATCTAATAGTTTATCACTTCTTGAAGATTAGCAAAAAAACATTAACCTCACATTAAATTTTTATACATGAAACAAATGTTAAAAATTTTAGTGGTTACTTTATTATTTCTTCTCATATATACATAAAAGTAATCACAAATTCCTTATTAGTATCATATGTATAGGAAAACACAATATAGGGTGAGCTATGATGCTTAATAGGAGAATGTGTGCAACAATAGATATTATATAATAAGTATATCATGAAAAATATTGTAGGGATAAGTAATAATAAAATATTACATATAAATAATATCATTAAAAGGGAACTAAATCCATTTATGAAAAAAATAATTAATATTCACATTCATAACAATTTTTTTCATAATGATAAAATGTGTTTTCCAGAACATCATAATGTTGCAATCAAGGCCTAATTATATAAAATCACACATAAATTTGTAAGGAATATGCTAAATCCCTATAATAGTTTTGTTAATGAGACCTACTTATGCATCAATGAGATATAATTCAACCCACACTTCACTTACTACATCATAGTCATTCATCATTTAAATGAAATGAATAAAAATTTAACTTATATTAAGCATAACCAGTCGTATTGAAAAACAAGCATATGAAAAGTTTATATTTTTTCTATTAAATAAATTCAACAATATGATCATAATAAATAAAATTAAATATGGTGGTGGTACCATTATATTTTACCTCTTGAAATTTATATGATTCATTAATGGATTTTGATATTGAGGATAAAAATTTAAGAACTAACTAGATCATTTTATGATGAAAATAATCGTTTGATTTTAAAATTACATTTTTAATAAAAACAAATATCTAGAATATTATAGAACAAATTTTAGTTGAAATGATAAATAGAAACGTGTAAAGGATGAATCAAATAAATAATTAGTTACTATGGTATGAAAATCCATTCATGGGGTGAACGTTAAAAAAATATTTTCTTTACATTTTTAGTAAAGAGAACCTTGTTCAAAAATGACAATAAGATTCATTTTAAACAATTATTAGAAAGTAAAACTTTATTAGAAATGAATTTAATAATTTAATAGGAAATAATAAACACATCATTTAATTATTTTTTTAAAAAATATAATCATGGAAGATAATGATTCGTCGGTGAGAAGAAAAATAAAATTCATTTTCATAAAAAAAATTCATACAGATTTTTGAGTACTTATATATAGTAAAATGAAAGGGGAACATTTAATTTATACAAATATACTATAGATAAAAAAATAGGTCAATGTTTTTGAGATATATTAATTAATTTATTCATTGTATATTTAACCACAATTTATCCCAATAAAAAGGGGGATAATTACATAAACCCTTTACAAAGGGTAAACATTCCCCAAAAGTTAGTTTGACCTCATATATGAAATATTTATGTTTGTTAAAATAAAATTAAAATAGCATATACATAGTTATAATATCATATAATTTTCAATTATAATACTTTAGCACCCATTTATTAATAGTTTTTTATAAAAATAATATGTTATTAGTGAAATCTACATTGTTTTTCATGTACGTTTTATTTACGTTCAATGATTGATTTCTTATTTATAATCAATTTATCATATATAGAACCTAAATAAGGTCATAATTTATTTATTTAATCATTATATAATCTTTTATAACCATTCATATAACCCAGTGATGAAAAATTGATTACTTGTCTTTGTGGATACAGTTTTCTATATGAATGGACAAGTGATGTTTCCTCTTTTCAATGAATAGAAAAAAATATTGTAAAATAAAAATTCAATTATATAGAATCAAAATTATATAATTAGTATCATATATATTCATTAAATCTATCCTTATTACCTTCCATATAAATAAATACTGAAAAATAAAACACATCGCTTCGTGGAGGTGTAAGTCTACACGTATGCATTAATGCTGTTATCATTTTCCAATTGATGGGAAGTGTACATGGTACAAGAAGATATTTTATGTAAAAAAATAATATTTATTTCCTAAATATTATATATAAATATTAATTACATCATTAAAAACCATTAAACATGGATATTGAAAATGAAAAATATCTCTACGTGGAGGATGCAATTTACACGTATGCACAAGAGATACTTTCAATATGAATATGATGTAAATGTGGTAGAAAATGGTAATCATATAATAATAATATTAGTAATATATTAATATATATATATATATATATATTATACTATAAATTTATTTTTATTATGGATATAATAGATTATAGGTCATATAAGAATAATCATACTTTAAAAAGTGGGTAAATATGAATTCCTCTTCTTTGAGATTCCTCTTTTTGTTTTCATCATTAGGCTACATTGTATGGTATTTTGAGAATAAAAAATATATAAAAAAAAATAGGTAAATAATATTGAAAGATTTTTTGTTGGTATTGGAAGATTTATTGTACTCAGTGTCATGGAATAAGGGAGGAGAAGAAGTCCCCATCTGCATGCAAGGGGAGACACACACATGGAAGTACTTAAAAATTCATACAATTTAATAAATGTTTTTGTGAATGTGGGAAAATGGGAAGTAATTATATTTTCATATTTTATAAGGACTCAATTTATATAATAATTACTTTTTATTCATGTTATTGATAGATTTTACACATATCAATTAGTTTAACACCTCTATAAAACCATTTTAAACCTATCTATGGTACAAAAGTTTTACAATTTTTACCATTCGTTATGAAAAAAAAATTTTTTTACTTATTACCTAGTAATTATTTGGATTTCAAATAGTAAATATATTTTATAATATTTATTTTTTAGATGTGGGGAAAATTAATTTTTAATAAAAGTTCACAAACAGTAACAAAACATGTTTTTAGAAAAACATATTTTAGGAATAAAGATGATTTTATATAAAAATAAAGCTTAATATTGATTCTAGTGGAATTAATTGGATTAATTTTCATTTTTGGAGAATTATAATTTCTTCAAATATAACAAGAAATGAATCGACCGTAATATATACATTATTAATAGAGAAGAACTAATAATATTTTTAATTTGAAAAAAAACATTACATTGGTTTAAAAAATATCTACAATGCATTTATAAGTTCAAAATAATATTTTTATATGAATTATATGAATTTTTTAGTCAATATTTAATATATAAAAAAGGATTCATACACATTCAAAATATTCGTATGTCATTATAATTTCACAAAACTGGTAATTGTTTTGTAAAATTTGTATTTTCATTATTCACACAAAAAACAACTCTTTTTGAGAAATCTTGAAAATCCCCCGTAAGCTAAATTTTACCTGAAAATTTCAATAATGAAAATTATTTTTTAAAATAAAACAAATAATGTATGCAATTTTTTCTAATTATTATCATTTGAAACAATAAATAACAACTTTTATGATTAATTTATAATTATGACATAAAATGTATTTATTATTATAAATTTCCAAGTAATGATAATTAGTAAAATTAATTTTGTGATTGAATTAATTATTTATTTGAATAACATAATTTCTACATATATTACATAATACATATATTCCTATTTATACTCTCCAACCCAACATCTAGGTTATAAGAGTCATATTTATGTAATATTATTTCGTAGATCATTTATTCATAGTGTTTTTTGTGTTTCATGATATCAAATATAATATTAGTTAGGTTGATACTAGTATATTGGTGTGTTATATTCAATCAACCTTAAAAAATTATTTCCTTTTATTTCTATTTATATTTATCATCTCATGACTTTTTGATAACTTTTATCATGAATTTTATTTTTATGGTTAAGAAAACAAAATTTATTATTTCATAATAAACAAAACATATAACATTATAAATCATACACTAGTGAATGTTATTATAGAAGATAAAAATAATAATTAATTGATAATTGTTTCCCAAAACATTATATATTTATCATTAATTTCTTAGTTTTGTGAAATTAGAAGAAAATATACTTTATTGATTTCTTTAAATATTATATGTAAAAATATATTTTCCATTAATAGAAATATTATTATAAAAATGAATGAATAAGATCAATTTTTAATGATTGATGATTAAAAATAATCATTTAATATATCAGACTATCTATAAAATAACGAAAATTTATTTTAGTTATAAGAAATTGATTTTAAGAAGCTAAAATGATACACGATATAAAGAAACCTTCTTATAAATAAAAAGGATATTACTTCATAAAATATCAACAATATCACCTATATAAATACTAAAACAAATTGAACAATATATAGTGAAACCACTTGTTCAATATAGATAATCTTATAATTTTATACCAATAATTATATCCTATAAACAAATTAAATCCCAAATATTAAGATTTTATAAAATCTCCACATGGGCATAGAACCCATTTTTTCAACTTGGGAATAACTATTAATAATAATATAAATGACTTGATATATACTCATTATAACTGAATTCCCAATATGTGTCTTGATTGAAAATACCTTACATAATGTTTCATGTTATTTTATATATCCATAAAAATATAAATGTGTGTAGAACAAATTAAAAACAATTTTATGATCAAAGTACCTGATATCACAAATTAAGGGATTTCAGCATCATCTATAGTAATTATATATGTTTAGACTCTCTCCCGAAGCATTCTTAATTCAAATTCACTTGAATTTTGGGGAATTAAATGGTATAGGTATCTATCTCTTTACAGCTGAAACAATAAACAATAGAAAATTATTCATTTCCCTTGAATTATTGTTCACGGTTTCTTTTATCTTAAAATATGAAGAAAACTCTCATTCTCATCAATAAAACACTTGAATATTTATTTCTAAAATTATTATATGTGGCATGTTCCAACGTTACATTAATTTAGTTTTCCTAAATTACTTTTTATTGGTGATCAGTTTTACTCTTCGTATCTATAATTCCATTGAAAATATATGAGTTGGAGAATTTTAATTATTCTCTAATGTCACTGGATATCATATCATCATATAATTAAAATATTTTATAGTCCAGTTCCCTTTAGAATCAAAGATAAATATCATTAATGAAATGGTAAATCATACATTTATAATTACGTTTATAGTCAATACCCTGTGTTTCTAGTCTTATAATGTCTTTCTCTTACTCAAAAACACATTCCTCCTCCTTATATCATAACTTAATGAATCTAATTTCTATATCATCTAGTTTTTCTCAAGGATAATATTTCTAAACAAAATTTTCATTAAAATTATTCTATTAAATTATCTATATATTCTATTCTTCCTTTTTATTTTGAATAAATTACCACCAGTAATGATAGTATTCCATCAAAAATAAAAATCTTGAATAACCCTCTCCATTTAATTTCTTCTCAAAGTCCAAATTTTTTTTGAAGGGACATGATCCACTATTCAAATATCAATGGATTATTAGTTACATTAAAGAGGAGATGTTTCATCGATATTAAGTAGTCCAGTACTATTGAATAATTATATAATGAAATATATTGATCCATATAAGAAATTTTATTTCTCATAACATAATTTATCTATCCAACTATTTTAATTATCAAATCAACTATAACACTAACCATATTGAATTTATCATTACAAATACCCCAACCTTTATTATTGGTTTTTACATGGATTTCATTCATTCTATTATGCACTATTTCTAAACAATAATAGATCATTACATTATTTATTTTTAGAATATAATATATAATTATAAATTATGAGTAACACTTAAATTATTTTGAATTTTTTTTAAAAGATAATATTATAATCAATAAATCAATATCATTTGTAAAAAACCCAATTCATAATTTTTTTTAAATATTTCATAAATGTTTTTATTGAGTGAGTTAATCAACCAATGCATACCCCCCAGGTGTGTTTGGAATGATGATCTGTCATAGTCTAACTCATTATTATCTGATTACGATGAAGTCTATACCCAATCCACCCTTTTTGGTGCTTTTCCCCTAGGTGTATTTGTACCACAACCACATCTAAAATATTTTATCAAGAAAGGATATATTTTTTTTGAACCATCATAATCCATACATTAACAATACATTATGATATTAACCAATACATATACTAATCCTTAGAGTGATTTATGGGGTTATGATATCTAATTTGTGTCTTATAAAATGTAGATCTCTTGGTTTACATTAAATTTCTTCTAATACCAACTGTCACACCGGGGTTCTAGTTAACCAGAAATGGTTATTATTATTTTTTAATATGGAATGAGATATATGAAATTGATACTCAAAGGATCAAATAATTTATCATTCTTGGAATTCTAGAAAACTACAAGATTCATGAAATAAAATTTGAAATAATTAATTTAACTTAAAAATATTGTAATATATTTATTATTTCTTTTAGTATATCCCAATATTCATTCAAAAATCACTTCTTTAAATTCTATGGAATGAAAAACATTACAAAGAGTGAGATCTAGTTCATTGTATGCTAAATCATACAATAAAATATGTCATATAAAAAAATCATTAATATTATGGTAGAGATAAACAATAATCAAATATTTCTCATAAGTAAAATAAAAAAGGGACCCTAAATTCATGGATGAAATAAGAACATAAATAATCAAATGGAAAACAAAATTAAATTTTATAACAGTAGAATGAATAATGGGGGATATCATAATCCTGTCATCAAGGATCACTATAAGGAAGTCCTATATATATTTGTAAAAGTACAAAAAATACAAAAACCAATTTCTCCTATGAGACCTCCCAATCCATATAGGGTAAAAAACATGCCCTTTTAATCACATAGTAAGACAAACCCATTCATCATATGAAATAAATACATAATAATAAAATAAAAATTCCATATAAACATTAGTATATATAAACTACCATATGAAATGTTGATATTTTTCATAGCCAATAAATATTACAACATGATCATAATAAATACATAGATATAAAGTTGATCTTATCATTAAATATATCTCTAGTATAGAATAATATTTTCAAATTGTGTTGACATAAATAAAAATACTTTCAAAATATCACTAGAATATTTTTTCAAAAATTACGTATTCCATTGTGAAATGACTTATTTTAAAAATAAAAATTATTTGAATATTGGGAAAAAATTTCCTTTCAAATGAATAATGGAATCATATAATGTAATATTCAATAAAAATAATATTGTTTTTGGTGGGAAAGGGTTTTTTTTTTGGAAAATGATTGAATAAATATTCTATTTACACCTTTTGTAAAAAAGAAACTCATTTTCAAAATTACAAGAATATTCATTTAAAATATTTTTATATAATGTGTAAAGTGGGTAAAAATGATTATAACATATTATTGCAGAATCTTAAAAACTTTTTTGAAAACATTTAATAGAAAATATATTCATGGAAGATAAATAATCTAACCAAATAGAAAAAAATTCAGTATTAAAAAAAAACAGTTTTATTTTTATTACTAATAGAGTGAAAAATGATAGGAAAAATTATAATTTTAAATAATAAATAGTGGGGAATAAAATTCATAATATTTTTTAGATATAGATTATATAATTTCATAATTATAAAAATAAACATAATTGTTCCAGGTAAAAAGTTATTTTTTAATATAATACCCTTACATCATGTTCGATTTGCCTCCTATGTTATTTAATCCTCCAATATAATGATTCCAATTTAATCATAAATCTAAAATAATAACATATAGATACTCTAATTAATATATATGATCCTATTATAACATATCCATACATTTTTATTAATAACTACTTCTTAAAATCATTATTTTAGATTGTTACATGTTTCTTTTTTCACGTATGTTTTAGTTAGGTACTTCCAATCCATCAACCATGATCATGTTTCCATAATAAATATTACCTAAATAATTTCATATATATTTAAATATATATCATATCTAATAATAATATACACTTTTAAAACCATTAAATTAATTTAGTTATAAAAAATGAATTACATCACCTCATCAATACTATAATATATACATAACAGAAGTGATTTTTCCACTTTTCAATGGATTAAATAAATGAAAGGTAAATAACAATTAAAATTTTTATAATAATTATTATTTTAAATAATATATATATACATTAATTATATAATTATTCCCATGAATTTAATTTTATAATGAAAAAAATCACATCGTTTCATGGATGTGGTAGTTTACACGTACACACAAGGGGCATTACTACTTCCTAATAGATGGGTAGGTAAGAATGTAGTAACAATATTATAATAAAAGAAGAATATTTATTTTATAAATAACATATATAAAAATAAATCCATTATAATATCTATCAATAAATAATGATGTTGGAATGTAATTTATATTTCTACGTGGATGCAGTGGTCCACATGCATGCATGAGTGGTACTTTCATTTTTAATTTGATAAAAAAAGGTGGAAAATGTTTTTACCATTATCAAAATAACATATTAGTGATTTATTGATACTGTATTAATTATATTAGGATGGATGGATATAAAATATTATGATGAATTATAGGAATAAATAAACATTTAATGTGTCGGTAAAAAAAATTACCTCTTCTTTGAGATACCTCCTTAAGCATACAACACAATCCCTTATAGGCTAGTCTTATTAGAAGAAATGAAGATCAATAGGTCTTTTAAGGACTCTAGAAAGATGTTATTCTAGTATATTATAGTCTTGAGTGCTCAATTTTTGTGAATAAAGGATGAAAGGAAGTCCTCTTTTATATGTGAGGGGAGGGACACACATGAAATTACATAAATGATATAAATTACATATGGTAATTTCATGTAAAAGTAGAGAAAAATTGACATGAAATCGATGGAATTATATTTTATAGTTTAAATATCTTCAACCAATAAGATTTATATATAAATTTTTTTAATTTTTCCGTTATCTCATTGTTTAACCCATTAGTAAAATCAATTTTTCACTCACCATGGAAACAAACATTTACTGTTTTTATTATCCATTATGACAAAAAATTACGTTGAAATTGTCAAAACTTATTAAATATTATGATTCAAATTATAGAAACAATTTTAAAATATTAAATTTTTTATGTGATATAATTTATTTTTTAATATAAGTGCATAAAACACTTTGAAAACCGTTTATATAGAAAAAATTATTTTAAGCATAAATTGATTTTTAAATAATAATAATAATAAAATTTATTAAAATTAAATTAATTGGAATATATTAAATAAATGCTGCATTATCTTTCATTCAGATGACATAAAAATATAATTTATTCTTTTAAATACTATATTATGATAGAGTAACTAAAATATTATTTTAACAAAAAAATTAAATAGTTTTCCAAAATTTTTAGAATGTATTTATATGTAAAAAATTATATTATTATATGCATTATATTAATTATTACGTATATATATGTTCTATAAAAAATGTTCCAAAAATTTTAATATTAATATTATATAATTATCTATTCAATATTTTGATAGTTTCTTTAATCAAAATTTTTAAAATTAACCCAAAAATATATTATTTATATAAAATTATAAAAATACAACCTAAATAAATTTTAAATGCTAATTTCAAAATAAAAAATAATTTTTTAAAATAAAATTTATAAAAATCCAGGAAATTATTAATTATAAATCACACATAAAACACCTAAGACCCATTTTTATGAAAAATGTATTTTATAGAATAAAATAATTTTATTCTTAATTGTTTCCGAATAAAAATAGTAATATGATTGTAGTTGTTTTGATTTAATTTTTTATTTTAATAAACTAAATCCTTCATAAATGTATTTTATAATATTTTATTCCAATTCATACCCACAAATTCAATTATTATTTTATGAAATTTATATTTACATTCTAATATTATGTAGGTTGTCAATGGTTGCGATTATGTGTAGTGCATAATATCAAATTTAATATTAATTTGATGGAAAAGAAAATTTGGTGGGGTTAAATATAGGGTGCCTAAGTTGTTATTATTTTTTTCTTATTTATATTTAGGGATTTTTTTTGTTTTTTCAGGATTAATACTATAGAACATTATTGGAAACTTTTTAAAAAATATTCAATTTAATAAAACATCCTAAAATTTAAGTAATGTTCAAAGTGAATGGTTTAATTGATTTGAAAAAAGAATTGAAAAAATTGGATGAATGATCTGAAATTGATCCTCATGTGGGTAATAACCATGATATGGTTTAGCTTTTCACCAAATAAACATTAACTTGTTTCACAATAAGTGAGCCTAATATTACACATGCTTTGACACCCCTGAGTGATATGATTTAGTGATTAAAATACCATTTAAAAACTATAATAATGGGTTTTCTTATATTTAGGATAGATAACATAATATAAAATGACAATGGACAACCTATGGTAAAATAATGAATTTATTGATTAATCCAATTCTATCATTGTTGAACCAAAAGTATCACATAGTCAAATATTGGTTTTATTGGAGGAAACATGACATTGTTGATTTTTAAATATTTATATGATACTTTAATTTGATTTTATTAGATATTACCCTAACCATTTTGGTTTCAGTATTTTTTTAGAAACATGATCATCGAAATAAAACATTGAATGATATATATTTAGAAAATTATAAAAATCCTATTTTGAATAAATTGTATCATAGACCTACCTATGATAGTGAGGTTGATATAATATATTATGTCATTCTTAGCTTATGGATTCCCTTATATATTTTTATTAGTGAGTGATATTTTAAATAATAGGATACTATTTATTTATAGTTATATGAATTTAACATCCAAAAATTTTAATATGTATTCCCCTTTTAAATTTTAAATTAAATAACGTGTTTCAGACACTACACTAAAAAATAATGAACTAGAATATATTTTAATAGGATAAAATTTTAATAGAAATTTTAAATGTTATAATATATACTTTTAATTGAATAGTATAAACATAGGTATCCTCATTATGAAATATATGTAAAAAGAAAAATAAAAGTCATATTTCACAGTAATTTATTGATAAAATTTAATTAGTGTAGATAAATTAATAATAACATCATTTTATAGTTTAAAATGAATTGTGAAAAAATTTCACTTGATACACTTTTAGTATTCAATTTTAAAATAATAAATATATATTATTTTACTGATAATAAAATAACAAATTATCATTAATTTAATAACTAATAAAATTAAAAAAAAACAGATATTATATAATTTTTAAAAATATAATTTCTAATGAAAATATTTTCCTCATTTTATATTATATTGCCTTCTAAAAGTAAAATTAATAATTGTTTTACTTTTAATATTAAAAAATAAACCTCATTTTATGACTCATTAAAAAAATATTGATTTATAATGAAAATTAGATATTTTTTGGGAAGCTTTTTTAAGTAATTAGTATAATATTATATTCTGAAAAATACTATATAATTTATGCCTTTACTAAGATATGATAATGAATTAGAAATTTTTGAATTAATATTCCTAAAAAATGGATTTAATACGTATGATTATATATTCAATATTATTAATTTAATATTATAAACAAATGTTTGAAATTTTATAATTGAAGTAATAGTTTTTCTATAAAATATTTTATTATTTTAAATAATTATTATTTTATAAATAAATTTTATCACTTCTTGAATTTTAATTTTTAAAAATATGTCTCATATTTGACTTTTTTTATATTAGGTAATTTTTGAAATTTCATTTTTATTCATAAAAATATGTCACCGATGTTAAAACATGAATTAATTTAGTAAAAGTAAAATATGGAAAAAATCTAAATTAAATGGGAAAGACATATGATATCTCAGTCAAAACCCCATATTGTTTTAGAATTATAGGATTATTTACCAAATATTCCCATCCTATATTATTTTTAACTATTGGAGGCTACTTTCTTTTAGAGTAACACAACATTAAAAAAATTAGTGAATATTTACAAAAATACACTCTTTTATCATATAAATGGATCACTTATCCACCCCATTTATAATCACATCAGATGAATTTTACATTGACAAAATTCTATTTAAATATTTCATTGTGTCTCACTTCATTGTTATAGATGTGATGGCCATACAACGAACTTTTTAAGAATGCTCAAGGATTTGTCCCGAGGTTTAAGGTAAAAACTTATAAACGCTAGTTTTCCATTTCTATTTCTTCCTATATTATTATACCAACTAAAAATATAATATAAACATGCTAAAATAATTAATAATGTATCATAATTATACTTAAACATTTGTATCTTGTTCTAATAAATATTTTTTACCTTTCAACCTACCATTTGAATGATGATAACATCACTCCATTTATTTGTGAACTATGGCCTCTATAAATGATGTATTTTATTTTCCATCATCCCCATACATTTACAGATATAAATATATATTCAATGAATAAATATTATTTTCATGAAATTCTTAAAATAATTTAAATTTTATTTATGAAAACTACAAAAAAGAGTTATAATAAAAAACCATTATAAATTTGAAGGCGTTAAATGTTCATAGAAAGAGGAAAAACAATTTATTCTTTGTTTTTAATAAATCCATAAATATATTATTGTTTTAAATATTAAAAATTTTATCTTTATATATTTAATAAAACATATATAATTTAATTATTCCATTATAATATGATATTATAATCATTCTATAATGATATCCAATAATTAATCATAACATGTTTTTCCATAGGTCGGTTTCATCCCCTATATGAATGATACTATAAACATTTAACATGTCTGGTTCTGAAAACATAATTAAAAGTATAAAATTAAATTAATATGTAAATAATGGTTTATTTGGTTTAGTAATGAAAATATTTATTTTTATATTCTTTAATTATGGTACCAAATTTTTATCATTAAAAATATATGAAAAAATTTATTCAATTATTGCATTTTAATGAATCATATTAAGAAATATAATTGAATGATATTGGAACATTATGAATAATTAGTGAAAATATTAAATATTACCCTTAATAATATGTTATTGATGAATGTTTTACCGATGATTTACTATCTATATCGCCATTACGATAATCGTATAAAATGATTAAAATAATTAACATCTAAGAATGAAACTAAATTATAATCAACTAAAATAATAATGGATAAATATTTAAAATTATATAACAAAAGAAATATACTTTAATAATATTATAAAATAAGTTATTAATATGGTTATATTTTTTATATAGAAGGTTAATGATCTTATATGGATGTCGGTAGTTAATGTATGAGTTTGATTGTATGAATTTCAATTTCATGGTACACGTTTCATATTATGCACCATGATATCCATTATCTATGTCACTTTCTTCCCAAAGGTTTTTATGACAAATTAATAAAATAAAATTTATTTATTTATATAACTACATCATGTTATTTTATTAGATAAATTTTTATTCAAGCATTTCTTTAGTAGTATGGATTTTTCACATCTCAATTTTTTTCCTTTCAAACATATGTCGTATTTATCACTCATTTCAAATTTTAGGGAAAAAAATAATTATAATTATATATATATATAATAATGGTAATTTAATGTATAAAACTAGAAGATACATATATGGTTTTATCATTTAAAGTCTTTTAATTAAAATTTTCAAAAGTCCTAAAAGAGTTGGTTGAGTCAAATATCCTTTCATTGAGTTATAATGATTATTCTTGAAAAAAATTATTTTATTTAAATTTGATTCCACCATATGTTTTTTATATTTTACATTATATTTCTTAGTGGTGAAACGTTCATTTTATGTTCCAAACATCTCCCTTGAGTTATTTATTTCCTAAAAAATTATAACATTTTTATGAATATTTTTCATCCTCCATAATAAGGTATTTTAATTCCATGACCATATTATTTATTATTTTATACATTTTCTTTTAATATTATGAAATAATATTATGTATGATTACTTTTTATCTTCATATTTCTCTTCACCACTTTTCATAAATTTTGAATTATAACCCTTTTAGTGATTCAACATTCAATAAAGGTATTTTTAAATAATAAAATGACTTCTCCTTTCACGATCATTTCTTTTATCTTCACTCAAAATTTATAAAATTAAACATTATTTCATTTCAAGGTTACATTATTATGATTTATTTTTATATAAATTTTTTTAATTCTATTCTTTTAAACTACCAGAAAGATACTTTTTAATGTGAGTAATAACTTTTTCTTATAATAAAAATGTTAATTTTTTTTAAAAAAGTCATTTTACAATTTTGGATCAAATTTTCAATTTATCGGTAAACGATATATCTCTTATTGAGTCATGATTTTTGGATTACCCAATAATTTACTTTACAAAGCCATATTTTTTTAGACATATTTTTTGGTATCATCCAGTATAATTTTTGAACTAATTTTATATCATAACATTTAGAAATGTTACTGGACACATTTTATTTACAATGGAAACCAATGAAATAATTATTAGTTGATTTCACGTGGAACACACACATATGTTTTCTTATTATATAAAGGTTTGGTTTCATATATCTCTCTATAATACAATGGTTAATATATAATATATCATGAGACAATGATTTTATTTGTGGCTATCATAATATTTTCACCACTAGATGTGTTATAATGTTTCATTGATAAAAACAAGTGTAAAGGGAATTTTATTTTTTTTCATCACAAAATGTGTTGAAATTTTATTTTTTATGGATAATAATTCATAGAATTAATTATTTTTTATCAAAATGAAATGATTCTCTATAATTATGATATTTTGATACTTATTTTTGTATAATGAAATATTTTTATATTATATTACTATTATTAGGTTCCCCATATCATGTTTAATGTCTAACATTTATTCACTCTTAGGTCGTGGTTTATATTTTTCTCATTTTAGATTATTCGTAATTCTATATTGAGTTATGAATAACTCTTATGATTTGATGTTATTTTAATTAGATATATTAATTATGGTAATGTTTTTTCATATTATTATGGAATAACCCTTTTATGACTTGATGATATTTTTTCCTCACTGAGCATGTATGTTATCCTTTTCTTAAGATTCTAATTTTCTAGGGAAATTTTATTTATTTTTACATGTAGAATGATGTCTTATACAAAAAAGTTCTAAGAAGAGATAAATATATTATGAAAATTATTTATTTAAGTAGGTAATCTCAATAGAAACTAAAAATTTAGAATTTATGGTTGTGTGAGTATTTATTAGACATAATTTTCATATAATATAATTATTATAAACTATATTGACATTTTTTGTTGGACATATAACATGGAATTGAATCATAAGTGTAGAGAATTTTTTTTGTGCCTGTCCCTTGAGTAAAATTCTAGGGTGTCTTATATTTTTCAAATAACATGTGTATCATAAGGGGTTTGGGGCATTATCATTGCATAATATTTTATAATTGATTCTATTTTTTGGATTATTCATAATGTATCACTACTATAAATAATAAGGTATAATATATAGATAACCTGGGGTATTTACTACACCACAATATATGAAATACAATGTAAAAACATATTATTTAATCTCATGGTTTCACAAAGACAATGTTTCATGTCATAATTACGATATATGCAATACCATCAAATATATTATGAGACTTAATGAAAATCAAATCCAAGTCTCTAATATCAATAACATATAATGACAGAAAATTATATTATAATCCATAAAAATATGTGATCATATGAAAAAGTTAAAATTTTAATACTTTCCTTAACTTTATTATAGTTTGTAAAAATTTTATAAATAATATGTTTTAGATATCTCAAAATGAGAATTTTATTACCTAATTTAAAAATGAAATATTCATATTCATATTTCTTGTTTTGGAAAATAAATAAAGGTTTTCATTATTATTTTATTATTGTAAATATTCATATTTCAAAAAAGTTTATGAAATATTAATATTTTTTAATAACATATTTATTTAGTACATTCCTAATAAAATTTCCAATCCAAGTACTACATGAATGTATTGATGGAATAAGATTTAGATTTCATCATCCTTATGTTTGGTTTTTCATTAATCTTATTATGTTGAATTCAGTTATCGAATATAGGTAACACATATTATCTTTTACGGTTTTTATTAATTCAATTCTCTCATGAGTAATCTATCCAGGGATATAGTAATTTTGGGTCAAACCTCAAACTATCTTTGAGGATATTTAATTATTCTAGAAGATATAATGTTGGATATCTATGTATTTAGGTTCAATCATATGTTTTTTATCTATCTTATTAAATTCATTTACAATGTATGAAATGATCCTTCAATATAAGAATAAGATTTATATGGATATGTGTAGATATTATTTTGCATTTTTGGGGTTTTTAACACAAAATAGGGGATATATAAAGAGTTACACATGATATGGTCTAAAAATATTAATTTGTTTGTCAAAATAAGTATTTTAAAACTAATGTTTCAGAGTAATAAATACTCAAATTAACCAAAAATGAGATAATAATGATTCCATATGATGTAGTTGATTTTAATTTAATATACATATGATGTATGCTAAATTTGATAGAATTTAAAATAAAAACTCTAAAGTGTTAAGTGTGAGGTTACTTCTAATACGGAACTCTTCAAGAACATGACCTTTTAGTATGGGTGACCCTAACAACTAGGTGATGGTGGATTATTTTATTAAAGGAATGAATGAAACATTATGACCTTGAACATTATGTGACTCTATCCTAGATTTTTCTCTAATATAGACGTATCTAGGAAAACACAAATATTAGGATACCAAAGGAATAGAGTAAAATTAACCCATTTGATATATTTGGATAAATAGCTATCCACTCAAATATACAAGAATCATATATTATATGTTTTATATTAGTTGTCTACTAAATTTAGTCATGGATTATTTACAAGATAATCTATGTTTTTCGTTATGAAATGTGCATATTTTCTCATAAAAAGGATACGATGTATAAGTTCATCATTTTTAGTGGGATTAATTGAAGTGAAAATATGTGATTAAAAGATATTTTATTGGTATAACATATAAAATGATAATAAATTAGTATCAATGTTTGAGAAGTTTTCTTAATGAGAAGAATTGTGATTATATCAATGTGAATGTAATAGAAGACAATTTTTATATCTAGGACTCATGGTTATTAGATACCAAGTGTGCCTCATAGATTTTATTCTAATTAATTTAGTCTAACCGATAAAATGGGATTGAAATAGGGTGAAGTAAATAATCTTGTCAACAATGGAGCATGTGGTGATTCATCGGACGTTAGAAGTTATGACAAAATTTCACCTAAAAGATTAGTTCTAGATTGTAGAACTATTATTATATTCCCTCCGTAAATAGAAATTTTATTTACGAATATCGTTTTTATAAGATGTGATTTTTGTTCATTTTTAGGAATAATAGTTTTTCTGTATATATGATTGAATTGTTTTTTGAAATTTTAAATATGGTAAATGGTAGATAAATTCTTAATATGAACAATCCTATCATTAAAATTGAGAATATAATGTTTAGCATTTATTGTAATCACACAAACCATTATAATTGTCACCTTGTACATATAAATATGAAACTAATATAGACACTATAAATATACTTTTCTTGAATAATTTATATATAAACCATTTGATACTAATGAATATTGCTTATTAGGATAGATGATTAAATAACATTTCATTTGAAAAGGTGAAAGTGATAGGGTAATATTATTTTTTATTCATAGTTATTTATAAATTCCAATTAAAACTCAGGTTAGTGGAGTTTTAAGGATATCATTATATGTACCAAATACATTAGTCAGTATGGTTATGAGTTCCCGATATGGAATAATTTTGAAAATATTGAAATTTTTATGTACTTTTCTCATAGACAAAGTTGTAACCAATATTTCATAATAGCTCTTAAAAAACATCACCAGTAGGCTCTTAATGTGGTCACTATGAAATTTATACATTGTTAAATTTTTATCTTCATGAAAAAAATTCAACACATTATTTCCTAGTGGAAGAGAACAATTTCTCCTTCAGATTTTGTAAAAAATATATTTCTGTTCACTTTTCATCTAATTTCTCTACCTGAGTTGGTCATCTAAAGCATTCTTCTAAATATTCTATTTGAAAATATCATACAGAAAGTTCATTCGGTGTATTCTAAATAAAAAAAATACATTTTTTTCCATTTTTTCATCCATTTCAAACTGATCTAAATGCTTATTTGGTTACTTATTTTCCCTACCACCAATCGCAAATACTAATTATCAATAACAACTTCTTCAACATCAACCAATAGATTATTTTGTTGGAAATTTCCTACCATATGTTAGAATTTCATTAGATCATATAATAATCATTTTTTAACAAATTATATAAAAAATTATGGTTTTTTGAATGTTTTTATTGTTAACATATATATCAGGTTTTTTACATCACCTTATATTTATAATACAAAAAATAAAAAAGATAGGAACCCAAGATTATTTTTTCACTTATTTAAAACTGTAAATTTAGAATCTCTTTCTTAGAAAAAATCTCTGGGATATTCTAGAGTATTATTGAATCACCATTTATAATTACACATACATAGATATCAACAAACTTCCATCAAACAAAGTGAGAATGGAGGACTTCCACACCTAATATTTAGAACATTTATCGGTAATATTTACACAGTCACATTTAATATATTCAAGATATATCTATATATAACATCAAAAAATCATGAATAATAAACCATTGAAATGTTTTTTCTAGTAATAAAAATATGACAACTTTGTTATCTGATGAGAATATCAATTTTTATTTTCCAATGAAACCATATTATGAATTTCTTATAATAAATCCTCTGAAAATTTCTTCCAATTGATGGACAAATTGAAAAAAATGGATTCATTGTCATTCAAACCTCTATATAATGATATTTATAAAAAAAATACATCTATTCATCTTTTAAGAACTTCATTTTAACAACTTCATACATTTATTTCTGATAAACATGGTACGAAATGTTTTTCTTCGAGAAATCAGTCGATTTATATTTTATGAAATTTATATTTCCTCTATATTGAATTTTTATGATTTTTTACTTCATCCAAACACATTATATATATTTTTATATTTGAAAATTAACAAAATATATTTTAGAAAATAACATAATAGTGATTGAGTACAGACTTCAATTTTCCAAACCACTGTCTAATTTTACCTTTATAATGATCTTAAATAAATATTGAATTATGAATCATGAATCTGAAAATTAGTTTTTAACCATTTATAATTATTAATGGATCTTTAGGTAATTATTAAATAATGATGTGGGAAAGCATTATAATATCATATCATTCATTGGTATTATTTTGACCACAAACATTATTAAATGATATTTATCAGAAAAATTTACATTCATCACATTTACTATTTAAATAAATATTTTTCTAGAATAGTCTTCTTGATGAGAATTTCATAGTAATTTTATTTGGCCGCTTTATTTTAGATAACTTAGAATACATTGACGAATTATTTTTGAATAATGAAAATAATCTTATAACATATATCATAGAAACCTTAATCATCTTAAAAAATACCTCCAATATTCGTGGTCCCAAAAATATCCCCATTTTTATTTTATTATTAGCCATAGAACATTGCAACTCAAGATAAAAATTACATATTAAAAAATTCCAGGTCTTCATGAGTGAACTCATTTTAGGAAATAATAATCATTGAACAATAATACCATGTTATGTTGAAATACTAACATACAAAACCTTCTTTAGAAACTTCTTATCCCACATGAAGTTTTCATTTGGAAAAAATTTTCAATCTTTAAAAAATTGATCCTACATTCATAGTAATATAATATTAAAATAATTCACAAATGTGGAAATTATATCCCACATATTTTACAATATACTTCTAAATATATTGTTTTCAATAAAATGTTCATCATATATCAGGAAATATATTTATGTTATGTATGTTTTTCTCCCCATTGAGAAATATATAAAAATAAAATCTATATAAGGGACAAGTATAATATATCATAGCCTTTTAGAGGAGGAGGTTGAACACCCACAATCAATATTATCTTATAATTTTTTTCTTTTAGGAAATAATTTTTCAAAGTATCTGTAACTGACAATATTGTTGGAAAAACTCAAAATTTAGTTTATTATTTTGTACATCCTCTTTGATAAAGTGAAAAATGATATCAATATTATTATAATGAGGATGTTGTATTGAATTTTTATTACGATTTTCAATACTATTAATATCACAACCCTATATAAGGGAATCCTTTTATCAGAAATAATTTGTCATAAAAAATTCCTCTTCACATTAGATGTGTTTCCACTTCATAGAAAGAAAGATACTATGCTTCTAATATACATAGAGTCAATGAATTTTATTTATTTTTATAACAACCGACACATATTTATCCCAAGAAATATACTCATATATATGTATAATTTATATTATCAACACATTCTACAAAGTATAATACTTTATGAAAAAAAAATTATTCTTTCATGGGATATCATTTATCAACACAAAATCATAATGCCTTTAATATATCTAAGATTTTTTTTTATCCCTAAGATGAGATGATTTATAATAACATTGATATATATAATAAATTTTAAAAACACACAAAAAATCAATACTCTAGGACCTTATATATAATAATGATATAAGAAGCATTCTATACTATATATGATGTTTTTTACATTCATTTCTTTTAAAAAAAATGACT
This sequence comes from Viscum album, assembly GCA_963277665.1. NCBI lineage: Eukaryota > Viridiplantae > Streptophyta > Magnoliopsida > Santalales > Viscaceae > Viscum > Viscum album. The sequence goes on from OY728131.1 coordinate 1,515,360,132, forward strand.
GAAATTGGTGTGTAAACTAGTTTTGAGTCTACCATTAAAAAAACAATTTAAAGTCCCAGATAATAATTTTTTTAGATAATAAAGTATATTTCTAGTTTTGTGAAATTTGAAAGGTAATAAACTATACATTTCTCAAAAAACTATCATATGAAAATAATCTTCATTTTCTTTAGTAGTATTTTTACAATTTTCATCATCATTCCTAGAAACGATAACATCCTAAATATAAATAATCAAAATATGGGAATCGTAAAAATTTTATTTTATGTGTAAGCTAATATAATCAGATCATTTCATAATGTTCACCTTAATTTTGTAATTATCAAATCTGTATTACCAAAAACATAGGGAATACATAATCCTATATAATGCTTTCTTCAATTTACACACACCACATTCATTTCTCTCAGTCACAATGTCACAAAGATATTTAATAAAAAAATATTCATCATGATTTATTTTATAAAAATATAACATTTTATATTTCTATTAAATTTTATATATTCACTTGGAAATGAAAGAAAGAATTTTTTTTAGTTTCTAATATATCCACTAGAGATAAGATGGAATCCAAATAAATGACTTCAATTTTTTATTATCCTTTACAGACCTACCATGTATTGTTTCTTTCTATTTAAACATCATGATTCATATTTTATAGAACACCCACTATTTACAAAAAAAAATTATTATAGTTTGGTTTGAGTAAAAGTTCCCAAGTATCATTTTTCTCAATTTTTTCATACTATTAACTCATATAATTAATTCACTCTTGATTATCCAAGCTGTTATTAACATCATTTAACTCAAATTTATAATATATGAAGTGTGTAAAAGAAACATTTATTATCCTATGTATTAAATCTAAATTCGTTGATCACTAATGATGTTTTGAACTAATACTTTATTCCAATGTATAAGATGGGATGTAAGAAGTTGTTCCTCATACATTAAAAAAAGTTAGTTAGATTCATCATCTTGAAAAGATTAAATATATTTACTATTGTCATTAAATTTAACAATTTTCAGAAAAAAAATATTATTACCATCCCCAAATTCAACATATATATCTATTTTGGAACATTCTTATTATAATATTCAATAAATTTTACATCTAAGAAAAAGTATCTTTATTATCTCAATATTAAAAAATCTATATTAATTACCACTAGAAGTGTATCCTTGAAATATTCCATCAGCACGTCTATAATCAAACATCCCATTATTTAAACCCTTAATGTTTATAATGCATGGACTAGTGAACACCCATAGTGGTTCAGAATTGGGGTTTCATTATGAAGCAACTAGTAAAAATCCATATAATTGTTTGATCTATAGAAAAATTGATTTAAAAATTTAAATTCTATATTGAGATCCCTCCACCAAATATAAATAGAAGTATCCCATTTGATCAACATTATTTGTGTAACTTTCACAAAACTTTTGTTTCTTCTTTAGGTAGCATAATTTTCTTCACGTGTGTATTTTTCACTAAAGAGAATATTAATTATATTTTATTTCAAGATAATTTGGGAACTACAAATTCTGATTTTATCCACAGTTATTTATTTTTATCTTCTATAGAAAATATACACATTCTTTCTCTAATATTATCGTAAATTTTTAATTTTTTAGAGCCCTTAATTTATGATTTGAAAATATAATACATGTAAAGTTTGTAGATTCATTAATGAAATAAATAATGTTATTTGTTTATGTTGTGATTATTCTATCATCATCCACTAAATATTATAATGTATCATCTCCATGATATGAGTTCAATGAATATCATCTTTATTATTTACTATGTTTATAATCATCACTTTTTGAAAAATTGAACAACAACAATCTATTATTGTTGTTATGTTTGAAATATCACAAATAAAATATCACCTTTTCAATTTTCCCATATTCCTATGAAAAATATAGGTCATCCAATTATTCCATAGCTTATTTTCTTCCATCATAAGCTTATAACATAAAAATTATACACTACCATTATGAAATATGTTTCACATCGTTCATTGTAATTTCTGAATAAATATCCCATCTTCAAATATAATTATAAAAAACCCTTTTTTTGGAAATAAATATATTAACTTTATAAGAAGGTTTTGAAACACATAAAAAATTATGTTTCATCTGATCAAAAATTAAATGTATTTTTTATTTCATGTTTTCTACCTTAATAATTGAAGATTCAATGCCTTTGATTCTAAGTGAATCATCATTTCCATAAGTCACAATACCTTATTTAACATATTTCAAAATACTCAAAATACTAAAATATATTTTCATATATTAACATCACCCTCTATCTAATATATATATATATATATTATTCTTTTTTAACTATTAGAAATGTTTTAGCAACATGAGTTTTTTCCTTGCCTTTTGTGTTTCTTCACATCATTCTTCTATTATTTTTCTTTTAAAAAATTAGTTCAAAAAAATTACTAGGAATCCATTCAATGATTCCATGGATATTAAAATATTTCCAAAATAATTTTAAAGAGTTGGAAGAAATTTTAAATCATAAAAAGAAATTTATCATGATACCTTTATAGATTCGGTGGACTTATGCTAAAACTTAGAATCATGTTTCCCTTGAAATTATTTTAATATCTGTGATTAGACAAAAAAATATTCACGATATTGAAATATCAACTAAAATATTATAAATATCCTTTGAAGTAATATTTTTTCTGTGAAAATTTTATACTATATGTATTTGTTTCCATCCTCTCCATTATGTTTTTTACTTTCCATATTGGAAAATTTTTTCACCCAAATTATTTAGTTATCTTCTAAGATTTTATTCCTTAGATTATACCTTTTTTAGCCTCCATTGAATCACCAGTAGTATCTATTTATTTAGACTTTTTAATTTTAGAAACAATAGATTTTTTAACTCTATTGGTTCTTTCTCTGTATATATATATATTTCTTGAAATTTTTATTCATTTGAATAGCTTCATATTCCTTATCAACATTTGAGGATAATAATTTTTAATCTTTTTGATTTAGAACTTTTGATATCTTTCTCTTGATTTAGTGTCTTTGTATTCAAATCTTGTAATTCTTTTACTATATTTAGATAAATTTTTTAATGGGTTATAAAAATTTTTTGTCTTATCTTTTAATGATTCGGCATGAAATAAATTGAGGGTCTTATATTTATCAAGAATGTTCTTTATATCATCAATATATTATAGAAGATTAGATTTTTATTTATGAAAATATTCGTTACTCTTTGGAGTATTATTAACATTATTCAAATTATGTTTATCCATTTCATGTCATACAATAATTTGAAGACAATAAGTCAAACATATTTTCATCATAAATTCCATTTTATTCTGTTCTTCTCCAGAACTACTACGAACATCAATGAAGAATATTTCATTTTTCACATTTGTGATAAAATATTTGTAATAACATCATTACTAAAGGTATCAATTTTTTATCCACTATCGTCATGTTCATAAAATAGTTTCCCCTTTTCTATTTAGATAATTTATTAACCATTACCCTAAGATATAATTTGGATTTTTATTCCTTATTCATAAAAGATATTATTATATTTATATCATATTAATCACATTATTCATCTTTATTTTTTTGAGGACAAGATGTATAAATATATCCCACAGTTTCTTAATGAAAACAAACTCTTTTAATACTTCCATATGTACCTTCTTCTATTTTTTTCTTTTTTAATAATGCAAAGACATAAATTTAGTAGAACATATATTGACCACATTTTCTGCATCAAACTCATAAATATCTCCCTCTTTAAGAACATTGATAGATTATATTTACCTAATAGATTTCAAAAAAATTCTTTATTTGACTTTTAATTGTTTGTTATAACATTTTGTCTTGTCCATCCATATGTGATGAGAGTTCTATATAGATCATACACACATAGAGTTTAATTATATATATATTTTAATTACGAACCATTAAAATTAAATTTACCAAAAAGGTGTGATAATATCTTTTCAACAATGGTTGAATCCTCTAAAATATCATCGATAATATTAAATGTGATTTCTGTTTCATTCACATGTAAATAAATAACTAGTAGATTAATTATAACACATTTTAAAAATATCTAAATTTCAGTCTCCATATTTTATAGATATATTAATTTATTTTATAATTTATTTTCAAGTTATTTTTTAACTTATTCTAGATTCCTGTATCTGTTATAACTTGTTTCACTCTAATTAACTCAGATTCATAGAATGAGGTATTTATAGAATTTATTTCCCACACATCATTTTACAAATTCATTTAATTAGAAACTATATGTGGAACATAATTAGAATGATGATAAAAAACCATATGTTGTATATTTGAGAACATTATAACAAAGGGATATAAGATATAGAAATATTTTTTATTTCTAAATATGATAGTTATTTCCTTATAAAATAGTAATCCCCATAAGATTCATATAATAATGAACATTCATAGAAACATATATATTCATCCAAATTCAACAAAAAATAAAGTAGGGTAACATTCTCTTTGATACCACTTGTGTAGAACCAACATAATATGATTGATCATTAAGATGGGTGGGGTGTGAATCAATGGTTTTTATTTTTACAATGTATTTATTATGAAACAACCTTCACCTCTTGTTAAAGAGATAAATCATTATATAAACTAGAACACTGGAAAATTTCATAGGGACATAATAATTTATATGTATCACAACTCAAAAAGAGTAGATATTCCTTGGAATTATTTTTAAATATTCCAATACTATGCAATCTACAAGATAAAAATCCTTTTTATGTGGTTAATTAAACAAGGGAGTATCTTTAATCTTTTTTTTCACTGTTATCAAAAGTAATGTGGATGTGATTTTCCTAAATCTAATGATATAACATAGATTTCATAATAACATTTAAAAACCTCCACCAACATGATGAGAACATTTCACTATAAATCTTGTACTTTGTTCACATTTTCTATTTTTTTCAAAAACTTCTATATATTCATGACGAGTGGGAGATGGGAACATCCATTGTTACCATTAGTAGAAAAATATTATAAGGAATTAATATGTTCCCAGTTCATTCAATTTCTACATCTGATATTCCATCTGAGAGTTGATAAAAAAGTCCATCTAACAAGTTTATTGGTAATTCCAATTAGTTTATTCTAAATTACATATTTCATTACCTATTTTCTAACTGATTCCATTTGAAATAAATGTTTTTATAGGGATTTATTCCCACTAACTCTGATCACAAAACCTTTGATCAATACCAACTTATTAAACCTCAACCATGAGATTCCTTTCTTGGAAACTTCCTTCTCTAAAATTGGCTTACAGAGGTTCGTATGGAATCTTTATTTGAAACTAATTCAACAACATGATGAAAACACTAAATTTCAAATATCTAAATCAAAAAAATTCTCAAGGATATTAAAAATAATACATAAATCATTTTTCAAAATCGCATTTCCACAATATTATAAAAACATCCTTCAAATAAGAAGAGAATCATTGATCTTCCTCCCATTATCGTTTTAACTTTGAACAATCATAATTTCATAATCAAACATTATATATTTAGGAAAAATTAGTAAAATTATTTTAATATGTATGATTAATAAACCTCTAACGAGTTTATCTAGTACCTATATGGATAAGTACTTCATCTCATGATAATCTTAATCTGATTGTTACTATAAAACCTTATCAAGAACATCTCAGAAAACATCCCCCAATTTCTTTTTCAACTGAAGTATTTCATCAAAAAAATAATTTGTTTTATTTTAAAAATAAAAATATTTCTAATGATATTTTACCATAAAAATTGTCTGATAAACTTATGGAAACATACATAAGGTTGCATAAATACTATCAATCCCAATTACCCATAGTCAGAAAAATATTAAGCTTGAGAACATCCATACTTTGAAAACATTATTATGAAATCCTAGAGTCTTATCCAATCATTGGATGTTTGGGTAAGATAATGATCATATAGTTTGTTGGATCCCAAAATATATGTGATTTTTCCACTATTATGATGAACTAGGACAACTGGGACTTTGATTGAATTATATTGAGGATAATCAAGGTTATCCATATATGAGTGGAATATAATGGCATATGTACCTTGTTGAGGGAAATTATATATTTTCATCTTATTGAGGAATAAAATATTATGTATTCATTAACCCAATATATTTTTTAAAGAATCATGAATGGATGAGATAATCTATAATATATTGACATGATCAATTTCTAGTGAACACTTTATTTTTGGGAAAATGAGACTATATTGGTATGCATATTATTAATAAAATACATCTTATAGAGGGCATGTTTATATGGATATATAAATATTATTACTTTACATGACACTACATACCTTTATGTCATGATTAGAAATAACAACCTACTATAGGATTCTCTACACTAATATTAATTATATCAAGATTTCAATTTTTTGATGCATCAAATTCTATCATTACTAGATAGTTAGTCTTATGATAATGATTATGTTTTGGATTAACTGTTTGTTCAAAAAATTATTATAGGTCTGATAAACCACATCTAAAATAGTTTTGGATAAATTCATAAAGAGTTGTGATGTTTTGAATAAAGTAAATATAGAGATATTATCGAGGAGTTAAAATATTAAAAACATGTAAAATGTGGATATTTTATATTATGACATCTTGGAATAATTTCAAATGATATGAATGTGATTCATATTTGGATTTAGTATATTATTCTTCTAATTAATAATTAATAATTAATACATTTTTCCCAACATATTGTGACATGTATATGATTCATATGTAGATAATAAGTTGTCATAATATTGATTTCACCTCCAACATAGATTTCCCAAAACCTGCCACATCATATCACATGGTTTCATTTGTTTTGATCATTGAAATTACATAATAATTTAACAAAAAAGATTCAAAATGTATAAATTTTAACTTAATTTTAAATGTCATGTGTGACAGTAACATATGATGGATTCCACAAGATGAATGATGATGCACTAAATCTATTAATTTAAGTATGAGAGTCTATAAAATGGGTGAGAATCCTCTGTTAGTGGTACTGTGATTCATGAAATCTATGTTATGGATCTCTTCATCCCTAATTGGGTTTTTAAAATAATACAATATAAAATAGTTAGTTATTATGTGTTATCCTATTAAGAATTAGGATAAAAGGCTACAATAATTCTCTTAGAGTTAGTATTTCATTTGATTCTACATAGTGAACCCAATCAAGAATACTTTATCATATTTTATAGGGAGGAAAATCATTATGATGAAGGTAATATTGTTTTTATTTTATTAATTTATATTCATTTTGATTCTATTGATGTAACATTATACTTTTCATGGGATTATTTTAAAATTAAAGATATTTATATGAACAACCAAATCCCATAATAAATATGATAGAGTTAAAGGATTTCCCCAATTATAAGAAAAAATCCATCTTACTCCCAATTTGAATATTGGATTTCCCTTGATGTCATGTTTAAAATTTGGATGTTTATTTTAATAAAGGATAACTAGAATGGTGCATGATATTTATGGGTATGTCCAATAATTATCATTGTCTTTCTATATTATGGAATATTTAGCTACATATTTTAAGAAGTTCTTATACATATTATAGTTTTTGGTAGCTCAAGTTGTTCCAAGTGTTATTCGTGGGAGTTGAACTAAGACATCTAGTTCATCAAATAATTATAGACATTCCCATTTAGATTATTTTGGAATGGGTATCTGAAGAGAGGTGGCATGTGTCTATGTTGTTTGAGGAGGTAGGTTCTATTTAATGATCTTTTAATCGGTATCATTCAAAAAGGGGTTAAAATTTCACAACTAGTTTTTAATATATAGATGTGGGTTTGTTTATATATTTAAATGTGGGTGTAAGGATTATATGTATTATATCAGATAAGTTAAGTAATAGGGCCTATGTTGTACCATGCACCATAAGCTGGTGATGTTAGTGCATATTCCCCTTCGACGGGAGATTATAGAAAACTAAAGCATACCACAGAGATCATAGATCTATTAAATTCATCTAGAGTCAATGTAAAATCATTATTTTTGGGATTAGTATAGCATTTCTATGTTGATATATTATTTCCATGTAACAATCATCTAGAAATTTATATGAAGTTTGGGAACACAACACTCTAGTTGGAGGTTCTCCTTGATAAGGAATATACGACAACTACATATTAGTGGTTCATAGTTTCATTTCATCCCATGCAGTCAGTTGACCATTGGGAGAGGAGAAGGCTATAGATGTGGTGGCTTATCGATACATGAATAATGTGAAATTAATTCACAATTGAGGTATTGTTTTGAAATGTATTTTATTTGATATATCTTGTATTAAAGTCGATGATTGGAGGAGATTCTTAAATGTGGAGGATGAATGAGGATTCCATCTATCCTATATATTTTTTTACCGAGTTCACATTGGACATGGACCCCAGATGTGGATGTTGTGTTTGTGAGGCTGGATTTTTTTATTTATGATTTTTTTATATTCCTACTTCAATATAACTAGTTTATTATTTTTTTAATATGAAATGGTTTAAAGGTTAGGATGATTTAGTGATCTTATTTTTCCTTATTCGTGAAATTTCACACCTTTTAGTTTTAGGGTATTGAGATTTTAATAGTGCTAAAATCATAAATTTATCTTTATCAATGACTATTATAGTTTATATTGATCATTCAGGTGATCACATAATGTTATTTTTACCCTTGGGAAAAAATTTGGTAGAATTTTGAAATGGTAAAATTTTAATAGATATTTAATATTTATTATAAAAAAATATTAATATCATTGACAAGTAGGTAATATTTAATATCATGGATTTAAATTATATCATTATATTAATTTCTATTTATATGTGTTTCATCTAGGAGAGTTTTACCATTTAATTGGATATTTGGACACTAGATGGGTTCGTTTTGATTCTGTAATTAATAACACAAGTTGCAGAGATTAATTTATATATATATATATATATATATAAGTTTTATATTTTATGTTTTCTACCAAGAGTAATCAATCTATTAATTAGACATAAAACCTTTATCGAGTGTGTATATGAAGAATAATTCAATCTTTGAAGGAGTTAAATCGATAATTTTTGTCCTTATAGAATCATTGATGAATTTATGTGAGGACGATTCAATATCCATGTAGGGATTTTTTATATTTTCGATGTCATTATTTTTGGTTATTCATTGGAATTTTATTCATGAATGATTTATGTTTTCTCTAATTTCTTATTGAATACACTGATACATGATTTTATCAACCCTTATTTGGATTCAATTTGACTTTCCCATACATGAACACAGAATAAAATCACTAGGGATATTGAGTAATCTATATCCCCTTTTAAATTCATGATTTATATTATTGAACCATGTCATATTTTACAATGAATATGTCATGAATTAATATATTTAGATGTCATGATCATACTGATCATGATACCCTCTTTCTCCCCTACTCATATAGTTTCTGAGGAAAAATAATTACCATCGGCCTTTGAAATGGATGATTTTTCAATAATTATGGTGGGATATAGAAAAGGGGACAATTAATAGGAGGTTCCCCTGCTAGATGAGGTAGTGATGTATGGTCTTTTTTTGGATTGTACAACATTGTAGGGTGCACATAAAATGTTTTAAATATAGAGGATCAATGAAAAATCTAGTCGGATATATTTAATTTTCTCAATAAAGGGTATGTAGTGAGGCATGGTCATAACAGATGGCATGAAAGGTATTGGAAAGGATCATATAATGATTTTCAATGGGTGAACCACTAGATCCAATATTTTTGGACGATTTCCTGATAAAATCCCATATGAACTACACACATTTTCTATAACAAATGTTGTGTTGGTTTTAGGGCATGTTGATAATGTTTCAGTAACATAAAAATACCACATAATGTTAAATATTGGGTCATTTTAGGCATATCTTTTTTGTAATGACTTGGGTTTTAATGAAAATTACACTATCATTTGGTGTGTACAGTTGGAATACCCACTATTTATGCATAATAAAAAATGACCGAGTGTATATATGAATAACTTCCCATCAACCTCAATTGAAATATATGATGTGTAGATGGATGTACATGCAATATCTAATCAATATAGCATAACTCAGGTCTCAAACATATACTCAAATTAATCTTTTTTCCTCAACCATCATGTATTATTGGATTACACATAATGAATGAAAATATGACATCATTCTACATTATTAGGGATACACTCCATGATAATAGAGAGGTCATAAATGCTATGTACCTTATAAGAACACACCATGGAAGTTGAATTCAAAAGATAGAAACATTAGTTTCACCAACAAGGAAAATTATAGTGCCATACATGACGTGTACATAAGTGTGAATTTTTTTACTAGTTAAATATTAGTACTTTTTATAACTTCTCATGTTGTTGTCAATATTGGGCATGATATTAGTACATTATGAGCTTTTTTATATTTATAAAATTATTTTACAGACCTATGAGAGACTATATATTATATTAAAGGTCTTTAAATAAGTTTTATGATCTGATCTTCTTATAGATTATTCATTGGTACATGTGAGAAAATAAGAAAAAAATTATAGAAGAAAACGGGGTTGAACTCCACAATTATTAGTTGATGATATGGAGTGTATCCCTCATAATAAATTATGTGTATTCATCCCCTAGAGATAGTCCTCCATTTGGAAGAGGGCCCCCAAATATTTCTATGAAGTATATCACTATGCCAGATTATCAAGGTGTGTTACCTGCCTGTTCGGGCATTGTTTTTGATGTACCTTTGAATCAAAAATGTGTGGATCCCTTCTGTTATAAGAGACCATATATCCCCCAATAATTGAGAATAATTCCTTAACTAGTGTTCAATACTTAATTTTTTGGAACACATTGCTTAGTGAGGCATGAGATCTCCATCAGTGTTCCATACTCCCTCAGTCAACACACAAAATTCATCAGGTGATGTGTCCCCCATTCTAATTTAGTGAGGTACATTGGTTTTTACATGTTTGGTATGTTATGAAAGATTTGAATAGTCCCTAGGTTGATCTTTATTACTAAATAATTTTTGTGTACCCATGATTTTTTTAGACAGGTAACAATAATGTTTTTAGTTTTGGAATTTTTGGATGTACTAGAAAAAAAGTTAATAAACACTTAGTTTCTTTAAATATATGAGTTAATTTCACTCTGTTGAATTGATAATTTATTGTTATTTATATAATTTTTGCATCCCTAGACACTTTTTAGATATGATAAAATGTAGTGTTGAGATAACATGGTTGAGAATTACCTATGTAATTGATACATCCTATAAAAAATATATCTCAGATCTTATATGCCTTTTTGTATAACCATATATAGATAGTTTGGATATGAATTACTATTCAATTTTAACATTTTAGTTTCTTGGAATTATACTATATAACATTATACTCTCTATTGAACAATATTCATGTACAAAAAATGTTTTGTCGGTGAAGATGGTGTGTGGATTGAAGATGATATTATTGGATGTGGAGTTAGTCAAACATCATTGGATACTTCTTATTGCAACTTGGTAGTTCATAAAAGTGGTTGTTTCTGTTAGTTGGATCTTCCAAGTGTTTTTAGTGAGGACGTATCTTCCAATATCCTATCCCATCATGTTCTGAGATAATATTAGATATATTATTATGATGATTATGAATTATTATCATTTTACTTATTAGTTTATGACTCATGCATTCATCTCATACATTTTAGATGTTAATATATATTACTTGTGTTGTTGATCAATATTCTATAATGGATATATGTGTTTTTTAATGTTTCTTATAAGTTAAAGAATCTAATTCTTTTATAGATTATTGGTTCTAGTCATGATCCCCTACCCTTTATAAGTGAGCATGGGGTGGAACACTGTATTTTATACCAGCTTAGGTAGGGCCTTGGTATGAGATGTCATTGTTGAATTTTATCAATGTTGTTTTATCCTGGGTATTTATTTTCAAGTTAGTGAATTTTTATGAATTATTTTGTGAAACATACAGAATTGAAATAAAGTTGATTTTTTGTTTTTCTTTTCAAAATTGGTATATTATTTGATATCCAACAATTGATGTATCATGTCATAAACACTCTGATAATCTATTATTCAACCTATATATCTATGTTGTTGTTCATGAGGTATAACATAGTTGGTATATTCATCCTATAGTGGTTATTTATTTATTTTCATGTCCATTTTTTTGTTATATAAACTAAATATACTCTAATTTTGGGGGTTTTCTCAATAATGATAGATTCCACTCGCTGATTTCCAACTCTTGCTTGTTGGAAGGGTCTTAAACATACTGTTTCAATGGTTATCCTTTAATATCTTATCTATTGAGTTGTGAGGTATTTATTCATTTAGACAATTAAGATATATGATTTCATTATAAGTTTTGGAAAAATTTCAACTCCTTTTTCTTTGTATTGTCCACCTTCTAAAGTGGATAATACTTCCTAATGATTTGGATATTCCTACTCTTAATCTATTTTTACTGCATGAGTTCAATTAATAATGGGTTCTGTTATTGTGTAAGGCCCTAGTCAACATATATTGTAGGATTGGTTGGAGAAAAGCCATGTATTATATATAGTTTTTAACACTGTATAACATGATGGATATTCATTCATTGAGTACTCTATATAAAACTATGATCCGTTAGTGGAGAATATTTTACTCAAACTTATGATGATTCATATAATCAATTCCATGTTTCCCAAAATAGGGTGAATCTCATCTTGGAAAAGCTCTACTAACAATGCTTTATCAAGGATTCAGACATAGGTGGTGGCGTATAATATTACAACCCCATCCTGAATCCTATTTCTATATTATCCATGTAAACTATTGAGTTTGAATAAATCCCACATGAATCATATACTAAGAGTACCATGAGAGGTTTCTGAACCTTGATACATATCCAAAAATTGCCTTTCTGATGTATAGAGTGACCAAAATATGACAAACACACACTATCCTCAATATACATAGAAACCCAAAATGGGATCAAATTTTTTGAGTTTTCTATATGGACAAAAAGTGTGGATCTATGAAAATGAAACTTTGCTAAAGATAACATTTATCCAGAAACCTTTTTGTTGTAGGTGCAATGTATGATCAGGGAGATTATTTAGATGAGGATCCTGGTGTGTAGGTGAATGTAATAATGGATGAATATCTTATCAACATTCACCACCACCACATATAAGTTATTCTATTGAGGAATTGGGTGTTGGAAGAAAATGCAATGGATAGATGAAAATAATGGATAGTTATGGTCAGGGTTCACTTTTTTAGTTTTTGGTAAGATCTATATCCAGTCATCATAGATCCTTGTATATTTCTATATAGACAAAAGATATTTCCTCGCACCATTTTCTTGGGAATTGAAGCTTCCTATAGAACACGTAGCCAAACATTATTAGGTATAATATTTATACTAAATGAGATCACATTCCACTAACACCTTACGATGGGGGGAGTCTCTCCATGGTAGAATGATATGTATTTCATGATATTCCTTCTTGAAAGAGATGAGACATAGTCATATTATCCATGGTATGGATTAATTACCCATTTATAACTTTTCACGGTTAGATACTTTTGAAAAAATGAGGTGATTTAAAAATTTAGTGGTGAGTTAAACCCCCTTGGTATAGAATGTAGTGCTAACCCACATGGAGTTATATCAAATCTTCTAACATGTGGTAAATATGAAATTATTTGTTTTTGTTGTAGTTATGGATTTACATACTAATAATATAAAGGAATGATGAATATAATCCTGATAGAAACCCATGTGTTCCCCATATTTTGTGGTTGAAATGTATATTATCATTCATTATGAAGAAAATATTTAGGTATTAACATGAACTAAACTATTACTTATAAAATCTCATAGTTGTAAAAATTTGGATTATCTCATATTATCTAGGAAGAAAAGTGTACATTGGTCATTTTGGGCCTGTTTTAGTAGTATAATGGGATTACCAGTTGTGTAGTAAACTAACATATTGTAAATTAAAATCCATAAAAATAAATTACCTTATGACATGTTGATGTAGTGGATATGGTAGTAGATAGAAAAATTAATGCTTTTGTCTGGGGTGGATAGTATGATAATACTGACATCAAAATTTCATGGTTACAGACACAATTAGTTGGAAATCATGTGTCTAATTAATATATTATGAATTTAATAGATAACATCATTTGAATATTATTTTCATTAGAGATACAATAATTTATTAACATATATGGATGATAGGGGCCCACATACTATATTTATATAAAACAATAAAATTTTAGTAATGTCAGTATTGAGTCCTTGTGGGAATGGATATCGTAGATGATGAAACTAAAGGATTTCACTGATGTAATGTAGAATACTGATATTTTTAATTATAAGATTATGAACTATTTTAAAGATTATTTTTGGTGGGATGCACTAAGACGATGAGTTATATTGAGGCCAAATGGGCCTCGAAGATGATATAATAAAAATATTAACAATTATATACAAATACATATTATTTTTTATAAATAATAGAAAAACTACAAAGTAGTGTCTCATATCAGATATTCGATACCTCTTTTGAATTTCGGATCTCACCAATGATGACTAAAAAGAAAAATTCTTTTCCAATGCTGGTTCAAAAGGTGTTTTGAATTTTAGGTGGATATAACCCCTTTTTACCTAACAATTAATGTAAATAAAATCTTCTAAAAGATTGATTCATAGATTAATCAAGTATTTCAGTTATTACATTATGTTCATATGGTTTGGAATTGATAAGATTTTATTTCTATTAATTCATTGATTTAATGCAAATGAATAATGTGTAAACAACAAAAATAGATGAGTTTATTTCATTTAGTATTATATTGTACATTGATCCTCCTATATTTACACATTCATTATCAGTGTTTCATTTATTGAAAATTTGATGATAACCTGGTAGGTGAATCATTATGAAATAAATATTTTGAACAAAAAGTTGATATTTTTGATTTTTATTCAAGATCAAAGGAATATAAATGGTGAAAAACAATGATAGAATTAATACTATCAAAATTGAGTTTCATAGTTTTTTTTCATGTGGAGAAACAATGCTTTAAAGCAAAGGAGTTTTCCAAATCAATTTTGGATGTCGGAATCTCGCCGCAAGTGTCAGTAATCCTCCATTGTGGTTTCATTTAGGTTATATGGAAATAATTTATATTCAATGAGGTGTCATTAGTGGCATGAGTGGAAGTTTGTTGAAGAACGTATGGGTTCTAGAAAATATCTTTCTATATGGCATATAGTATGAAGAGCACACACCAGGTGGGAACAAGGATACGATGCTAGGGTATCAATTTGAAATAAAAAATCTCATTCTGTATTATCCAATATGATTGGATCAAAATGTTCCCTAGAGGGTAAAAATGAATTGGAATGACTAACTTACATTGGCATGACATGATACTCTGAAATGAAAATGTACACAGGCATTTCCTAAAATACACGTGCATGGCCAAATGCACAAAAGAATTTGTAAGTGACATTATGATTGTCAAAATTACCTCCACATTATATGGATCCCAAGAGAATACTCTATTTATATTTAGTATGACATGTCATGTGTAATATAAAGGCATAATTAGACATGAAGTAGACAATAGAGATCGTGTACGCCTTTGTAAAATAAGAAAAAATTGAGGTCCCCAATCTATTTAGTATAGACGATGATTTGTTTTGTATGACCTCAATAAGGGTTTAGTTTAGAATTACATCATGATAAATAGAATTTACTTCCATATATAGGGTTTCTTTCATAGATAGAGTTTCTTATATCCCTCTACAAGGCCTGTGGTGGTATCATCTATAATTTCTTCTTCCTCATGTAGGGATCATGGTATCATCATGACCACTATGCACATCGAATCGGTACGCAATATAGTAGGTTGGTCTGGTAGGTTTTGAGTTGACCCCCAGCATTCTTAGATTTTATCCCCTATCTAGATTTCAATATCTTTATATTTCCAGTGTGTAATTATTGTTCATGACCAGATGAGTGAAACCTATCAAATGAGAACCATCAGTGACAACATAGATCATGGAGTGAGTTCTCCATGATGAGTGTTACAATGACGTTTTTAGTAAAATCACATGGATAGTAGTGGTTTTGAGATTTTTAACACATGGAGTCTATTTTGAGTATATCATGGTTTCTATTATTATTCATATTTATTTTACACATATCACGAATGAAAAGATTTTGATTTGATAAGATGATTAATCTTGATGAATTATGTTTACTAATTTCCGAGGTCACAATGGGCATTGTTATAATCTTCACATTAAATTATCTATCATCAAATGTCGAGCCTTATATAGACGATATGGATTTTTAGATTCCAAATAATGATTGGGAGAAGGTGGGTTATAGTGAGATAGTCTAAATGTAACTTGATTTAATTAAACATTTGATAGTCTTCCCCCTCATTCATAGTAGTCCATTCACTTTTTCACCTATGTGTGGGCTTGTATTTTTACCTTTTCTTACTTCCCAATACATTGTTATACTCTAATATGGGATAGAAGTTATGCATGAAATATTGTTTCTACTGTCTTTAGTTTTTAGTATATTATTAGTATTTGGTGAGGTATTCATGTGTATAGGTACCTTAGGCTACGACCTCCAATGTGTGTGATATGACCACTCAGTGCTCGGTGCCAGACCATAGCCTATTAGTGGTGGTATCGGGGTGTCACATTTGGATTATCACAGAAGAGGTGGGCCAGGTGATTTAATTCATGACATAGTTGTATTGGATGTTTTGTTCATCTAATGTATGGATTTTGGATATTGTCTAGTATTGATATTTGTTTGGGAAATCTATTAAGAGTGGTAAAGTGTATTGAATTTTGAACTATGGACCTCGAATCTGGTGTTGGTGTGACAAAAATGAATTCATTCACCAAGAATTTGATAACATTCATATTGAAATAATATATGTAGTCATGGCTTACATGGGAATATATTGGATCATGTATCATGTAAGAATGGTTTGTGGTTTCCATGTCCATTTGGGTCAACTCCAGAGTCACACTATTTGACCACAATACATCTTATTTATATATTAGGATAACATTATGAAGTCTACTATCTAGGATTACACAACATGATCTTGATGATGATACTCCTAATAATGGGTTATTAATATAGGGTCATGTATTTGAGGTGGTATCACAAGGTTATTTTCCTGTTTTTCCACCACCTATTGAGCAGAATGATTCATTGGCAGTACCAAATAAAGATGTGTATAGGTTGATTGTAATATATGAGATTAATAGAAAATAAAATCCTAGGATTTTTTGTAATATAGAACCCCAGACAGTTGAAGAATATTTAGAGGCAATGAACCATGTTTTATACCATGGGATGAATCCTCCAGACCAGATGGTGATATTAGCAGAGATTCTTTATTAGGAATCCACATGGTGATGATGGAGTGTTTTGATTCAGAAACATGATGATATATATATATATATATCTCATAGTTGTATTTTGAACCAATCTTAATGGGGGAGTTCTATTTTCCCTATTATACATCATTTCATATATAGGATCTTCTATAGCTTCAATAGTGAAACATGACTATAGTTCAGTATTCAATGAGGATCGCCAACTTATTATTATAGTCGATAAATATGGTTTGAGATATTTTCTTCAAAGGATATACATTTATATTGGAATTATGTTGATATATTTGGTATGGAGTGATATCTCATTGTATTCCAACCAATTCTGGAGTGGTAGATCATGTATTTGGTTTGTAGATTTTCTTGGAGGGGTAGATGCTCGTATTTGGTGCTGGTTGTGGTTGTGAAAGAATGGAGACCATGGTGATTGGTTTTTGAGGATAGAAACATGGACCTGTTCATATGAGATGGTTCATACGGCCATCCTAGGATATAGGATCGGTAGTTTAGGACTCTCAGGATGGTTCTACTCATTCAAGAGAGAGGGTATGTTTTTCTTATGATGGTCAAAGACACCTCTCTTCAGATTCGTTTACCAGTCATATAGGTAAGTGATATATGGTCAGCAGACCAGCTAGGTAGCAATAATGTAAAGAGATGATAGGTCTACATGGTAAAATATTTGGGTGAAGAGTATGGAGAGGAGTAGGTGGTGACATATGGTTTGACATATTTCCACCTCCACTTGAAGGTTGTCTATGCCAAGCATAAAGAGTTGGTGGATAGGGAAGAGGACTACTGATTGGAAGTGGAGGCCTATGATCTGGGGTGTCCAATGTGATTAGATGTACAATATATATCATCTCTAATTCTGTTACGGTACTAATAAACATAGGTGTGAGAATTCCTTTATTTCCACTTATCTAGTTCTGTACCTAATTATTCTAGCTGATGCATGATCTCATACCCTATTTTTGGTGAATCCAACTAGAGGGGATATCAGTGATCATAAATTTTTCGATAGTTCTATATGATTCTCATATGAGAGAGTTTCTTGAGGGAAGTCTTTGTAAGTGTCATGTGGCCTTATATAATCATCTTACATATGTATTTGGTATATTGAGCTCTGGATCAGATTGACAATTTTAGTTGGATGATGCAATATTTCCAAAATGATGAGATTTGTTTTTTATTCATGGGTGAGAAGGAAACCATAGGGTTGTTGTTTGGGATCATAAATTGTAGGATAAAATTAGTTTATCATAAGTTGGATAGTATTTCCCTTTGAGTATTGGATATTATGTACTTTTAGCTTCAAGTAGTGGTTGGATAGTGTGAGGATTTCTTTCCTGAGGAAGGTTTTGCCTATCCTTCTCACCAAGAGATATACTTTCACCCACACACTATCTCAATTTCTACACCATCATATCAAATGGATCCCATATATCTTCATAAGATGAGGGTTCAGTTGGAGGACATATAAGATAAATGATTTATCATAACTCGTGTGTCCCCTTAGGGAGCCCCAATGTTGTGTGATAATAAGGTTGAAGATATATTTAGGTTTTGTCTGAATTAGTTCTTCATAAACAAAGTGAACATGAATAATAATTATCCATTACAAAGGATCCATGTTCTCTTTAATCACATCATAGAACTAGTTGGTTCTCGAATATTGAACTCTGATAACGCTATCACTCAGTCTATGTAAAAGATTTAAATATACTGAATATGCCATTATGATGACACTACGATCATTATGAGTAATTGATGATGCATTTTTGTGTGAATAATTCCCTATATGTGTTTTTTGGACTCATTATATGGATCATTTAACCATTATAAAAATATTTTGGGGTGGTATTCAAAGATAAGATGTTAGTGTATTCAATGTTCGAGGAGTACCATGTGAGACCCTTGATAATCATCCATCTTATACATAGATAATTGTATCCTCGTGTGAAGCTCTAGAAGCTCTAATTTTTGATTCCGAAGGTCCATTTTGGGACATTTCAACTTGGATGTGATCGTAGTAGTGGATATAACAATGGATTTGGCTGTTTCAATGTGGGATCCATCTTAAAGTGTGATGGTAGTGTAAAAATTCCTAGGGATGGATGGATACTATCAGATATTTATATATGATTAATCCAGGATATCTGGAAATTTGGGTACTTTAGTCCAGAAGGGGAATCCATTCGTGTGGAAAAAAGGTGATAGTAGGAATTTAGGTATTTTGGAAGAGGATGATGAGTCCCCACATTACGAGACTTCTTGAGGTGGGAGACATGTCTATAGTGTTCTGTAATTTTCCAAGGACCATACATGGTTGTGTTTTATTATAGAGACAGGTGGTGATTTATTATGGTCCTTGGAAGTTCCTAAAACATGATCTTAACTTCATGACCAAAAATCTAGAGATGCTAGTGGTAAACATCACCCTAAATATGTAGTGACATTGCATTTTGAGTGAGTGGTGTACTATCTATTTTTACCATAATAGAAACAAGTTTATTTTATCATATTATGATCGTATATTCAGATATAGGTAATTAATAATGTTTCCCTCATAATATGGCTTCCAAATATTCTAAAATTATGATAATCGGAATGTGGTGGCATATTCTCTTAGTTGGATATTTTTTTCACAGTTGATGAGAGATGCATTAGTGTAGTTGTCTTGATTTTTGTTTTATTTAATGGATGATGATGTTGGGAAATATCTATTGTCTATGGTTGTTACCCAACCACTTATATCAATGGTAGGACGGCCCATCATCAATATACAATATATGATTCCTTGAAAACTCATAATTCTATTGGATGTTCTCCTGATGAATTATCTAATGATAGGGAGCACATCAACCTTTTTACAGGATAGATGATTGAATAAATGAAATTTTGTGAGTATGCTCTCAAGGAGTTTCATACATCCCCATTTACGGTATTTCTAGGTGTGGAAAAAATTTACTTGGATCTTCAACGTAATTTATGCTCACCAAGAATAAAGAAGTGTGTAGTAGAGTTTTTCTCTCAATGTATCATTTTTTATCATGTGAAGGACTACCACTTGGTTTTAGTTAGTTTAAATAAACCTCCTGAAGTACTATAGTGGTAGTGGCATCATATAAGTATGGACTTTGTGATAAGGTACCAAAACCATTCGGAAGATACAATTTCATCTAGATAATCATTGATCGACACACAAAATCAGCACACATCATAGCTATTAGAGAGTAATCTCTATTAGAGATATACAAACACTATTATGTGAAAGAAATTGTATTGATTCATGATTTTCCCTCGATGATAATTTCAAAATATGTTGCTTCATTCACATCACAATTATAAAGAATATTTTATATGTCATTGGGACTCAGTTGAATTTGAGAATTACATTTCCACCAAATAATGATGACCAAACTGAGTAGTCTATTCAGGTTTCCAAGGAAATTTTCAGGGTTTAATATTAGACATTAGTTATATGTGGGAAGATCATCTATCCAAGGTTTAGTTTTTGTACAATAACAGCTACCATTATTACATCACAATGGCACTTTTTGGGGCCATGTTTGGGAGAACATTTGGTTCCCCACTATGATGGACTAATCTAGGTTAGACATGACTTGTTGGCCAAGAGTTCATATGAGCTAGGAAGGCGAAAGTTCAGTTCATCCGTAAAAATATGATGAATTCCCTGAGCCATCATAATTATTATACATATTTGTGAAGGGTACCTTTGGAGTTTTATTGGAGAGATCATGAGTTTTTAATGGTCTCTCCCTGACAAGGATTATAGATATTTTGATGTCATGTCCTGTTATATCAAAGACCAATTATCCCTTTATAGATACTATATAAGGTCAGTGAGGTTATGTACTTCTTGACATCACTACTATAGTAAGATCTAGTAAGTGTCATATTCCATGGGATACATGTAATGATGTGTTTGAATGATCCATAACATATCATCGGCTTGGTTTGGTTTGGAATTTAGTATGGAGGTACTATATCTAATTACTCATTGAAAATTGTGGATTTTAAATATAAGATCCTTTTGGGTGGGAGATTCCATTTGTACCTATCTGTTGGCAGTAAGAGGATCTTTAAGAGTGAACCTTCGAGTAGGAGATTTAACAAATATTGTTTTAGGATTTAATACCATTTGGGAATAAAATCCCTTATTTTGGGAGAGTGTATCATTTTTTTCCTTATAATATTTTGAAATATATTTATAAATAATTTTAAGGAATGGTGATAAGACGACATGAGATTCTGAAGACCTTTGAGCCTTAGTTTTGATATTTTGAAATGATTAAATTTATTTTAACACGAAAGAAAATTATTTAAGAAATAATGGAATAAATATTAAATGGAGTATCAGATCATATATTTCAGACCAATTTTCCATCCATAATGTTGTTTTTACCCTAGAAAAAAATAAAATAATTGTCAAGATCATGTGTTTTTATAAATTATTTGACAAGATCAAATAATAAAATAAATAAATATATTTATTTATTTAGTTTTATTTTTAAGAAAATACATTATATACTCTAAAAAATAAATATCTATGATAAAATTTTATGGTTAGCCACATATCCCTAGGATTTGAGTGGAGTGAATGGTAGTGATCTTGGAAAAGGATAGTGAGCTCAAGGATATGATCGGTAAGACTAGGATCGCTTAAGACAATGGAGTTCTGGATCTCACCAATGACGTTAAAAGAGAATATTTATTAACTAGTGATTTATTTGAATCAAGGGACGATGTTTTTTATAAATTCATCCCACTCTTTCCACCGGATAAAGAATATGTATTAATTCATGTAATTCTTTGATTCGTATATTGATTGTGTGTTGGGGGGTATGAATTTATATTAATATGGTTAGGAATGGATATAATTTGATTTCACATTATTAAAAACTATAAGGATAATTAATTTTTTCTATCCAGAACAAAGGATGAGGTTCATTCCACTTAATATCTTTTGTGCATTTCTTCCTAATTCCATTCACGTTCGTCATCAGTGATTCTTTAACTAGTGATTTGACGCTTAACTGGTAGACGATCATTTCACAATCAATATTCAATTAAACTGATCAATACTATGGGTTTAGAGTTGGGATAAATGAAATGGTAGTGGATCATGATAGAAATAGCATGGATGCAATCAGTTTAGAGTTTCCTAGTTTTTAGATTAACATGTACTGATAATGTGGGGCGACATAGTAGTTTTCACACTCAAATTTGGTGGCTAGAATGTAGAATTAGATGAAATAAATAC
This sequence comes from Viscum album, assembly GCA_963277665.1. Taxonomy (NCBI): domain Eukaryota; kingdom Viridiplantae; phylum Streptophyta; class Magnoliopsida; order Santalales; family Viscaceae; genus Viscum; species Viscum album. Next base: position 1,515,383,021 of record OY728131.1, read on the forward strand.
TCATTTGAGGCCGGGTCCAAGTTCCATAGGCAGTATTAATGGTAGGAAACGAGTTAGGGGTGGTGTGAGTTTTAAATTTGTGAAAGGCCTTTGGGATTTATAAAATTCCATGTTACATGACATGAAGTCTAAAGAAGACACACTATGTGGGACCCTGGTTACTGCCTTTGGGTTTAAGGGAAAACCAAATATCACTTGCCATGTGATGCATTTTAAACATCATTTTATCTGATTTTGATGAATTTTCAGGTACCCTAGAGGGTATACGGATAAAAATGTGATTAGATTAAATGGTTATGGCCGAATGCTCAGACACGTGTGGGTATATGGGAAGAAACTGAAGTATACGGGAATGACCAGATGTAAATGATCACATGAAGGAGGAACTCTCAGTTCCATCCCAATCTCTAAACATTATTAATTACAAGAGATCACACACTTTATATTGGGTATATAAATCCATGTGAGATGGTGAGGCATATATAGATGGGGGTGGAGAAGAGACATGTCATGTACTCCTAGTATTGAACATGTACTTCTTTCATGAAATGTTAATGTGATGAACCAGGCAATTAAAAATGGAATTATCTTTTTTAATAATTAATTTAAATATTATAAAACACATATAAAACATTTATAACTCACTAAAATAATTATTCTCATAAATGGAGTTAGAAAAAGTTGTATTTATTGAAATTAAGAAACCTATACTGATAAAATAAAACACAATCATTGGAATAGTAATATTACAATTAAAATAGTAATCAAGAGGACGGAGTATTAAACTAATAAATGGTAGTATATATAAAATTTAGGCACCCAATAAATGAATGATATAATAATACAATGGTATAAGTTAATAATTTTTTAAAAAATAATAAATTAGCCGCTGGTATTTTTATAAAACTTAAATGTTTATTTATATTTATATATTTTATATAATTTTTCAAAATTAAATTTATTTTCATAAAATAGACTCATAAATTTATATTTTGTTATATTATAGTTATTATATAAGTTTAGATGAAGATAATTAAAAATTCAAAGTATTATAAAATCAACTATAATATTGAAATAAATATTTTATCAAATAAATTATGACTATAATTTAAAAACAAATTTCACATATTTATGACATTTTTCCATAAAATGGAGTTCATTTTTAAAAATATGCTTCAAAAAATAGTTAGGGTGATTTTTTTGAATTTTCATAAAATAGTTTAATTTTTTTGATGAACAGTAAAACATGATAATTTACAGTATTTAACATTATAAGAAAATAAATGAATTTTTAAGATATGGTTGAATCATTGATGGTGTATGCGCCAATCATGTCTATCTAACATGTTATATATACTGTATTGGGTCATTTCAATCAAAACTATTGATAGTCTCGTGCCAAAATAATAAACAAATGAATAAAATAATAAAAAAACAATCCCTCCTCCCTTATAAATTCCACCCATCCCCACCTCTTCTCCTCACTCCTAAAAATCGTTGAATCCTCTATAATTTTTTTCCCAAATTCCTTATCAATCCCCTTGCACATGTTCAAGTGTTTTTTTCCAAAGAAATACATCAAATCCATGTGCCTTATGGAGGTTCTGAAGGAGACAAAATTTATGTTGTAAAATATTTCTTTCTATATTAATTTTTTTTTTCATTTCATATCATCTACTTACCGACCATATCCAATGTGAAATTATAACAACATTATTTTAAAAATAGAATAATTTTTTTGATAATTGAAAATCCATGATCAAATATTTTCCCCCTCCTATTTTTAAAAAAATCAAAACAACATCCTTCATGTGTCGATTCACCACATTCATGGACGATGATATTTCTTTTTCCAATTAATTAATTCATGTATAGTAATAAAACAATTATTATGGTAGAATAAGATTTAAATATACATATTTAATATTATTATGTACTATAAGAAATATAAAAAAGGATATTAAATAATATAATAAGTGTTTGTGATGGTTGTAAAAGCCGCCAAAATAAAATAAAACATTTTCATCAGAGTTTTAAAAAATTTATCATCATCATACCATATAATAAAATGATATATAAGACAATTTAAACAACTGGGTGTCCATTAATACTAAATAATTTCACTTCTATATATAGAATTCCCATTTGAAAAGAACCCTGATATATAAATACAAGGGAACTAATAACAAACCATGTAAATGAACGCTCCCAAAACAACGAGATAAAACTCTCTAACTACTCATAATAGACATAAATTAACTTAATAAAATAATAAAAAATAAAATACATGTGTAATAGGTTTTTAATTATACAATTTATTAATTCAATTATATTATCTATGATATTATGTACAAGTGAGTAAGGAATTCAGTCATAAGGTTGGGGGATTCTCGAACCCAACTCTCATTCTCTAGGTTATACTTAATCCCTAAAAAATTGTAGTTTAAATATTAATTTAATGTTCCATAAATAAAATATCATTCTTCAAATCAATTTTTGGGTATATACTAGTTTCCACCTTTTTTTATGAAAAATAAATATTTTTATAAAAATATAACTTATTTCAAAAACACATTTCAACTCTTCTTGAGATGGTTTCTTCTTCACTCAATGTTGATGATTGTTATACCAATTATGTTTTAACATTTATCAATTGTAAAACCCAATTTTTATTCATTAATGTATTCATTAGGAAATTATTATAAAACCCATTCCTTTCCATGTGTTATTATATGACTGTGAATGTCATAAGATCTATTTGGTATGCATAATTATGAAAATGTTATTATGTGAGGGTTGGAAATAATTATATAAACCTCTAATTAATTGTGTAATTTGAGGTATATGATGAGATAATGTCCAATATTGTGTGAAAATTATTCTATATTTTTTCACAATATTGATGTAATAGTCATTAACATATGTTATGTGCGTGCCTGACGCTAGATTTATTCCAAACCATGTGTTGTATTTTCCCCACAAATACATCATGTTTAATTTTAATGTATTTTTACATTCAATTAATTCATATACTGATTCCCCTAATTATTGTGATAGTTTTACTATTCTTATGTTATGATGATGATGATTTTGCTCACTAATGTTATATTGAATCATGTGTCCATTCATCATCATAAAAATCATTTAGCTCACCTATTTCTCTGCATTTTAAAATCAGTTGACTACATATAATAATGATAATATTATCATTATAAGGATAAATAATATTTTCTTAAATAAATATTTATGTATTATTATGTACATGTTTTTATTTGACTTAATTTTCAGAAGAAACTATACATTTGAATAAAGGGTTTGGAATGCTATAATGTTATTTATCTTTAAAAATATGTAATAATAGTGTAATAAAAATTTGATTCATTATAGTTTGTATCAAAGAATAATTTAGTTAATTTATTAATTATAATTATATAATGTAAGGGAAAAATAGGATAAGGCTATTTAAATAAATGTTTCTTTAGAAAAATGATTAACAAATGGATCCCATAAGATATTCCTTTAGTGTTAAAGGATAAATAATTCATGATTTGTTGACTTAATTTTTTTCAATACTTTCCTATTTTCAAAATTTTCGGAATGAGGGGAAACCAATCTAAAAAACTAATATGAATAACAATGAAATGACAATCATAAGGAATTCCTAAATTTATTGGAGGTGGTGTTCATAACATTATGGTGATTCCTACACAACAATCTCAATATATGACCCATTACGTTAACCAGATGGATAAATATACTTCACTTAAGAAGGAGCAGGTATAAATTGGGACATTTATACGACAAAGACAACTAACCTTTAGTGGATCTTCCAATCCACTCATTCTGGAATAATGGTTTAACCTAATGGAGAATATCATTTCTGTCCTCCACTATTTTGTGTAGTAGAAGGAAACAAGGGCTATTTATCTCATATGTAATAGTGCCTATAATTAATGATATATCATAATAAAAACCAAAACAAAGGATTAAATTAAAGATATAGAGCGAGAATATATTAATAAAATATTTCTTGATAGGTATTTCCCTCAAACTATTCATAAAAATTCAGGGATAGAATTCATTGAGTTTTTTAAAAAAATGAAGGGAAATAAATATTGACATAAAAAAGAAAACATCACAAGGATTACATGTTACACCTCATGTTTTTATCACTATTGATAGAAAAATAAATATATATTCTATAGATTCTTAATACCACATGCTTTAAATGATATTGATATCCAAGACATTGGGAGTATTGAAGATGTGGTTTGATTTTCTCTCAATGCAGATATGAATTTCAGTGAATGGTCCCATAATTATAAAGGTAATAAGAGAATAATGTATTTTCATGCTGGTGGATCTAATGAAAAAGGTGGAAAGAAAATCCATAGACCCACATGTAAAAAATGTGGGTATAATATCATGGTATTTTCCTTATTGTGATGGGGAAATTCAACAATTGTGGCAGAGAAGGACACAAATCTCATGAATGTTGAATAGACATGAGGAAGCCAACCAACATGATATAGGAAAGGAGAGACCCCCATGTTTCAATGTTATAACTATATGGAGAAAGGGAACAATGCAAGGTAGTTCACTAGTCATCGACACCAAGTGTTATCAACATAAGAAACCTACAAATCCAAAGGGTAATGGGAAATCTTACGCTATCACTACCTTAAAAGTGGAGAAAAACAATGAATTCATACAAGGTACACTTCCTATTAACCCAAGTATGGAAAAGCTTATATTTGATTATGGTTTTATGAATTGATTTATTACTTGAATGTTTCTAGAACTAATAATTTGATTCCCTAATATATTTAAGTAGATATATCCCTAGACACAACAAGTGATGTGATCATTGCAACCCACGTATTGGAATATTATCCCACAATTGTGCATTGGGAGATTCTGCTGGGGAATATCATAATACTTCCATTAGAAAAATTTGATGCTATACCTGGAATGGATTAGATATCATTATGTATATCTCACATTAATTATCAGAAAAAGGATAGATATTTTCATAATATGAACCATCACATTCTCAACTAAAAATACATAGAATACTATAAACCATCATTGGGAAATCCATAAAAAGGGTGGGTGTTGATACCCTATAAAGAATAATATATCACTCAAATGGTTGAGTTAAAGGAAGGTATCAACACTTAGAAAAATCCTATTTTAAGGGAATATAATGATGTACTTCCCAAAAAGATACATGTACTTTACCTAAGTCTTGAGGCAGAGTTCTCAACAGATTTCATACCCATAGATACAATTTTCTCAAAATTACCCTACCATGTAACCTCTATCGAACAAGATGAGTTAAAGAAGCAGCTAAAATGGTATTTGGGAAAATGGTTCATACATCCTAGTTCATCACCATGGGGTGAACCAATGCCATTTGTAATGAACTATTATGGATCAAGGGTACTATGTATCGATTAATCGATGTTCATTAAGATCACCTTTAACAACTAGTATCCTCTTCTAATGATTGATGACTTGTTCAATCAACTACATGGACATCATAATTTATCAATGGGGGATATTCATTGTGAATGTCATTAACTGATAGTGAACAAGGAAGATATCCATAATACTTATTTCAATATAAGGTATAAGAACTATGAATTTATATTTATTCTTCTAGGACATATTATTTACCATACAATCATCTAGGATTTGATGAATTGAATTTTTAGACACTAACATAAAAAATTTGTGGTAAATTTCATTGATTATATTCTCAAATTTTCCTAGAGAAAGGAAAAAAATTAATAATATATATGTATTATAATGAATACATTATTGAATGAAAAATTGTATTACATGTTAAAAATGTGGGACTTTTTGATGTGGAATGCCAAAAATCATTGGTAGCATGATCATAAGTGAGTTCATTTCTGCGGAATCTTAAAAAAATGGAAAATGAATAATGGACCAGACCCAATTGTGTCACAAAAATCCAAATTTCTTCTTGCATTAGTGGGATACTACTGATATTCTGTGTGAAATTTAGCACAATTTTCTTACCCACTATGTATGTTAACATGGGAAGGGGTAAAGTATGTTTGGATGGAATAATGCGAGGGAATCATTAAGGAGATACAAAAAAGGATAATCAATTCAACTGTACCCACACAACCATAAAGTGGAGAATGTTTTGTGACATATTGTGAGGCTTCCAAGAAATGATTGGGTTTATTTACTATTATAGAATGATAAATTGACACCTTATGCCTCATTGAAGTTGGATATCCATGTAAATAAGTACCCGAAGAATGATCTAGATATAGAGGAGATTATTTTTCATTGAAAATATGGAGGCACTACCTATATGGTTAGAAGTGTGACATATATACTGATCACACAGTCCTAATGTATATATTCTCACAAAATGAACTCAATATGCATCAAAAAAGATTTTTTGAGCTAATCAATGACTATGAAGGTACTATTCACTATCATCTGGGGAATGAAAACAAGGAAGCAGGTGATCTTATCAGGAAAGAACTCATTACTCTATTCATGATGTGCCTCAAGAAAGACCATATCCTCATGGATATGGAAATTATGGATTTTGAAATCAAAACAAAAATAAATACATCCCAAATAGAACAAATTATTACCCAACCCTCTATCCTATAGAAGATAAAGGGGGCACAAAGGGATGATATGGAATTACAAAATAAGTTGAATGATGTAATGGATGGAAAGAAACATGAGTTCCACATTGAGGATGATGTTCTGATTCAATTTTAAATGATGAATTCTGTTCCTCCTCTACAAGGGATAAGAATTATCAATTTTATAATTCACATATATAAAACTTCTCTTTCCATCTTGGAATTACCAACATGTACCGTGACCTTTGAGAACACTTTTTTATGGGAAATCATGATGAATGAGATTTCAGATTATATCTCAAGATTTTTTGTATATCAGTAAGTTAAATCCGAGTGGAAAAGTTCCATGGGGATGATAAAACCATTGCCTATACCGACAAAAAATTAGAGAATTCCACTATGGACATTATCCATGGTCTCCAAAGTAAATCCAAAGGAAATGATTGGATTTCATTTATGGTGGATCAAATCCTAAATAATACCCACATTATCGTTATTCTGGATGATTTCTCATATGAATAACTTGACAAAGATAAATGTGAATGAAATTCTGAGGCTACATGGGGTACAACATTCAATCATATTTGATCATGATAACAGGTTAAAATAAAAATTATAGATAACTATTCCAGATAATTTGGGAACTAAATTGAATTTTTTCAGGGCCTATCACCCCCAAAATGATGGCCAATATGAATGGACTATTTATACATTAAATTAAATGGTGATAGAAAGCTCAATGGAATTCAAAGGTGATTGAGATCAACATATTCCATTGCTTGAATTCTAAAAAAATAATATTTTCCACTTGAGTATTCTGATGGCTCTATATAAATCTCTATATTGGAAGTGATGTAGGACTCCAACCAGTTTGGATGAAGTTACAGAATGAAAGCAACTTGGACCTTAACTATTAAAAGAGATGACAAAGAGGGTTCATTCCATCAAAAATCACATAAATGGGGATCATATTCATTAGAAGAGCTATGATGAAAACCATTGATTTTATTTGGAGTTTGATTTTTGAGATAACGTCTTCCATCGAATAACCCCATAGAAGAGATTCATGTTATTTGGAATGAAAAGGAAGCTTCGGGCAAGGTACATTGTCCCTTTTAGGATCACTGAGTTTATAGAATTTGTGTATTATCTACATAAACATCCAAAAAATATGTCTCAAGTCAATTAAGTATACCATCTATCTATCCTTATGAAGTACGTACCTAACCCCTCAAATGTACGGAATCCAGAGGTGGCAAAATAGGAGAAAAATCTATCGTATGAATAGAATTCCGTGAAGATCTTGGACTGTAGAAGAAATTTCATACCAAAAATAATGAATCACCTTATCAAAGTGTAGTGATGGATCCATAAATATGAAAAGGTGACATAGGAACCTAAGGAAGCGATGAAGGAGAAGTACCATCACCTTTTTTCACATTAGTTTTTAAAACTAAATTCAAGGGATAAAATTTCAAATGGGGGCATGAATGTTAGACCAAAAACGTTTATCAATGATAATATCCCTCCTTATATTTTTATATATTGTAGAAAACACATATAACACATATAAATGAATTAAAATATTCATTATATTGAATGAAGTTTGAGATAAGTAGTTTTTATTGAAAATAAGGAAGTTATACTGATAGAAATATAGAATAATCCTTGGAATAATAATATTACCATTATTAATAGTAATCTGGAAAATATAATAGTAACATCACCAAGGAAATTATAAATAAAATTTAGGCATCCTATAAATGAAAATATGATTTCATTATATCATGGTTTAATGTATTAAAGGTTTTAGAAATGATAAAATACGTGTTGTTATTTTTTGAAAACATTAATGTTTATTTATAAATTTATAACTAATATAAATATTTAAATGAAAGTTTATTTTTATAAAATATATTCAAAAATTAATATAATTTTGTATTATAATTTTATGATAGGTTTATTATACCATAATTATTTTTTTAATGTGTCATAAATTCTGTTATAATATTAAAATTGGTAATTTTTTTACATAAATTATGGTTTTAATTAAAAATTAAAATTTTCCCATTTACATACTTATTTTTATAAAATTTATTTTAATTTTTTAATTTAAACATAATAAAATTTTTAGGGTGATTTTATTGGCTTTTTTTGAAATTGTTTAATTTTTGGTGAAGAGTGAAATACAGTATTTTATATTATTAAAAACTATAATCAAATAAATGTATTCTTGAGTCATAGATGAGTCATGAATGATTTGAGTGATGATTACATCAAAAGAAAATTCTATATTTACTATATTTATTCGTGGTAATCAACACAATTTATAGCCTTGAGAGAAAATAATAAATAAATTTTCAAAATAATTAAAAACCCACCGATCCTCACCTATAAATACCAGTAATTATAAACTCTTCTCATAACACCTAATAATACTTTATGTAGGTCTACAATCTACCAAATTACTTTTTCATGAATCTTCTCCTTGTTTTGGATAATTGCGTCTCAACAATGGCTAAATCCAGGATCAGTAATGAGGTTCTTAGCGAGACAATATTTATTATGTAAAATCATCCTTCTTTCCCATTTTATTTATTTTCTTTCTTATCCTATCCCTAAAAACCCTACAAAAATTGGCATGATAAATAATGTTTTTTATATATATTGAAACATTATTTTTTAAATTAAATATCTATCATCAAAACTATTCTCTACTATATTTATTTAGAATAATGAAAACATCAAATATGATGTGTCGATTTACCACATTTATGGACGACAAATTTTCATTTGCCATTATCTCCTTCAAGGATCGTCATAGAAACATTATTTTGAGTAAATCAAATTTTAATATGCATATTCTAACTTTTATAATGTGCTAGAATAAATATATAAACATTATTTCAAACAAAATGATACTTTTTCATGATGGTTGTATAAACCACCTAAATAAATTAAAACATTTTTTTCAATGTTTAATCCAATTAATCATACACATATCATGTAATAAACCTATTTATGTGACCATATAAAATTATAGATTTAAATTAATACTAAAAAATATCATTTTTGTATATGTTATAACCATTGGACAAGAACCACTGTTTTTATACTCAAGGGAAAAATCATAATCCTTGAATAGGAATGCTCCAAAAAATTTCAAGATTAAACACTATAACTCATCAAAATGACCACAAATTAACTTAATAAAATTATAATATATCAAATACATATATATGAGGTTATTAATTATTTAATTATTTAGGTAATATTATTATATAGGTTATAATTTACAAGTTCAAATTTCATTCATACATAAGGTAATGGTATTCTCAAACCCAACTACCTTTCATTAGGTTATACCACTTTCATCTTAATTCTTTGTATGGATATTACTTTAATTAAATATAAATATAATTTCATTTTTCATCCCTTTTCATTTTATGGATATAAATTTTTCAAATTTTTTTATGAAATATATATTTATTTTCCACAAGTACTCTTCTTTCCAAAACACATCTTTACTTCTATTGAGATGGTTTCTTATTCACTCAAGATTGATGATTCGAATACAAAGTATGTTTTCCCATTTTCATTTTGGAACTCCAAATCTTATTCCTGAATGTATTTTTTATGAAATTATTTTAAAACCCATTGATTGAAACCCATTGATTTCCCTAGGTTATTCGATGACTATTCTTACTATTTGTTATATGGTACATGCATGATTATGTGTATTTTATGATGTGATAGGTAGGGATAAAATTATATAGCCCTAAAATGCACTGGGTAATGTGATATATCTCATGAGATAATGTGAAATGAATGTGAACATTATGCTATATATTTTTTACAATGATGATGTTATGGTTAATCACATATGTTATGAGTGATCATGATGATATCTTTTTTCACAACTATATCTGGTATTTTGACCACTAAAACATGATGTTATGTTTTTTTCATAGAAACATTCGACACATCTATTTGATGATTACTGTCATGATAAGGATAATGATTATAAGGTTGTGATATGATGCTCATGACTATTCTCACTCATGTTATATCGATTCGTTCCATCATTCATCCTCTTACTGAAATTTTATCTCCCACCTTTATTTGATGTATATCCTTAGGTGACAACATGTACTAAAGAGAACATGATATTTAAAAAAAAAACAAGATTTCCTTAAAAAGTATTTAGGTTTTATTATGTATTAGGTAACTATGGTCTTAATTTTCCCATGATACTAAACCTCTTGATCATAGATTATTATGTGTATAAATTTTTTAATCATGAAAATTATGTAATCATGATGTATGAATAAATAGGGTCATTATAGTTAAGGCCCTCTATCTCTTCATTGTATTCCAAACATAGTTGAGTGTGATCACATGGTCCATTTCTATAAGGGTACAATGTGGTATTATGTCTTGAGCATAATATTTCGATCCACTATATATTTTTTCTTCTAGAGTTCATCGTATCCCTCAATAATGCCTTGAGTAGGATAATATATCATATTTTCTTTCGTAGACATGGTTCATGGTACTTGAATGAACATCACAAATAAGAATTCCAACACTTTACTAGTAGGTTAATCCAATTGGGTTTGGGGTGTCCCCCAATAGTCTTGGGTGTGATCCCTTATCTAGATGTTGATATCTTTATGGTTCATGGGAGTAATTATTAGGAATGATATATTAATCACGACTTCTTAATTGAGCACCATTTGCGATATCATTGATCATGGGGTGAGTTCTCCTAGTAAAGTGTTACCTTGAAGCCTTGAGAAGAATAATGTGGCTATTAATGGTTGATACCTCCTAGAGATTTGTAGTTTATAATTATTATATCTATGATTTTATGGATATCATATTGTTTACTTTGTCTCATATTATGATTTAAATTACACTGAGTTGATTAGCATAATACTCTTGATAATTTTTTTAGTGATTTAGAGGTGTGATACTCTGTTTTTTTATACTCAAATCTACATGGTCTCTGACTACACATGTGATGCCTCTTGAAGAATACATTCATTTATACTATTTTCTATGAGTAATAATAGTAGGTATAATATAAAGAGGGGTACTGACTATGATTGGCTCCATTTTTTTATTTGGCATCACTCCCTCTATTTTTGATTATACTGGACTACTTTCCACTTTGGGGTGTGCCTATACATAATATTTTATTTACATCTAGTACTTAATCACACTCTGATGTTGGATATATGTTATGAATGCATTTTTATATTAGCGGTGTTTACCTTTCAAAATTTTATAGGTATTTGGAGATGCATGCATGAGTACATGTACGTCAACATAAGTCCTTGTGTGTGTGTGATATGACTACTCAGTGATCCATCCAAGACCATTGTACATTAGAGGAAGGATTGGGATTTCAGATTCATCTAATCATCATCTAGTTAGTCCCAAACTAGTCATGTAATGACATGGATTGTCAAACATTTTCATTTTCCAAAGTCAGGTAGTTTCTTTCCCTTAACACCATGTTGAATATATCTATGGGTTTTCTCTAAAAGGATCACCATTTTTGAATTTGATCCTCAATAAGGTATGATTATCAAATATTTTATTGATTTATATAATGTGAAAAATAATTCTACATAATGATGGAATCATCTATAAAGGTTTTGTTTTTTGGTCAGTTGATTTTTAACTGTTATTATCCTGGGTTCTGAAGGGGATATAATAGGTTCATTAGAGTGTTTAGGATCATCCACTTCATATTATATAATAATGAGTCACAAATATTCATCGATACATTCATTTAATGTTTGAGGTGGTATATGTGATTTCATAATGTGATGTTAAGTATCTTTTACAAAGGAGGAAAAAATAAAAACATTTTTTTAGTGATGGATGTGATCTTGTTAAGAGATCTAGGTGTGGGAGTTGTGTTTACAATAATGTTTGAGAAAATATTTAGCAATAGAGACTATATTGTTGCAAAGACTTATTCAATAAACAATAGTACATATTTAATATTGTTATGTTGTGATGGAAAATTGAATCATACCCTTGTGAACATGTTTTCATATAAATTATCTTGAGTAGGTGTAAAATATTCATTACGAGGTTTAATATTAGAGTTTAGTGTAGATAGAATATTCATAAGTAAATTTCATCTAAAATTTACTCTAATGGTGGGATGTATTATGCTCTATTTGGAGGGTCTCCTTGATAAAAACAACTAATATTTTCATAATATTTGTTAATAGTTTTAATTTATCAAACATGGTTGATCGATCTTTGAATGGGAATTTGGTAATTAGTTGGAGGATTTATAAGAATCATATAACAAGAACTTACTCTTTCTGTAAGGTATTTTTTGAAAATAATTTTATTCAATACCTCTTGTGTTATAGTGGAATCTCCAAAAACAATTCCTTTTGTATTCGGTGAAAGAGGATTACCCCTCTTCTATATTGTAGTCTACTATATTCTCATTATACATGGACACTGGAGGCGGGTGTAATGCATGTGAAGGTAGATTTTATTTTGGCATGAGTTTTTGAATGGGTTTTCCATTTTAGATACAATATTTATTTATTTCCTCATGCATTTCTTTAAAAAATATGGAGGACTTAGTGACCAGATTTTCTTCATAATTTAGAAAATGGTTGTTATTGAATTATAGAGTTTTGAGTCCATGATAGAGGTAAATTGGTAAATTTACACAATTTGCGAACCTTAAGTAAAATTTGTGTTTATTACAGTGATCTTGGAACAAGGTTCTAATCCTTATAACTATTTTTTAAAAATTATATTCTATTCAGATGTGAATGGATACATATTTTTTATAAGATATATAAATTATTGTCCCACATGTGAAGGTAGATATATCTCCTAATAAGATATCAAATAGTAATTATAAAACTCTGTTTGTCTCAAGATCAAGGGTTTATGACAAGAATAGGTATAAACATTAGTTGGGTTTTGCGGTATAGGGAGGGCCCATTTCTTTTTTTTTAACAAAAAGAATATGTATGGAAATTTTAGTGATATATAAGTTTTCTATTAAGTCTTCTCTATAGATTTATACACCAATTAAAATTATATAAAACCTATATTGAATCAGTAGAGGTGACTAATAATTTTTCCATTTTATGTGGAAGATGAAATTACATTAATATATTTTAGGATAAAAAGTTATTAGATGAAGTGACGATTCACTATCAAGGAAGGCATTTTTTTAAATTCTCTGCATTTCTATTGGGAATTATTTGAAATAATATTCACATGTGATTTATATATTTTCTAAAAAAATTATTTAGTGAGCATCTAATTGCTTTTCTAAACCTTAGTTATGATATTTTTATTCAATACTCATCCATGAAATGGGGTTTCCATTGTGATTTAATGATCCCTTATCATAAAATAAATTCAAAATATCAATTATTTAACATTATCTTGTTCAATTATTATTATTTAATAAAAAATACATTGGGTATTCATCATTACATTGGGTATGATACATTCCTTCTTCTCAACAATAATTATGTCTCATTGCAAATGATCACTATATGCCTTCATAATGGTTGGCAGTTCAATAGTGATGGTTCTATGTAAAATAATAAATGATTTTTGGAAGAAAGTGCCACTGATTAGAAGAGTTAAAAATATGGTGTTCCCACATGGGTGGTATAATGTTGGATGGTTTCCATCAGAGAAAATTTGGATGGTTAGTCAGTACGAAATTGATACATAGTCGATAAAATATTTAACTAGAGTGTTGGTGATTGTTCTTTATTCTAATGGAGGGAATCAATGACATGTGTAATGATGGTGGTGTGAGTCCCAGTGGTATAGTAATGTGATCTAGGATTTCAAGTAGATTTGGTGAATAAATCATAACTATATGATGAATAATTTATAAAAAATATATCATATTGTTTTTTAGGATACAACATTATGGTTTCTTGTCTTATAAATATCACATGGTGTGTGACATCTAGGGAAATTCCATGTCCATCTTTTTCAAAGAAGCTATGGGTATATGGAAGAGTTAAATATAAACCAATATTTTAAATTGGGAACACACACAATGTATTCCCAAAACTAAAAGACCTTGGTAAGGGAAAACACAACCTTATCCACACAATTTGGCATACATGGTTGGTATATGGAATTACATACCTTGTTTAGCCTATATGATACTAATCCATCACTAGAAATATATATTGACCTACCATGGGGCCCCAAATGTTGTGTATAATAAGACAACACCACATGAATGTCGATAAAAGGTTACTCTACATGTAAAGGATAAATTCCAAACTCAGATATAGGTCCCACACATTGTGTACCCCATATGGGAACACTCTATTGGTTGACATAACATGTTGAAAACAATAGTAGAACCATCCTGGTTATTACATGAGATATACCCGTCATGTACATAGGAGTGAATTCCATTTAATGTGTATAAATCACAGTTTTTCATAACATCTCTCATAGGTGAAAATTTGGCCAATGCAAGTAGTCACCACAACATAAATAACCTTTTGAAGCTGTTTTTAGTGGCGGTTTACAAAAACACTTCTAAAATATATTTTTTACAATCCCGACACTTCTCCGCCTGACCCCTA
The DNA here is from genome assembly GCA_963277665.1 of Viscum album. Lineage (NCBI taxonomy): Eukaryota > Viridiplantae > Streptophyta > Magnoliopsida > Santalales > Viscaceae > Viscum > Viscum album. The sequence continues at coordinate 1,515,398,283 of OY728131.1, forward strand.
CAAGACCCCCCCCCCCCCCCCCCGATGACCCCAAAATCCCTATCACTCCTCTCTTAATTGCACCACTCCACTGCTCCACCCCTCAACGTGGATCACTGCCCATCAATGCTGACCCCACGAAGCCCTAGCTCGCCTCCCCAATGCATTCTGGACCCTTTCTACAGCATGACGCTTCTCGCCACCCCTCAGTGTGCCTCATAGGGTATGGGAATTTTTTTTAGATAAATACATAGTGATTTTTAGATTAATATCTTGGATAAGTATGAAGACAATATCCATAATATGGAAATAGAAATTGTTCAGAGTATTTTGATATTTCATTTAGCATTATTCATGAATATATATAACATTGGATTCCACTAGATATTAGTGTATTGAATGGAGTAATTCATCTCTCGTTGATATTTTTCTTGGGTGAGTGTGAGGAGAATACAATATTATGGGATGAATCATGGAAGTAGGTTTATAATGACATCCTCTCTTTGACACATATGGTCTCAAGATGGAATGATTTTATCTTTTCAACAAAAATGTTTTAGCATGTGAGAGCTCAGATTTTAATTTAATAACCTTCTTTATTTTTCTTGTGCCATTCTTCTATATGAGAAAGATATAATGTGATATTTTGAGGTGGTATTGTGTGAATATTTTTAAATCCAGACCACTTTATTAACATAATGGATATATCTAGATGTTTTTACGAAGGTATAAGTGACAATGAATATGTGTGTGTGGACTAAATATTCATTATAAGGGATTTATTAGAACTTTCAAAAGGTTGAGATAGTATATGGAGGCTCTTGTCTATCTAAGAAGCCAATGTTATAATAAACAAGGAGTTAGTATCATCTTTATTCTTTTTATTACAATGGAGTTATAATTTCTGAAACATCAATGATTATATCCATTCTAGTGTTCTTTTATATTCATGATAGTGGTCATCTATAATACCAACTCATGATCATTGTTTAGTTAATGTGTGGTTTAGGTGGTTCATTCCTAGAACAACCTTAATATATCTTGATTATCATGCCACAACCCCCTATGAAAATTGATTAAACACAAATAGATCATGACTCTCCATACCACCAGTCTCACACTCACTTTTCCACTAAAAATAATATACTCGATGCTCCAATTATCTAGATCCCCTTTCTCGGCCATAATAATTCGACCATCTAAAAAACCCATTTAATACCATGAGTTATCTTTGTTAATATTTTTTTTATATTTTTATTATAATTATATTTTATATTTCATTTTTTTGAATTTATTAATATATTTTATGTTTGTATGTTATCATATAATTTCACATATTATTGATTATGTAGAGAAGTTTAAATTACATCACAATTGATAATATGAGCTTTTTCATAACAAAATTATTAAAAGTAATTCAATTGAAACCTAAAATTTTCATTCATCAAATTTAGGAATATTAAGTGGAATTTATTTGACCATGAAAATTTAAGGAGTGAAATATATATTTTTAATTATCATGAAATTGAATTTTGAGTATACCATTAGATTTTGAATGGTTGGTTTACCTTGGAGTAAAAATTTGGTTAGAATATAATCCGTTTATAGAAGATGGGATAGGTTTTTATTCAAGGTATGGTTGCATTCATAGTAAAATATAAATCCATGGTCTTGGAAGGATAGGAAATAACTAATGCAAAATTTATACATAGTCATGAATCTAAACCATTCATTTTAATGATTTCGGGTATATAATTTTTTTTGTAGTTTTTAAACACTTAATTAAAACTATAACTAAACTATAGACCTGAATTAATCTTATTATAGTACCTATGGTTCCAAATTGTTATTATTTTTGATTAATCTATTCAATAAATCCATTGGAATATATGTGTGATTTTCCTATCAAGAATCCAACATATGAGGCATCTTGAAGATTTATATAATTTTCTAGTAGGTATTTTTTTAAGAACACAATGAATTTGTTATCTTCTACAATTTGATGAGGATGAATGTTAAAAATCTTTTTTAAACATCTCCCAATACTTATAAACAGTCTCTTCAGATGCCTCTAAGATATGATATATTAAATGTTTTATTTTTTTAATGATGGAGATGGGAAAAAATATATACATGAATCATCTATGAAGATCATCCCAAACATGTAATTTTCCAGGTTTTTTGTCATACATACCTATCTACATATATACTAAAAGGAAACATCACAGGGCTAACTACAATTTCTTTCTAACAGAGGTCCCAATTATGTTTCATCCCCTATTAATGTTCCATGATCCACCCCATATATGAAAACATCATTCACATGAAGGGTCAAAACATGTTTCCACCCATAACACTTCACCATGATACCCCACATGTTCAAAAATTCTCAGCCCCATACCATACCCATCTCTTTTAATAATAATTCATGGCCCCCACTAACATACAATGTAGCCAAAATTATTAATATACACAATATTTAATACTATCACTATTGTATTTTTGGGAGGGATTGAATACTTTATCTGAATTCTATAAGAATTTGGAATTAATGGGTTCTCCCACTTTTTATAATTGAAAAAAATAAATGGAAATTGAAATGGTATACTTAATAGGTCATCCCACATTCGATAAGACATGTATTCATCTAATGTAGCCATGAATCCTTTCACCTGATGATTCCTAGAATGCCTACATCTTCAATCCCCACGTATTTTCTAAAGTAGTGTGTCCTTCTTAATATAAGAGTTTGTTTCCATTTCATATTCCTAACTTCTATTAAATTTATATTAAATATATCAAGCCCTTACCTTTGAGATAACAATGTTACGACATCATCATTTTGTCCATTTTTTTGTTGTAGCACAAAATACAAAGAATGAAAAGAATTGGATCGTAGTTCTCTTATACTTTTATAGAGCCTTTTAATTTTCACGCTTTGGTTTTCTAGTTGGTGGGTTAATTATTTACCAAATGTATTTATATTGGAAAACCATATTTAACATATTTATATATATTTTATCCATGTATATATGAATCTATTTCCATATTTAGTAATAGTTATGTGTTTTAATTTTTTTAATATTGTTTAGGAATATTGTGATATACCTGGAGAAAATTGTGATCTAATTACCGAGGAATACACCTCAGTATGTTAAGAGTATGGATGAGTTTTTAGATTCTTAGATTTCAAATCGAATCATTGAACGAGGAATAAGATGTCCATGTACTAAATGTAAATTTAGATGATGGTTGAAGAGATATAAAGGTTATGAAAATTTTATATTGAAGAAATTCCCTGGCCAATAATTTTGTTTGATATGACATGGAGAATCGAACATTACATAAAGGTTGAGAACTGATGTCAATACACATAATGAGCTACCAAATTTATCCAAAATGAAAAATTAAATGAAAAACCTTATAAATGATGTATTCGGAAATGCAAGACACCACCATCAACATCCAAAAATATCATAACAACCAGATAAGGGTTCTGAAAATATCAACATCACAAGTGATGTTTTTGAGACTATAGGACAACCAGATCACAATTGTAACATATCAGTGGACCCTCCTCCTAATTATAGGGATACTGATATAAGATAAAACATCACTTAGGAAAACATGTTACATGATTTAGATGAAGATGTAAATCAAGAGTTGTATAATAGATGTTTGAAATATTCCAAAAATTATTTTATGTGGAATTTTTACCAGATAAAATGTCTATATGTAATTACAAATTAGGCAATGTCCATGATATTGATATTGTTTCTTGAAGAATTTCATAAATCAAACATCCCCGAGTTTTTTCATGATATTAAAAAAGTTGCTAACAATCTTGGTTTTATTATACAAAAATACATGTTTGTACCAATGATTGAATGCTTTATTGGAGAGAGGAATTAGGTAGAAAGAATTGGAAAAAATGTTCTTCTTATAAATGGTAGTCAATGAGTGATGTTGGAAGTGTGAATCAACATTCTACAATGAAGAAGAATAAATAGAACACGATTGAAAAGGTTTTTCGTTACATTCCTTTAAAGACAAGATTGCGAAGATTATTCATGTAATCAAAAACTATTGAACACATGAATTGGAATTATGTAGAAGATAACAATGATAGGTTAATGAGAAATCCATGAGATTTATAATCATGGAAGAAATTTGATTCATTACATCCAGATTTCTGAGCTAATCTTAGGAATTCATGATTGGGATAGGATGAAGATTGATTAAACCCATTTGAGACATTGACTACCATGTATATCATTTGGCTAGTTGTATTTATCCCTTACAATCTGCCTCTGTTAATATGTATGTGACAAACGAATTTTTTCATATCAATTATTTATCATGGAAAAAAAATTCATGGAAATGATATTGATGAATACTTGAATCCTTTAATTGAAAAATTATAGGAGTTATGGAGAAATGGTGTAGAAATATTTGATTCTTCTACTAAAACAATGTTCAAAATTGCATGTTGCATTACTATGGACAATTAGAGAATTTCCCAGGATTGTGAATTTATCTAGTTAGAAAACATACTTGGGTTTGGATTGTCATGTTTGTAACATTGATTTTGAGCCCAAACAGCTACCTCACAATAGAAAATTGTGCTTATTATGCCACCAAAGATTTCTCTATGTATCTCATATATTTCAGCTAAACATATCAAAATTTAATGGTTTCATTGATCCTAGACCACCTCTAAAGTTGTTAAATGGTTATGAAATATTGGAACGAATTCAAATGTTGAAACAAAATTTGGGAAGGGTCATCATTTGAATGATAGTAGGAAACATATTCTAAGTTCATCGTCATGAGAAATTGGAATGTAATAAAGGAATAATAAATTTACATTCTTCAAACCTCTGTATTGAAAATTTAATTTGTTGCGGAAAAATCATGATGTGTTACATATTGAGAAAAATGTCTGTGACCATTTGATCTTCGTATTTCATAATGATCATAATATTGATGTATCTTCTCAATGCTCAGAAAGACATACAAGTAATGAACATAAAGCATGATCACTTTCTAGATGAGAATGAAAAGTATGCTCTGACAATTTTTTAAATGAAAAATTGGGATAAAGATACATTCCATCGAATTTTAAATCAAGTGAAAGTATCTGATGGGTATTCAAGAAACTTCTTGTGGTGTGTTGACTTAAAGAATCTTAAGTTACAAGTATTGAAAAGTCACTATTCACATATTTTGTTATATTAGTTACTACTATAGGAATTTTGTACATTGTTACCCAAAAAAGTTAATGATGTCGTACTCCAATTATGAAAAGTTTCAGGAAACTATGTGAAAAATCACTACATCTGTTTGATATATAAAACCTTCATGAGAGGTTTGTATTTTCACATTGTGCAACAGATATGATCTTTCCTCTATCATATTTTACTGTCATGATGCATTTGACTGTGCAATTGGATGAGGAATCTATATTTAGAGGCCCTGTTCATTTTTGATGGATGTATCCAATTGATAGGTTCTTTATTTATATTTTTTTAGGGTAGTAATTTTTTTTGGAACTTAATTAAATGAATAATTATGATTATTTATTTCATTTCATAGATATGTAAGAGGAGTGACATAACTTTTGTTATAGATACTTGGATGATATTGAGAAAATATTTACTCAATTTGGACGTGTTGATGAAACAATGACTCAATGGGAAATAAAAAATATTTCCTGATATTGGTTGATAAGTTGAGAAGACTTCAAATTTTACAATGACTGAAATAGAATAATTACAGGAACATAGATATGTTCTTCCGTGTAATGAAATTTTAGATTCATTTATTTAGGAGTCGAGGATACAAACAAAGAGATGAATGAGAGGCTTGACATGAAATAATAATGATATAATGGAATTTGTAAATAAATTGGTTTTATAGTGGTTTTAATGACATGTATGATCTTAAATATTTCAATAATTACAAATATAAAGTTGAAACACATATTTTGTAATTATAATAATGTGTATTCATTTTTAATATCATGAATAATTATACTAGAGAATATTTGTCAGCATATTTGATATTTCATACAAGAGTTCCTCTAAAAAAAGTTATAAAGTTCATTTCTTACAATGTGTATGAATTTAGATTTCATATAGTCGACCGAGAAGAGGGTTTGAAAACAATGAATGGTGGTATTTTTACATTTGCTGAAGTCTACTACTATAGAAAGCTAACTGATATTATTGAATTAAATTACCACTAGCATTTTTCAACTATTTTATTCAAATTTAATTGGGTCTATATTATCAATGGCGTTAAAAGATATTCCTTGTAATTTACTTCTATAATCTTCTCTCACATGATGGATGTTGGTGATTGTGAAAGGCATGAGCCATATATCTTATCAATGCATGAGAAATGGAATGTTATGTCAATTATTTTATGGATTAAAGGTTGAGGGTAGTTTCTCATATAAAACAAAGATATTTGTATCATATGTGGGATGAAGTGAATTATTTGACATATGATATTAAACCACAGCAACAACAAGAAAAAAAATTATTTTTCCATCAGTGTATTGAAAATATTATCCTAGAAATGATGAATGAAGTTGATGAAGTAATGGTGTAGGAAACTGACATGATAGAAGGATAAAATGATGGTATGTACAGTTATGAATTCATTTAGAAATCACATATTTCAATTGTGCAATCATTCATTATCATTGTTATGTATAATTTTTTTGTTAGTAATGTGCATATGTTATCATTTTTAATTTTCATTCTACATAAATATTTTTAAACATATATTCTAAAAATAATTTTATTTTATTAAATGATAGTAATTCTAAGGAGGAAGCGATAAACTATTTCATCGACCACTATGATAGATGACGATCCAAATATCCTCCTCCCTATGGAATCTGAGCCACCATACACTTTCCCCCATGTATCGTCTCCCATTGAACCATCCCTAACACCCACAATGAGCATCTGTAACGACCTGGAAATTCCGTGGAATGTTTCTTCTTAAATTAATTGGATTTTTACGAGTCTGAAAAAATTGATGGGGCTTGATTCCGAGGCCTAGTGTGCCCAGAATCAATTGCTAATGCTTTGTTTAGGTATGTTTAGTAAACGCATGATCGGGTTTTTATAACTCTTAAACTGGTGCTTGTAATCAAATTCCGAGGGCACCGTTGAACTCTCAACTTCAGTGATTTATTAGTAACACCTACACCGCAGTTGCATTTTAGCATTATTAGAAGATAGATTTTTGGGTTTCATTAATATATTTAAATAAAAATAAAGTGATAGATTATTTTTTATTTCATGGTGGTTATAAGATCCAAGAAGAGGTTAGTGGCGGGGGCCACCACACCAAAACCTCTCATGAGAGGTTATGGAGGTGGGTCCCACCCACACATAACCTCCCTTGGGAGTTTATTTAGCATGGGACCACACAGGCATTAACACCATGTAACTCACCCTAATGTGGGGGGAGACCCTGATCATCCCCCACTAAATAACTGTGCCAACACTCATAGAATTTATTGAAACCCCTCATTTAATTAATTCAACTTTTTGATTCTTTTGAATTCAAGACAAATATTAAATAATATCCAAAGCTATTATTTCATTTGTTTGGAAATTCCTTTGGGTTGGACTTGAGAGAGAACATCATCCTCTCAATGAAGAACACGAAGAATGCGCCTTCCACCAACGATCAACGAGCACCATCTTTTAACATCTTAGACCGATGCAAGAAAGGGAAGTGTCACCCATGATGCATGTCAGTGCCATCCTTGGCTTCTTCTTTCCCGACGTTAACGAAACGATGTCTCCTTTTCCTATGATTTCGTCAATGAACAATCGTCAAGCGAGGTAGGCGGATTTGAGTTGTTTTGTTTCCATTCAACATCGTTAATATTTTGGTGTCCTTTATGACAAATGTTATAAACATAACATGGGGGGGGGGGTCGGACTCCACCAACACGGATGACCTACCCCCTTTGGTTGATCTTTTTTTTTGACGATGGAGGAATGTACCGTGGCGAACAACGAAGGCCGGTAACGAGCCAACCACTAAAGAAACCGGCGGCGCAAAGTCCACCGGGGTGCCAAGAGGGCGTGACACTGCCTCGCTACATGAAAGATAGTTGCAGCCCAGATGGGTCATGAAAGAGGCACACGACACTGTTGCGCCGCATAGAGCGCAGTAGAACGGAGTGACCAATGCGGGCCATGGAAGAGGGGTGCGATGCCTTCGCACCGTGCAGGTGGTGCAGGACAACGGCTAGGGTGGGCCATGGTGGGAGAGCAGGGGCACAGCACTGTCACGCCATGATGGACATGGGAGGGTGGCTGGATGAGCTGGCTTCCAGTGCCCACTACATAGGCGGGACCCTTCGTGTCCCGTGATTACAGGGGCCATCTCCATGCACTGACCGTTACGAACAATGGGGGGAACACCCCACAGCGTGGCCCGACGTGCCAAGCAGTTCAGCCAGCTAGGCCACACTGCCAGCCAGCCACATCTAGCCAGTCCAGGCCTCACGGCCAGCCGGGCCAGGCCAGATAGCCCGTCCGGCCAGGCCTTACGGACAGCCGAGCCGGGCCACTTTCGGGCTGGGCTACCTTTGGGCTAGGCCGCCCCTTCAGGTCTGGTCAGACCCACAGACCAGGTTGGACCAATGTCTGGACCCCGGTCAGGTCTGGTCGGGTTGGTCCAACTGGGTCAGATCGGACCCAAACCTGTCAGACCTGATTGCAACTAATCGCCCATAACTCGGGCTATGGGTGTCCGATCGACGAACCGTCTGCAGCGAAGAAAAGCATAGAATGAAGCTATTCCGTTGAAATATCCCACTTCAGTTTTGTACAAATTTGTAGTATGGTCGGGTTGGTTGAACATAAAAACCAACCAAGTCCCTAGGACAGAATTGCCAATAACGCACAGATCGGGTGTCCGATTGACACGCCGTCTATTGTGTTGAGACCCTTATGACGTGGCAGTACCTTGAGATAATTCCACGAGAGACTTCGTGACATTTGGTGTATTTACTAGTATCTCGTGGAGCATATCCTCCATGAGAATAGCATACAGTGTGTGGAGACATCGTAACTAATAGACCGGAAGACTACTTGACCAATTTAACTCGGAGTTATTCAACTAGCCCAGTGGAGAGCGCCTGGTAGATGGATGCATACCCATGGCAGAGGAGCACCCAATATTTGGTGGTAGACCTGTGGTACTCGACAGGAAGTGTACCTCTGCAGGCTATTAGGGAGAGATCCTGATATTTGGCGGCAGACCCATAGGGGACGGAGCACCTGGTAGTTGGCAGTAGGCCCACGGTACACAACAGGAATAGAACCTCAGTAGTCCAAGGTTAGTGAGAAGGACTTTGGCGTCATTGCAGGCCCACTGTACTTGAATGAGGAGGAGTTCTTTAGAAGCCATGGTTTTGATAATGAAAATCCTAGTTTGAGTTGAGTCAATGACCATTGTGTTTTCCTCATGATTGAGATGGGTAACTTGCTAACATAGTTATATGTATGGGAATTACCTAAGTAATGGTTATCTGTTGATTTCATACTTTTTGGTTTATCTTTGTTGGATTTTGTGAGACCTTGAGGGTCTCGGAGTCCCTACATAGGATTTTTATACTCACCCCTGCATGGGCTATTCCCACACATCATTGTGTTGGATGCAGATGACCGTCAGTGCTGACAGAGGCTACAAGCACGAGGACTGGACGGTACCCGGAGGAGGACCTTACGACGTATCGGTACATGGTGGAGTCTGATGGATGTGGGGTGCTGTGGATGAAATTTGTACCTAACCTTTAGGTAGGAACCCTAGAGGATGATCTAGGAGAAGCTTTCACCTTTCAGTTGTTTGTCCCTTTTCAGTTGTAATTGCTTTCAATTGTAATGTTACTTTATAGTTGGGCTTGTATTCTGGCCCCCCATTTGTTTTAGTACACTTGTTATATAGCTTTTACTTAGTGTTTGGGTCCTCTTGTACTCTTTTTTTGTGCGTTTACAATTTATAAAGGCATTGTGTTCCTAGTTTTATGGAATTACACCTTTGGTGCTACTCGCCTGCCCCGAGCCTATGGAAGGCGGGCTTCAGGTAGTCATGATACAGGCCCCGGGGGACGGGTAGTGAAAAATTGGTATCAAAGGGGTCAGTTCTACTGCAGAAAATATGACTCTAATATTTCATTTCTGTGAAGTAATATTGTTAAGGGTACTAAGTGTGGTTTTAATTTTAGGGAGTCTAGTGTTGGTGCGGTGACCGACATATCCATACACAAGGACCCTCACTACTGCTTTCCTAATTAGTACACGAAAACATTGATTGCATGTCTGTTTTCAAAAGTTTTCTTTAGGTCATCATAGAACATGCCATCTCACTAGGTATAGTATTTTGACCAAGTCACATATGTTTCTTTCATGATGAATCCCCTCGGACGACCAGCTAGAGACCCAAGAGTTTTACGTACTAATAGCGCACTGAGAAATGAGGTCTCAGTAAAGGAACCTCTTCTAATTGAGGCACCAGGGGAGGAACCAGCGGTTCTACATCCAATTGGGCCACTGATGCCACCAGCCCCAGTAGTAGAGAGTGCCTGCCACTTGAGCGCGCTACATGATTTCCAATGACAGAGGCCACCCAGGTTCAGGGGAGAGGCAGACCCACAGGCAGCTGAGGATTAGATGGAGGCTGTGGTGAGAGACATCAGTCTAGTAGAGACACCAATTAACTTTTTAGTGATCCTTACTGCCAGCCTCTTTTAGGTAGCAGTAGGCAGATGGTGGAGTATGATTCTCTAGGTACATGGAGAGGTGAAACTTCTATTGGAAGGCTTCGAGATCCTATTTCGGGCAGATATTTTACCATCCACCCTTCAAGTTGTGAAAATACATGAGCTACTTCATCTGCAGTAGGGAAGCATGAGTGTAACTCATTACTCAGTGAGGTTCACCGACCTCTCGCGCTACAACACTGATATGGTACGAGACCCATTCGTCAAGGACCAGACCTTTGAGTAGGGACTAAGGCGAGAGATCAGAGATTTAGTTATCTCCCACAACATCCCGCTACAAGCATGAGTGTTGGAGAGAGCCCTCCTAGTGGAGAGTCTCCTTGCTGAGTAGTCTCCAGCAGTGTGACCCGCCACTAGTCGACATGCAGCGGAGTCTTCTACTGCTGGAAGTAGACAGATGATGCAGAGGTCCTAGAGGACCAGACCCACATGTGGTCAACTGCACGACTCAAGATCGGTTGTGTGGGTCACCCAGAGTAGAGACAGAGCCATACATGCTAGGTGTGGATAGTGTTACTCCTACAGTGGGCTTCGCCACATTGCTAGTGACTGTCCAACCTGCCGTACTGATAATCAGTAGACAGTTGAGGGACCTCCCATGCAGAGGAAGAAGTTCGATCAAGTTGGTTTGCAGGGTGGAGGTGGACATGGCAGAGTAGTTGGATGTGCAGTTGGCGGTGGAAGAAAATATGAGGTGCTACCACCAACACAACCAGGAGGTCCACTGTGGCCACAGGGACCAGGTGGAAAAAGGAGAGATCAGCTTCAGGAAGCTGACTCCTATGACCATGCAGCTCGAGAGATGATATGAGGTACGATCTATCTCTACTCCACCATTATAGCAGTTCTTATAGACACATGTTTCATTCACTCATTCAATTCCATCTCCCTCTTCCAGAGCTCAGAGATTCCGATGGAGCCGTTGGATAGATCCTTACAGATAGAGACTCTTACGGGAGTAGAATCGATTATTACACACTCTTGCTAATAAGGTGAGATTACTCTATGAGGCGAGATCTTTGGTTGGGATCTCCTTATAGCTACGTCGAGGCCTTATGACGCCATCTTGGGTATGGACTGGTTATCTACATTCGATGCTTAGATCGACTATATTAGGCATAAAGGGTGGTGTGTCCACATGGATGGGACCCGTTTAACCTTCACCGGTAAGAAGGGAACCATTTAAGCACAAGATGGACTTACTCGGAGGAGAGTGTAACCGATCTGTCACCAGTTGGCTTGCCATACCCTCAGAGCTATTGATGTTGAGAGTCCAACTTATCCTGTAGTGGTGGACCTATACATGGATGTTTTCCCTGACAACGTTCCAGGATTACCTCTTCAAAGAGAGGTGGACTTATACATTGACATGTACCCTAGGACGGAACCGGTATCTACTCCATCATATTAGATGGCTCCTTCTGATCTTTGTGAGCTGTGGGTATAGTTGGAGGACTTTCAGGTGAAAGGATTCATCCGGTCCAGTGTTTCTCCCCGGGAAGCCCCGATTCTGTTCGACAAGAAGGCAGATGAGAGCTTGAGGATATGTGTCGACTACCGTCACCTAAAACATGTGATCATGAAGAACTAGTACCGACTATTGAGTATTGACAACCTCTTTGATCAACTCAAGGAAGCACGATGGTTCTCAATAATAGACCTCAGATCAGGCTATCACTAGCTTAGTGTTTGAGACGAGGATGTACAATAGATGGAAATATGGTGTCGGTATGACCATTAAGAGTTCTTGGTTATGACATTTGGCGTAACCAATTATACTACAGGGTTCATGAGTCTCATGACGAGGATATTCTAGCCTTACCTTGATCACTTCATCGTAGTCTTCATAGACGACATTTTGATATACTCCACTACTAAGAATTTGCATGCCTACCATGTTCATGTAGTACTGGACACACTCTGAGAGCATCAGCTTTATGGAATGCTCACGAAGCTCCAATTTTGGATTCAAGAGGTTCATTTTTTGGGACACATCATCTCGGAGGCCGGAGATGTAGTGGATCCAGCAAAGATCGCGGTGGTACTTGCGTGGGAGCCACCCAAGAGTTTGACAGAGGTATAGAGTTTCCTGGGTTTTGCTGGCTACTACAAGAGATTCGTTCCAGATTTCTCCAAAGTTGCAGCACCACTATCAGCCTGGACGAAGATGGGTAAATCCTTCGTATGGTTGGAGAGATTCCAGAAAATCTATCATGAGCTAAGGAAGATTCTTACTAGTTCCCCCATCATGAGGCTTCCAGAGTAAGGCATAGGGTATGTAGTCTACTACAATGCATTAGGGACCGGACTCGGGAGTGTACTGATGTTTGAGGGAGTATTGATCGCGTATGGTTCTCGATATCTGAGAAACAATGGGCAAAACTACACTACCCATGACCTGGAGTTAGCAGTAGTGGTCTTTGCCTTGATGATATGGCATCACTATCAAATGGGAGAACATTTTACCGTGTACTCTGTTCACAATATTCTCAGGTATATCTTCTATCAGAAGGACCTAAACCTGAGACAACGACATTGGCATGAGTTCTTCCAGGACTATGACAAATAGATAGTATAAAATTTTTGGAAAGGGAACATTGTTGCGAATGATCTTAGTAGAAGATCAAGAATTCAGCTTCTAGGAGAGGAGACAGAGAATCTAGCTACCTTGCAGATATCCATTGTGAATTGGGATGGAGCAGCCTATCTGCAGTATCTTACAGTCACTCCTCTAGTTGTTAAGTGAGTCATGGAGGCACATCCTGGAGATGCTGACTATGAGATGTGACATGCTCAGATATCCACAGGATAGGCACCTGATGGATTTTTTGAAAGTGGGGAGCAGATCATACCCTTCATAGGATGTACCCTAGAACCAGTTTCACATTAGGAGGAAGTGTTGAAGGATTTCCGCACATCCCCTCTAGAGGTACATCCTGAAGTGGCGAAGATGTACCAGGACCTTCGACGATAACATTGGAGGCCAGGTATGAAGAAGGTGTTAGCAGACATTGTCTCACGGTGAGTCACTTGTCAGCAAGTGAAGGCAGTGCCCTATGTACTAGAAATCTTGGTTCATCATTTAGAGGTCCCAGAGTGGAAGTTAAATGGTATATCCATGGACTTTAGGACGGGTCTTCTACGTACATCCAGGAGTCAAAATTCGACATGAGTGAGCTTTGACTGACTAACCTAGTCAGCCCACTTCCTACCGATCAGAGAGCAGGGATCAGTAGAGAGCATTAGGTACCTCTATTTGCATGAGATTGTGCATTTTCATTGAGTACATTATTCTATTGTCTTCGACCGTGACGCGTGATTTACTTCCTAGGTATGGAAGGGGTTGTAGGAGGATTTCGGGACACAACTTCGCTTGAGCACTGCCTTCCATCCTTAGACAAATGGTCAGACCAAGAGAACCATTGACAGCCTCAAGGACATGATTTGTGCATGTGTCCTTGACTTCTGTCATAGCTAGGAATATCACCTACATTTAATGGATTTTTCCAACAATAACAGATATAACTCCACCATCGGTATAGAACATTTTGTGGCCTTGTATGGCCAACCTTGCAGATCACCAATGTGCTGGACAGACCCAGGGGAGTCAGCACTAGTGGGACCAGAGATGGTATGAGCTACCACAGATAAGGTGCAGATCATCCTGGAGTGGTTGAAGACTGCACAGAGTAGTCAGAATTTGTATGTTGATAGGAGACAGATACATTTATTGTTTGAGGATGCCGACCACTTCTTCATACATCTCTCACCTTGATGAGGTCTATGGGGATTTGGCTGAGGCGGAAAGCTATCTCTGAGGATCATCAAAACTTTCTATTTCCTTAGCAGAGTAAGTGAGGTGGCCTACCTCTTAGCTTTTCCACCTTAGTTTCACCGGGTGCACGACTTCTTCCAAGTATCTCAACTGAGGAGATATGTGCATGAAAAAATCCCACATCATCGACCACGAGTAGCTGGACATTGATGATGTGGCGACGTTGAAGGAGGTTCTAGTGGGGATTGAGGATATATAGGAGCGGGTCATTAATGTATGGTGGATACCTCTGGTGCGCGTTCACTGGCAGCACAGGAACCTCCAAGAGAGCACATGGGAGTGGGAGGCTCATATGTGTGCTTAGTACCCCCATTTGTTCCCTTAGTTTGAGTTATAGCTTATGGGGATGTAAATCCCTGATGTGGGGATAATGTCAAGACCCGAAAATTCTCTGGAAATTTCTTTCTTAAATTCATGGTATTTTTACGAGTATACAAAAATTGACGACGCTTGATTCCGAGGCCCGGTGTTCCAGGAATGAATATTGTAATGTTTTGTTCAGGAACGTTCATTAAACTTATGAGTGGGTTTATATAACTCTTGAATTGGTGCATGGAATCGAATTCTGAGGGCACCGTTGAACTCACATCATTAGTTATTGCTTAGTATATCCAACACCGAAGTTGCGTTTTAACAGGATTGAAAGACTGATTTTTGTGTGTCATTAATAAAGTTAAATATAATTAAGTTGATAGGTTATTTTTTATTTCACAGTGGTTATATTCTCCAAGAGGAGGTTATCGGTGGGGGCCACCACACCATAACCTCCCAGGAGAGGTTATGGAGGTGGGGCCCACCCACACATAACCTCCCTTGGAAGGATATTTAGCGTGGGGACTACACTGGCATTAACCCCTTGTAACTCTCCATAATGTGGGGGGGGGGGACCCTTGAACTTTACCCATTAATTAAATGGGCCATCCCACTTAGAATTAATTGAACCCCCTCATTTAATTAATTCAACTGTTGATTTCTTTTGAATTCAAGCCAACGATTAAATAATAGACGAATCTATTATTAAATTTGGTTGGAAATTCATTTGGTTGGGTTTTGAGAGAGAACTTCATCCTCTCAAGGAAGAATGTGAAGAATTCTCCTTCCACTAAAGATAGACGAACACCGTCTTCTTCATTATTCGACCGGGGCATAAAAGGGAAGCTTCACCCATAAATAACGCCAACGCAATATTCGGCTTCTTCTTTCCTAATGTCAATGAAATGACGCCTCCTTTTCTCGTGACTTCATCAATGAACAATCTTCAATCTTGGTAGGGGGATTTGATTTGTTTTTTTTCCATTCTACGTAATTAATATTTGCATATTAGTTTTTCTGAATGTTATCAATATTACATGGGGGGTTCAAAAAGCATCAACATGGCCGACATTCCCCCTTTGGTTGATCATGTTTGTTGACAGTGGAGGAATGGACCGCGGTGAACAACTACGGCCGGTGACGACTTGACCACGAATAAAACTGGCGATGCAAAGGCTGTCGGATCGCCAAGAGGTCGTGACATCCTCGTGCTACGCAGGGGACAACCGCAACCACGACGGGCTTCGGCGGAGGCGTTTGGTGCGATCGCGCTGCAAAAAGGGCAACAAGAGGCCACAACCAAGGTGGGTCATGGAGAAGGTGTGTCGCGCCGGTGGTGTAGGACCGCATGTCGTGGCGGGAGAGCAGGGGCGCATCACCGTTGCGCCGCGTCAGAGAAGACCCGCATCCAAAGGCCATGGTGGATAGGGGAAGGTAGCCATCTGAGCAAGCCACCGGTGAACACTTCACAGGTGGGACCCTTCAGGTCCCGCAGTTATAGGTGCATGCACCATGCGCCGGCCGTTACGAACAAAGGGGGGAGAGACACCCCCCCCACAGTATGGCATGTCAGGCCACATGGCGTGGCTAGCCAGGCAACACGGCACACCATCCGCAGCCAGCCAGGCCAGGCCACAAGGCCAGCTGGGCCAGGTCACACAGCCAGCCGGGCTCGGCCACAAGCCCAGCTGGACCAGGCCACACAGCCAGCCAGGCCAGGCCACACGGACAGCCAGGCCAGAACACACAAACAACCAACCGCGATAAGTCGCTTTCAGGCCAAGCCACCTTTGGGACGGGGCCCCCTTCGTGTCCGATCAGACCCACGGACTAGGTCATACCCCATATCAGACCCCGGTCAGGTCGGGTTGGGTCGGTCCAACTAGGTTGGGCCGGACCCGAACCCGTCAGACCTGATTACACCTAATCGCCCATAACTCGGGATACAGATGTCTGATCGACGAACCGTCTGCAGTGACGAAAATCATGGAATGGGGAGACTATTTTCATATATCCCACATGGGTTTTGTACAAAGTTGTAGTATGGTCAGGTTGTTTTGATCCTAAAAACCAACAGGGCCCCTGGGATGGAAATTCAAATTACTCACAGATCGGGCGTCCGATTGACGCCCCTTCTATTGCGTTGAGACCCCTATGACATGGAGGACATTTGAGATACTTCCACGTGAGACTTAGTGACATTTGGAGTATATACCAGTAGCTCATGGAGTGTATCCTCTCGAAGACAAGCATACAGAGTGTAGAGACCTTCTAGCTGACAGACTTTCCCACTGCTTGACCGAATCGACTTATAGTGATTAGAATAGCCCAGTGGGGAGCACCTTGTAGTTGGTGGCAGACCCATGGAAGAGGAGCACCCGATATTTAGTAGTAGACCTGCGGTACATGACAGGAGGAGTACCTCTGTAGGCTATTAGGGGAATTGCTCGATATTTGGCGGCAGACCCATATTGGGCGGAGGACCTGGTAGTTGGCAACATACTCGCAATACTCTATAGGAGGAGTAACAAAGTAGTCCAAGGTTAGTCAGAAGAACCCTGGTGTCATGACAGGACCACTGTACTCAACATAGGATGAGTTCTCTAGTAACCATAGTTTCGATAATGAAAATCATAGTTTGACCCGAGTCAATGGCCTTTGTGTTTTCCTTATGATTGAGATTGGTTACTTGATAAATTAGGTAAATGCATTTTCATATACCTAAGTAATGGTTATCTGTTGAATTCATACTTTTTGGATTATCCTTGTTGGATTTTTTGAGACCTTGAGGGTCTTGGGTTCCCTACAAAGCATTTTTATACTCACCCCTACACGGGATATGCACGCACCACATTGTGTTTGATGAAGACGAAAGACATCACTGATGAATGCCGAGAGCGCCATGACTGGACGGTACCCGGAGGAGGACCTTTCGTCTTATTGGGACACGGTGGAGTCTGTAGGATGTGGAGTGATGTGGAGGACATCTGTAATTATCCTTCAGGTGGGAGCCCCAAAGGACGATATAGGAGCAGCTGTCACCATTCAACTGTTTGTCCCTTTTCAGTTGTACTTTCTTTCAGTTGTACTTGTAGTTTACAGTTGGGCTTGTATTCTAGCCCCCCATTACATTCAGTAAACTTGATATACAGTTTTTACTTAGTGTACACTTCCTCTTGTACACTAGTTGTGTGTGTTTATGCTTTACAAAGGAAATGCCTTCCCATTTTTAGGGAATTACGCCTTTGGTGCTAGTTTCTAGCCCATGGCCTATGGAAGGAGGGCTTGGGGTAGTTACAATAAGGTCCCAGGCGGGTGGGTCCTGACAAAGTCTCTTCAGCAGCCCAGTCATCACCTCACTCTTTGGGAGCCTCAGTAGTGGGAGAGCGGCACACAACATAAAGTTTTTTACAGGGATAATGGAGGGTGACTGTTATGGGTACAAATATTATATATTAAAAATTTTATTGCACTTTTTTTATACTAACTATTTGATCCTTAAATATTGAAACATTTCAAGTGTAGAAAAAAATATAAAAAGTTCATATGAATTTAATCTGTCTGGAGAGAAGATAGTTTTCCCATTTTATTCAGATGGGGTCCCTACGGATGATGCTGTAGGATTACACGTCCATATTTTAGGCAACTTGGCCGCGAAGCCCATTTCCCTTCCTATTTCATATAATGATTGGAGGCATATGCCTGCATGTTGGAAAAATAATGTTTTTTATTCCCAAAAAAGGTAATTTTAATTCATTATGGTGTAATAGAATGTCATGTTAATAATAATTTCAAAATTAATTTATGTGTACATATGTTTTCCACTTTTTGGTTGGAGATGTGATAGTACGAAAGTTGATATTAAAACATCGTGAAAAAAAATTAAAGACATTAAATGGAGATTTATGGGCAATGTCAACGATACTTCGTTGACCACCCAATAGATGTATGACAAGATACCCGATGGGGTACCAAAATATCAATGGAATGGTTTTTTTGATTGACATCATGATGAGAAGCTGATGGTATTTAAAAATATATTACTATATTAATATTATCATTTCTTTATACATGTATATGATGTGAAGATGATATTGAATATATTACTATTAAAATGCATTTTATTTATTTCTGGATCTTTCAAAAAATAATGCTTCATGACGGGCTAATCATGTCATCCCTCACACTACTTGGCCAAAGAGTATTCCTAATAGCCGATGTGGTCTAATAATATTTTCATTAGTTTAATAATAATTAATTTTTTTTAATATATAAAATTTTTGATTGATGCTTTTTAATGCAGTCACAATGATTAGGTCATTATGTATCTCGAACAGAAGTGTGGTTGAATTTTCACCAAAAATATGATGGATGTTTTGTTAATTATCCTTCCAATGAATTTGGTGTATGAACTCATTTTTCATTATAATAATTTATTATCAGTTGTTACTATGTTAAAATATTTTTCTTCTAATATGACATGTATTTGATTTATAGGTAAAAATTAAAGATATATGGGATTCCAATCATGCACAGTCCTACTCAGTTTCCCATGATGACCTGGTTGCTAATGTCCTTGGGAAAGAGCATCCTAGTAGAGTGTGCAGGATGAGTTTGGGACCCATATCATCAGAGGTATTTGGAAGGTCACTATGGAATGAAGCTGCATATACTCTATGTTTTTGTTCGTCTATTCCGCGAGATACTCCGAGAGAGAATGTTTTGGTACGAAACACAGTTCAAGGCTAAGGGCCTCAAATATCTAAATTTCATAAACTGTTGATTAATTTATATCATAAGATGACCAGATCTTTCCTCGGTGGTATTTCATTGACTGGTGGGGAGTAGGTAAATCAAAAAAATTAAAAATCATTTAGATTTAAAACTTTTATTTGTTTTATGTTTAAATATAAATATACAACAATATTTATTTTTCAATATAATGTTTTTACAGGTTGTAGCAGGATGTAGAGATGGAGGTGGAGAGGGGGATGAGATATGTTCAAAATCAGACCTTGAATAGTTGGATTGTTTATATGTTGTAAAAATATGGTAAAAATCACTTTGTATATGTATAATGTGTATCACATAGTTTCCACCAATCATTTTCCTGACCTGACGTTTTATTGATTTCCGATGCTTACCTTTATGTATTTTATTGATTTCTGATGTTTCATTTTATGCCTTGATTTCATGAGTGTTGTATACACCATATATGTTGATTCTATTTTTTCATGAATCATATTTTATGATTCATTTTTCCTAAATTTTTCAGGCTTGTTACCAAAGGATGAACGATCAACCTTCTTATTGATTTTCATGGGAATATCTAATTTTGTAAATACCTTAAACATCTTTTTATTTTATAACCATTCATTCATCTAATTTTATAGTATACTTATCTCATGTTTTATTGTTGTCATGTGATAACTCTCACTTATTCTTTCCCCTTAATCAAAATAGTTTTGATTAGAATTTACAAATATCTGTTGAAAACATGATTGTCATGATCCTTTTAAGGTAGATGGACTCTCCACTTCATTAACAGTCTAATTTAAAAATATCTATTGAACAATTGAGTGTCTTACACTACTAGAATTTTTATCACCAAAAAGATTCATATGTAGGATGTAATTTATAATACAATCTTGAAGCATTTCCTATATGGTTTTGATCATCCTTCATGACTACTCATCAATATGAGGAAAAACGTTTATACACAACATCAATTATCAACTCATAGACTTCTATTATAATTACCAAAAGAATGAGGTAAACTAGTCTTCCTTGGGTGAACATACCACTTCAACTAGAAACTATGATAATCGGTGATAATTTTTGTATTATTCAGTCAATGGGAAACAAAGCCTTCAATGTCTCTTACTATAGAGGGCCTCCAGAACATCTACTTTTAATTATTATAAATCATGGTCTTCCCATGATGAAAATACAACTTCAAAGCATTATATGATCTCATAAAATAATACCTCATGGAATATATTACCATTACCATGATATGAACTATAAACACTCTATTAATATCAAAATTCAATACTGAAATAGATTCACATTCTCCAACCTATCACACATCATGATACGTTCCAGAAAAGTATTCTAACATGAATTTAATTGTTTACCAATGAGAACTTTATCTATAGGGATACCCACATTGCTTCCACTAAACACTCAACTACACCACCAACAAGTCTCACAGTGTTGATAAGGTCTTATATTCAGCTAATTAAATATGTTATCCAATCTCCTACATTTTCATTCCCAATGCATTTACCACATAATTTCCATTTCTAGTTGAATACTATTTATTGAGGTCAAACATATTAAATCACTCAATGAAATTCATATAAAAAATATTTTTTCCACGCAGTGAGAAAATATTATATGCACTATAGGTTCCAAATTATGCAACAAATCCCTCTACTATGAGGTTATGTCATGATCATTTCAATGCATGTATCACAACTACTAACTAAAATACATGATTAGAGTATTTCATCATGTGGGTTAAAAGATGATGAAACCCAATTTTACTAATTTATCACTCTACATCGTAACATATCATAATCCAGAACCAGATGATCACATTTCACTACATGTCCAATGTTAGGCACAAGAATGCTTAGGAACAGAGTTATAAATAACCACTTCTACAACAATATGGAAACTTCCTCACACTACAATTTACAGTAAAACACGAATCCATTCTTGGTAATAATGTTAATTAGAAATGATATGTGAGAGATCTTCAAAATGAATCTCCTTTAATTCCCATTCAATCCAACAAAACATCAACTATCAATTACATTCCTTGGTTATGCCAGATACACAAATACATCATCATAATAGAGATCATCTGATATCCCTAATTGGGAAACCACAATATTCAAAAGTGACACTTCATGTAATGAGAATAAATTTTTTATACCCAAGTCATATTAGAAATATTATTCAAGTATCTATCATAATATTATTAAAAAAATGTTGGTCTCTTGGTAATCTTTTCGATGTGGGATATATGTTCATGGGGAATTGCAATGTTGTTTTTCAAGGTACTAATACAAGGGAAGGAGATGCAACTTTTTTTTTGTAAATATGGATTTAGTGGTGGTTAAAACTGCCACTGAAATTTTTGAATTTTACAATCCGCGGTGTTTAAAACCTCCGCTAATGAAAATAATTTAGCGGTAGATAAAACTGACTCAACAAAATTTTCATATTCTTTTATTATTTCATGACAGTTAAATTGATTTTAGTGGAAGTTTGTTGAAACCGCCACCATATCCACAAATAAACGCGTAGAAATGGTCTTTTTACTACAGTGAGTTAATTATGAATATTTGTCTACACAGATCATGACATTAAAATCCTCTTATACACCAATGACCATATAAGGTTAGTTTAGGGATGTTTAAGGATCCTATATCCTTAGAGTAAGTGGTAGGGAATAAGAAAGATTATCATAGTGGACATGTGGTTTGGAACTCACTTTTATATGTTCTTCTCATTGGGTACAATTCCTTTAAATTAGTCTTAGGAGTTAGATACACCCACATTTTTAATGAGAGTGTCATCCTACTCTATGTACAATTTTGGTACATCCATAGTCCTAATAATGAAAGAGTCCCATATATAACTAGACTATGTAACTATCCCACTAATGTTATAAGGTTTATCCATTCGATTTTTTCACTCATGTTTTAAATATACTTATTGAAGAGTTATGGGTGCTCCATCAGGGTTCGACACTGCCCCAATCGACTCACATAATTAAATTATAAATAAGTCCTCCAATATAGTTTAAGTAATGAGTGTGGGTTTTCAAATGGATAGGTAGTTATGGAAGGAATGGTTTAATAATCACATTAATAAAACCTATTCCTAAAAAGGTTTTACTTCCTTCAATTTGTTTAATGATTTGTAGCATGAATGAAATGGGGATGGGTAGTCGTTCTGAGTTAGATGACATATTAGTCATACATTGTATCCTTTATGATATGCCTTATTTCAGGGATACCAACTTTTGTTCTTATGTGTATTTTAGTAATATATAATGTGTTGGTTACCAATGAGATTTAATCCTCCATATTGTTAATTTGGGATGATTAGGACTTCAATATTTTATTAAGGTTTCTAGTTTAAGAAAATATATTGGTTCTTGAGTTCATTTTGATTCCTCTATTTCTCTATAGATTCAATATGACTTATTGTATCATATTTTTAGTACGATTTAGGTTTTTCCTACTGAGTATATTTATACCCTCTTATACAAAAATATTAATTTCCAAAAATGTTTTCTCTATACATAAAAAGAATATTCATGATATTGTCTTGGTGGATGTGGTGGTATTTTAGAGTATATTATGATGATTCTCTATAGTGATTTACAGTTCTTGTGGGTGGTAGTTTAGGTTTGCATTATCTTTCCAAGTGTTTTTTAGTGAGAGGATATATTCCACTATCATATTCCATTTGGTTTAGAGTCATTATCATATTTTTTAATCATATTTTTATTCATATGTTTTTCTAACATTTTTTTGACATATCATGCTTGCAATTTATATGTTGTATGATTGTATAGGATAATACCACCCATACATGTAATTAATTATTAGTTTTAATCACAATCCCATATACTAATGGGTGTTAGATTGCGGTAGATGATTCATTATACATCCACTCATGTTGGGTCTTGATATGTAAGTTTATGTTTATTTTTAGGCCTAAAATGTAGTAATCACTATCAAAATATCAACTCGAAATTTCAACACAAAAAATATATATTTTAACTCTAATCTTCTTTATTTGAACACTACCATTATCTATTTTAACACAATAAACGATAATAAAAAATACTAAAAGTGGTAAATTTTTATTAATAATCCATCAAATATAAAATAATTATTTTCAAAATACACTACTTAACTCATTGGTTGACATGTGTATATTGACATGTCTGACTGTGGGGACATCAGGGGTGGGATGAATCAGGTGCCACATATTACAAAGTACTATCTTCTTTTATATTATCCACTATAGTAATTAAATCCCTATCTTTATTAAAACATATAGATATGTTAATTAATTTTTGACAATCAACTCGATATGTAATACTTATTTTGTAAGTAAATAACACACAATGAATTTTACACAGTATGAATCAATCTAGAAACCCAGCTCTTTATCATGAATTGTTCTTATCAATTAATGATTATCATTATCCCTATTATTTGGTAGTGATGATATGTTCAGTTTAAATTCGAACAAAATTTAGAGGATTGTATCATACACTCCCCTTGTATAGACTCTAACCATCTTTACCTCATCAGTGTTTGGTGTTTTTTTATGATAATTCCACCTATTCATGACAACATACTGAACTAGCAAACAAGAGTTCAACAGGTGGCATATAATCTTGAATATTACATTCACATAGGCCTTGTTCATCACTCAAGAACATTATGAGTCAAAATCAAAATGGTTCTTAATATTCATGTTCCATTTTGCAATTAGATAGATAGTAGAAGTAATTTGATTGTCTTATCCTTCTAAATATTCTTATCCATCTTTAATGCAATTGAAATCTTGAATGCATTGTGATCACACATTCTTCAGCCTCTTTTATATTTTAAAATAATTTTTAGTGATAAAGAGTTCATAATATACTCAATGCATTTCCCTTATCAATATTCATAACCAATATAAATATATATGTAAGAGAGATCATGTATATTTATTACCATTAATTATTATCATAATCATGGATAAAAGAGATATAATAAGCCTTCATCCTTTAATCTCATTTAATTGGGAGATTTCATCTCTATTGAATCTCATAAAACATAGCTGAATAAATAATGAAATTTTTTTATTACTATGTAATCATTTATTTAAAAAATGCAATGGAACTAATAGACATTTAAATCAAAATTTACTCAAGGATTTATAACTTCTCACATAGCTGCAATTCTATAATTTCCTATAAAAATAATTTATGTTTTTCTCACACGGATACATCTTGAGAAGGCCCAGAAATTCATCTTCCTTATTCAATACTAGAAATATTTTCCTAGTCCACATAGTTTTTTCATATTTTATTTGTATAAATATTGATAACTATATATCAGGATTTATATAACATTTATGTATAGTTTTCTTTTCATTATCTGATTTATACACCAGAAAAATCTGGGTATAATCTACCTCATTACACCAACTATCTAAATAAAAAAGTTTGATAAAAAAATTCACAAATTTGTTTATATTTCTCGAGGAACTATGAAAGCCTATGTTTCATCTTTGAACAACATTTTAAATCTGTACACTATTGATCCTCATTTTATTACATTCCTGAATCCATATAAATTAATATTAATGAATATATGTACATGAACCATAAATATTTTGAGTGTAACTATAAATGTGGACTTTGTCAAGAATGAGACCCCTTTGGATAACCTTGATGATGAAATATTTTTTTATCTCAATCAAAATTAATGCACCAAAAGTTACATGCATGTGAAGGATTATTACTCACACCATAGCATTCCAACCTTTTTTTATCATATCATAGATTAAGAACCTATAAATGTGTTAAAGGAAATACCAATTAATCTCAGATTCCATCCCTACATAAACCATTATGGTGACCCGTTTCCTTTTTTGAATTACACATGTATCATCAGTATAACAATAATCCATCATTAATATATTATATAACATGATTCAAGAATATTATAAGATTATTGAATGATTTGTACATCCTGGATTCAACAATTTTCTCCATCTAAGATGACACATATGAAAATAAAATCCCCATGCTTGAATTTTCATATTAATATTTCTTGTATCAAGATTAAATGATCATAAGATGATTGGATTGACAATAGGATAACATGAATTGATCATGGAAGATATTCGATGCATAATTATTGATTCATTCACATAATTCATTCTTGAAGATCAATTCATGATTCATTCATAGAATATTTATTCCACCCTTATAGAATGTCTATGAAATTCTCAAGGAAGCTCAATCTTCCGTCACAAATGATCATCTATATGGAAGATTCGTGGATATCTTTGGAACAAATTTCATCTTTACAAAAAATCCAAGGAGAAATTTTTCAAGATTATTTATGATGAATTATATGAAAAAAAGATATATTCTTTCATGGTATCAAATCATGATCATAATATTTCATGGAAAATATTGGTTTACTGTGACTGTTTACATGGTCACAAATCTAAATCACACAACTTCACAGTTGATCAGTACGTACAATCCCTGTTTCAATGGTTTCATTTCTTTAGAATCTTTATGTTTTTACAATAATAAATATTTATTAGTTCTATAATAATAATAGAATATTTTTTATATATTTATCTCATTAATAAGAAACATTTATCGTATAATTGAATACAATGAGGAAAAATTGATCAGATGGTTCATGTTGGTTTTATCAATGGTGGTAGTTAGAAGTGCACCTTTTCAAAATAATGAAAAATGTGGAATACTACTCAGTACCACATCAAAGAATATGAAATATTTTTGATCTATAATAACTCAAAACACTACATTAGTCCTCCATAGGAATGTATCTTGGCCTGCATCAGGCTTCCAGTATCTCCATCTCCATGCCTCATTGCATAGTGGCACTTTTCCACTCCTATGTGAACCTATGATCATGTTCCCAATTCATATATGACCATATTATCCTCCCTTATTCCTTTATATAGCCCTGTGGGATAGCTCCCATGTGACGAGAAATACAAATAATTGTCCATTAGAGGTAACCCTTTTGATTTCTTGTGACCAAAGTTTTTTAATGAAACAAAAAAATAATTAGTAATTTAATTTTTTATAAATCCAATTCCATTTTCATATAAAATAATACAAATAATATTCAGTTAAAATCCCCTTAAGTAATAAATTTTTGTGTTCTTATCAACTCATATTAAATTTTATATAGTTCGTTATGTTGAACAATGATCCATCCTCAATCATCACAAGAACATGTTATCACAATTAAAAAAATAAAAAAAAATCAGATATTACATGATTCTATGTATTCAATAACTCATTGTGTGTCTTCAAATATCTAAAATATATATGTTCAATATGTAGCCTCAATTTCATTTTACATTTAGGATAGATTAAACTCTACAAATCACATATTTAAAATTAATTAATTTATAATATATTCAATATTTTTTTATTATCATAACTATAGATAAATTTAATGAAATTTTTCATAAATATCAATCTTTTGAGTTTTCAATTTTTTTCATTTTTATAATAAATATAATAATTAATCAGCAAGATTTATAAAATAAAAATTGATCTTTTTATCACATTTATCATTCAAATCCTTTTGATTAAATTAAAGAAATATAAAAATATGGCTGTATGTTTTATTGATTGATTTTAAATTTTTGTTTTCTCATTCTTTTTAAATTTTTACTATTACAGATAATTATCCAAAAATCAACAATGTTTATAAAAAATTATTAATTAATATTAATATATATAAAACCATTATTAAAATAAACTATATTATCCTTTGTATAATGTTATTATAATTTACATTTCAAAAATTATTGTAGAGAGGAAAATTTTCATTGATTAATTAAAGAAGATATATAATATTCTGTTATCTATGGTTCATCCATTTTTAATGATTGAAATAAAAAAAATCAATTTGACCACATCATTTATTCATTTTAATAATATTATTAGAGTTTTTAATAACTAAACTCTATATTTAGACATCTATTTTCTAAATTTTTACATTATCTAGGATAATTATAAGACTACCCACAAAATGTCAGTTTTACAATAATCAGTCTAACATATTTGAGTACTTATATTAAAATTTTACTAAATTATCTTTATCATTTAACCACGAAAAAATTATTAAAATAAAAAAATAAGCCAACCATAACATTCATATCCACACTATTATTAATATAAATACAGAGTCAATTGTTTTAATAAAATAATGCATTAACCAAATCAAAACAACCAATAAAAAACAGAACTACTAATATTTTAAATAATATAATCATTCCTAAAATAATATAATTATTTAGATTTCATATAAAAAATTGATTCACCTCATAGTTCTTTGATGGTTAACCAAACAGAAATGTAACTGAACCCTTTTCGTTAAATTCAATTATAAAAAAATATAATATAAGGAACCCCAAATATAAATAATAGTGATATAAATTCACTATTATAATCTTTCCCCACAATTTAGTTGTCCCACTATTTGATATATAACATAAATTTCATTTCAAAATCATTACTAGAAAATAAAAAATAATCCATATTTGATATGGACAATGAATTTAGGAAACAAAATAATTACTAATTGATTTTATCAATTTTATTACATATCAATGAAATCATATATAATGTTATATCTTGTTTTTAAATAATTCCCATTTCATGTAAGATTCTACAATAAACTTAATATGCTGTTAAACTATATGAATATAAATAAATATAAACTACCTTAAATATTAACTATTTTTATTGGCCACATAGTCAATGAAGAATATGTTAGGTTAAAGTAATAATAAGCTAGAGAGTTTTCACATCTCACTACGTAGTATAATTATAACAAGATAGTTGAAAAATACCTTTTGTAGGTGGGTAAGTTCGTTCATTAGAAAACCAATGATTGTGATGAATCAAATAAAAAACAGGTCTAAAAACTGATTTTTTATTCACAAAAAAATAAAAAATTAATTCAATGATTTAATTCAATAAAATAGTTAATGTTACAAGAACATTGATAAGAAACAATATAAACATAACCAACATATAATCAATGTCACCATTCCTGAAATAAAGCATTGAGAATGATACTTAACTTGTAGTTATCCTCCCATAAAAAAGGTCTATTAGATATTAATTGAAATTCATAACAATAAAAGACCCAAGTCCAACCCAAACGTTCCAAAAATATTTAGCAAATTTCTACAAACATATAATAACAACAAAGATTTCAAAATGCCAAAAAACCCATAGAACTAGTCGTTTTTAAGAAGGTAATCTTAATAGACTTCCACAAAGCATTCCTAACCAAAAGGACCAACCAAGAACCAATCATAAACTAGTGCATTAATATACAGACTAGGGAAAAACCTCATCAAATATTCAACCCCACCCAATAACCCATCATTAAGAGAATATACATCATAATGAAATTATCACTATTTTATACCAAATTTTAATATATAACAATTGATATATATATAACATCTAAAATATAGTAATGATAAACCTCTATAAAACACCAATACCCCACTCCATCTAAAATTTTTATAAAGAAACATGAAGAAACAAAAACACAGCAAACAACCATTGAATATATCAATGATGAAAAAATATATAAAACAAACAAAAAATGAAAAAAATGAAATGACAAGTTCTTCAATCCATTTTATTTTGTGGCCTACCTTGACAAAAAACATTAACACAAATTTCTAAAATTTTCTCTTTTATTCATACACATATAAAGAACCCTAGAAAACCACATGAACTCTTAAAACCTAACATCAATTTAAAGGGGTTATAGGGAAGTTAAAAAAATGGAAAATATATATATATATATATATATATATCACCACTTTAGAGAAAACATTGATCCATAAAATAATATAGAAGAAAAAATCATGATTCAACAAAATCCCATAATATTTAATTCATCGGCATGATGAATACCAATTATTTTGTACCCAAAATTATATCCATTTTCATGTTCTTATGGGGAGACCATACAACTGTAACAGTCCTTATATATTGTATCTTTTGAATAATGAAGCACTATAAAAATTAAAAGATCAAAATGAAATGTAATTATCTTTAAGTGATCAAAAAATACAAATCAAATCGCACTGAGAACACATAAAATACTTATATAAACAATTAAATCATCATATATTATGAAACCCATGGTTAATATCGTTCTAAAAAATATAAAATAATTCCAAAATCCAAAACCATGAAAAGAGTGTCCCATAAACATAGGAATGAATGGGGATAATGAACATTCTGTCTAAAAAAACTTATCTCTCCTTATATTGGATGTAATAAAGGATAATGATATGAAGAACCAAACTAAATCCACAATGATTACTACTATAAAACTATTTATCACCAAATAAAAAATAAATTATCACTGTATCCTATTTAATGAACCATGAAACATTAATAATCATAGCTAAAAGACTCATCAGGAAATATAAAATACATACCATTGAGAGACCATGAACAGGTATCATCTTTTAATAAGGAGAAAGTGTGATTCCTCCTCCATAAAAGGATAAAAATATGATCCAATGATAATAGTTAGTAATTTAATAGAGTAGACATTATTCTGAATATTTCTAAATTCAGAATAAGATACATTAATTTGGGGGTTGTTGGGTGGCAACCACTAGAGCGAATAAAACAACATCAATGGAAGATAACTAACAATAATTATTATATATCCCTAAGATAAAATAATATATTATGATGGGAAATTATGAATAACTGACTACACATGAAATGAAAAGAGAACAACAACAACCATAAGTAACAAATGAGGGCCTTTGAATATAATTGGTGAACCACCTATCTATGACAATATCATGTGTTGGGTGATAATCCTAAAAACTACATCTCTATCTCTCTCTCTTCTTTCCCTATTAAAATTGGTCAATTATTATACCTAAGAACCTGATGAATTATATAACCAAATCAAAACTCTCTTCTCTATCCTCTCTATTGAATATAATTTTATCATATAATAGATATTGATAAAATGAAAATAATAATAATAATAAATTTTAAGAAACATTTAACATGTATGACATTTACATAATAAATATTGGTTGAAATATGTGTTTCATCACCATTCAAGTTCAATATTTCTCATTTTAAAGTGTTCTTATCATCATTGTCACAAACTATGATTCAAATATTTTCAATGACATATGAATGATGATTTTTATCAAATAATATTCTATTAATATGTAGAGTTGGTTTTATACAAACATTATTATAGATCAATTCTCAATTTCCAAATCAATTACAATATATCATTGTGATATGGTAATATAACAAATAAAAAAATTAAACATATAAACAAAATAGAAAACCTTATCTATTTTATGTATATTTGAGTAAGCAATTATTTTTCAAATTATAAACATGTTTTAAAGGTTCCACTATCTAATTTTTTGTTTCCATTCTATGGGGAACAAGTGATAAAACTGTTTTTAAGTAACCTAATTTTATTCATTGGTTCTTATATATTAAGTGAAATTTTTTAATCCTTATTTTTTATAATTGGCTCAATGTTCTGATCAAGTGAATGATTACCACTATAAGGATTATACTAGATTTATAGATTTAAAAAATCATATATGTTATTCTATCATTTAACTTAAAAAATGTAAACATTAAATCTAAATGTAAAAAAATTAATGAGAAAATAAAATTAAACCATTAGTGAATAATTTTAATCATGGTTTTAAATTATATCATTGGAAAATATTACAACAGAATCTAGATGGTACAAAATTTCTAGATTATTAATTACACCATTTAACACCATATTTTTTAATTTGAACCCCACGATTCTATAATTTAGCTTTCATCTTTCTATATTTAAAAATTATACTAAAATTGAAAACACATCATGAGAATAAAATGATAATGGTATAATTATTAAAACATTGTAAAATAAAATCATGGTTGTGTTATATTCATAGAAAATTTATGTATTTTTATTTTCACCATTTGGATATGAATATTTATTTTCTATAATTTAATTATTGAATGAGAGAGCTATAAAACCTACATAAACAGCAATTGTTCCATAAAGTCTTTAAAATAATTAAAAATGATTAGTTTGATAATTTTTTTCATCCATTATGATCATTATAGAATCAAAAAAATAACTATGTGTTAGTTAAAGAAATGTGAAAATATAATTTTATAATTAATAAATGTCTATATGGGTTATCATTGATTGATCAGGGAAATATTAATTTTTACGGTCATATATATAAATAAAATTCATTTCAATTGTCACTATTTTTATCTCCATATTTCACTAAGTAGTTACTTCATGAAAAAATTTAAACATTGATTACTTACAATAAATTCAAAGCTATCTAATGGGATCGTGGTTGAAGAAAATTCTCTACAATAATGGATTAACCTATTATTCTAAACTAAATTATTTATTAAATAAAAAATCAAATCAAATATTTTTTTATGTTTTTTAATCATACCATTATTATATCTAAACATAAAACATCACGATTCTTCCTTCAACCTCATGATATCAACTTCATGCATTATTCCACTTCACGAAAAATCCTAGAAAAAAGAAATATTATCCAATACTATAAAACATATTCAAATTGATCACCCCAAAAAATGACAATAATTATTTCATTAAAATAAGAACTTGTTTTTGGAGTCAACAATTTCCATATGGTAGATAAAAAAACATTCACAACAGTATCTGTACTCTCCACAAATCTCACAGTTATATCCATTATAAAAGTAAAGCTCATTACATAGTTTATTTTATTCATTTTAAAAATAGTCATGAGTCTATATTTTTAATAAGATTGTTCTCCCTCAAAATAGGATGCCCAATATCTCATTAAAATCTTGTAATGTAATATTAATTTGATTTTCTCTATTTTTATAATACTTTTAAGAGTGTCAAAGACATCAACAAGTTTATTACAATTATCCATTAGTATGTGTAGAAATTTTAAATCCATGAATTAAAAATTAACTTTTTAATAATGGTTTTTTCATCTATAATAACATATAATATAATAAAAAAATAATGTAAATTAATTTAGAAAACTTGTTGAATTTAAAATACATTTGGGTTTAATGATCAATCACTAGTGCAGAAAACGTTTTTCACGTCGGTTATTTTTAATTTTTTACGTCGGTTTCTAGCCGACGCTAATATGTGCGACGTTATAAATAAGGTTTTTGACGTCGGTTATTTAAAAACCGACGTCAAAAAGCATAAAATCACGATGTTTATCACGTCGGTTATTTTAGAACCGACGTGATAAAGGGCCTGGAGAATGGTTTATCACATCGGTTATTTTAGAACCGACGTGATAAAAGGCCTGGAGAATGGTTTATCACGTCGGTTATCGAAGAACCGACGTGATAAAATGGGGTGAGGGTGGTTTATCACGTCCGTTCTATAAGAACCGACGTGATAAACCAGGCTGAGCGTGGTTTATCACGTCGGTTCATATAAAACCGACATGAAAACCCGGGGGAGGGGGGTTTATCACATCGGTTATTGACTAACCGACGTGATAAACCGGTGGTCCGGGGTTTATCACGTCGGTTAGTCAATAACCGACATGATAAACCCTTGTCCAGGACGTTTAACACGTCCGTTATTCAATAACCGACGTGCTAAACCATTTTCCAGGCCTTTTATCACGTCGGTTATTTAATAACCGATGTGATAAACTATTTTACAGGCCTTTTATTACGTCGGTTATTAAATAACCGACGTGATAAACTATTTTCCAGGCATTTTATCACGTCGGTTATTAAATAACCGACGTGATAATCCCAATTTTTTTTAAACAGAATGCAGTGATCTTCTCTCCACCAGAATCAACCAGAAAATAAATCAAGAAATCATCCCACAAAAACAGAAGTACATCAAAAATAAGAATTTAAATAGATAACATATAAAACTTACCCACTAGACAGCATCCACCCTCATTTATACCCCATGGACAGACCTCCCCCACCCTGTTGGAGCCATCACCCTCATGTATACCCCCTGGACAGCCCTCCCCCACCCCGTTGGAGCCCTCACCCTCATGTATACCCCCTGGACAGCCCTCCCCCACCCCATTGGAGCTCCCACTCTCATGTATACCCCTTGGACAACCCTCCCCCACCCCATTGAAGCCCCCACCACACTCCTGGACTGCCCCCGACCCCCGGACACCCCCAAACACCCCTCGACAACCCCCCACCCGCCTGAACAGCACCTCCTCACCCCCTCACCCCACTTGACAGCCCCCACCACACCCCTGGACAACCCCCCACCCCTGGACAGCACTCCCACACCCCTGGACCGGCTTCCCACACCCCTGGACATCCCTGCCACCCCCCAAGACTGTCCCCCCACCCCACCGGACAGCCCTCCCAGACCGCTGGACACCCCCAACCCCACTGAACACACCCCCACACCCTGGGAACCCCTCCCCCTCAGACCCAAATCCATACCAGAAGAACCATCAAAAGTAGACCAAAACAAGAAGTAGAGCAAAATTAAACATTCACTTATATAACATTCAAAACTTACACTATCAACTTCAAAAAAAAACTAAATCAAACCTAAAAAACTACCAAATAGACAATTAAAACGACAATATTCAAAATTACATTTTACATTACAAACAACTAAAATTCAATCAAACCTGTAAAATAATTTGACCACTCCACTTGTACGTGTTTGATGTCTTCAGCAGTATAGGGTTGAGGGTCATAAAAAAGCTACAAATGAAAAAGAATATAGTTTACGTGTATAATGAATAAATCAAATTGAAATATGATGGCAAAGTTTAAGAGGAAATCGTACCACGTCAAAATTCACAACTGTCCCAGTTATTATTATTTCATACATAAATCTTAACATATAATATCAGCATTCGATGAGGCCTTGTTGTTCATGACAATTCTGTTTTGAATGAGTGTAAATTCAATAAATTATTTTTATATAATAAATCAAAAAGTACATATTATAAATGAAAATTTACCTTCGCCTTTACATATTTGATCTTTGCATTTCTTTTCTTTGTGTTTTTTCGAAATTAGGCCCATGCACTGTTAGAAAATAATACGAATGGGGTAAATTTAAAATTTACTATAATATATAAAACTATTGAGAAATTGAAACTTACTTTTCCAATATATTCTTAAAACTTGCCCGCACAACACCATGAACAGAGCATATCCAATAAAGAGCTTTCTCCCTTGGGAAAAAAATCCCTAACATCCAATGATTACTGATAAAAGGAAATTTAATGTTAGTGGTTTTTTATGTTAAAAGATAATTAAATATTTGAGAGAAATGTGTTTCATACCTCTCACAAAAAGGCATCATCCAACATTGTTGGATTATATTCCTTTCAAATCTTTCAGCAATATAAACCATTCTTTTTTCCTCAGTCAATGCACATGCTTCAGGGGAAATCAATTGCGGGTCCATGAATCCATATACTTCTGTTAGTTCATTCCTCTCACAAATTTTATAAAGATACCTAATACAAAACATATATAAGTATACATTTTTAATAAATATAACACAGGGAAAAGGTGTTAAGACTTACATGGAAAAAATTTGCACCACGTTGATGCCCAACTTATCTCCTGTAACAAGCTCCATGATATCAGATTTTGTAATCCCCACAGTTATTTCACGTCCACAAACATGAGATTCCATAGGAAACTCATAAAAACCCAACAACAAATGTGAATATCTTGACAATCTGTCAAGACCAATGGAATCTGTATCTGATGTCATATCCTGTTGTCTTTTGTTTGTCTATACAGTATTTCTTTACCTTTGAAGTATTCCTGTGAAAAAAATTGAGAATTATAGTCGTTTTCAAATGATAAAACAAATTTAATAAAAAAATAAAATAAAAGATATAACATTCATACCTCTATGGTAATGAGTCGAAGAAGTCTGAATGGCCAAACTAAAAAATGGCCGATACTCTGTCCAACTGTCGCCACCTCATCTGTAGGTATTGGTACCCTAGCTGATCTATCTATAATATCCTATACAGTGACCCTCTGATTCTATACCTCTAATTGTTGATGATGAACTGTATCTCCTATACAATATACCAACCCGTATGCTACTATATGATGTTGATAATCATCAACATACAACTCGCAATATGTAGGAAGCTGCGGTAGAGGCATAGGATAAAAAATGGGGTCCGCAGGCTGAGGTGGGGGAGTGGGAGCTACTGGCGGAGGTGGAGGATAAATAATGGGGTCTGCAGGGGAGGTGGAGGAGTGGGAGCTGCAGTCTGAAATTGTCTTTGCATTTCTGCAAACATAGACTGCACCGAATCTCTAATCTTGTCTTCTATAGCCGCGTTAATATTATGAACTTCAGCCTCCAAGGATTATATTTATTTATATACCCCCTCAATGTTAGAAGTTGAAGAACGTGGAAACACTTTTCTTACCGATACACCTGTCGGATATCCTCTTACACGACCAGGATGTTCGGGCCTTCCCAAAGCTGCAAATAAAATATCTTCCCTCCCAGTAGCTGTAAATGTCCCCTCTGAACTTTGCTCCTCAAGAGAGTCCTGTATTAATTAATTGAACATTTCTGTAATGATTGAAACTTATATGAAGAAAAAAGTTAACTTAAATAAATTAAATAGATATCTTACAATCCTCTCAGCTACGATTCTCGATTCTTCCGAAAGATATTGTCCTTTTTTTACCTTCCGAGCTCTCTTCCATTTTTCATGTCTAGATAGAGGGGATGGAGGGGCCACCTCTCCAGAGCTTGAAGACTCAGCTCTTAGTTGTTGAAATTTTTCCGCTATCATTTTTTCTTCCAATAATGTATACCCACCCCGAGATAAACTATGAGGGTATACATTTATAGATTGGATATCCTGATGAGCTTTCCTTGTTTGCTGTAATTTAAGAATGAGAAATAATTAACAAAACATTAATAAAATCATTTATATAAGAAAGTATATAAAAGTTTACATTTCCCTTACCAGAAATGACTCTTTTTTTCTACTTTCAAAAAACTGTCTCCATGTGTCTTCATCTATAAAAGGATATATACGACATGGATTGTCATGACTCCTATGACCATAAATGAAATCAGATGTGAGGGTTGATTTGAAATCCCTCCATCTCCTGGAAGCCAACGATAAGAATTTCTTCCTGACTCCTCCAGTGTCAGGAATATCAAATGTCATTTGATAAAGAAGAGGTTAAACATATTATATATACCAGAAACATTAAAAGAATGGTCAAAAAATGACAATAGATCTTACCAAAATCGTCTCCCACAACTGAGAGATAATCTCTTTATCCACACCTCTCCAATCATCATACAGAATGCTTACTTTGGTCTTAGCCTGAGTTGCAACAAAACTATTAAAATCATTGGCATTCAGACCTCTAGGGATATCATGATCATCAAACTCAAATACTATCCTCTGATCCTGCGTACGGGCAAGTGATAATTTTGGTAAACGTGTGCAACCACGTTTACCAACCTTTGAACTATTTGTCGTAATAGGAGCATGTGAATGTTCATCCCCATAGGTATGACCAGCAATATGATCCTCCCCAGAATCATGTCGTTGATCATCTGAATGATCTGTCATTATCCTTCAAATGAAAAAAACAAACTTCAGTTCACAAATATACAAATTCAAATATTTTAATACTACTGTAATCAGAAAATAGAAAAGTATACTAGGTTACATAATAGTAAACATTGGTAATATGGTAAGCATGTTAAACAATGGTAATGATGGAAAATATGGTCAAGATGGTCAAGATGGTCAAGATGGTAAAAAATGGGAAAAATGGTAAACCTGGGTCCTCCGGCTGGCCAGTGGGCAAGAACCGGTTGGCCGGTGCCCATACTGGCTGGCCGGTGGTCATCCACAGGTTGGCCGGTGTCACCAGGTAGTGGGCAAGCCTACTGCCTGGGTCCTCCGGCTGGCCGGTGGGCAAGAACCGGTTGGCCGGTGCCCATACCGGCTGGACGGTGCGCTAACACCGGCTGACCGGTGGCTCTGGAAGAAAGCAATGCTTCTGCCAGAGACCACCGGCTGGCCGGTGGTCATCCACCGGTTGGCCGGTGTCACCAGGCAGTGGGCAAGCCTACAATATCTAACATTTATGGAAAAAATAAAACATGTTTTAATAAATAAGAAAACTTACAATATCTAACATTTATGGAAAAAATAAATGTAAACAAGAAA
Organism: Viscum album; assembly: GCA_963277665.1. Taxonomy (NCBI): domain Eukaryota; kingdom Viridiplantae; phylum Streptophyta; class Magnoliopsida; order Santalales; family Viscaceae; genus Viscum; species Viscum album. The sequence goes on from OY728131.1 coordinate 1,515,436,298, forward strand.
TAAACATATGTTACCTGTAATTTTAGGAATGTACAGATGGATTGTTTTCCCAAATTCCTTCATCGTGATCGTTCGTTATGGCACAAACTATGTCTTTAACATGATCGTCATTATGTTCTGTTAATATTTCCATTGAAGTAGGGATATCACATAAATCAGCATATTCATCAAGTTCATCCTCACAAACATATTGTTTTTTCCCTTGTAAAACAACAGCCCACTGCATATCTGATTGATCTACTACATAAAAAATTTGTTTTTCATGTGTTTCCATTATAAAAAGAATCAGTTGTGTCTTCCAATCTATTCAGATTAACAAGTGTCATTCCAAATACATCGTGTCTGACACTGTTTTTACCGTTAAACCATTTACATTTAAAAACGGGAACTTTAATTTTAAAGTAATCAACCTCCCATATGTCTTCAATCACTCCATAATATGCATTTGATGCAGAAAATGGGTTTTTGTCCTTAGCACTCGAAAAATGCATTGCTTCTGCAAACACCAATACACCACTATTCTGAACTGCACTTCTGTTGTCCTGAGCTTTTGTATGAAATGTATAACCATTAATGTCATAACCAAACCATGTTATCACATTTAAACATGGACCAAACACTATCCATTTTGATGTCTCTGATACATCTGATCTACCAAGCAAAGTTTTTTTAATCCATGACAAAAAAGTTTTGTTGTGCTCATTCAAAATCCACATTTCTTTCTTCTTTGGATGACATTGTTTCAACTCATTAATGTGCAATGTGATATATGGTTGAGCATCAGCTATGTTCTTCAAGATGTATGATTCTAACTTCTTCATCTGTTCAACTGACAATGATTTGACTTTCAAGCCGTGAATCCCCTTTCCCTCATTATTAACTCATTCATGGCGAGATGGAGGCAAACCTATGTGTTGCGCCATAGCCAAGTAGCTCGTAAAAAACTCTTCTACCTCCTCAGAAATATACTTTTCAATAATGGAGGCTTCAGGTCGATATAGATTTTTAACATACCCCATTAATATTTTCATATACCTTTCAAAAGGATACATCCAACGAAGATATACAGGTCCACAAAGCTTTATTTCTCGAACCAGATGAATCATTAAATGCACCATTATATCAAAAAAAGTTGGAGGAAAATACATTTCCAAATGACAAAGTATTAAAATTGCATCCTTTTCCAAAATGTTCAAAGCATTCACATCAATCGCCTTGTTACAAATTGAATTGAAAAAATAACACAAATTCATTATAGTCTTTCTGACACGAATGGGCAATATTCCACGCAATGAAACAGGTAGAATTTGTTGCATCATGACGTGACAATCATGTGATTTCATACCTATCAACTTCAATTCCTTCAATGAGACAAAATTTTTTACATTAGAAGGATAACCTTGAGGCACTTTGGTATCATGAAGACACTGACAGAAGCTAATTTTCTCCCTCTTCGATAATGTATGACAAGCCGGGGGAAGAAATGTTCGTCTTCCTTTAGGAGTGGGAGCTAACTCCAAACGTATTCCCATTGATAGTAAGTCTAATCTTGCATTTAACCCATCTTTAGTCTTTCCTTTAATGTCTAACAATGTTCCAATCAAAGAATCACATATATTCTTCTCCACGTGCATGACATCAATATTATGTTTAACTTCATGATACCTCCAATATGGTAGCTCAAAAAATATTGACCTTTTCTTCCAAATATGTCTATCATTACCAGATTTCTGTGTCTTTTCCAATGTCATGTCAAGTTTTTTCACCCTCTCAAAATACAGATCATGGGATAAAGGTTTTGGAGCAATATCAAATTCTTGTGAGCCATTAAATGCTTTTTTTAGTCTTCTATAAGGGTGTTCCATAGGCAAAATCTTTCAATGACCCATGTACACTGTTTTCCTCCCAAGATGCAATTGACAATAGGATGACTGTTGTTCGCAAATTGGACATGCTTTATGCCCTTTAACACTGTATCCAGACAAATTTCCATATGCTGGGAAGTCATTTATAGTTAACAGAAGCATTGCATACAGTTGAAAATATTCCATTTTATAAGAATCACACACCCTAATACCATCAGCCCATAACAGTTTCAAATCATCAGTCAACGGTGACAAGTAAACATCAATATCATTACTGGGTTGCTTTGGACTAGAGATCATTGTACTCAACATGACATATTTGTGCTTCATACAAACTTCAGGAGAGAGGTTGTAAATTACCAATAAAACAGGCCATGAACTATGTGTGCTACTGAGTGTTTGGTATGGATTCATTCCATCTGTGCACAACCCTAGTCTGATATTTCTTATTTCATTTTAAAATGTAGAATACTGCACATCAATTTTCTTCCATTGTGGACAATCAGCTGGATGACGTATTTTTCCATCACATACCCGCTCTTCAGCATGCCATCATACCCTTTTTGCATCATGTGAATTAGAAAATAAACGTTTGAAACGATTAATTATAGGAAGATACCAAAATACCTTTGAAGGGAGCTTTGTAATCTCTACATCACCCTGTGATTTTTCTTTCACCTTATACCGTGATGTCCCACATTTTGGACACTCTGACAGAAATTCATATTCCTTCCTATATATAATGTAGTCATTCGGACAGGCATGTATTTTCTTGTATTCCAATCCCATCGGGAATAATATTTTCTTGGCTTTGTAATGTGAATCTGGAAGATCGTTATCTTTTGGAAGAATGTCTTTCATCAATTGTAGCAGCTCTGTAAAACTTCTGTCACTCCATCCATGCTTCGCCTTTAGGTTAATCAATATTAACACTGACGACAGAACCGTAAAATCTGTACAACTGGGATATAATGGTTTTTCAGCATCACCATATAGACGTGCAACTGTCGGTTCTATCTCAATTTGTTCTGCTACAATATCGCGAATCATTTCTTCAATTCCATCAGAGTTACCATCTTGCGAATCATCATCATCAGTGACATTCCGTCCAGTTTCACCATGCCGAATCCAAGGGATGTAACTCGTATTAAAACCATGACATATCAGATGATCTTTTATCTCTCTACTTTTCAACTTCTTCATATTCAAACATTTCAGGCATGGACAGAAAAAAATGTCACTACTTGGAACATTTCATTTTGAAAATTCCAAAAAGGCATCAACACCTTCCTCAAATTCATTGCTCATTCGATGTGTCGTAATCCAACTTCGACTCATTATTACCTATAACAAATATCAACAAAAAATATATATTTTTAAGATAAGACAAAACATGTTTATATGAAAAAAATCATAATTTGAATGTAAAACAATTTAAAATATAAAACAAATCTTGAAAGTAGTAGTAGTTTTCATAAGTACCCAACACCAAATAGCTATACATCGTAAGTGTCATGTTAAAATTATGAATATAGACCATTTGTTTTATGTTTAATAATATTGTCATATTATCTGATCATTCTGATTATATATTAGTTTTACTATATCCTTTTGATCCGATCTATAATCTAAGGACATTAATATTTCTTTAGAAAAAGTAATGTTAATATCATGGTAATGTAAAAAAAGTATATGTCGAACTATATATATGTAATACCAATAAAAAATACATATGTGTTTGGCCTGGGTTTCACACATAAATCAACTCATCTCACAGATTAAATTTTTGAATCATCCTACATAATACTTATTTTTATAACTTAGGGAATGAAAATAAAAAAAGTTTTGATTTATGATACTCATTATGGGTAAACATGATATATATAAATATAATATCTAATCTCATAAAAAGATATCCATGGGGGTATAAGAGCATACACAAAGCACATGAGCAAAAAGATAAGTGAAACAGTTCTATATAATCATAGATCATAAAACCTGAGTCCAAGTATAAAAATTTTAGCATAACATAAGACATGATTTATATGATAGTGGGAACATGATTTAAAGAACCTTATTCACAAGATCACAACATTGGTATGTGGAATAACATAAGAGTGTGGCACAAACATAATCATATAAGTCATAACATATGTCAAGGGAAAACACAGTTTCATTCACCTCATATTGGGATATGTTAATCATCTTTCCTATAATTTATTATAATATTTCTTACCGGGCACATCACATAACACATTGGACATGGTATAACCATCTGTATCCCATATTGATCTATGATATATAATGCATTGTCGAATGCATTAGAAGGATATTATGGACCCAAATGTCACAAAATGACTAACCATATATATGGGTGAATCGTGATCATCAAATCATTTATAACACTTTCGTAGATCAATTAAATAACAAAAATGAAATGGGGGTCATAATTGTTTTTACAAAACATAATAATTATTAATACATAAAAATCTGTTTGGATGGTAAGATAAGATAATATACCTAATTCAATCTAATTACCATTAAATTATTTCTACCTAGATAGAAAAGACCTTTATAAAAAATATTATTTAACTTGAGAATGAAAAGAAACTACCCTTTACCTTTTTTATAATGAAAAATATTAAAATGATGATAATAATATTTAGGAATTATAATTTTTTATGAATTATTAATAATAAAAGAAATCACCTCACTTGGTTTTGTTGAAAATCGGACATACCATCGTATTCAAGAAATCAGATACACTTTGCATGAAAAGGTCCATCATTTTTAGGAGATAATTGAAAGACGAAATGTATTATTAGACTAACCATGAGTCCAGAATGAAATATTTGATTGTAATAGGTATGAATTGATATTTTTATGAATGCAGATGAAAAGAGATGATGGTTTTCTGATCTAGGAGTTCTAAAAATTATAATTTTTTGAAAAAATATTATGATGTAAGAATGTTGAATGAAATTTTAAGGATAGGTATTACCGATTGTACCTGGTCCAATTTCATTCATGAAAATAATTTTCTGGACAATCATGTTGAAAATATGATTTTAAGAAAATAAGTACTACCAATCTACATCCATAAAGACACATTCCAGCTAAGTAGGAAATAATAATGTTGCTGGAAAAATGGAACGTTACAGTACCACCCATTATTTTTCAGATTTTGCTGAAGCTAATCCACAATGTTTTAATAATCATTTGCGAGTTGAATGTTGCGAGTTGAATGAACATAATAACCATTTGCAATAAAAAAATTCCACGAGATTCAAAAACGAACGAAAAGAACATCAAGAATCGAAACAAAAACGAACGAAATAAATTCGTGGAAGGATTACTTGAATGTCGTGTGTTGAGATGATATATCCGAGAGCAGTGAAGAAGATAAACAATGAAGCCAAAATGAGTGTAATGCAGGCGATCAACGAGCCGTTTAGGGTTTACCGCGAGAGAGAGAGACGAGCCGGCGACTGTCAATCGAAAAAATCGTAAATGACAGAACACGGGCCTTAATTTTTTAAATGCTTTATAACGTCGGTTATTATATAACCGACGTTATAAACTATTTTTAGCTTTTTTACATCGGTTATAAAATAACCGACGTAAAAACGCGTAGATATCGGGTTTTTTACGTCGGTTACAAAATAACAGACGTAAAAAACCCCCCGCGCATTGGTTTTTTACGTCGGTTATTTTATAACCGACGTAAAAACCCAACAGGCGCGATTTGTAACATTGGTTATTATAATAACTGACGTAAAAAAATCTACTCGCCGCATTGTTACTTCGGTTATATATAACCGACGTAAAAAATGGTGACGTAAAAAACGATTTCTGCACTAGTGAATCTATTTTTAGATCGCACAATTTTTTCCATCACATTAAAAAAATTATTTCTAGTTATAGAGGTCTTGAAATAAAAATATAATATGATGGAATTAAATTCCATTGTATTTATAAATTCTACATTATATATCTAAAAATATTTTTATAACACAATTAAATAGGATATAAAATTTATTAATAACTCAAAATATCTTCCATTTATACATAAAATAAAAACACACATTACTTTTTACACCCAAGAAGTGACTTTACTCCCCATCATCTACATTAGCATTCCAAAATATTATATTTGTTTTTCAAACTATTATTAATTATTGACATAAAAAATTAATAAAATAAACAGAAATATAATGGGAAAATAATTATTGGGAAAATGACCTCAAATAAAACCGTTAAAACTATTAGAATGTTCTCTGTGATAATTATCCCTTACATCATTGAATAACACTATGTTGTCACATAGTATAAAGATCGTTGGGATATAATTGTTGTTCCTATGGAGGGAGTGGTATCAATTGGGTGTATAATATAATAAATGGTCTTGATTGCAAGGATTCTATGGTGGGAGGAAGATAAAGACAAGGGTCTGGATACTTAATGGATAGAGATTGTATGAGTGGATATAAAATGGGTTGAGGGAGATTGAAATAATGGTGAAAAGACATGTAAAATAATGGTGTGTCGAGTGATACTTGGAGGAGGGAGACTACTGGATTCTGTCTGTAAAAACATCCAACAAAAAAGGGGTAGAATGTGAGCTATGGTTTTTGATACACAATTCATTGGATCTTGATTCTGTTTTCCATAACACAGTTCTAAAATTTTTGGGGTGTTATTTAGTTTCATTTCATATCATAAATCAATAGGAAAGTTCCTTTGTTGGTATTTATGGGGGTCATAATATGGGTTTAATTTAGTATTTTTGTCCGTGAATGATATTCTCCCATTAATTTTGTAATGACCTTTGTTTTAATATGTTATTAAATCGATGAAAAATTTTAAAAATATTCCCTAGGTTTGTGTATGATGAATATTATAATTTCCCCTATAAAATCATTCAAAAAATACTCTTGATGACAACATTGATCACGTGGAGGTGTGTTTAACCTTCAAAAATAGTTTTGTGAGATTCTGGTCATTTTTATTACTTATAATAGTTCATTTTTTATTTAATAAATATTACATATTCTCATTAGTATGAATACTATTATCAAGTTAACTAAGCATGGGATGAGAGTTTTGACTTAATGGTTGAGTTCATAATTTGTAATTTTTCCTTAAGATTGGTATTATATTTTTTCATCTTTTGGGTCCTTAGCTTGGATTTTAATTTTCTTTAATTTTTATTAATTATATTTCCACCACTCCTCTATTCATTTTTGGTTATTCCGTGATTGATGGAGGTGGTGGGGTGGGAAGGGGGTTCTTCATTTATTGGGCCTCTTATCCTAGAGTGATGGATGAAGTTAGAGGGTCCCTACTTCGTTTTATGAGATCCTGATTATGGTACATCAATTGTTGGTCATGAAAACATGCTCGAGCAATAGTTATTTTACCAACTAGTATGTTTATATTAATAATATTCATAATTTCCTCAATAAAATCTATGTTATAAATTTTTATTGTATTATATGGATCATTAGGGTCATTTTAAGGATCCTATAAAGCCTATTTTGGGATATTAGGGATTTTAAGTGATGTTAAGTGGGGTTTCAGTCGAAAAACCTAATCCTAAAATGTATAGTTTATGGCCACAATGAGTGATTCCTTCTATAAAAATAACATAGAATGTGGGAAAAAAATGGTATAGAGTCTGTGGAGATATGATAAATAGGATGACATGTGGTGTGGTCATTTACTCATCTAGATAACTCATGTGGTGGAATATAGAATATCTTATATAGTTCCAGACCCCATGTGAGGTGCACAACAAGGGTCTAGGTAGAGTATTCTTCCAGACGTAATGTGAGTAAAGGGTCTTGGAACACCTCATGGTTTACATGTAATACATGATTGTTATACATTGTGTATTTTGGAAATAAAGACTATGATAGGCTAAGGCACAGTCCCAAAGGAGGTATTTAAGACCACCAATATTGTAATCTAGGGTAATTGTAATGTATTATCCCATGAAGTGGGGTTTTCATGTTATTACACCCTTGATCCATAATTGAAAAAATAGATTAGTGAATTATATATATATATTTTTATTGGGTAGAACACATCAGTGAGGACCTATATTAATATTAGAGTTTTGTGAAGAGATGATTCAAGGATCATTATGGTATGACTATAGGGAATTCAGTGAGATAAAGGATTAAGAGTTAGACAATGAGATACATATTATTATACTATGGTGGGGGTCGTGAGAATGATTATATGATTTGGATTATGATTTTAATGGTCATTAGGTACATATTGTAGGTTATAGTATTGGGTTAGTGGGACTGAGAAAAAATATGCATGTAGATTGTGAACCCAACATTATATATTGACATGGATAGAGCCAATGATCTAAGATAATGTGTGGGGAGTTGAGTTTGACTTGACAAAAATGGATAGAGATGGAGATAGGTATATAAATCCATAGTTGATTTACAATGGGTGAGGGGAGGATGTCAATTCCTTCAGGGTAATTTTTTTATACAACTGTGATGGTCTTGATGATTAGATCGAATGTATATGTGGAGGAAGATGCAAGCATTGAGATATGGAACTTTCCCTTAGTGTATATCACCCGAGTTATGAGATAGGGAGTTTAGGGATGGGAGGAACTGGTTAATGTGCATATATTGTATCATGATCCTAGGAAGAGTGGGTTTCCCAGATTAGTAAATTTGGATGTTCTTGTGGAAGTTTTTGGTAATTACATTGAATTTCTAGATGATGATACCCAATTTAAGGAAGATTTTAGGGACACCCATATGTTTCCAATGATTAAAATTTTTTAATGTTAGAGTGAAGGTACCCCTAATTCACAATATGATGATATTCATTTCAATGTTAGGTTTCAGTATAATGGTATGTTTTTAGATGATATCTATAAGTTTCTTAGGTATGGGTGTCCCCATTGAGTTCTACATTGTGTTAATTATTTTATAGAAAGGATCAGTTACTCACATAAGATCCAGATGAGGTTACTTATGTTCCCTCATAGAGAGTGTGTATGCCTCCTAGTTCTAGAGTAAGGTTGTTGTTGTCAGAGACACTATAACACCTTCCAAAGACGGAATGGTCATCCTTGGGTACCAGAAAACACACTAGGATGAAAAATGATTCTTTATTTACTTATTAACCTTTTTAAATTGATTGGTTAGGAACAGAACCATTGAATTGAACTTTTTTATTTATAATAGTTATTAGGGAAACCATTTGGGGTGGATTATTGAGTTTTTAATTCTCACATAAATGTGGGAACCCTATTTCATGCAAAGAACATATGTCTGCATTTAGATAGAATACTACATGTGTGGTGGATTGGGAAAATTCCATGTGTTTCTTGATTGTGGTGAAGTATCTGAATAAAGGTTTAGATATGAAGATTGTGGTATGGGTAGGAGATTTTAGAAAATCCTTTTGATAATTTATTTCATTTTTCAATTTATATATCTGACCAATATGATGGGAGATCAGTCTAGGATATATGAAAGTATTCTTACCAATACAATTTCTTATCCCATTGTTATTCATTTATTCTTCTTCCCTAATTTTTTATTAAAATAACGATAAAAAATTTCCATTATTATTAATTACTCTTGTATGAAAATATATTCTCCCAACGGTATCACACAAGACAATTTTGGGTTTTTGGAAACTTATGAATTACATAGATGTACTCTTGAGCTCCCTTTTATGCCATTGATATCATCACTTGTGAGTATCTATATGTTCAGGAATTATGAAGTTGCATCATATTCATTTTAACTATTTATGGATTTTGTAGAAAATTAATAGGGATGTGTTAGATCTTTGGATAGACCTTAGAATAGTGTGTCGATAAATCCTATTTTGAGGCGAGTTATGTGTTACCAGGGGTATGAGATTACTAATATTTGTTTTTATTTGACATTTAACACATTTATTTCAAATGATATGTGTATTTATTATTTTTATTTGGGTTATATATCTTGTCCAAATGAAATGTTTATTGTGTACGTGAATTATTCTTTTCATGAAAGATATACATGACATCCATGTGCCTGTGTGTGATTGGTATATCTAATGACAAAGGGCTAAAAAATTTAACACATCTACAAATATTTATTTTAAATATTAAAATATAAAATTTTGGTGGAAATATACTCAACTAGACCATAATATATTTTCTTTCGACGACATGTCTTTTTGATCTTACAACGGTTTTCTTCTTGATTAATTATATAGTCCCTCCTTGTAAGGGATGTATATTAACCCTTATTTTGATAATAATAAATTGTATTCATGGTCAATGAACCCCTTTAGGGTTATTAAGATAATTAGTTTTGTTACATAAATTTCTAGAAATAATTTATATGATGTTTTCCCACATAACTTATTAGTGTCATTTTACATAAATGAACCATATAACCAATTTATTTGAGTTCAATTGTCATGGGATTATAATGTACATGATAGAATGATATATATATATATACATGTATATAAAATTTCGATTCTGAAGGGGTAACATTATATGTGGATTTCTTGTGAGGATCATTTACCTTGTAAGTTAATGAATTAACATTAGATGTTATATATGTATATATATATATATGAGAACTTTAAAGTGGGATTTTTGGAATATGATTTTTCTTGTGAGAGGTGATATGGGAGAATATGGGTTTTAATATGAGATATTTCTTATGTGAGATACGTTTTATGGCCTCAGTGAGGGAGCCTTGTTTTTTAAGAAGTTGCTCAGGAAATTTATGTGTCCAGTGCTATGAATTTATAGTGGGAATTTTATTTATTCTATTGTGGTAGTTATGACATACAAGGGTAATGAAAGAGAAGAGTTAGATCAGATGTGTGAACAATAAAGAGAATAAAAGAATGGATATATGATTTGGGTTATGAAATTTGGTAATTAGAGGTTATAATGGTTGTATATATAGGCATGGATATGCCAGGTTCCATCATGATGTAAAATACAAGAGGTGATTTTGTATCAATGTTTATTTCGAGGGGATGTAATAGTAGGATGACTGGACCAGTTGATTTCAAGTGTGTTTTCAAATGAAATATGTGATTATGATAATATATGTATGTATATAGGATGATTAGAGTGTGGGTATGACTTCAAGTTATTTGATGTTGCATAGGTTGATGGGCAGATATGTGGTAATCATTAACATAAGTGAGAGTCCATTGGCTTGTTGTAAGGAAACTATTGAGTGAGAATATGTTAGGTCGTTGATATTGACATGATGAGAAACATGTGAAGTGTTTCCATCATGTGATTCAATGTAGGATGATTTTAAACTCATGGGACCTTCTATCAGCTTCTAAGATTTTTTGGTATATGATTGTACATAATTGGGATTGGATGTGATCAATAGATTATGTGATGGTTATGCAAGATACCATTGTGAATTTAATTGGCGACAATCTCTGTGTAGGATATGAATTAGTGGTCTTGATTTTATTCTTCAATATATTAATTTCTTATGGCTTCGGCAGAAATGAGATATTTTCAACAATGCTAATGATGGCACTATGGATGGATAGTGGAAGGGGTGGATGTGATGGGTGAGAATGGATTTGGAGGAGTGACATGCATGTGATGATGATTCCTATAATGAATTACACTCAATGAGTAGTATATGAAAATACAAATAGTGGAGGCCAAAACATTGGATATTGGATGTTGTAAAACTCATTAGTAATGAAATTTATTAGATATCATGAATGAAATTCACAGGGAGTCAAGAATGGATAGTCATTGATATTACATGTTGGCACACTACATCGAGTAATATGGTCATCTATTGTCATTACAGGAGATAATGGACATATCATGGGATATTGTGTTTTGTGTTGTTTCTGGGGGTTATTATAAGAAAACTCAAATTGTAGAGGGAATCCTAACGGTCACAGATAGGGATCCCTTGTTTTGTTAGGGTTATGGCTATGAGAAGACCATTTATTGAATAATTGGGGTGGAATTTTGATGTTGGTTTACAGATAAATCTTACTTTTTATGTTACTTCATGAATAAAAGTGTGATGTTCAGATACAATATTGGATATAGTCTTTTCATTGAAATCATGCTCGAGAAGGCTTTAGATATGATCTAAGGGTGTGTCAGAACGATGGCATGTTAGTGCTTAGGGGTAGTGGATGAATGTTGAAAAATTTATTTGAGGACACCACCTAAGAATTACACAATAAGTATAATTTGTATTTTTGTGTGGTTGTTTAGATGATCTCCTATTTCATTCGTGAGTTATGGAATTTTGAATGGATTATGAGATTTCATGTCAGTGGGTACAAATGTGTGTTTTTATAATGGTCTAATTTATGAGGTTCAACTAATATTTTTTGTTATGAAATCATATATATTGTTATAGAAACTACACTGATCATATCAATGGTTCACTTGAAGTGGGTATCCGTAAGTGATTATTATTGTGGGGATAATCAGATTTTGGGAATTGGACTTTCGTGTAGAGACTTATGGTGGGGAACACCAGGAGGCTATTAATGAATCGATCGAGGATTCCTTACTGTCTTATTATAAAATTTTGTTTTTGAGATCTATCTCGATATTGGTGATGGTAATTATTATGTCGCTAGAGTTGTTATTCATATTGTGTGGCCATGATTTTAATTTCAAAGTGGATGTTTGATCAAAATTTAAAGATCAAACATAGTGAGTTATTGTAGAATTGTCAATTGGGATAGAATTGGGTAGATGATTTGTGGACCTCGTTATCTATTTATAGAAAATAAGTGATATGGTTGTGAGGTTATAATGATAGAAAATTTTATGGATTATGAAATCTTGGATAAATCATAAATTTTGGAACCATTTGGGTATTAGGGGGAGAGTTGTAATTTAATTTTGAAAATGAGGTCAGAAATAGTTTTTTTTAGTTTCATTGATCTCAGGATGGGATGTTCATCATTCGAAATGAATTTAGTGGGATTCAAATATGGTTTTATTTTCCAAAATATTTTAGTATTTTTGTGTAAAAATTAATTATTTCTTGGAGGAAGAGTTTTGACATATCTTAAATGGGTCACTATATTGAAATTTTTAATTTCTGAATGATTCAATAATGGATGGTTTGACCAAGGTGAGGTATAAATAGTTTTTGGGTTTCACGTCCTGGTTCGGGCTTGTAAACATTTATTTTTTTATTCCACACCTCCCCTTATTCCTTTACATGCCCACAGTGAGTGAGGGGTTACCCATTTATCTTAAAATAGTAGATCAAGAGTAGAGGAGAGTAATGGATCTATCAAGAACTTTCAAATAATATTAGAATCAAGATATAATGACTATGTGGAAAATATATGTGCCTAAAAGTAATCAATTTTTCTATTATGTCGGTCAAGGTTTTTTGTTCATTTCTCTTATTGATATGATTTTTTACGTTTTTATTAGGTTATATGGACTATTGGGGATCTTATATATAACCTATAGGGTTGATTTGGGAAAAATAAGGATTTTGGTGATTTATATAGGGGTTTCATTTAGAAAACAAGAACCCCACAACATGTAGTCAAAGAACAAAAACTATGATTTTTTTTGGTTTGATGAATGAATAATATGGGGCCTTCTATGGAATATATTCCATTAGGACCCACCAAATAGGATTATCTTTGGTGTTTCTATGTATTCAAACAAACACCCCATGTGGGGGTGTGTGGCATATAAGGTATACAACCAGACCTCATGTGAGGTACATGATAAGATGACATGTATATTATATATATATATATATATATGTTTTTTCAAGCACACTACTTGGAAACTCATGTGGTTTTGACTTAATGCATGATTAGTCAAATCCATTTATTTTTTAGATACATGATTGTATGGAATGAGGTACTTTCTGAATGGATGGATTTTATGGTACATATATTGTAATATTTGTTATAAGACATGTATTATCCCCTTAAAGGGTTTTCCATGATTTCACACCCTAGATTATGAATTTAATATGCGAGTTTTCCATTTTGTATATCATTACACATAGAATGAATTAGTGAAGCCATCATTTCAATTTTATACCAAGGAAGAGTTGATTCAGGGATAACGAGGAATGACAAGAGGGCCTCCCATGAGATGGTGTATTAAGTGTCTCTCTATAGGGGACATAATATGATACCCCCCAAGATGGTTATGAGAATATCTGGATGAAATTTCATAATATTTAAAAGGTACTTGGGTTGATATATGTAACATACTACCCATACTCATTGTATTTAGATGTGGAGAAATTTCTACTTGGTTATAGGTGACATCCAAAAGAACATAAAGTATGGCAATAAGTTCCAAGAAATTTAAGAAAAACAGGGGGATAATTTTCCATTTTAAGAGAAAAAAACTACAAACAAGAACACCATAACCAAAACAAATATATGATGAATGAAAAAATTGTATACAACTAAAATTATTACTCTGAAAACTAATCTATATTCGATTACCAATTAGAAACCATGATCAAGATCAACTACAAAGAGGAAGGCAAAATAAACAATTTCAAAGACTCTAAAGACACCATATCAGTAACTCCCAACAAGCTCCAAGATCCAAATACACAATTCATGAAAAATTATCATGAAGTACCACTAAATAGATTTTATATTTTACATTTACCGTGGTCCTAATAAACTATATATGAAACCACACCAATGTTCTCATGGAGGGGTGTGTAATGAAACTCTATACGTTTTCTTGAAAATTACTTATCTACTCATTCCACAAGTATAAAACATGTTATGAAATTTATATAAAATAATTTATATAAAACCATATAAAATAATTTATATCAATAAAAAAACCCATTGTTATGTAAAATATTATTCATTTCAAAATAATTTTTAAAACTAATATCTATTCTATGGATTGTTACAAAAAAAGTAATTAAATAATTTATGAATAATAATTTGGAATATCTTATTTTAGGTCACAACCACACACACACACACACACTCAAACACATAAGGTTTTTTTTATAGATAATTGTAGAAATTTCTGTCCATACTTCATCCATTTGATGGTTGTAATTCACAACCAATATCCATCTCATTATACTCATTCTTAACCATTTTAACCACCCATGCCAATAAAATATTTTAAAAAAAAATTCAATAAAACAATCATTTTATTGAAAACCCTTTTCCATGAATCAAAACCATTTTTTTAACAAAAAGTTAATTTTAAATTCATTTTACCACTTTATCTTTTTACGAAAACACCGAATTTTCACAATTCCATTAACTATCACCAAAAAGGGTTTCCATCAACAATTGAACAAAGATTTAACAATAAATTTCAAGAAAAACATAAATTTTAAAATATGCATCAAGTTAAATGATGATGATCCCTGAGAGAATCAATATACCTTAGAAACTATATTGAAAAATAACAACCACCTGAATTCTTGCACAAACTAGGTTGAAATGCCAAAAACCAACATCAGATCATGATCACTGACATTAGCACAACAAACTATCCTTATAATTGGGATAAAAAATCTTAGATATATCCCCAATGGTCTCGATCTCTTAATTCAATAGAGTGAAGAATAATAGATATACAGAACACTATCATGAACGAAGACTTATGAAGAAATCAAGCCTTCAATTCACAAGGATTTTCCAATAGAACAATCATCAATCAATGGAGATTATCTCCAAAGCCTTTGGGAGGAGAGAAACTCGATTTAGGGTCGAAATGAGAGATAAACGTGTGTTTTGGATGAAAAAATGAAGGATATGCACTTTTTTATATCAAACTATTAATTGTACACGGTTAGACGCATAGTTATGAAAGTTGTGTGCTAACCATGAAAATGACTATGTCCATAATATCATGGTTTTTTATGTCGAAGCATGGTTTTACAAAACCATGTGCATAGTCATTGACCACAACCTATCATTATCACAGTTTTCTATTGGTGTTCCTAAGTTTTTTCTAGTTATTCTCAAACCATGTACCTCTAGAAAACCCCACAAAACATTCCAAATGCCCTTCAATCCATTTGGAAATTCATGCAAAGGATTTACATAATTAAAATAAATATTGAAACGTTTACTTATTTGTTACATAGAGAGATAAATTCTCACCACCATTATAAATTCCATTACAAAAATGTAGAAAACCCCCACCTAATTAAAATTGTTCTGGCCATTACTCGACCATCTATTACTCTCATTCTTATGTTTCTTCCAAAATCCATCCATGTGGTCAAAAAACCCAAACTAGATTTATGTTTACAAATTAAATAAATTCTCAAGGCTATCTAAAATCTGTACTAGGATATAAAACAATGAAGAATCTGACTCTAGGTCAATGTGATCACATTAAATCATGTGGAATGGATAAGGTTGATATTGTTTCAACTAAGATACATTAAACACATTATGAAATTCATTTAACCACGATGGAAAATAAAACTCATATTCCACCTCACCAACCCATTCATATATCTCAAAAGGGCCACTGTATCGAGGATATAACATTCTCTAATTCCCAAATAGATGATTCCAAATCCTTGGAGAGATTCTCAAGAGCACATGATCACCCACCTCCAAAGACAATGACCTTCTGTGATGATTCGTATACAATTTATGAAAACATTGAATTTTATATATTCTACTCTTGACCAACTAAATATTCATAGTTTTCTCTTTGTAATGTCATGGACAAAACATTTAAATCTATACTATTTATATCCAAAAGAGTTGAGAATGACAAAGGCACCCATACAATGTTTTAGAATGAGCTATATACACAAGGCATAATTAATATTTCTATATAAGAACTCCACTAATGTTATGTGTTCTTCCAATAATCCTCCAAAAATCCATTACAGAAGTCCAAACTATGTCTTACTTTTTTGTGTTGTCTATTATTTTTTCCCATCCATAAAAGGATGATACTATGTACTCATAGTCAACTAAGTCCCCAAGGATTATTTTTAAGGAATTTATAAATGAGATGAAAGCCTTAGATGTCTGTCTGATAATATCAAAAGTAGTACGCCGTGCCTCTTTACCAATTAACAGATATATATTTTTATTCAGGTCCTCCACCATATAAGATTCATTAACTGGGATGAAATATGCTGAATTTGTGAGATGATGCATTATCAACCATATAAAATCATGTTTCTAAACTTCTTGTTGAGGTATTGTGAGAAACATAATGTCTATCTAATCCCATTTCAAAAAATAAATTTTTAAATAATGAAACATACCTTCTAGTCGCTGGTATCTTTTATAACATGCTGATAGGTGTGACATCTTCAAAAAAACAAAAACACCTTCCTTTTAATGTTGACCCACTAAAACTATGCTTTCAATGAATTATACATATTATGTATTCCCAGATTAAATTACTATCTCAAATATTTGTAAGTATGAAGTAGTTGTTCATGACAACCCAATAGTACAAACATATGATTTTGAAACCAAAAAACTGAACTCTCATCCATCCTATATCCCTCAATGGTATCCCCACCATTGTGTTTTGGCCTTATAGAATCAAATTCTGAAGGGAATTTCTATACCTCTTTTACAACATTTAGAAAATCAGGAAAAAAATCAACTATAATGAAAACCATAACATCACTGTAGTTTTCACTTTCTATGTACATGTCGGCTATCACCATCAATAACTGCCACTAATCTGAAGCTAATTTTTTCAACCGATCATGTTCCATTCTACTTATTAAAAATGCAACCAAATTTCATTTACCCTGTGTATAAATAAATTAAAATTCAAACCATTGGAGATACTCCACCCATCTTATTTTTCTCATATTCAAATTCATTTGTATGAAAATGTGTTTCAAACTCTAATGATATATGAACAACGTAAATTTGTCACCAATAGGTAATAATACCATGTATTTTAAGAATGGAATAATGTATATAAGTCAAAATCATGTGTTGGGATGTTCTTCTCATGAAAATTTATGTTTCCTGATCCATAATCAACAAAATTATCTCCCTGCAAGAGACCACATCAAAATCCAGATCACGAAGCATCACAATACACCATGTGTCCTTGTTCAGATAAAAAAATGTTGGTGTTAGTGTAATGAGAATCATTAAATCTTAAAGAAACATTTAACATTTGTTTCCATTCTTGTTTATCATTTTACATCAGTAAAGAATCCATTAGTGAAGAAAGTCTTTAGAAATCATGAAAAATCATTGTTGGTAATGACAAGTAAGATCGCAGAAACTTCGTATCTTGAAGATTCCATGGTGGTTACTACAGATAACATATAGTTTGATTTCATTAACGAAAAATATCTATTCTAGATATTTCATAGATAATGAAACAAACATTTTGTATCCATAATTACCACTTTGATAGTTTGTCTTAAAATCAATGATCATGAAAAATTCCCAACATTATTAGCATGTGTTTCTCATGATCAACCCTTATCCTTGAATAAAAAAATAATTCATCTACAAAAAACAATAAAATAATTTAGATATCTCAAAAATATAAAAATAATGAATTCTATAATGTCCAGTGGTTCATTTTTATGACATAGTAGAATATCCACAAACTCGTAATTTTATGTCTACTCCTAAAATCTGTATTTTGAATTTACTCCTTCCAAACATACAACTTGTGACATCCTGATCACAAGTAAATTTTAGAAAACCTCTAGGATCACCTCATTTTATTAAAAAAATCACAAATGAATGCACATGGATAAAAATTCTTTATCATAACTTGTTTAATATTATGATTTTCAAAACAAAGATGGAATATTCATTCCAAATTTTTGACAAAAAAGACTGGTGCTTCCCACAAAGATGCATTAAGCCAAACATGCCATTTTTCTTCTAGCTCTTCCAACTATACATTCAATTCCCTTAACATTATTGGTTCAATAAAGTAAGATATAATTGAAATAGAAATGTTCCACCAAAATGATATCAATGTGAAAATCCACATCTCTTGTGGGTGGTACCCTTGAATTATATTTTCTAAAAAAAATCTGAAAACTTAATAA
This sequence comes from Viscum album, assembly GCA_963277665.1. Classification (NCBI taxonomy): domain Eukaryota; kingdom Viridiplantae; phylum Streptophyta; class Magnoliopsida; order Santalales; family Viscaceae; genus Viscum; species Viscum album. The sequence goes on from OY728131.1 coordinate 1,515,455,217, forward strand.
CAATTTTTGGGAAACTAATATTCTTGATCTCTTACATCAATTTCAATGTCAACACCACTAATTGAAAAAATATCATACAAACATCAGGTTCCAAAAATATTTTGGCACCTACCTTTACATTCGGGTCCCCTTTAAATAGATACGTTATGCCATCTTCCATCATTAAAAAACATTTCAGGTATAATTGTCAATGTGAGCCTTAAACACGTTCAACAAATCCATAACCAAGATTATGTCATAGATTCCATCTCGTGCATAGTGAAATAACATATCAAATCAGATCCAACAATAGTTATAGAACATGATTTCATCATAATGGCTCGACATTCCCTTTGACCTAGTAGAGTTTTAGGTTTTAAAAAATGTATCATTTCAAAATGAAAACCAAGAAAAAATAGCACAAGAAGAAATAAAAAAATGAGATGCCCCTATATCAAAAAAACCACCATGAGGGTATAATTCAAAATAATCTAACTTCTAATCATCAATAATATATAGTAATCATCCACAATAATTGTTTTAGCTCCATATAAATTTTTACTCTCTATAATCTGTTCATTATACCCATTTTTAGGTTTCATTTTTTGATTAGTCATGGTATTCCATGAATCACAATGGATAGCTCAGTTCTTCTGATTAGAGTTATGATGTTTCCATCCTCCCATTAACATATACAATGTCTATGAAATAAGATATGGTTCTCGAACACTTGACCATAATGAAATGTGACAATAGATATATAGATTCCCCATCTTGTCTCAATTGTTTCATGCTCTAGTTGGTTATGTATAATATCTTTTTATTTGACCAAAAGAACCACATTGGAAACATCCAACTTTAGTATTGTGTTTTGGAGGAAGATTCCCCAATCCATCCATTTTATTCACATTCACCCCACTCCATTCAAAATAGGTGTCCCCCTTCATCTTATTCCCAATATTGGAGTTCCCATTTTTTCCTATAGGTATCAAAATTCTTCCTCCAACAATATTTTCTAAGATGTCCCTTTATTGAAACAACACTCTATTAACAAAGTATATATAATCTGTAAAACAAATAATGTTAATCATCATGGGAATCTGTTGTCTCAAACCTGATTAAAAAATGAAATCATTAAAAGATGAAATTGATGAAACATCAGTTGAAAAGAAGAATACATTCATAATTATTTCTACATACTCTACCGATGACAGGATCTCTGTATTCTAGATGAAAAATTCCATCATTACAGAAATCTAGATTGTATGAGGATATAACTTTACTCTAAACAATTATTCAAAGTACTCCCATAAAATTATTTGGTCTAACATAGCTTAAACAGCTAAATCCCACCACTGGATTGAAATATCCTACAACATATACCATTCAAAATTGAATTTCTACCATAATGTTATGCTAATGAAATCAATGATTTTTTCCACATATTCATCCACACCAATCCCAAATATGGTTTCGAATAACCCTGAATGATGGGTGGATTTTTCTTCTCAAATAGAACAGAATGAACCTATTTCATTGGTTAATCCCACCAGTTCAATATATCCACAGCTAGAATGTCCATGATGAAACATTGAACTAGTTGTTGGATCACCTATGTCTCCGATTCAACCTTATTCTCAGCATCCTCCTCTAGTTGTTTTTGGGGCCTATTAATTTAAAATTTATATAACCAAAACGAAACACCATAAATATCACTCTATATAAACTAAAGTCATAACAATTTAAATTTACCATATCAAAACTATCATAGTAAGGAATTCCAAAAATTCAATACTTTTTGTTCTTAAACCCTTTTTGAAAATTCCAACATACTTTTAAAAATTAAACCATCTTAAAAATATAGCTATCATGTTATTCTAAAAATATCATATTTGAATACATTTAATGAATATATTTTTTTACAAAAAATTTTCAGTCAAATAATAAATTATTACTCAAAATGAAATATGTATTCTTAATGGGAATGAATTTATAAAATTCTTGTTATTATTTTATCTAGGGATAATCCCATGAAAATGAGATTAAAACACCGATATGTGCCTAGAAAACAATCATATAACCCACTATCTAGTAACATGAATTTAAGCATAAATAAGTTACATATTCCACTTTATGCTTTAAAATTCATGTAAAGACCCGTAAATTTCAAGGATTTTTTTTCTTAACTTCATTGGAATTTTATGAGTACACAGTTTCTGATGGCACCAGATTCCAAGGATCGGTGTGCCCAGAATATGTTTTTGATGTTTAGCTTGGGTACGTTTAGTAAACCAACATGCGGGTTTTTCTATCTATTAAACCGATGTTCAGAATTGAAATCTGAGGGCACTAATGAACTCGCAGCGCCGATATTTTCTTAAGGGGACCTTTAATGCAGTTCTGTTTTCTGCTGGTTGGAAGTTAATTTTTCGAGTTCAATCCAAAAATTAATGAAAATGTAGTGGTGCACAAATTTTATTTTGTGATGTGGGGCCCACATGATCCTAAACCTTTTAACTCCCCATTAATTCTCCGTTGTTTACTTTGACAACTCCACACATTTATTATGGTGGAGCGTTCCTACATCCCTCATCCAATTAATCATGCCAACCAATTAATTAATGTGAACATTAATTTATTTGGAACCACGTTGAATTAATAAGAATTGCATGAAAATTATATTAATTGGTGAACCATGTTATTCTTTTTAGTGTTGGAAAAACACATTTGAGAAAAGGCTCTAGAAAATTAAAAAGGGAGGCGAGTCATTCTTCAATGAAGAACACCCCCGAAGAAGAATGAGAAGAACTTCTTCCTCGGACGCACCTCGACATCAAGGAGCCTATGTTTCCTATGATAATGACCCTTCCTCCATTGTCGATGGAATGACACCGATTATTCAATGATGCCCATCTACCGCGATGCTCTACTTTCTTGGAATGATGACGTACGGCAACAACTTCGATGTATGGATAATTTTGTATATATTTTATATACGTGTTTATTACTCTTGAACAAGGTGTTTAAATTGTTGGGTTATGTTTAAACCACTAATGCGGAGGGTACGGACTAACGAATCATGTTTGGACACACCGCTATTTTTTTCTTCATTCACGGGATATTTGGCGACGAAGAAACGAGGCCGCAACGACGATTTGGGGCCTTCATAGTGAAGTACGGATCTTGATATGACTGCAGGTGCAGTCAGAATCAGAAACGGACCACCGAAATGACTCTGGTGGCCCACGGAAGACCCCGACGGTGGGGGCGCCGGTGCGGTAGAGCCCCAGCGCGCAGCTAGAAGAAGTCCACCGCGGCATCAGCCACGGTGGCGAGGGAAGGATCTCGTGGCCGCATGAGATCCGGGGAGTCTAGTGGCGCCAGCCTGGTGCCACGTTCATGGAACAGCCCCCCCCCCCCCACTCGTCTAGCTGGCCGAGCTAGGGCACACCCCCCCCCCACCCCCGGCTAGGCCGAGGCGGGTCACGCTAACTGGGCTGTGTACTGCCAGGCTGGACCCAGACTCGTGTCTGGTCAACCCAGGGTGGGTTGGGCTGGGTCAGACCAGGCCCAGACCCCCCACATCAGACAGTCTATCGGTCTTTTTCACATAACATGAGATACAGACCTCCGATTGAAGCACCTTCAGTTGCGTAGTAACCCTTGGATAATGATGGTCTCTTCGGTATATTATAAATGAGGATTTGGAAAAGTTTTTTTACAGGTGGGTTGGTTTGAAACTGAAACCAACCGGGCCCTTAGAGCATAAAACCTTATAACGTAATGACCGAATGTCTGTTTCACATGTCGTCAACTACGTTGATTTCCTCATGATGAGATGATTCTTTTGGCATAATCCACTTGAGGTTTGGACACGGATGGAGTACATTCTGGTTGGTTTTAGCTTAAAAACCAACCGGGCCCCGGGAATGGAAACGCAAATAACTCTCAGACTGGGCGTCTGATTGATGCACCATCTGTCGCGTTGGGTTTCTTTTGAAGATACAGAACATTGGGATACATCAACTCTAGATATTGCGATAGTTGATTTATCGAACCCCTTTCTCAAGAAGCGGACCCTCTTGGAATTGAGCGTGTTGTGTGTGGGAACCCTAGAGCTGTCAGCGAGTACATAGACTACAGTACTAGGATCCTCCATGGGTTCGATGATGATGATATCCATACTGGGATCCTTTTTGGGTTCAATGGAAATGCCTTGTGTATTAGGATCCTCTGTGTTTTCAACAGTGATGACATCTATACTCGGATCCTATGTGGGTTCGACAACGATTACTAATGTTCTTGTATCCTACATGGGACCAGTAGTTTTACCTTTGTACTTGTATCCGGAGTGGGTCCGGAAGAGTAGTTGGTCTTGTATCCTATGTGGGTCTGACAGATTAGCTTGTCTTGTATCCTATGTGGGTTCGACAACTGAGATTAATTATCGGCTACATCTGATCATCTCTATCTCTATACGAAAGATGTATACATGTGTGAGATGAGTCTTGACTTTCAATCATTATCGTCGATGCGATTGACTTATTTACTATGTGGACTGGGTTGTACGTGGGCTTGGGAGTCGGATCCAAACTGTGATTGATAACATAGGTATATATATGGGTATATACCTAGGTGGAGTTGGTTGATACTTCGTGATTGTATCTTTACCTTATAGTTTATCCTTTGTGGATTCTAGGAGACCATCGGGGGTCTCTGCTGAGTATCGTATACTCACCCATTCACGGGCTTTCCCACACTACATTTTGTTGGTTGTAGACGACGAAAAACACTGACCATGGAGGATTCTTGTGGAGCTGGACAGTACCCGGAGGTGGACCACCTAGTGAGGAGTGCACGGAGCGGACGGACGGAACCGGGGCGTCGAGGAGACCATCTGTACCCACCCTTCAGGTGGGATTCACGGAGGACGACTTAGTGGTTTCTATTTTACATTACTGCTATTGTACTTTTCTATTTCATTTGTTCTGTAATTTCAGTTGGGTTTGTATACTGACCCGTTAACATTTCAGTACTTACATTTGTACTCAGTTTTACTTAGTGCTTACTTCACTTATGCACTATATTGTGTTTTTTACTTATATAAAGGGATGTACTTCCCTTTTTATTGGTAATTACGCCATTGCTTCTAGTAGACAACCCCTAGCCTATGGAAGGCGGGCTTGGGATTGTCAAAACACGGGCCCCGAGGACGGGTCATGAAAAATTGGTTTCAACGAAGTCCGTTCTACTGCAGAACTGAGGACTCAGATCATTGCTTTCTGCGAAGCAATAATGTTAAGAGTATTGAGTGTGGTTTTTAGTTCTTGGAGTCCATTAGTGGTTTGACGGCCGACGTATCCATACACCAGGACCCTGACCTCTATTTTCTGACTCATTCCACGAAAACACTGATTGCATCTGTGTTTCCGTTCGAAAGTTTTCTTTATGATTACTTTATGACATCTCACCAGGTATACAATTGACCGTGGCACCCCTGTTTCTTTTCATGATGGCCCCATGAAGGCATCCATCCAGGGCTCCTAGTTATGTGCGAGATGGCATCCCACCGAGCGATGAGGCCTCGGTGGAGGGTCCATTTACCGTGGTGGCACTAGGGGTACCACTACCCCCTGAGCCACCGATGCTACCAACCCCAGCAGCAGAGAGTGAACGCCACCTGACCGCATTGCACGAGTTTCAAAAACAGAGGCTGCCAAGGTTCCGCGGAAAGAGGGACACTCAGGCAGTTGAGGATTTGCTGGAGGCTATCGTCAGAGTCTTCATATTGGAATGGACACCAGCTGACCATATGACGATCATTTCCACAATTCTACTTCATGAAGTAGCATGTAGATGGTGGATCCTGATGCTTTCGGTCCACTACGAGGCATCTCTGTTTTGGACAGACTTCTAGAGTCTCTTCCTCTTAGAGTTTGTCTCAGCCACCCTCATTGCGGTGCGCATCTAGGAGTTACTTCATCTGGGGATGGGTAGTATGACAGTAGCTCAGTACTCAGCGAGATTTACTGACCTCTCACGTTACTCTATAGATATGGTATGGGACCCGTTCTTCAGCGCCTGGACGTTCGAGGAAGGACTGAGGCACGAGATCAGAGCTTCGACGATTCCCCTCAGCATCTCGACACAGCCAGGGGTGCTGGAGAGAGCCCTTTTAGTGGAGAGCTTTCTCACCGAGTAGCCACCAACAATGATACCCACCACATGATGGAACATTGTAGAGTCTTCTCTAACCAGTAGTCAACAGATGTTGCAGGGGTCCATGTGGACCAGGCCGTCACGTGGGTGACCTCAGGATACAGGTTCGGCTCTGCGGGGCACAAGAAACAGAGCCAGCCTTACGAGGAGTAGACATTGGAGGGACCTCCCAGGCATAGGTAGAGGTTTGACCATTGCGGTCTATAGGGAGTAGGTAGACGAGGTAGAGGAGCTGGCCGAGCAGCGGGTGGTGGACGACGTTTCGAGGATCTACCACCACCACCCCCAAGAGGTCCACCCCGACCATAGGGAGCTACCAGGCATAGGCAGGCTCAGCTCCAGGAAGAGGAGGCTTATGACCACGGAAAACCTAAGATGACATGAGGTACTACCTGTGTCTACTCCACCTTTGCTGCTGTTTTTATAGACATAGTTGTGAGTCATTCTTTTATTGTCGCTGCCCTTTTTTGGGGCACAGATATTCCAATGGTGTTGTTGGATCGATCCTTACGGATAAAGACTCCCACAGGAGCAGACTCGACGATTACACACTGGTTCCGGTAGTGTGACCTTACTCTTGGAGGTGAGATCTTCGGCTGTGATCTTCTTGTAGCAGTGTCGAGGCCTTACGATGTTATCTTTGGTATGGACTTATTATCTACAATCCATGATCATATCGACTGTATTAGGGGAAATGTGTGGTGTGCCCGCACATATTGTACCAGGTTCACCTTTGCTAGTGAGAAGGGAGACGTTGCAGCGCATGATGGAATTACGTAGAGGAGAGGGAATCCAATCACTCATCAGTTGTCTAGTCTCATCCACGGAGTGGTTGATGTGTGGAGTCCGGTTTTTCCTGTTGTGGTGGATCATTATGCGGATGTTTTTTCTGACGATGTTTCAGGACTACCTCCTCGTAGAGAGGTATACTTCTACATTGACCTGTATCCCAGGATGACACTGATATCTACTCCAGCATATTGGAGGTCTCCCATCGAGCTTCATGAGATTTGGGTACAGCTTGAAGACTTACAGGGAAAGGGATTCATCCGACCTAGTGTTTCACCCTGGGCTTCTTCGATTTTGTTCGCCAAGAAGGTGGGTGGGAGATTGAGACTGTGTTTTGATTACTATCTCCTAAATCAGGTGACCGTAAAGAAACAATTTCCCACTTTCTAAGATTAATGACCTCTTTGATCTGCTCAAGGAATCACGTTGGTCCTTGAAGATAGATCTCAGGTCAGGCTATCACCAGCTCAGATTTCGAGACTAGGATGAACAGAAGACGACCTTCAGGTGTCAGTATGGCCACTACGAGTTCATGGTTGTGCCCTTCGGCATGACCAACGCTCCAGAAGTGTTCATGAGTCTCATGAACAGGATATTCTAGCCTTACCTCGATTGGTTTGTCATTGTCTTCATTGAATACATACTGATTTACTTGACTACTGAGGCGGAGCATGCCTACAACTTGTGGGATGTACTAGAAACACTCCGAGTGAACTAGATTTATAGTAAGCTCTCGAAGTACCAGTTCTGGATTCAAGAGGTTCATTTCTTGAGGCACGTCATCTCGGTTGCGGGAGTTGAAGTGAATCCTGCGATGATTGAGGCAATAATTTCTTGGGAGCCACCCAGGAGCGTGACAGAGGTGCGAAGATTCCTAGGTCAGGCTGGGTACTATTAGAGATTTGTGTAAAACTTCTCCAGAGTTTGAAAACCACTTACAGCCTTGGAGAAGAAGGGGAAACCCTTCGTGTGGTCAGACATATGTCAGCAGAGCTTTCCAGAGCTGAGGTGGAGATTGACCAGTGCACCCATCTTGAGGCTACCGGAGGGGGCCATATGGTACATAATTTTCTGCGACGCATCAGGGATCAGACTCGGGTGTGTCCTGATGCAAGAGTGAGCAATGATCACTTATGGTTCACGACAGTTGAGGCAACACGAGCAGAACAATGCTACCCATGAACTGGAGTTAGCAGCAGTGGTCTTCATCCTGAAGATATTGCGACACTATCTGATAAGAGAGCGCTTTATAGTCTACTCTGACCACCAGATTCTTAGGTACATTTTCTCAAAAAATCAACTGAACCCGAGACAGCGGTGATGGCCCGAGTTCTTCCAAGACTACAATTTTGAGACAGTCTATACTTCTGGAAAGGGGAATGTTGTGGCTAATGATCTTATCAGGAATCGGGAATTCAGCTACTTGGAGAGGTGACAGAGCAGTTAAACACATTGAAGTTATCCTTCCTGGATAGAAAAAGAGAAAGCTTTATATAGTCCCTCACCGTTAGTCCTCCACTACTTCAGTGGGTCAGAGAGGCACAACGTGTGGATGTTGACTGTGAGGCGTGACATGCTCAGATATTCTCAGGGCTGGACCCGATGGATTTTCTGAAGGTGGGGAGCATGTCATCCTCCTCAGGGTACATACCATGATACCAGTTTCACTACAGGAGGAGGTGCTGAGGGAGTTACACAATTCCCCTCTAGCGGTACATCCCAAAGTGGTGAAGATGTATCTGGACATCAGACGACAGCACTGGTGGCCAGTAATGAAGAAGGATGTAGAAGAGGTCGTTTCATGATGCCTCATTTGTCAGTAAGTGAAGGTGGATCACCAGGTACCTTTAGTCCTGGTACAACCAATAGAGGTCCCGGAGTGGACGTGGGACAGAATATCCATGGATTTCGTGATGGGTCTTCCACGTACTTTCGGAGGGAACAACTCTATCTGGGTGATTTTCGACCGACTTACCAAGCCGGCCCACTTCTTACCGATTAGGGAGCAGGGCTCAGTAAAGAGTATTGGATTCCTCTATGTCCAGGAGATCATACGACTTTATGGTGTTCCATCGTAGATTGTTTTCGATTGGGAAGCATGTTTTACATACCAGCTTTGGAAGGGGTTGCAAGAGGTGATTTGCAGACATCTACGTTTGAGCACCACCTTCCATCCTCAGATGGATGGCCAAACAGAAAGGACCATCCAGACTCTCAAGGACATGCTCCGTGGATGTGTCCTTGACTTTGGTCATAGTTTGGAGAATCATTTTCCCTTGGTGGAGTTTGCGTACAACAACAGCTACCACTCCACCATTAGGATGGCACCATACGAGGAACTGTACGACCCACCATGCAGATCACCATAGTGCTAGACCGACCCGAGGGAGTCAGCACTTATAGGACCAGAGATGGTACAGGCTATGACAGAGAAGTCTCAGATCATCCAGGACCGTATGAAGATACATAGGTTAGACATAAGTCCTATGCTGTTAGGAGAAAAAGACTACTGGAGTTCGAGGATGGTGAGAAAATTTTATTACGGGTCTCACCTCGATGAGGACTACGAAGATTTTTCCGGGGTGACAAGTTATCTCTACAATTCATTGGACCTTTCCTTGTCCTCAGCAGAGTAGGAGAGGTGGCTTACGGCCTAGCCCATCCACCTTAGTTTCACCAGGTGCATGTCATTTTCCACATATCTCAGCTGAGGAAATACACGCCTAACCCGAACCACATCTTTGATCATAGGGAGATGGACATCGAAGACGAGGTGAATTTCTTGGAGGTTCCAGTGTAGATCGAGGATCGATAGGAGTGGGTCCTTTTTGGATGGTCGGTTTCTCTTGTGCGTGTTCGCTGGAAGCACGTGAACCTTCAGGAGATCACATGAGAGAGGGAGGCTCAAACGCCTTCTCAGTACCCCTTTTTTTCCCTATTGTATGTTGAAGCTTTACAGGGATGTAAAGAGCTAAGGTGGGAGTAATGTAAAGACCCTTAAATTTAATCGATTTTTTTCCATAAATTCTTTGGAATTTTACTAGTACGGAGTTTATGACGAGACCTGATTTTGAGGCCCGTTGTGATGGGAATAATTTTCTGAGGTTTAGCTCGGGTACGTTCAGTAAAAGAAAGAGTGGGTTTTTCTATCTTTTTAAATGTTGCTCGGAATTGAAATTTGAGGGCACCGATGAACTCACAGCGCCGATATTTTCTTATGGGGCCCTTTACTGCAGTTGTGTTTTCTGCGGGATGGAAGATAATTTTTGGGGTTTAATCCAAAAATTAAAAAAAAATTGGTGGTGCACACATTTTATTTTGTGAGGTGGAGCCCACATGAGCCCCAACCTTTTAACTCCCGATTAATTTTCTGTTGTTTACTTTGAAAACTCCACACATTTATTATGGTGGAGCTTTCCTATCTCCCTCATCCCATTAAGCGTGCCAACCAATTAGTTAATGTATGCGTTAATTTACTTGGCACCATGTTGAAATAAATAAGGATTGCATGATAATTCTATTAGTTGGTGAGACACCATATTCATTTTGGCATTAGAAAAACACTTTTGAGAAAATGCTCTAGAGAATTAAAAAGGGAGGAGAGCCGTTCTTCAATGAGGAACACCCCCGGTGAGGAATGTGAAAAACTTCTTCCACAGAAGCACCTCGACGTCAAGGAGCCTACATCGCCTACAACAGCGACCCTTCCTCCATCATCGACGGAACGATGCCCGTTCTTCGGCGACGCCTATCTACCTCGACGCTCGACTTCTGTGGATCGACGATATAGGACAACAACTTCGAGGTATGAAGAATTTTGTATATTTTTCATATACGTGTTTACTACTCTCGAACATGGTGTTTAAATTGTTGGGTGACGTTTAAACCACTAACGTAGTGGGTACAAACTAATGAATAAGGCCGGACACATCGCTATTTTTATCTAGATGCGTAGGATATTTGGAGATGACGAAACGGGGCCACAATGGTGATTTGGGGCCTTCACAGTGATGTGTGTATCCTGAGACGACTGTAGGCGCAGTCAGAATAAAAAACGGACCACCAGAATGAATCTAGTGGCCCGCGAAAGACAGCAACGTCACGGGTCACCGGCGCGGAGGTGCCGACGTCCTGAGGTAGCGGCGGCGCCCTAGGGCACCTCCGATTGAAGCCCGTCGCGGCATCTACCGTGGTGGCGATAGAAGGATCTCGCGGCCGCGCAGGATCCAGGGAGTCCAGTGGTGCCATTCTAGCACCATGTTCGGGGATAGGGGACAACCCCCCCGGTCGGCCAGTTGGCCGAGCCATCACACCACCCCTGGCCTGGACGGGCCATGTTACCCCAGGCCAGACCCTGACCTGAGTCGGGTCAACCTGGTTCGGGCCTACCAAGGGTGGGTTGGGCCTGATCGGACCGGGCTCAGACCCCCCACTACGGACCGTCTTTCGGTATTTTACCCATAACAAGATATATGAACCTATGATTGACTCATAATGGGTTGAAAAAGAACCCTTGGATCAAGACAGTTGTTTCGGTAAATTACAGTCGAGGTTTTGGCGATGTTTGGGAAAGGTTGGGTTTATTCCAAACCGAAACCAACTGGGGCCTTGGTGCAGAAACACTTATAACGTAAGGACCAGACATCCGTTTGACGTGCTGTCAACTACGTTGATTTCCTCTTGATGAGACAGTTTTTTTTTCATACTCCACATGATGTTTGGACACCGTTGGAGTATGGTCGGGTTGGTTTTAGCTTAAAAACCAACTGGGCCCCTAGAACGGAAAACCCAATAACTCTCAGACCGGAAATCCGATTAACGTACCGTCTGTCCCGTTGGGTTTCTTTTGACGTGAAGGATATTTGGGATACATAAACTCTAGACTTCATGATAGTTTATTTATCAAACCCCTTGCTCGAGAAGCGGACCCTCCCAGAATCGAGCGTGATGTGTGCGAGAACCATAGAGCTGGCTGCAACTGGATCGACTCATGTACTAGGATCCTCCATGGATTCGACAACGATGACATCAGTACTAGGATCCTCCATGGGTTCGACGATGATGTCTATCGTACTAGGATCCTCCATGGGTTCGAAGGCGATGACATCTGTATTGGGATCCTCCTTGGGTTTGATGACGATGTCTACCATACTAGGATCCTACATGGGTTCGATGATGATGATATCTGTACTGGGATCCTTTGTGGGTTTGATAGTGATGACTACTGTTCTTGTATCCTACGTGGGTCAGGTAGTTTGACCTCTGTACATGTATCCTGAGTGGGTTTGGCAGAGTAGCTAGTCTTGTATCCAATGTGGGTCTGACAGCATAGTTGGTCTTGTATCCTATGTGGGTATGACAACATAGATGAATCAATGGCTACATCTGATCATCTCTGTCGCTATACGAAAGTTGTATAACTATGTTTGCTATGTCTTGACTTTCAATCATTATTATGGATATGATTGAATTCTTCTTGTGTAGGCTGGGTTGTACATGGGCTCGGGATCTGGTTCTGAACTGTGATTGATAACATAGGTATATGTATGGGTATATATGTAAGTGGAGTTGGTTGATACTTCGTGATTGTATCATTCCCTTGTGGTTTATCCTTTGTAGATTTTGGGAGACGTTTGGGGGTCTCTGGGTCCCTACTAAGTATCGAATAGTCACCCCTGCATGGGCTTGCTAGCACTACGTTGTGTTTCTTGCAGACAACGAACAACATTGATCGTGGAGGAGTATTGTGGAGATGGACGGTACCTGGGCGTGGACCACCTCGTGAGTCTTTCATGGAGCAGACGGAAGGAACCGGGGTGCAGAGAAGACCATCTTTACCAATGCTTATGGTGGGATTCCCGAAGGATGACTCTGTGGTTGCCTCTTTACTTTACTGCTATTGTAATTTTCCTTTTCAATCTTTATGTACTTTCAGTTGGGTTTGTATACATGCCCTTTTACTTTTCAACACTTACTTTTGTACTCAGATTTACTTAGTTCTTACTTCAATTGCGCACATTGTTGTGTTGTTTACTTATATAAAGTCAATGAATTCCCTTTTTATTGGGCATTACACCTTTGGTGCTAGTCACCAGCCCTTGGCCTATGGAAGGAGGGCTTGGGGTAGTCACGACACGAGCCCTGAGGATGGGTCTTGAAATTTCATGTCATGAAAATCCTACACCTTCCTACCATCCCAACTGATGGGCTAAACCAAGATAATTTCCAACTCCAAGATTGAAAAACCAATACCATTTATGACAAAATGAAATACAAAAAAATAGTTTTTGATACTATGTGCATGTGAATGATTGAACAAGCTGATACCACTTGTAACATCACACCCCTCCTCGCTGGCTTGAGATGAGGAGTAATTTCTCCTTGTAATTCGGCGATATCTCTATGACACAAATGGTTGCTAGTAAATTCTAAGGTATTCATGTGAAAATGGTGGAAAATATTCACTCTGAATGAGAAACAACCACCCCCAAGAACTCCATAAACAATCCACTATATGATGCCTGAAAAAAATGTAGACAAATCAATATATAAAAAACTGAACCAAACTATATCAGAGTACAAAGAATTAGCCATGGTTAATAACAAATAATAAGATGAATAAAAAATAAACAAATCTCGAAGACTCCAAAGACAACAAATCAATAGATACCCAAAAGATCAATTCTCTTAATCCATAATCCATGCCCATGTGTCTCATATTACAACCTATGAAATGAGATACATTCCCATTACATGTGTCTTAATAAACAATATATACAAACTCACCAATGTACCCAAGTAGGGGGGTGTAATGATACTCACTAGGATTCCATCAAAATTACATCCCTACTATCACCGCTAGGATAGAACATGTTATCCCATTAATATAAATATATTTATATAAAACCATTTAAAATAGTTTATATCAAATCTAAACCATTTAATTGTAAAACAATTTTCATACCCAAATACAGTTTTCCAAACCAAATATGATACATTTGAAGGAAACCAAAAAACTCATTCAATATTTTCTCAATAATCAATTGGAATAAACCATTCTATTTCACAACCATAGATATAAAATCAACCATATAATCTTGGTGTTAACATTGATAGTGGAACATCATGTCCATACTTTGTCACTATGATGGCTGTAATTTATGACCAATTTCATACCATTCAACATTCTCTTAACCATATAAACCTACTATGTGAAAAATATATTTTAAAACACATTTAAATAAAACAAAACATTTACTAAAATCACTTTTCCATGCGTAAAAATCCAAAAATAAATTTAAGTTGTAATTTTGACATCATGTTACCACTTTTAGTTTCCAACAAAACAACTAATATTCACAATTCCATAAACTATCACAAAAGTGGGTTTCCATAAAAAATTCCACAAATTTTTTACAATAAATTTCAATATAAAATAAATATGAAATGAGTGCATCTTGTTCAAATAAAAGGGGAAATTATTGAATCCACATACCTCAGAAACAATGGAAAAAACAAATAATGAGTTGATTTTTTCAACCAAATTGGGATGAAACTCAAAAATAGAATCATAAAACTTGTTAAACAACATAAAAATAGAAAAATATCATTAGTATTCGAATCAACTATAGTAGATCGGTCCACAATAGACTATTTATTTGAATCCAAAAGAGGAAAGCAGAATAGATATATGGAAAACTATCATGGGTGGAGACGTACTATGAAATCTAACAATCAATGCTCAACAGCCTTTAGGACAAGATAAATCCAAGGTATGGATAAAATAATCTTAAAACAAGACTATTATTATCAAAACCATGTGAGATCCTCTTTTTTAGGATCTGAAATTAAACCGTGCACATTCAGTCACACGGTTAGGAAAACTGTACCCTAACAATGAAAATACAGTTGTCCCCAAAAAAACATTAACTCCTAAGTGGCTGGATAAATTGGAATAAACATTCACATGACTATACCATTACCTAGAGTGAAATTCCTCTATTTTCACAGTTTTCTATTGGAGTTTCAAGGTTTGTACTAACCATGCTCAAACTATGAAACTCCAGAAAAATCCATAAAAACAATCCAAAATTCCCCCAAACCCTCCAAAAAATCACCCAAAAATATTATGTAAATAAAATACATAAATAAATGTTTACTTATAGAAAACTGGTGTTACTTCATGATATTATGGGTTGGTCCTCTTTTAGAAGGATTGAGATATAAAATTGGAAATGATACCTATTTGGTTGAATGAAGTACGAAGGAGTCATATAGGGGGTTGAATAGGCAAGAATATTATTTTTAATAATATGGATTTAATATTGAAGTTAATTATGAATGTAAATTAGGAGAAAAAAATGTAATAAATTACACAAGGATTTTTGTTGCGGTTTAATCCAAATTAGACCATGTGTAGACATATACCTCTCTACTTGGTGAGATATATATTGTGCAATATATGATTTTTAAATGGGAATCCATAACCCATTAAATACTTTTTATTATAGTGTATGGATAATAAAAAAACATAGGAATTTTTTATGGGGAGTCATAGACCAATTAAAACAATGAATTAGGATACATAGAGTCACAACGTGAAGGGTCCTAATACAAGAATTTGGAATTCACAATCTAACGATAGAAAAATATTTAGTATGAAAAACCATAATGAGAAAGTTAGTGAATTTGAGATATGGGGAGAAGTGTTATAGTCTCAAGAAACCATAAAAATAAAATTGAAGGAGAATTAAACACAGTTACTAGTTCTTGAGTGTCTGAGTAGATTTTAAAAATCATAAAGGATGTAGAATAATTAATTGATGTTTTTGTATAGCCCTTGGGAAATATTCTAGTATTAGTGAGAAATTTTCATCATAGGAATAATGTACAAGACATCAAAATATCAACACCACCAAAGTCTTCACACTATATCAATTGAAAATATGAAATATATTATTAAAAAAAGTATCATATATGAATCTTATCAGATTCCCATGAACATAATAAAAATATTAGTGCCATTTTAGAAATAATTATAACCCAACTAGAAAATAGTTATAAAATTGAAAATTTCAAATAATGACAATGAATAATATAAGAGGGAGTGAAAGAGAGAAGGATAACATTGTTGCAGAATTTTCCCTCAACTCAAAAAAAATATTTTTAATAATAATAATAATTCAAATTAATATGAAATAATTTGATCAACTAGTTTAAACTATTTTCTTAATAACAAATTAGAATGAAATCCAATGAAAATGGTAAGTCTCTGTTAGATATTTTGAATACAAAATCATCCCATTTTAAATATGCAGTTAACATGTAGAGAACTTATGAAACTAATAAATATAAATTAAAAATATTACAAAAAGTTTAATTTAGATTTTTTCAATTAATATTAATTTAAAGATAATAAGATTAAATAAAACAATAAAACAATTAAAACAAATGTTGTGTGTCATGTTATAAGTTTAATGTGTAAAAATAGATCTCCTATTGATCATTAAGAAAACCAATTTAGAAAAATCAAAACACTTTGAATTAGTGGTACATATTTTAATGAATTATTATTTAAATTTGAGTTATTTAAATATTTAAAATAAACATCCATTAAATTTAAATGTGAAATAATCTGTAAAATAAGTAAAATTTCTATATTTTAAAGTATCTTGTAGAATTTCACTAATCTATATAGGAAAATTCACATATATTCTTTTCACATAGATATTTTTCTATATATAATTTTTTTCCATGTATGAAAATTACACATAGGTTAATTGATATGGGCTTATCAAAGTAATATAATTTATTTAAATGATTCACATAAGAGATTCGCATAGCCAAATTCAGATATCCAACTTCTTAAATCTATATAGAGTTTATCCTATTAAAATTTGAAAATAAAGATAACATGTAAAAGGAATAATCACTTATAATAAGAGTTTGTTTATATTTATGTAATTCCATTATATTTTCATCTAAAAAACAATACACATAACAATACCTTATAGCTCAATTTATTATTAAAAATTTCTAGAAAATTTGTTAAAAATAGAAAAAATTAGTCTTAAAATTTTTGTTTATTCAAACATAATTGAATACATTATTGAGATAAATTCATAATTGTGTGTCTTATAATTAATTGTAGATTATTTTATTATATTTCTAACTGAATAAGAATCATTAAATTCTTAGTTATGTATGTCATGTTATGGATCAAATACAAAATATAACTTAAACTAAAAAATAGACTATGTGTATTTGAAATTGGCTACGTGGATTTACAATTGGATACACTGTGAATAGATTATTAAGTAATTGTGAAAAGTGAAAACCATATAAAATTACATTTAAATGTCCCAAATGAATTATTTAACATAGTAAAATTTCAGTAAACATGTAGAGTTTTTCATTAATAATAAAAAAATAAAATCTAATGATATTATAAGTTATAAAATTTTATGATATAATCAGTGTCATACAATCTAAATGTAAAACATAATAATGTTGGAAGAAATTATAATAATGTAGAATATTATATAACAATATATAATTAATACTAAAGAATATTTTTTTTAATAAAAAAATAAATGTAAATTTTTTTTGAGGCATTTTGTAATATTCAAAACATAAAATATTACCACTCCAAAATTAGACAAACAGTCTTTCAAGATGTAATATAGAAAAATACAATGGTTTATTAAAAATATGAAATTATTTATATTCAATTTGATCATTTTATAAAATATTATCTCTTTCATTAATATAATGTTAAATAAAATAAATGAACATGTCAATATTTATTGTTTGAGAATACATTAATCGGTTTTTTGTAATTGAAATCACTCAAAAAACATCACATTAAATATGAATCCTTTAAAAATTAAAACAAAAAAGGAAAACTATTTTTTTAATTAATAATTTGTAATATAAATAAGATTCATTAGATATTTAATCAATTTTAGAAATAGAAAAAGAAAAAATTATTTTTTCTAAAACTATATGAAACTAAAATATTATTGTGAATTTTTAACATACCAAAAGGTAACTTTTCTATAATGTTCACATCCTCTAAAATCATAATCAGAGTAACTAATTAAATAAAAACTATATTTCTAGATTAAAATAATCTTACAAAAATAGTTTCTTTTCATATCTAATAATAGGGTTAACAAAAATTAAGTGGGATTCATTAGTAGCCTGATTAATCTATAACAAAAAAGTCACTAAACATTATATCAGGTATAAAATAAGTTAAATACAACAACATCTAATCAAGAGTTTAAATAATTTATATTCTTTACATTTTCCAAAAACAACATAATATAATTTAAATCCAATACGCAGAAGGGGTTTACAAGTTTTTCCAGAATAATGAAAAAAATATAAAACCAAATATTTTACATTTTATGTTATATTTAGGAAAATAATATGAATTATTTTATTAATTTCATAAACTAAAAAGAATACGATTTTACACATAAGACTCATACAAAATTAAATATCCATAAAATTTGAAAATTATTGACAATGAAAACAAATTAATGAAAAATAAAATATCATCAACATAAATTAAGGCAATCAAAATACGCATTTAAATTCATTTAATAAACAATATAAGAACAAATTTACTTCTCAAAAATTAATTTTTCAATAAAAAATTAATTCTATCATACCAAGATTAAGTTTCTTATTTATGACTATATAAATAAATTTATTGCTAAAAAATATCAGTACATTTTTTCATTTATAAAACCAAGGAATTAGAAACATAAACATCTTCAGAGATAAAACAATTCAGTAATACCATTTTAAAACCAATTTAAATAACATAAAAAATTTTATAATCTATAAAATCTATTAAAATTATAATATATTCAATACAAGATAAATTTACAAAAGATTCATTAAATTTATAAGATCTTGTTGATAATAAATTATATAAACCAGCGTAGTTTTATTATTAACAATTATACTAGAATCATCAATTTTATTTATGAAAATTCATTTAGTTCTAATAACATAAAAATTTATTCGTAATTAAATATAAGACCCAAAATTATTTATAGGAAAATGATTATGATCATATTACATTGATTTATTTTAATTTTCATCTTTCAATATATCTAAAATGATATTAGGCATACAATCAAAAACCAAAGTATAATTTGAAAATATGTTTAAATATGATATTATAGTTTTCATATAAAATCCATCATTACAAATTATATTTTCCATAGGATGAAATTTTTTAATCATCTAAGCTCTAGAATCATATTGAGGGTAAACTTTCTACCCATTTATAGAACCATTATCTAAATGTATTTCCTTCACCCAAATTGAAATCCTAGATTTTTGTAATATTATAAATAATTGATTTTTGAACATAAAAATATTCTTAAAATTTTATATGGAAAAAATCTTCTACAATAATGATATAATTATTATAAACAAAATATAATTTACTATTTGAAGGATAATCCAAAAAAATACGTTAAAATCACTACAACATTTTTCTTATGTAAATTATCATTAATATTAAACTTAAATACATTATAGATAAATACAATAATATACCAAAACATCGGATTTATACTATAAAAGTATTTTTATGTGGGTTTATTTATAAATGGTATTATATAAAATCTATTCAAAATAGTTTATGCTCTATTAACAGATTAAGAACAAATTATTTTTGGTAAACTATATTAATTATGAATAGTACATGAATTTATAAAATAGTTCTATATTTCTTTTCCAAAATACTCGTTTGATTCGAGGCTATGGAATCAAAAAATTATTATTATAACCATTTTATTCATAAATATGAATGAATTAAGAAATTTTGACTATATTATCTCATGTAAAAAACAATAATATAATCCTTTGTATTATTGGACAATATTTCAAAACTAATAAATAAGATTAAGGTTTCTTGTATATTGGAAAAAATAAACCCATGTAAATCTATTGAAATCATCATCAGTAAAAAAGAAATATTTCATTACAATTTAAAAAGTAGTTTTAATTGGATAAACGTTTTCGAGACGCAATAATTTAAGAGGTATAGATGTCAAAACATGATTCATAGACACACAATATTCCTTGGGAATATGACCTTTTAAGAATGGAGTTTAAAAAAAATTATTCTGACTTTTCATTCCTGTAAATCTAATACATGTAAATTCTTTTATAATTTTAGTATCATTTAGAAATTATCACATTCATTCATTATAAGCTCTAAAAAATCACCATGTTTATTTAACATTGAGTAACATAAAATTTTTATTAGATAGATGATATAAACCAATAGAATTACTATTATATATTATATTAGTATAAAATAAAAATTAATAATTTTTAATAACTAAATGTTTAGTATCGTAAAATTTAACACACATACCATCATCACATAACTATGAAATACTAATAAAGTAATGTTTCAAATTTTCAATATATAAAATTCAAAGTAAAACCAATATTATAAATACCCACTTCACAACATACCTCTACCTTTGAATTTGGGTTATCTCCCAAATTTAATGAGCCTCTATAACATTTCATATAAGAGAGAAATGTTTATAAGTCACCATTAATATTCTGAAATGATTAATCATTTTATCTAGACCAAAAAAATTTAATTTCAGTGAATATAATAATACCTTATACAAAAATAATTCCATATTATTTTATCGAAACAATTAATTAATATATAATGTTATATATAATGAAATTTTATTATATATTATCCTATAATGATATTTTGTGATTTTAAATATATAATGGTTATTATAATCATTTAATAAAATTATAATACCCAAAAATAATATTTAAATCATTAGAAACTGGTCAATAAAATACCCTCATACATTGGTTTTGTATATCCTTAATAAATAACATGACGTTTAATTAAAAAAATAAAACACAATAGATAATGAAAATTTTCATTTCATTGAATCCTAATTTTTTTTTTCTTAGCATGAAATTTTAATATAATCATTGGTGATATTATTCAGTGTCACAACTTCAAAAATGAATCTAATAATGTAAATTTAATCTAAAAAATTCCACCATGCCATATTTAAACATATTATTATCAATTATATTTATAATTCCCTTTTTGATAACATTAAATTACTCATCATTTATTCCCACCAGATTTTTGGTAAAACACATACAACACATTTTTTATAATTTTTTTAAAATAATCTTACATACCTTTTTTTATATGCAATGGGTTGAAACATATAAAAACCAACAATATTCATAATTTATTACCCCTAATGATTCTATGTTGTCAATATTGAATAAAGGGGATGTGTAAAGTGTTTTTAATTCAAATGAATCTATCTTATAAAATGGATCTAAATAATCCAATCATCAAGCACTGTAGATATAAAAATTTTATCTCAATAAATTTGGACAATTTTCGGGGTATTTTTATAACTATGAGAATTTAAAATGAGAAATGGAGTTATATAATATATCAAAAGTAAAATTTATTTTAACATTAAATCTTGGTATATGGTTTCAATGTTGGATATACAATGTGAATGAAATCCATGTTGATAATGTTTTTTGAAAAATACATAGTTAATTGCATAATTTTACTGAACCATAAATTAAAAAAATTATAGAGGTTAATTCTTGGGTAGATACACATTCTTAGTCAACCATGCGTAATAACTATTCTCTTGACATGACAATATATTATATTACATAATAAATTATCTAAAATCATTAATAAAATCCCATTATAACCTTGAAAAAATTGGACAAACTGTAGGATTATTTTAATGAAATTGTCTAGGTTATTCCTTAAATAAAAATGAATTGATTCATAAGATTAAGTGGGGGAAACCTTGATTTAATGTTAAGTGAAATATCATATCCTGGTTCAGGGTAAAAAATAAATAAACACATATATTGTCAGAATTTCTTAAGATTTGGATGTGAAAAATGAAATAATTATATAATAATTCTATTTATAGAACATCAATAATTATTTAAGGTTTAATGCAACATATATATTAAATTTTCTTTATAAATGATCGGTGAAAAAGAAAAAATGGGCTTTTATATCTTTTATACATATCATGTTGAAAAAATATAAATTATTTTTGTTATGTGTTTTTGGGAAAATGAAATATTCATATAGAAACATTAAATCATGATGAGGTTTGTTTGAAACCCATAATCTCAATTATATATATCAATTACAATTTTTTGTTTAAAAATTAACTAATTTGTTGATTTGTATAATATTTGTTAATTAATTGAAAAAAATTAAGATAATTTCTCATAAAACCATTCTTCTACCCATGAAAATTTATTAATGGAAATAACATACATGTGTAAATTAGTGATTTTGAATTAATAAATTGATAATATGAGATGATTGAATAGATTTGAAATGTTTCCCTAATAAAAAAATATAGGTATCTAAATATGAAATTTATAAGTTGTTTTAAAAATATATTATATTATTAAATATACAAATATGTTATTTTATGGATTTATTTGAAGTAGTTAAAAAATACATAATTAATTATGGTACTTATATTTTTTTTATAAAAATAATAAAAATGGGTCTTATATGTTGATTGTGACAATATTTAAAATTTTATAACGTCATATTTTTCCATCATAATTTTTAGAATAAATTTAAAATTTTAATCAATATATAATTGAAATGACATTTACCAAAGAAAAAAAAAGATAGGCAAATAAAAAGATCATAAACCTCAGATCCCTAAAATACTAATAAAATGAAAAAATATATCAAACAATAAAGAAAATATTAGAAATACTAATCAGTAAATGAAAAAACCAACTACATCCACTATGATTATTTTAATGAATGTTTAGTATTTATTAATGATTTGATACAACGTATAAAATAAAGACAAAAATCATGATCTATTATAATGATATTTTAATAATAATTTAAAATTGATAAAAAATTTAATTATATTAGTATCCCATGGAAATGGGGATGTTATGTGAGATAATATTATGTTTATAAATGATCATATAATTTTAATGCGGGATAATATTTATAATTAAATAAATTAATCAAAATGTTATAAAATAATGTGAAGGTTTTCTATATATATATATATATATTTGTAAAGAATGAATTTTTTGAATAACTAATTTATAGAAAAGGTAAACCATATGTATATATTCAAGAAGGAAATGTATAAAGAATAAAATAAAATATTCATAAATAAAAAATGGAATGTTGGATTTTATGATATAACACATTATTTACCATATTTAAGAACAAATTAAAATTTTAGATCATTAGTCTGAATCCTTTTATGATAGATGAAAAAAATTCAAGTATTTTAATCAAATGTCCCCATATCATGAAAAGAGCATAAAATTAAATTTCATGATACATGTACCCTTTATTGTGTTAATAAGAAAACTAATATATATGATATTTAAAATGACATAAAGAATATCTACACTAACATTTATCATTTTGTTTCTTCTTGCATAATACCCAAGAAGACAATATACTTTTACAAAGTTTGTTTTTCTAATATAACCAAATGGGTTCAAATTCTAATTGTTGATTATCCAGTAACACCAAACCTAGGTTTTTTAAACAATATGTGAATCGAGATTCGGTAATACCTTAGGCACACCTCCCCATATTCCATGCGATTCTAAATATAGTTTAGGATTTTAAATAATAACATGGAGATAGTTCCCTTAAAAATAAATCCCTTATCTATAAAAAATGATCAATAAACGATTTATATAATGAAAATCCCAAAACATATAGACAATAAATAGGGATCCATGTGCCTCATGCATTTCAAAATAAATTCTAGAAATTTTTTTATAGGTTTCAACACATATAAAATTGTAGTCGTGTGAAATACATTCAAAATATGAATTATAAAATAAAAATAATAGCAGTACATTGGATGGTATTTATAAAGATAAATAACTGAAAAATAAAATAGGCTAGAATCTTACCGACCTAAAATAATCACTTTTATAAACCCTTGGATACAATAACCTCTTAGACATAAACCATGTTTGTAGATCCATGTGAAGCTTTTTCATGAAAAAAAATATAAGTGTATAATAATCTGAATTGAAAAAATGTCATATTAATTGGCATGGAGAGAGTCTAATGACCCAATATTAATCCTTAATACCTCAATCTTATAAATACTTATATAATTTAATGGATGTACATACCGAGAATAAAAATATAAAAATTAAGGCTCATTAAAAACATAAACCATGATAAATAACACACAATGCATACACAAGTACATTTGTCATGTCATCAAGTTCTAATCATGGAAACATGATACCTAAACTCACCAGCATTGTCCCATCCCAATTACAAGACATATAATGTCATATTCATTGGGAATCAACTTTGTAAAACTATCTCAATATCTATTTTTGTATGAAATAGAATACCATAAAATCTAAAAATCCATCTACGGTATCTCTATAGCCCATCTCTCAAATAGGATGAACCATACACTAATGTAAGGGTCCCATGGTCATGTCTCATTTTTACTAGTCATCATAAAATAAGTGATCTGAAGAGGGTATCCCAATAAAACCTATCTCTTGAAAAAAAAACAAGATGGGTTATGTCCCATGTATAATAAAAATGAAATAAAATATCTGGGGAGGGCACAAAAATATTCATCATCTAAAATGAGACAAACTATTCAAGAAAAACATAGGTCCCATTGGTACCTCTCATGTCCACTGGATAACATAAAATAAGTGATCTATTGATGAAATCTCAATAAATAATATCTCACATGATTTTAACCATACCTACATATGTTATGACCACCACAAAGTCACCAAAAGTCATATACTACATATTATCAATCATTCCTACTCACACATCAGTCAGAAAGTCATATGACACATCAATATCCAACCATATCTCTCACCATGAATTGGATACAATCATCAATCTCATTATGTCCCAGGAAAAACAATTGGAATATATAATTAGTCATGTCCAATATACAATTTAACCCTCCATAAGGATGGAACTATGAATTATCCGATAGTAATCCCACTAGGTTAGTCCTATACACCATATCTATACAACCAACAACTCCATATGTGGTGGGAATTATCACCTACATTCAAATACCACCATATATGGTTATCCTGACTTGTTCCAAGACTATAAAAGTAAATCACCAAATTTTTACCCATTAGAAAAATACTACCACCCATTCTAAGGCCTTACAAAATTCTATAAAACATTTAAAATTTCACCAATATTATCCCTTTAAGGGTTAATCAAATCAATTAAGACATACATGATCAATTCGATACCAAAATAGAACATTACAATGATATATGAAATAATACATGAAAAATAATTTAAAAAAATATACATAAGTTTTAAAAAATTGTGTGTTATTAATAATTAATTAAGATGTATGTGTAATAATCATAGCACACTAATAAATAATAATTAGTATGAACCATCATAAAAACATTAGAAAATAAAAAAAGTTACATATGAATTCAATCAAACCATAATAGTATAAACCCATTCCCTTTCCGATTTACCTATAAAACTAAGTCTAGTCCTAGTTATAATCTAGTTTGGAAGAAATCGTATTTTTTGTTTACTAATACTATGAAATTGGTAAGATACCCAATGAAAAATTTCATTAAAAGGACCCAAATTCATTTCTAAAAACATTTCAAAATATTTATATGGAATAATTCAATTCAACTTAATGTTTTAATTTTTAGACCATTCATTTTAAAATCCACTTCTACAAACCTCCTTTCAAAATAAAATATTAAAAACAATTAACCATTTACCATGATAAACCAAATCACAACACCCAAATCATTAAAGAGGGCCTCTAACACTCTATATACCATTATTCCAATAATGGACCATTTATCATGATATGTGATCGTTAAATATTATTAGGAAAATGAGTTTCTATCCAAATAAATGTTGAATGATGAAAAAATCATCCAACATACTAATACAATAATACCAGTACAACAAAAGAACAAAAAATAACCAAAAATATAATTAACATAGTAATGAAATAGATAATAACATAAAGTAATGATTTAAAAATCAATTTAAATATCAGAAATTACCTCTAATGACTATCTATTCTCTTATATGATCCCTAAAAACCATCATATTAATAAAATATTTAAAAAAATCACATGATTCCATAATTTATTCCTAAATTAGTGGGTGATATAAAGCGATTTAAAGTGTGATAAATGTGGTTTGGTACACTTCTTATAGACAACATAATAAAAGCTATAAGAAACCCAATGTATTTACTAGAATCAATGGAAAAATATATCTAATTTACCAAAAACCCTAAATAATTATCTAAACAAACATACCTAAAGTAAAATGATGAATGAAAACAAGAACATATCCTCATGATCCCTCCTCAACAAGATACACCCAAAATCCCCATGGAGTGGGATGATACCAAAATGCTATAGTAGAATCATCTCCCTAAAACTCTATCCAGGTGAACCAAATTTAGTGGTGAACAATGGGGAAGAACAAATAGGATATGGGGGAAATGTTATATCAAATCCATTTAATAAAGGATCCTGATGGGGGTCCAAAATGGAACCCCTACAAATTACCAATATGCACATATAATAAACTTCTAAACCCATTCTTATAGAATGACATTGATGGTCACACCATTTTGTGTCCCCATAAGAATTGGGTTATGAAATTACCACTATTGTTCATGTTATGACCACTTTATGATTGAGTGATCAACCGAATATCAAAACACCACTATGATTGACCAATGTGGTCACACTGTGACAACCCCACCTTTATGTAGGTCTTTATGTCATGACACCCTTCTAATAAGTTGTAGCCTCCCAGCTTTAGAGTTTCCTCCACTAATGGTTTCAAAGCATGAAATTTACCACCATGCCTTGACCATATGTAGTGCTAGATCTTTACACATGGGAATACCACCCTTATATACCAAGACATAATAAATTTCACCATCTCTATGACTCATGTAATGGTACCCTGATTTTATACTATGACCTTCTACACCACATGAATAGTCACTCCATGGTACCACAATTCCACTCTGCGGTCTCATCCTCTATCTAATCTTCATATTTTGGTAACCCCATGGTCATTCTATGATATATTAATCATCTACATGTTCTATTATGGATCCGATTAACTGTTTTCTGATAACCTCCAACATTACAATCCCATATGAAAACACCTATGAAATAACTCTAGGTTCCATTATAATAAAATACAATTCCAGAAAATTTAATAAATCATATTACCAATGATTAAGACTCTAATCCACTAATTCAAATACAAATAACGAAATTCCCACTAATTATTTAAATTAATAATGGAACATGTCATTAGAAACTCCCCTCTATAATGCTTTTAATCACTGTGAATATGTTATGGTGATACCACCACAAATATATAGTCACATAATTCATCAATCCAGTACTAACTACCCACAGCTCATCAAAATATCCAAATAGACTTTTATTATGATATTCTATCATTAACAAGTACTATTCACCGATAGTTACGATGTACACTAACTGATCATTCCACCAATCAATTAGTGAATGTTTTCAAAACTAAATAATCTTTCCCTCTAAGATATATTAAATAACTCAATGTTACATCTACATCATTGTATCAATTTAAAATTCGAATAACTAACTAGTGTTTATTTGGATATCCATCACCAAAAAATTCTTGGCCAAAATGTGTAATGAATATACACATATTATGACCATGCTTCCATGATCACTGAAGGCGTCGAATAATTATCCAATAACCACCTAGATTCCTAATATTGATAATTAGTATAATTACATTGATGGATCCTCATACAATAGAATATTTCATCCCACATCATCCATAAATACAGTTGTTCCTTCCGTTCAACTTACTCTCAAATTCTACCCAACCACACATCACTAATACACAAGCATTAGAAGGAATAATTAATGACAAATACATAGATGATGGTATATGGAAACAATTTGATCCCAAACCTCATGTTCTAAAAATTTATTCATCACCAGGTCTTTGGTACTCCCCAGAATAAGACTCCACTAATAGGATGAGTTTAGATAATGGTGCTCCCCACCATAAGAATCACATTACTAAACCAAATCAACTTTTAAATACCATTGACCTATAAAATTACATCTAAAAAATCTATACAAACCATAAAATATTAATCTCATGATCCAAAAAAACATTGTTACCTCGAAACATGTTTGAAAATTTCAGAGAATAAACTGTCTAAACACCCAAATCAACACCAGCTTAACAATAATTACCAAGAAAACAGAGTATACCTAGTAACCAATGACATTCATTAGACTACATAATTTCATAAAATTCAACAACACTATTTTCTTTGGAAATGTAATTAAACCCAAGTTATGAACACAATTAAATCATTCATGTCACTTCGATAAATACACTACAATCCATGTGGTTGGTTTTAAAAAAATTACTGTTTTCTTTTTAAACAAGTTTAGTGCATTTCACCAGAAATTAAAAATTAAGTTGTGTTTAGGAAAACCCCCCATTTCTGCATTGAATTTTTCATAAAAAATTTTAAATAATCCCCAACATAGCTGGTTTCATCCTTCAACAAAAATTATATTGATTTCAGAATTCATATTGAAATCAAATTTCAAAAACCAATATTTCTTACAATTCCCCTAAAATGTAATGTCACAAGAAATTTGAAAATCACTAACTTCGTTATGAATTACATGAAAAAAACATATTCCACCATTTTAATAACACCTCATTCTAATTTATGTGTTTAATTTTAAAAATATAGTTTTTCCTTAAATACCAAATATTTCAAAATTTAATACATTACAGTGACTAAATAATAATAATCGCAATTAATCAAAGGGAAATCGTAAATATATTTTAATGATTTCACCCCATGTATTACATCTGAAAAAATGAACTATATTATGAGCTTCTTCAATCAATAGTGGATTTCAATGAGGATACATTCCAACCAATATCACCCATATGAGGGAATATTATTCCCAAAAAAAAGTCATTATCATGATATATGAACAAACTCACTAGATCCCATACAGTCGTATGAGTCATCCAGAGTCCCATGAATATTTTTTTAGTTTCCCATTATGACACCTCACTCTCCCAAGAATTACCAATTGAAAATATTGACATCCCCTAACAACCTGGGATTAAATGAATAATTATTGTTGACCATGCTACCATACATCCTTTTGAGTATGGAAAAACTATTTCTTACACTAACTCGCCTTATCCCATCAATAAAAATAAATCATTTATATTTTGTAACACCACATCCTTTGCCACTAGAATGACCCCCATTAGAGGATTATATAAGACCCCATGACATTACCACCATATTATAAAGGATTATGAGTTGAAGGATTGGCCTAAAACAGTCATGGTGTGACTATTCTATATAGATGAATTCCTATAGCTACCATAGTTTTCAAATATTCGATCCATATAATTAACATCTGAATTCCAATAGATAAGAAACTACGATCCAAGAGGCCCGTTCTAAACAAAAATAGAAAAGGATAAAATACTAATTATAATGCACTGCACATAAAATATTTGTAGTGTGAAAATAAACATAGAATTGGAATCACAAATTTAAAACATTAGTTTCAAATTTTCTATTTCATGTGTAGAATAAAAAATTAAAAATACACTACACTAGAAACTATAACAACTCACATTATCACTCTATAACATCCTATAAAACCAAAAAATCATAGAAAAAAAACTTGTGCCCATATCCACAAGATACTTTTTCCAGATAGAAAAAATAAGGGTTTACCCACATACTTGAATACTGTTATCTTATACACCTGAATGTGGGAGCCCAACGACATAGTATTAATAATAAATTCCTCATAATACTAAATAACAATGTGATAAAATATATATTCAATTTATCATATACATTGTGAATGTAAGGTTCATATAGTTCACCCACAGATAATCAGAACACAAAACGTAGATAAAAACATATGAAACAAGCCATTATGTGAAAACCAGGTCACCATGACACCTGACCTCAAATACATTACATGATACTTGTAATATGATGATTGGATTCAATTTCATGGTTAATATAATGAAGAAAATAATATCAACAGTTAGTAATGAGAAAAATAAATTATCATTACATTTATCATGTGATCAAAATTGGTAATCTCGATATCCTAGCGCATACAGTGGCCAAACAATCAACATAGGGAATGGTCCTATTTTCCCATCACATGTGCACTACTAAATACTCATAAATCAATTTAAAGAAAGAATCTTAATAGAAAAATTCTCTCATGTCTTTAACCATAATAACATGAGTTAGTCCCCATGAATAGTTAACACGTAAAAATGGATTCAGGAAGGGAATATGAATATCCATCCTCTCACACATGATGAAACAACCCACCACAATTTTAATCATATGGACAATTATCATATTCATTGTTCAAAATTCATCAGGTGATATATGGAGGTAAAATATTAATATTCTAAATCACACATGGTCTGAGACTTACCCCCTTGATGGAGATCCCATTACTAATCACCACATGTCTTGGACCACACCTTCTCACCCACGTGTGGTTCTAAAAGAATCACTACTTCCTACACCACATCAATCATTGGCCACAAAACTTACTCAGAATATATCACAATCATATGTATCAAAATGTCATGAAATAAATATGTGGAATTTAAAACGATGTATCATAAGATACTAAAATAATACACACTGAGGATATCACTATAGCATCTCCATCTCAAACCCCCTTTTTGTTACTCACACTCACCATATCTATACATTGATCCCATCCTCAAGTGAAGTGATTCATATCCCATATTAAAATACTAACATATAAGATAACATTTATAACATCCCAAAATTAAAAAATAATTACATTGTATTTAATATAATTTGTGACAAGAAACACGAAGATTAAATAACACTTTAAATATGTTTCATTAAATTTAATCTCATTGATAACTTGCTGAACATGCAACACATAGTCGAAATGAACTACAATATTACATAACATTATATAATAACAATATTTTATACTTTATTAATAGTAATAACTAAATTTTGAAACTATGGTTTTTTATTGATTATAAATAAAATAATAATCATTTAAAAAATGAAATGTATTCTGAAAAAATGGTACTTTTCCTATAAGTTGATTTTTTCATGATTTACTCATATAATTTAACATTAAATTTTACCAATATAAGAAAGATTATATGAATAAATAAAATAAAATTATGATATAATAATATAAAAACCTATCATAGGGTGAATTTTTTGTATTGTTTCGAAAAGATTCATTTTTAATGAATAGTGAGAAATACTGAATTTTAACTGAAAACATCTTTTTTGTTTATATTATTTATGAATATAAACTATATTTTGAAATGAATTTAAAGGAGAATTAGTTCATATATAAATATATTAATCAAATTTAAGACCTTATAATCATTTTCATATTGTATTTGGATATATAATAATTTTAAATATTTGAACATTTTCTCTTTGAAAACTTGTTTTCTTATCATGTCTGGAAGATTAATTTTTGAATTAAAATTCATCAATAATGTGAAATGAATTCAGAAAAAGGGATTCCAATTTTTTAATTAGAATATTTTATATTTTATAAGTAGTTAAACATAATTTTTTATTAATATTAATAGTAAAATAGTAAAAACTAATTATCACAGTTGAGTGAAAAATTTATTTTCCAGGGGCCAAATTATTAATATAAGGGTTAAATTGACATAAGAAATTGTATAAAATATATTAAAGGAAATATTTCAAACTTTTTTCAACTTTCACTGGAATAGACCATTATTGGAACCTTATGACATGAAGAAGTTGTTGGAATTCATTCTTTTCAAACATTACAGGTTTTCCACTCACCCAAATTTTAAAATGACACTCCCTCTCCTCTCTTTTTCACACATTAAAATTTTATTATCTCTAATATTACCTAAGAAAATCACTAAAAAAATTACCTATTATCGTCATATATGCATTATTTTGGGAATAAATTCTACCTTGGTTGAAATTTTTTGCAAAACTATGGAGGATATCTAAAGAAGAGGTAACATTCTTCAACGAGAGTTTTTTATTTTATTTCATCCTGAAAATTCCTCAATAGTTTTTAAATCATTATGATATAATTAAAACATTATATTCCATATAATTAGATATTTTTAGATTATTGGAATGATTGAAACCCACCCCTACTTCAATCAATAGGGTCAGAGAATCATTATTCATGTGTATGTTGAACTACTGCCTCATGAACTGATGTAATTTGTTTTCTCATTAACACCTCTCATAGTTGGGTATGATGATGGATATAAACTATAAATATGATATTTACAACATAAAAATACCTATGGAGTCATTATATCATACATAATATTTCTTCTTTCAATTATGTAGGGGATACGATAATGGCACACATGTGTATGGTGGACTAGCTCCATAAAAAGCGATGTGATTTCTATCTCACTAACACTTTACATGGAATGTAATAAGGATAAATTTAATTAATATGTGTGATATACATTACATATTTTTCATATTAATGACCCTTCTATAATTATTACAAGATAATATATTTAATTTTATTTTTTACCTTTTCACTTAATGATGGATTATAAAATCATTCGTGATCGTGTGGATTACTGCATTCATGATACGATGTGACCCTACTTTCATCACCACATCAAATGGATGATATATTTAATTTTATTTAAATAAATAATTAAATATATATATAATATTATGAAAAAATATGTAAATATAAAATACTAATTACCCTCTCCCTAATTACCATTGGAAAATGGAAATGTTACTCGTTTGTATGTACGGCCTACCACCTACGTGATCGTAATGTAATAAATTTATCATAACAATATTTCATGAATTGTTTTAAAATATTAATTGATGTAAAAATATAATAATAATTTCATTAGTATAATTCTAGAGATTATGGAACTATTTAATTTTCACAAGAACCATAACATTCATCACAAGTAGTAAATGTGAAAACATGGAAATTAACATATAAAAAAATTGAAATAATGAAATATTGTTTACAAAAAGTTAATAAGATGTTATAAAAGGATAATATATGGTATTTTAATTGTTAATATGGTTCAATAATATATTAATATCCCATTTTAAACCCATATAAAATATGTTAAATAATGTTCAACCAAAATGAATTGTGAAGTAAGGGACTTTATCTCCATTTCCCATCATTGAGTAGTATTATAATTTTTTTTCACCTAATTTCTTTTATATGGTGTATATACTGACACTATTACTTGTTATATAATGATTAATTATTAACTCATG
Source organism: Viscum album (assembly GCA_963277665.1). Classification (NCBI taxonomy): domain Eukaryota; kingdom Viridiplantae; phylum Streptophyta; class Magnoliopsida; order Santalales; family Viscaceae; genus Viscum; species Viscum album. Next base: position 1,515,488,678 of record OY728131.1, read on the forward strand.
TAATTTTAACATTAAATTTGAAATTTTTTATTCAATTATATTTTACATGAAAATTATATAGTTGTAAAAATGTCATAACTAAATTTCTTTTTATTGGAAAACATTAATTATTAATTTTTATTGATATTGTATGATTATGTGTATAATTAATTTTTATTATATTTTTTTTATTTTAAACTCATTTTACATTTATTTCATGTTCATACACATTAATTATTCATTGAATAATTTTCACTTCAATATTATGATCACTGTAAGGGTTTGTTTTAAAATCTCATTATAATTGAGATAGTTTAATCTTGAATTCTAGTTGATGTAAATTATTTGAAAATTATTTAATAAGAATATTTTATCTTATTAGACACTATTCATTCATGATAGTTCATGTACTATTTCAATAATATACTCCTTTGTACTCAAAATAATTTATAATTCTTTTAAGAAAATCCATGTTTAGGTCACAATTTGGTCATAAATCTGTTTTCATCCAATACTATGTTTCCAAACAAGATTTTGAAAAATGTTATTAATATATTAAAAATGAATTATTAAATAAATTTATAATTATTTTAAATTTTTTAAAATCTTTTTAATTTAATATTTATGTCATTTTCAAAACAATTCCCTATTGGATTCTATTGAAAATGTGAACGAAATGTTATTTTCATTTTCCAAAAATTGTACATTTATAATCATTAAACATTGAAAAAAGAAAAACAATTGTTAAATTATAGGGCAGGCAGATAATTAGCTAATTTTATGAACATACTTTCATTGACTAATACTTTCTCAAGTATACAAGTATATATTTAGAGAAAAAGATTTCCCTAATATTGTTAGAATTCGTAGTTTTTAAAAGTAATTTTCAATGAAATGGTTTTTAAAATTCGGTATATTTTAAAAAGTTGTTTTCAAATTGAAAATGGTATTTAACTAAATAATTTATTCAAATATATTTTATGTTACTTCTATTAGTGAATGACTAAATCCCTTTTTTATATATACTACCCTACGTATATGTTGTATTGATACCATCATTATTCTCCCTCTCGATGGTTTATGATTATTTTGACCATGAAAAGTATTGAAATTCAATTAGTTGATTAATTTTTATATTCAATAACATTCCATTGAATTATTCACTTTCCCATGTCCATTATGTTTCCCATAAATATCCATATTATTTATAATTGATGGGTTTATTTTTTAAAATTTATATCATTTGTATATATGGTGTTCTACATTGAATGTTATTTGTTTATCTCGGGAAATGATGAGAGATATATAGTCCTTTACCAATAAGAAAAATTTGATCATAAGACACATTATTTATAAATTAAATTGATTTTTTGATATAAATAGAATTATTGTACATGATATACATGAGATGGGAACGGTTAAAAATATCCCCTCGACTCATCTGAGTTCAATGAGGAAACATAGGATGCTATATATAGTTGAAGGGTTTTATAGAAATCAGTTTTAAACATATTTTTCGATAGATCATAATGGTATAAGTATCCTTTACATGAGACATTAAGACCAATAATTATGAATTATATTCATGCTAAATTTAGTTATTATTAACCATGATTTTTTAACATGATATTAACCTTGGATGCATTTCATTCTCAGTTATTGACAAAATGGAACATGTTCTAGGAAATTTACTATTATATAATGATTATACCTTATATTTTAATTATAGTCATATTATTGATTAAATGGAATGCATTTTTTTTATTATATTCCATTCCATATTGATAATTTTATATGATATTGTGTATTTGATATTATATCAGGATGAATTTATTTCTCAGTTTATTGATTAAATGGAATATTTATTCAATTATTTAACATTACATGTTAATTTTTCTTTTTGGATCATGATTAACTCCGTTATACGTAACCCTTTTTGGGAATTTTAGCACACCCTTGTTTTTTCCATACCTTGGAATCCAATAAGGGTACAATTCGGGATGCAAACAGATATTCTATAAGGAATAATGATATAAGGGAAGGAAATTATATTGTAATTTGTCTTTTAAAAAATAATTAATGACTCAAAAATGTATCTTTTTGACCAAGAATTATAAAATATTTGGTCCTTTGTAATGATATTTCTTGGATCATATGACAATAAAATCATTTAGACACCATCTTGAGGAAACTAGGGTTAAGGTCTCTATAATTTGTATAAATGAATGTTTAAAAGAAACCATTGGAACAATTTTGTGGAAGACATATATTTTTTATAGTAACCCTATTATTCAGTTTTAGGATAACTATAGAAGAAAATTATAATGTTTTTGTAGAGAATATTCTATTTTTTTGCTATACATCATTGTTAAGAAACAGTATGTGGATGTGGATCCGGAAAAACTATACATAGGGGTAATAACTAAGATAAGGGAACATTTGGCTTGACCTGATCATCACTGGTTACATGAAAACATTCCTTAATACTTACCAGACTTGAACCTCATTGAAGGTTTTCTTAGAATAATTCAAATTTTCTTTACAAAACATTATGATATACTTGAATAGATATTGAAAATGAATGACCTATTTAAAACCTAGGGTGTCCAATATTCAATATAATATTTCATGATTTGTAAATCCTATAAATGATTCTATGGTTTCCAACTATGATTATTGTTGATCACACTATGAATTTTTCTTTTAGACAATAGATGGAAAGAGAATGAAAAAGTTATAATTGAATATAAAGGAAAAGGAAATGACTATGAGAAACCAAATTAGATGATGACTCGTGTGAAATATATTATGATTATAAATAATTCACTCTCCCAAAATATTATTGACCATATAGACCTCAATTAACTCCCAGACTCACCGAATAAGGGAAGGATATATTTTTCAAATAGATCGAGTGATGTATACTAGGGAAGAAAGAAGGATATATTTCAATTATATAATTAAATATGGAAGGAGGTTCCTAGAAAAGTGTATCAATGGAATGGGGAAATGATTCATGTTTTTAAGGAAGACAATAATTTTATGAATTTGTTATGAAAAATGAAGAGTATGATGGAAGGAAGTAAATATCATATTGGGATCTATTTATAGTTCAATGTATTAAATGTGGAGAACCCAAGAATTATATAGACAATTCCATATTCAAATGGATAAACCCAAGTCTATAGAAGGAAATACGTGGAAATAAAAATGTTGATGTATTTTGAAATTGGGGTTTTCTTTAATACCCTTATAAAAGGATAATTAATGATGAATTCCCATTCAAGGATCTCCATTGAGTTTTTTGGAAATAATATATTAATTATATTAATATAATTTGGAAAAGGACACCCCACATGCAAGGTGAAAACCCATCACATTTTTTATAACCCATGCACTAGAACCCATGGCCAATAGATGATTAGGGTCTATCTTCTACCACAGACCTACACAACATCTTAGTAAATATGTCACTGTATTTAGTTAAATCATTTGATAAATAAAAATTCATGAAGAACTAGTGGTGTAACTTTTGGGTCTAGTGATTAATTTATTATATTGGATTTTTTGTTCTAAACAGATTGGTTTTGGAAAATAGTACCCGACATATGGAAATACTTATCACCCATTTATAGATTATATGATCCATTAAAATTGAATTTTATTGATTCAAGAATTAAAAAATTATTTTTGGATATAAGTTTTTTTGGTAAATTGATTAATTTGAAATTTATTGAAGTATAAACAAAGGATGAAATTGTGAATATGAATTAAAAACACACCATGTAAATATATTTCCATATATTCATAAACATTAAAAAATACTAAATTATACGAAATTCATATTGAAACAAAAACCTTATGCTATTATATTCACATTTAATGAATCATATTGTCTTTTAAAACATCATTGGTTTTTTGTTTTGGGGCCCTTGACATTCCACTGATCATTCACTTGTTTTTTATAAATGAAATCAATAACTCCATATAATAATTTATTTTTTTCTTCAATGTAAATATGTTCATGTTCAAAAAAATTTATTATAAATAGAAAATTATTAATGTGTTATTCCATATGACCAGGTACATCACATTATATATTATTATGATAATATGATACTAATACCTTTATGTTATGGGTTTTTCAAGAATGGTATTTTAAAATATCAAACCCTGGACTACTTAGAGCATATATAAATTGTGAGGATGAAACATATTTAATGTGAGTAGAACAGAAAAACCCAAAATTTTTAAAGAAGAAAATTTTAAATGATAGAATATGTGAAAAACAACCCAATTCATAAAAAACCAACAAAATATATTTCTATAAATTTAATCCCTTCGATAGAATACTGAACATGAAACCCTCAGTCGAAATGAACCATAACATATAATATCATTATAAACATACTCCAAAATTATATTTAATTAATATTAGTTACAAAATAATGAAATTATGGTAATCTATTTATTATAAAGAAAATAAAAATCATTTAAAATAAAATTTTTATGAGAAATTGAATATATTCAATAATAAGGTTTAGTCACTCATTGAACACATAATTTAAAGATAATATTTACCAATTTTATAAAAAAAACAATTTCGTTTTGTAATATTAAATTCAATATTATCTTTGGGTTAATATTTGGCATTTTTCTGATAATGTTTCATTTTTTAAATGATAATAAAAATTTTTAAATTTTTATTAAAAACTTCTATTTCCATTAAATTACTCAGAATGATAAACTATTATGATTTAATTTTAATGTATAATTACATAAATGATAAATAAATATATATATATATATACATATTAATCCAATTTAGATCATTAGAATCATTTTCATAATGAATTTTTATATAAAAACATTGTAAAACTTTCAACATTTTCACATGAAAATATGCTTTCTCATAACATATGGATGATTATATATTAAATTTAATTTATCCACATATATAAATATAATTCAAAAAATAGATTCCATTTTTTGACTCATGATAATTTATATTTTATAATAAGGTCAAGATATTTTTTTACAAAAATGTATAGTGAAAATAGAAAAAATAAATTACAGTGGTTAAGGTGAAAATAGATTTATTAGGGGTTGATATTAAATGTTCAATATTCAATTGTCCTAAAAATATTTCCAAAATATATTTTACAGATATATTTTGACATTAACCATTATAGGCTCAATAATAGACCATTATGTTTTCCTCATGACAAGCATAAAACATAGGTGGACTTTGTTCCTTTCATAAACTACTCATGTGACAGTCACCCCACTTATAAAATGACATCCCCACTCCTATCTTCCCCCCAACATGAAACTATTTTTATTTAGTTAAGAACAATCCAAATAACTTTATAAACTCCCCCATGTCATCCTATGAGACTTATTTTTTTATGAAATAAATATAGGAATACATTGGGTGGAAAACTAAGGAGGATACATGAAGAAGTGTTAACATTATTAAACGAGTGTTTTTTATTACATTATCTACCTTACGAAATTATTTTTTAGACATGATGATATAATAAAATAAGTATATTCCATACATTAATAAAATAAGTATATTCCATACATTGATATTTTTTTCCACCTCTAATGATTAGGTATGATTATGGATTTAAATTGTGTCTATATATATATGTTATTTATTACGTCAATATAACATAGGATTCATTATATCATATATAACTTTTTTACATTCCCTCCTATAAGATATATGATAGCATCACTCGTGTCTATGGTAGACTATCGCCTAGGGAAGCGATGTAATTCATCTTTCAAAAACACTTTACATGGAATGTAACATGGGTAGATTTAATTAATATTTGTTATATAAATTGAAAAATTATTATATTCATAAAATATTTATCATAATAAAAATAAAAAATATATCATTTTATTTCTTACCATTTCACTCAATGAAAGATGATAATGTTGTTTGTGAACATGTTGAATACTGCCTTCACAAAGCGATGTGACCCTACCTAAATCCCAACACCATAAGGATGATATATATAATTATATTTAAAGAAATAATATATCATATATTATTTCAAAATCATTTAGGAATTATAAAATATTATTAACCTTCTTTCTGTGATGATCATTGGGAAATGAGAACATTACTCTTGTGTGTGTATAACCCATCATCTCTATGATCGGAACATACTTAATTTTCCATAACCATATTTCCTGATTTATTTTAAAAATAATATTTCTATAAAAATATGAAACATATTTAGTTATTATTATTCTACATATAACGAAACAATATAATATGCACAAGAACCAGAACATTCATATTAAAGGAAGAATTACAAGATAAGGAAGTTAATATCTGAAACAACGAAAATAATGAAATATTATTACTGAATTGGTGATATTGGGTTATTAATGGACCATATATGATACTCTAATTGTTAATATGGTTTTATAATAAGTTAATAACATGTTGAAATCAACTATATAGGAGGATAAATCATGTTAAATAATTAAATACTACGGTAAGTGTGTTTGTCTAAATTTCCCTTCATTATGGCATATTGTAATATTATTCACATAATTTATTTTATACGGTTTATATAATTCACATATTACATTTAGTATCATGAGTAATTAATAATTCATTGTATTATATTTTTCAATTTTAAATATTTCATCCAAGATGATTTGACATGAAAATTACCAAGTGGTTAAGAATTTCATATCATAATTTATTATCATATAAATATATTATATCATCGTTGTCATAAGTATAGTGACATTATATGTATACTAACTTTTGATTATATTATTTTTATTTGAACATAGTTTATGCATACATAAATTTGATACACATAATCTATCAATTTTTTGATTCACACATCAATGTTATGATCATTGCAAGGGTTTATTTCACAATCAAATTTTAATCAAGATTTTTTGTTATTGAATTTTAGTAGATGAAAATTAATCCATAATTTTATAATAAACCCATTAAAATTTTTAATTATATTGGTATAAATGATATTTAAATGAAATATTACCATTTTACACTTTATTTCTTTAAATAAATGATAAAATGTTTTTTAGAAAATCTCGCATCATTTCGCTCTTCGGTCGGGAATCAATTTATATTCAAATATATTTTTTATAAAATGGTTTTCATAAATTTTTTAGGGTTTTAAAAAATATTTATTAAATACATTTTTTCCACATTGTATTTTTACCAAAATTTTTCAATTGTATCATTATGTTTTTTTAAATATAGATTTACCTTTAACAAAAATGTGAACGGAATATTATTGCATGCTTCCAAAAAAAGAACATTTATAACCTTATTATAGTAAAAAATGAATGTTTTTTTAACTTATAAGCCATGTAATATATTACCCAACATCATGATCATCAATTATTTTAAGTTTCATTTTTTGATTTTCAAGGATATTTTTAAATAAAACTATTATATTAATATTTGCAAAATTTATCATTTTTAAATGCAATTTTCTAAGAAAAGTAATCTTAATGTTTTATCTATTTTAAATAATTATTTTAAAAATTAAAACGAAATTTTCCACAATGTATTTTAATTTATTTTATATTATTTATTTGTATCATTGAAAATAACGCTTCATTTTACATATAATACCACGGGGATATATTTTATTAACCATCATTAATCACCCTCGAGATGTATTATGAAAATTTTGAATACATAAACTATATAAATTCATTTCCTTGATTAATTAATGTAGTCATTAAATTTTAACTCAATTCATCACCATCTTATAGAAATTAAATTTCACGTAAATATAAATATTATTTATCAGGGAAATTAATATCTTTTGAACTCTATTTCATTTCTGTGTATGGTGTTCTATATTGAAGGTTATTAATATATATAGGGTGTAATACCCCATGTATTGAACCGGGTTAAAATTAAGAATGTTTCTAATATTATTTTTTAGTTTATCAACAGGGTTGTTCTTTTAAAACGGAGCTCTGGAATTTTAGTTCGAGTGTTAGATCACCAAAAGATGGCATTTTTAGAACTTTGATTAATGTTTTGAGGTTATGGGGAAGTCACATGGGCAACACACATATTTTCTAACCCTGTAGTGAAACCGTGCATAGTTGGCCTTGGAGGCTGTAGATTCATCCCAAGCGACACACAATTTGTCTAACAGTGTGGCCAAACTGTGTGAGAAAGTTAGCCAAGGCAGTAGCTAATGCACGGTTAGCACATGGTTTGTCAAACCGTGGGAACTATCTGTGGGGACACATAAATGAGATCGTTAAATTGTGGATCTCAATCATTTTTTGTCATTAGATGGCTTTTATTTCATCTTAAGCAGTCATATCTCGGGATTACACATCCTTGAAGGTAGGAAAATCTCTCCCAAGTGTTTTTGAGGCGATCTGAAGGCTTCTTTTGGCGAATCGAAGCCGATTTCTTGAGGTAGGTAGATGTTCTTCTTCGTTCTAGAACAATTTCTTAGATCTAAATAGATCTATATCTCTTCTTCTGAGGGTTTCTTAGATCTATTCTCGTTATGGGTAGATCTAAGTGTGATAATTCCATGTTTGATGAGTTTTGGTCTTGGTCTTTGTAGGAGAAGTGATCTAAGGCGGGTTCTTGAAGAATCATCATGTTTCTCCCGAGGGTTCTTCATTGGTTTTGGTTTTCGTCAGAACCTAAAGTTAGGGTAACAAATATTTAAAAATTTATTTATGAATTATAGATTATTTAAATCGATTTAGTAAGTGAATTTCCTTGATTTTTGATATGTTGATGAATGACACTTTTGATGTTATTGATTGGTTCTTCTCACATGTGAAAAGTGAGGACTTGAACTTTTGTTGTGTTTAAGAATGTTTTGATAACTTGGTTAAAGTGATATGATTAAACAATTAAATTATTGTAATGGGGATATTGATTATAAGGATAATTAATTATAGAACTAAATATCAAGACTTGAGTTGGAATGAGTTTGTGGCTTTTACTAATTATTTAGAATATTGAATATTTGACATGTTCTTGAGATAATTTGGAAACTGATAGTAATTAATGGATGAATTAATTATTACTTGTGAAATGAAAATGGTTAACTAAATGATGATTGGTTAGTGAGATATTATTTAATTAATTAATTGTTGAATTAATTAATTATCAAACATTAAGTTAATATTTTGTTTGGATAGTTTGTTACGATTGTTGGCCAGGAGTACCTTTTGATGTGTATATGTTTTCCATGACTTAGGTTGTCTTGGATAGAGTTTTTTAGAGATTTTATATGCTGTGTGAGATGTTCACTAAAATATCATGGCTTTTTTCAGCATTTTTTGAGATTATTATGGCGTGCTTATAGATTATTAAAGTCCTAGAGGAACAATTGTTTGAATGGAAGGGTTCAAACTTGATAAAGAATTTTTATAATTAAGTGCTCAGTTAATAATTCAATTGGTTGGATACGAATAATTAATTATTAATTAATTATTAGTTAATGTGATGTGGAATGGTTAATTAAGTGTTGACCTGTCTAAAGAGTGATTTGTGTTGTTAATTAATTGTTGTATTAATTAACGGATTGGTTTTGTGTTGTTAGACATGGTATTCAACACCAATGATAAATATATATGTATGATTGATGAAAGGGTTGTGAGACCGAGACTGATCCTCCAAATACTCACAGGTTGTTAGAAAAGATTTTCTACAACAATGATAGATGTATGTGTCTCATTGATGAATGGGTTGTGAGACAGGGACTAATGCTCCAAATACTCACAGGTTTCTAGACATGGCATTCGACACCCAACATGCAAGAAAATATTTATTTATTGCTCAGGGACTGATGCTCCGAATACCCATGGGTTGTGAGACATGGACTGATGCTCTAAATACTCATGATGGGGCTATAAATGATGTTATGCACCCATTAATTATGATTGGACTGTGGGTCCAATTGTTCATGCGTGAAATTAGTTAATGGTTAATGAAGTCTTTTGTGACATGTTGTTTGGTGAATTGATTATGAGAAAGTGTTTAGGCATATTAATGAATTTGTTGAACCACTATTAGTGGACAGAACCATGAGTGAATCACTATTTTTAGTGGACATGCATAGACATAATATATGAAAGATTAAATTGAATAACTTATGATGTGTAATCCAATCCAAATCACAAGCTTGGATTTAGTCATTACTTGATTACTTAGATGGTATTTATAGACATCCATTGTGAGTGACTTAGACAGGAGATGTCAAGAATTGGCTGAATCTCAAGACTATCATAATACGATTTGAGTAATTGATAAATGAAAAATGAATATGTAATTATTGTTTAGTATGCATGAAAAATGAATAGTGAGGGTTCAGACACTAGCTGAGGGCTGAAGCAGGTACATAAGGATATAGTTAATTTATACTTCTGACATTATTTTATTCACACTTCACATATTTTAAATTATTTATTAATTGTCTAGATTTGGGGTAGACACTGCTGGTCTAGGCCTTTTGAGATTTATATCTCACACCCTACTCAGGCCGCCATTGCACTGGATACCCGAGTAGATTCTATTTGTTTGCAGGATTATACAGTTTTTATTTACATGGGAGTTAGAATCAGAGGACCGAGAGGAGGTTCGTGATGCTCTAGGAGATTTCCCTTAGTGCTTTGAGTCTTTATTTATTTATTTCTTCATTGGAATGTACATCATATTGTTTTGTTCACATTTTTCTACTTTTTTATCATTATCATGTCATGCCTTCAGCGGTTGTATAATTTGGCATTGGCCACTTTTATAAAATTAGTAAAATTTGTCTTCTGGTGTTTGTCATTTATGAGTTTCTGCATTCACTATTGTTTTTTATCCACACAGTTATACCGATGTGCGACTCTGAAAGGAGGGTATAGTCTCCCCACTAACTATCCGTAGACCCTCAAGGCTAGTGGGCAGCCTCTGGCGTACAGAGAGACTTGCTTGAGGTCATGTGGCGACTAGTCCAGCCACCAGTTCAGGGGTGACCCAGGTCGGGACGTTACATATGGAAATATTGGAATGTATATATTCCTTACTCAATATTGAAATTTTTTTAAGACATTTTTTTATAAAAAAATGTTATTGTCTGATATATAAAGAATTATTTGGACATGAAAGACACCAGTGGGGACAAGTTATAGATATCCCGTTAATGCATCAATAGACTAATTGGAAGAAATATTTATCTATACATAGTTAAATGGTTTTGTACCCAGCAGTTTAAACTATAATGAGGGTAGATATTGATGGTATATGTATCTTGTTCTTGATAAATTACATCAAATAATTAATCATATATTTCATTTAAAATTCAGTTGTTAATATTAATGATATTGTCACATTGATAATATCTCTAGATGTTGTAGATACTTAGTTGCTGATTAAATGTCATGGGGACTCAGTTATTTAACTTTACATATTTATTATGCCTTATCATGTTTTTAGAGTCATTTAATTGATTAAATGGAATTTGTTTTTTGTTATTTACCATTCATTATTGATAATTATCTTGTTCATTTTCACATTGATATTATCTTTAGATGAAAATATTTATAAATTTATTGATTATATAGAATGATTATTCTATTATTTAACTTTCCATATGGATTATTTTTATTGAATAATGATTTAATCCATTTCACATAACCCTTATTGACCATTCAATATCATCCTTATTTTGTTTAAATTCTGAGGGATCATTGAAGTGTAATATGTTTGATAAGTAAGGATATATTACAAGGAACAATGATATTCTCGAAAACAATATGTGGTGATTTTTTTTGGAAATGTAATGCATGAAGAGAGTATGCATCTAGTTTACCAAGATAACAAAACTATTATGTCCCTTCGGATGTAATTACTTGTATCTTATGCTAATTTAATAATATAGGCACTAGTTCAGGGCTATTAGGGTCAAAGTCACTAAAACATTGACCTTAATCGATCCTAAATAACATACTATAGGACTACATTCCCTATTGAATATCATGACATCCACTCCTAAATCCATACATTATTCCACAAATCTCAATACATTACACCCATTTATTCTATATAATTTGTCAACCAGAATTACCCATCCACATTGATAGCATAATAAAATCAATCTCAAGACAACTCAAGAACACAAAATCATAACAATTAATTCATCTATGTCTCTGTGGAGTAATATTTGTAGGGATTAATAAACAACTGGGAATTTAGATTTACCAAGAATAAATTTCCATTCAATCATAATAAATTGGGAAAAACAAAAAAAATTATGCAATTTAGTGTTTCCCACATGAGGTTAACCAAAATAAAAATAATACAAACCTAGGACCATTAATATTTCCCTTAAAACTCAATTAAAATCCTCATTGAATCGGTTTTATAAAAATTATAATATAAAATATTTACTCTCACTAGTTCCTCATAAAATGTCCTAGTGAAAAGTTTATTTTTAAAACCACACCTCTATTTTGAAACATAGTTATTTCATAAAAAATAATTTTTTATTATCCAATTCATCTGGAAACAGCTATTTTTATGACATTAATTTGGAAATATATATTCAATTAGAACACATATTTTTTAAAGAATTATAATTTTATCCCCATTTTCATAGAGAAATAGACTTAGACAACCAATTATCCCCAAATTAAGACACGTGAACCAATAATGAATGATTTAGAATGATTTGTGGTTCTTATTATCTATTAGACCGTTGTAAGAATATAATAATTAGGATACATGAAATGCATTCAATATGATATCATTAAAATATTGATGCTCACACCCAAATAAAGAATATGAAAATTATTAATAGACTCAGTAATGTAATGGTTAACTATGAAACTAAAGATTTTTAAAAATAATTAAAGCTTTTACCAACATCCTATGATTCCATGGGTGCCTATATTTTCTATAAAAACAATCATATTAAAAAACCAATATCCATAACAAAAAATATCATTATGAAAAAATAGATGAAATACTCATTGGGTGATTTGATAGTTGCTAAACCATAAGCAGTGGTGCGTGGATCACTATTTTCATGCACCTATATTTAAGATCAAAAATCCCTAATTTTTTGTCCTAAATAATTTTCCAATTAAACAAAATTTAAAAAAATCACGAAATAAATCCATGAGGTGAAAAAACATAAGAAATATGATGAACAATGTCTTAAAATTCTCATCTTGGTGTCTTCTTTAAAATCCTCATTCAAAAAACCTACAAAGAATGATGATTACACCATTTTCTAGTGAAATTTAATCCATAATAACAAAGTAGGGAAAACAAATAAAGTGTATTACATGTGGAATAAAAAAAGAGAAGGAATGAAATTTTACATAAATTTCATGAAATGAAATCATCCCGAACAACCATAATAATGGGTGGAGATTGAGAGAGAACATGAGAGAAAAAAGTGGGATCTCCCTCTTCATTCATTCAACTAAAACCAATAGGGCCCTAGGGGGTTCTAAATAAAACCTCCTAAATATTATTAAATGGATATGTTAAATGGGAAAAGAATTTTTTAAGTATGTAGTGACCATGATGGTCATACGATGGTACCACCACAAGATGGTTCTATCATGGTGTGTCACTACTAGGTTTGGAATGACAACTCACTGATTTAGGGGCCCACTACTTGTAGAAACACCACATTAATGTAACCAAGGTTGTTATTTAATGAAATCCCCTTCTTTAGGTGGGTTGTTACTCCTCCCTTATATATTCTAGTAAACATGATTACCCCATGACCATACTTTAGTTACTGGACCATCCGACCATCATTCAAGGGCACATAGACACCGAGACATGATAACCTTATACTACATAATATTTTCCAACAATGATATTTGATTATTTTTTTTACTCTTCCACTAATCTTCACCTCTTGAAACTTATCATAAGTCATATCAAATAATAATCAAATCTTTATTCCCCAATTTGAATCCAAATTTTCATATTTCTATTTATTTCCAACAACCCATAATGAAATTGGTCATTACATAACATCTTTTATCTACTATTTCAATCCTTGATTTTTTTAGATAGATACATAATACCTAATCTGTAATTCTTAATAGGATTTAAATTTTATAAATTGAGTCAACTCCACTCAGTTGTAACTCTTTATCATTGTCACTATAATCCACTCATGTCATGGAACGAGTATCCTTTCTTACAAATTGCACAAATAATTTATTTGAAAATGATGAATTATCCATATACTGTTAATATTTATTCACTTTAGTAGCGTATCTCTCCTTTTAGATGAATATTTCATGCCCTTTTTCCTTTGAGTTTCTATATAGTAAAATCTTACTTAAACAAACTCTCATCAATAATCTATTTATTAATTTTATCAATCATTTCCCTTTTCCTAACCATATTAATTTAGATATATCAAAAAATACTGACACATACTTCAATAACATCTATAGGAACAATAGTACCACCAGTAAATGAGGTATCCACATGATTAGTATTTGAGTCATTAATTATATTAGTTGATAGAGGAATAAATGATGTTCTATATTCCACAAGATGTTCTTATGGTAGTTGCGATTCTACTTCATATAGTTGAGAGAACCTCCACTATGAATAAATATATTGGGAGGCCTACCAAATATATCAATATAAGGGGAGTGGGGTTCATATTATTTGATAGAATAATGATAACATTTTTAGGTTACCATATGAAATCTTTAATCTTACAAAGCTCATAAATCAATAATTATCAGTACTAATCTACATGGTGGAAGTGAATGACAATGATTGTGTAAAAGCTAGTTTTTTCCATAAAAGAGTTTGGAATACACTTGATGTTATTCCGGAGTAGTGCCTTCAGACAGCGTATGATTCCAAGCCCTGGTGTTGCCGGAATTAAATTTTCATCACGTTCACACTTGGTACGCCAAATAAATGGAATAACACTTAAATTGTATCTCAGACGGGAAAACCGAGGGCACCATTGAGTCTGGAGAATGTTGTTTACTTTAAGAGGCATGTAATTTTCATTGGAGCTGAACCTCATTAAGGTGATCTATTCTAGATATGGGTGGTTGTGCGATACCCATTCCGTTATCTCTTGGCCATTGTTGTACCATCTTGTAGAGATTCCCATAGCAGTTCTAGGTTTACCCTCCAGCGGGGTTGGGCAATTGGTTTCTCCTCGACTTCTTCGGGTTTACCCTCCAATGGGGCTGGGTAGTGGGTTTCTCATTGACTTCATAGGGTTTACCATCCAACAGAGACTCGGTAGTGGGTTACCTGATGACCACTTTGGGTTTACCCTCCAGTAGAGACTGGGCAGTGGGTTACCCGACGTCCTCTTAGTGTTTTCCTATCAACAGCGACTGGGCATGCGTTTACCCGATGACCCCTTAGGGTTTACCCTCTAGAAGAGACTGGGTAGTAGGTTACATTATGACCACTTAGGCTTTACCATCCATCAAAGACTGGGTAGTGGGATACCCAATGACCACTTAGGGTTTACCCTCCAGCAGATACTGGTTAGTGGGTTACCCGATGACTTCATAGGGTTTAACCTCTAGTGGAGACTGGGAAGTGGGTTACCCAACGACTTCTTAGGGTTTACCCTCTAGCGAGGCTGGATAGTGGGTTTCTTGAAGACTTTTTCGGACTCATTCCTTTCTACTAGGCTAGTCAGTGGATTTTCTCCATGACAATTAGAGAGAGACCCTTAGTTGTATGTGTCAGTGTTGTGACAGCTTTGTATTTGAGCAGACCTCAGGACTGTGTGATAGTGACGAGGTGTGGTTTAACTTTTCCTAGGACTCTCAAGTACGAGGGGTGATTTACCCACAAAGACGTGTCTTAGAGATGCGAACTAAAACCATGCGGGCAAGTCAGTGCCGCCCAAAGTGGACAGTGTCAAGGTACGATGCTTTGCGCCCCTTAACATGCTGTTTAGTGGGGACAGGTAGGATGTTGGGCATCGTTGGTGGTACCTTTTGAGACTATCGTCGACTCACATTCATGGGCTATGCAACGGGGTGTAGATCCCCTTACGATCTTGTTCGGGTTTTTGATTGAGCATATGGATTTGTTTTTACATTGTTCCAGTACCCACTCCTTGGGTTTGGTTACTCTGCTTCCAAGAGAGGCGAAGATGTACGGGGTATTCCACATGCTTTCCATGTCTATCTTCTCATGGTTGGATGAGTCTAATCTCCTACTATAGGTAGCGAATACTCGATGAGAGGTTCATCTTCTCACCGCTTCTAGATCCCGGTGTTTGGACGAGTCTACTTTCTTCCTCTTGTTGGGTTGATCTGTACTCTTTACTGCACTATCAGTTGTACTCCTTTACTTTTCCCTGTTCGATCTACTACTCACCACTTGAGTACCTACGTTGATGCTCCCTCGATCCTTCGGGGAATCCTAATGAGTATTTTTATACTGACCATTTCTTGGACATTGCACGCACAAGGTGTGCTCTGGCAGAGGACAGACAGGTTGGTCATGACTTCAGCGAAGCTTCAGATTTCAACAGCTTGGACTGCGTGCGGTGGTCGTAGTCGGGATCTAGGTGTGGGTCCCTCCCAGTTGGTTTACTTTTCTTTAACTGTTTCCATGTTGTGGCACTTTTCTTATTGGGCACATTTTTTTCCCTTTTCTATTCAGTTTACCTTCAACACTCACTTTATACTATTTAGAGGTCTATTCACCTTTGTAGTTAGTTTATCGTAGTTGTTACAGCACAATTCCTTTTACTCTGCACTTCTGTATTGAGTGGGCTAGGTGTGTGTGTACAGGTACTCAGAAAAAGGCCTCCCCGAGTTGTTTATCCTTTGGTGCTTTTGACCAGCACCAGTCCTATTGTGGAGGGCTTGGGGTATTTTCGAATCGATCCCGGGTAGGGTCGGGTCATGAAAAAGTGGTATCAGAGGTGGATCTTTGCTTCGGAAGGTGATTGGACGTCCCGAAAAATTAATTGGTTGGGATCTAGGGAAATAGTTTCAACATGTCTCGGGACCAGCTTTCAGGATAGGGAGTCCCGTGATGGTGCAGCGGCCAACATATCCATTCACCAGGACCTTGATAACCCGCTTTTCGACTCAGCATGATGAGACGCTCGTTGCAGTGAAAATCAGTTTGTGCATCACTTAAGATTGAGACGTTGACTGTCCTTATTTATTCATCTCCTAATTGTTGTTACGGTTGTATACATATATGATCATCTGATCACGGTACTCCTTGATAACATGCAGGATGTGTCCATGAAGACATCTAGCCAGGAGACCAGCTTTGGTTCGTGATGACGGCCATGTGAGTGACGAGGCCTAAGTCCAAGACCCATCATGTGAGTCCCATTTGTTGTGTCAATAAGTTTTTCCTTATGACTTTTCCATTCCTTCTTACTTTGAATATCACAAACACCTTATCGTTAAGGAAAATCACTTTTGTATGGAAAATCACTTATATAAGGAAAATCACTTTTATAAGGAAAATTGATTTTGTATGGAAAATCTCTTTTATAAGGAAAATTGATTTTATAAGGAAGATCGCTTTTGTATGAAAAATTATCCTTATCATATTATCATTACTTATATATTTCATAAGTATAAGAATCAGATTCATTTATAAATTCTCGGAATCGTTTAAAACATTGATATGAAGCATTCTGTTTTAGGCATTGAAATATTGATGAGAACTGTAATGAAGTTCCACTCTAAATTCTGGATACGATCTCGGATGAAGTTCTACTCCGAATTCTGGAGAAGAACTCTCATGAAGTTCGACATCGAAATCTAATAACGAATTCTGATGATGAATTCTCATTACGAATTCTAATGATAAATTCTCATTACAAATTCTGATGACGAATTCTCATTACGAATTCTGATGACAAATTCTCTTTACGAATTCTGATGATGAATTCTCATTCCGAATTATCATTCCGAATTCACCTATTAAACAGAATCTGATCATCTTTGTTTTATACACTCCGGATTTATTTAGACTCCGAATAATATTTTTGTTTACACTCTGATCCTTCACTCTAAACTTTTGTGTTAGTCTTAAAATGATGTCGTACATTCTATTAAACTTGTTTTTTATAAAACAATGTCATCTATTCTGTTTTAAACTAACCATTGGTTAAGTTACACATGTACAGGTCCCTCCGATTTTTTAGAAAAATATGACCGTTGGAAAGGAGGCCAACCTTGCCTATAAATCGGAGCTCATTTGAAAGATCTCAAAAACAAAAAATAAGTTGATCGATCTACAGACCACATGATTCAAAGTTGATTTCTAGATAGAAAAATATTTTTCATGCCTTGTGCGTACTGAACCGCTCGTTCATTTTTTGCTTTGTGTGACTCCGAATGTTGGTGATTACATTCGAGGACTTCTGGGGATAGGAAGACAGAGGTGTCGACTTCCTTGATGTTCGAGGGCTTCCTTGCTGAGGAAGATAGAGGTTTCCAACTACCTTGAAGTTGAGGGCTTGCAGGGATAGCAAGACAGAGACTCTGATCTTCGTATCGAGGGCTTACCCTGGTGTGGGTAAAACATACTTTCTTGAAAGTATAAATCAAGGTACCTTTATCCAAGGTTGTTGTATACCCTACTCTTTGGTTTAAATGACATAAATCAAGGTACCTTTATCCAAGTTTTTATATCAATATAAGCATTATCATTTTAATTAACACTCAGTTATTCAATTTAATTATTATCTAGGGTAGAAAATATTTTAATATTAAATGGGTGCAATATATATTATTTGAAGTTAATTAGACCAGAAATGATTACTATAGAATATATGAGACCATATTATAATTATTAAATATTTTTAAAAATGTTCTAATATTTTTTATATAATATAATAAATGATTATTTTGAAACAATATCAATTGTGTCAATTTTGACACTATTCATTTCATGGATTTTTAAAAATATCAAGATAAGATGTTATCATAGAAAAAAATATTTTATATTATCTATAAGTTGTAAGGGAGCCTCAAAAATTGATTTGAAAATTTAATTAGCCCAAATTATATTTTCTAATATTTTTATTAATATTTATTATATATTTTTCTTAATAAAATATTTACTACATAAATATTTTGTACCTATTTAATATAATTATTTGATGAATAAAAATTATAAAGAAAATACAATTATAAGTATAACATTAATATATTTCAAAATAATATATCAAGTCATATATATCTTCTTGAAAATACAACATTAAAAATTATATACTTATTAAAGTATGAATGTGACAATTTTAATATTACATTAAATAAAATAATATAATTGTAGTAATCTATTAAAAATGGAACCAATGGTCTATAAAACCATCATTTGATGACTATGAACTATATTTACTCAAAGAAAATGGAAATGTGTTATAGCCTTTTGTTGGTTATTATCATTTTTATAAAAAAAATTACTGATTTTTCATCATTTAAATAATTTATGCATCATCTATATATAAAACATTAAGGTAATTATTTATTTTTTAAAAATTACAGAAAAAATACCATGAAAAATATAAATATTTTATCTTAAAAATAATAGTTTATATTAAAATGTAGCTTCTATATAACCTTATTTTAAAAATTATATATTATTTAAATAATGAATGTGACATCATTAATTTTTCATTTAATTAAATATTATAAATAAAAAAATATCTCCCTAATGGCCCGAAAACGTCAAAAATATATATATATATATGAGGGAAATATTTTTATTAAGATAAAAATTAAAATTTATATTTTTTGATACCAACCATTTGTCCATAGTTGGATACTAAAAATGATATTAAAGAAGAGGAAAATGATACCTTGTGTCTTTTATTGAATTAAATATTATTTAAGTAATTTTCAGGGAAACTGTCCATTAAATGAAAAAATTTCGATCCTTAAGTGTTAAGTGTCAAATTAAATTCATCAAATAAATTTTTTCATTTTTTTGGTCATTTATCATCATTATAATTTTATGTTGAACCTAAATTACAAAATTTACCCTTTACCATAATAATAAAATTTACCATTGTTACTATTCATATTTGTCAAAACTAAAATAGAACTACATAACAAATTTGTTCCCCATGAATACTAATTTTTCATCCAATTTAAAAAATTCAATAAATAGAAGTTTTAAAGTAAAATTTAAAATAAAACAATTAAAATGTCACAAAAAATATGTTTTTGAAAAAATGCCAGTATTGAAATGGAAAATGTTTTTATAATTAATTCATATATGAAATCTTTTTAAAAACCATAATTGTATAAAAATTAACTAATTAAAATTTAAAACTAATCTAAAAAATAATTTTAGAATTTAACTACTTTAAAATAATAAAAAATATGTAATTTCACTATTCATAAAAAATGAAACTTACCAAAAAAATTCAAAAAATTCATCCAAATTATGTTTTTATATTAGTCACTAAAAAAAGATGTTTAATTTTTGAAATTTAATATAAAAAAGTCCAAAACAAGATTTAAAATGGGTGATCCATCAAAATGTGGGAAAACAACATTTTTTTTAAATGTACTTATTTTATTCAAAGAAAATTTATTTTTTCATATATCAGGTTCTAGACGATATAAAAAATGACTTTTAATGAAATTCACAATTCAATTTTTTGTTATTAAAATTCATAATTTATTTTTTATATCCTATTAAATAATAATATTTTAATAATATATCATTGTTTAGAAAAACTCAGTACGGCGTACAATGAAAGTTATCGAGGAAGGTCGCTCTTACATATAGAAGAAGCCAAGTAAAGGTTGCATGTAGTGAAACATACATTGGTGTTTCATATATAATAATCTGATCATAGTAATTTTATATATTGTAAAAAATCTATACTAATTGTTTTGAGTATCATACACCAACATGATGTTCCATGTACCATACAATAAGTCAGTTTAGTGTAAAACGAATGTTTAACTTAGTGAATTGGAAATTATAAATGAAACATTGAATTTATTTGAAAATGAGGTCAATAAAAACATAGGGTGTTACATTATACCCCCATAAAAATTAATTTATCCTTTGAAATTTTTGGCAATTATAACTGTTTTAATAATTGAAAGATTCCTTCATGGAAACCCACATTGTAAAAAGGTATACTAAAACATCATTTTAAAAAGGAATGTTAGAAAAAAAATGGAAACATAAAGTAGATCATCAATGGGATTCCAAAAACTATAAAATATGTGGGAAGTGAAATCATGGATATGGAAGGGAAATTTATCCATCATGTTCTGATAGATATTGATAGAGAATATGGTTTGATGAAATTTAACTACCTGAAATTTATAGTTCTGTGATGATTTAAGGGGTCATCTAATACAACGGATATGAAGTTATTAAGATAAAATTGTTTGTTTTCTATATCCTTTTATTAATGTTTGAAGAAATTTTCATGATAATAAATAATTCCTTGATTTGGGTACAATCTCACCATTGTTCGTGCCTTGACCAATTTTTACTTCATCTCTTTTTTAAATAAATGAAGTTGAATTTTTAATTCTTGAAGTGTTAGTACATCATGCAATAAATGATAAGGATTTCCATATGTCACAACAAAAAGGATATCACATGTAATCAAATATTCATAAGTCCACTTGTAGTGAGATAATACAGTAATAAAACAAACATCAATAGAAATATAATTTATAGTATCCAAAAATGGATAAAATTACAATACTATAAAAAAATAGAAAATATCATACTTTGGAAAGAGGTGATGTAAATCGCCATAAAATTTGTCTCCCATATCTAATAAGGTAGTTATTTGTTGTCACATTCCAAACATATGAACACCTTAATCAGGTATTCACTTTAAACTTGACAATAACATGAATTACTTAGAACCGAAAAGAAAACATGCATTCTATGAAAATTTAGTCTTTAAAAAAACAAATTATACCAAAAATTCTATGTACTCCAACTATGATATAACATTTACCTTATATCAGTAATGAGTGAATTAATACTATCAAACAAATCATTATCTCCTTATTCCTGCATTATTTTTATATCATGTGATTTCCAAAAATATTTCAATCACTTTTCATGGTTATTAATATCAGTCAAGTTACACTTTCAAATACTTAAGGAAAACCAATTATGTAAAAACACCTTGATGGAACTTTAATACATAATACCATAAAATTACTTATGAAAAATTATTATTGATAATCATGTAATAATTCCACTATCTTCTTAATCCCTTGACCAAGGTGGAACATTTTATTCCTCAAAACATCATCATTTTATATAACATTCTTAGTCTATTCGTCTTATTAAAAAAAATAATACACATATGACCATGTTGACTCCCTTCATGAGATTTTACCTTCGGGAATCGATTTTTATAATTTCCTTACATTCCACATTTGAATCATTTAACCATTGTTGATGTCTTATAAATACCATTATCCTTGTCTATTATGTTTACTGATCCTTTTACCATGCAATTAAAAGTTATGTGTCTTTTTTTTAAATACCCAAAAAATATTCTATTTCCATTTAAACATAATCCTTGATGCAAATTTAGACATTATTTACAAGAGGAAAATTTAATATAATTTCACCTATGTTTACCATGAAAGTACATATTTCTCTTATTAGTTGGGTTCGGAAACTCACCAAGGTATAGATTATTTATAATATTATGAGATTTCTAATTAATCATAATAATGATGTTTCAAAATCCAATTTCATTTGGTCTATCATAAATAATATCATTCCATTGTCCATCATATTCTCTATTAACATGAACCCTCCAGTTTCCTTCTATTTTCTAAACCCCAAAAAAATAGTGTGAGATACCAAAATCCGACTTGGAAAACTACATAATCAAGGTATTGTACTTTCAATATATATCATCTTATTTTTAATAATATGTTATTCATGATCGGTACTATAATTCTAGTACTATTACCTATAATTTGATTAAACCATAGGGAAATCCGTAGACAAACCATAGAAATATCTCTAGGGATCTCACTAATGATTTCCCATCCTTATTTCCAACGGTTGATTAAAATTTTCATTAATACCATATCTAGAATACAAATATTGATGTGTGTTGATTTTAAATTACATTGGAATAATATTTTATACAACACACAAATAGTCACCCAATGATCGTATTAGTTTAGTGTCTTTGAAAACATTAAACATAATCTTCTAACTTGGTGGATGATCATAAAATTCTCCCATAAATATCTCAACCTCTGTTATCCTACCTAAAACCTTTGTTTATATCTTTGGGAAAAGAAAAAATAAAAAGGTTAGTTCAAATTTTTAGTTAGGGTAATCATTTAGAACATAAAACAAAATGTAAACATAATAATGTTTGAAATTTAAAACAATGTTTAAATATCAAAATCCTGAGTCATGAAATAAATATTGAAAATTCGTAAGAAATAGATCATAAAGGAACATTAACCACAATAAAATAGAATAAAAATAATTCATGGAAATGTGGAAAAAATAATCTCATGACATGATTTCCATATTACCCAAGGAATTGTTTTCAAGACCATCATAGTGGAAAAATTCAATTACTGAACCATGTTTACTTTCTATTCTAGCCATGTATTACAGAACCGGGTTTAGCTGTCATTCCATCCTTGTATTACTGAAATTTATTTTCTTTTTGTTCCATTCATTTATATGTCATGAGATATAACTCTTTACCCAATTCATTTGAAAGAAATATTGGTCTCACCCATCTCATAATGGAATCATTATTACATATGCTACAGAGACAAAAATCATTCATCATATCATAACCTATGAACTAAAATGTGTGTCTTAAACATCATTCCTTCATAACATAATAATATTCCATTATTAACACACTCAAATCATTGTAATAATTCATATATTAAAATAACCCTATTTAAAGAGCATCATCTTAGATGGAATGTAATTTTGATAAAACACATGATCTCAATTCTGAAGGAAAATATAATTTCTTCTTCAAAAATGTATTCATTTTCCAAAATGTCTCATAAATTCAATAGAAAAGAATTTAATTTAAGATAAACTTCCAATATTGTAAAGTAAACTTCATGGAAATAAGGCCTTATCAAGGTGTATAAATCCTTTCATGGTGTATTAGTTAGAAAAACAATATCCTCATACATTTGTCATTGAAGTAAAAAATATACCTCATACCAGAAATGAAAAAGATTATATTCATGCAATTTAATAAAAAATTAAAAATGAGTAAAATTTACTATAAAAAATTTCAGGATAATAGATGTAATATTAAATATTTATGAAACATGGACATGGATGATTAATATACCACTATAAATACTAGAGTATAAACAATATCAGATAAAAATGTGACTGAAAAATTATCCCTTACCTTAGGTCTGACATGCTTCATATGTATCATAACATCCTTTATAATGATTTAATAATGATACATACTTATTCCAGTATCATAAACATTTTTATGATAACATTTATGATCATATTTTCATCTGTTTTTTAGTAACATTTCATTATTACTTGTACTTCAGGTATTAACTTTTTTATGTTCTTATGCATATTTTATCGAGTAACTTCTTATTTTTATTTTTTGGTTATAGTTATATAATTTTAAAAATGGTATTAGTTTAATATATATCATATTTATTCATTAAATTAATTTATATAACCTTTCATTAATGAAGATTATGTAGAATGAATCACATCGCATCGTGGAGATGTTAGGCCGTATATACGCATGAGTGATAATATCATTTCCATAATCATTGAATGTTATTTATTTGAACGTTTTACTCTATATAAGAATAAATATAATTTTATAATAATCATATTTAGTTATAATATATATTTTTATACCCATCCAAGTAAGGTGGTAGTGAAAAAACTATAACACTACGGTGTAGATACGATTAACTTTACATATGCACGCATGTCGATTTTATCTTTCTTTGGATGGTTAGAAAGTTGAATATGGTTGTTTCGTAATTATAATAACATATCAGTATATAAATTTTAGTTTCTTTATTATTCTATATTGAAAAAAATCATGAAATATAAGCACAATATAAAATTATATTTGAAAGAATCGTTCTAGGTGATTATCTCTTCTTTGACATCCTCTCTTTAGGTATCCTCTTAATGGAAATAGAGATGGTCTTTTAGGAAGAAGAAAACCTATAAACTTTTACAAGAGAATATGAGAATATAAATAGTAATGGGATTGAATAACATAAATTATTAATGGGTTGTGGGGATGTGAGTGAGGAGGTGCCCTTTTATAATTGAGGTGAGGAGAACTTTGTGGACCCTCAAAAATATTACTTTATATTTAAATAAAACCCCACATAAAAAACTCCCAAATTTTCCAATTTATAATATGAGATGATATTGGATGGTAATATCTTAATCCAATAAATATTAGACAACTTTTTATGTCAATTTATCATTATCATTTTAGCTAACAATTAGTTATTCTATTTAATATTTAACTAGGGTAACAAATATTTCAATATTAAAAAGGGTGAAAAATGTACTTATATGAATTCAATTAGACCATATATGAATACTTTAGGTAATTTTAGGCCATATAAAAATTATTATATATTATTAAAAATGTTTAATTATTTTTAATGAATTTAATAAATCATTACTATGAAAAAAATCAATTATGTCAATTTTGATACTATTCTTTTCGTAAATTTTTAAAAATTTCAAAATGAGATGTTATCATAAAACCAAATATTTTATCATATCACTATGGGGTCAATAGAATATATTAAATTCATTGGAAAAATTAATTATTCCAAATTATATTTATTTTAATATTTTTGTTAATATTTATTTGATATTTTCCTTAATAAAATAATTTCGACATCAATATTGTGTAATTATTTAATATAATTATTTGATGTAGTAAAATTTTAAATATAATACTATTATGAATATAAATTTAATATATTTAAGATGAATATATGTAGTGAAATTTATTTTTCTGAAAATACAACATTATAAAATTTATACTTATTAATGTATGCATGTGACAATTTTAACACTAGTTTAAATAAATTAATATAATTGTTTATATCTATTAAATATAGATCCCAATAGTCCATAACTTTACCCTTGGATTATTATGGTAGATATATACTCTATAAATAATACTTGGTAATATTTTTTTTCTCCTTTATTGGATACAAACATTTTAAAAAAATTAGTTTATTGATTTTTCATCAATTAAATAATTTCTTCATTCTACATATATAAAACATTAAGGTAATTATTTATTTACAAAAAAATTAAAATTAAATTACCAAGATAAAGGTAAAAAAAATTTCTTTTAAATAAGTATTTTTAGTCAAATTTAACTTCTGTATAACCTCATTTTAAAATTGATATATTATTTTAAACATTAATGTGGCATATTTAAATTTTCATTAAATAAAATGTTATAAATACCATAATATCTCCAAAATGGCCACAAATTGTCATATATAAATTCCTATTTTGGAATCATATATATTATGGTAATATTTAAAACTTATATTTATTGGTACCACACATTTTTTCATATGTGGATACATAATAGTTATTAATGACAAAGAAATTGATACTTTCTTCCATTATTTGATTTAAATATTATTTAAGTCATTTTAATGTAAGTGTGTCCATTAAATAAATAATTTAGATCCTTATGTTTTAAGCATCGAATTTCATTCATCAAATAAAATTTTTCATTTTTTTTCTTTTTTTATAGTCATTATAATTATATTTGTAACATAAATTACCTAAATATTCATTTATAGTGGTAATAAAATTTATCAAGGTTACAATTAATATTTGTAAAAACTAAAAGGGGTATAATTAACAAAGTTGGAATTCCTAGATACAAAATTGACATAAATATACAAAATTCAATCCACATAAGTTTCAAAATTAAATTTAATATAAAACCGTTAAAATGACACGAAAAACTGTTCTTGGAAAATGACCATTTTAAATATAAAATGTGTTTATAATAAATTCAAATATGAAATCATTTTAAAAAACCATAAGTGTATAAAAATGATCAAATTAATATTTTAAAATTCAAAAAAACATAATTTTAATATTTAATGACTTTAAAATAAAAAATTTAGTATTTTCAATATTCATAACAAAAATGAAACTGATCAGAAAAATAGAAAAAAATCAACAGGTGTAAAATTTTATATTCTTCCATGAAATAAGAAGTTTATTTTTGTCATATTTAATATAAAAAATGTCAAAAAACTTTATTTAAAATGCGTGTGCCATCAAAAGGCGGTAAA
This sequence comes from Viscum album, assembly GCA_963277665.1. NCBI lineage: Eukaryota > Viridiplantae > Streptophyta > Magnoliopsida > Santalales > Viscaceae > Viscum > Viscum album. The sequence continues at coordinate 1,515,515,996 of OY728131.1, forward strand.
ACATCATTTTTTGGAGAAATACTTATTTTTACCGAAAATTTGATTTTCATATTATATAATATTATAGAAAATATAAAAGATGAATTTTAATGTTATTTTATATTTAAAATGGTTTAAATACTATTCATAACAGAAAGTTTATATCCCATTAAATAATTATATTTTAATAATGTATCTTTATTTAGTGAAACTCGGTATTGCGTATAATATAAGCTATCAAGGAAGATATCTCTTGCGTGTAACATAATACAAGTCTATTTTATGAGTAGTGAAAGTTTCTATAGGTATAAAATATTACATAATCCAAACATAGTTCTTTTATACATTGAAAAAAATCTATACTCAGTGGTTCGTGTATTATACGCCAACTCGTTGTTGTCTGTAGCATACGACAAGTAGGTTTAGTGTGAAAGGAATGTTTGAAATGGTGAATTGTATAATGTAAATGAAAATTTAAAATTTTTTTTGAAAAAAAAGGTCAATAAAAATTCGGGGTGTTACAAACTAGATGTTTTATTACTATTTTGGCAGTGGTACTTTTATGATTAGGATGTTTTTGTAATTTCACTTTCCTTATGTTTATTTATAATGTTTGGTAACTTGTATTAATGTATTATTATTTATTAAATAACGGTTTAGGTCTATGACATTAAATTAGAACTATAGAATCATTAAATAAATTTTAATTATCTCATTACATTATCGATCCATCAATAATAAAATATTTTTTACATAAAATAAATATAATATTCATATTCCATGTTATTTAATATGCCTTTAAATATTCACAAAACATGAATAAATACATATTTTAATAAATTCAATAAACTTATAAATACATATATATTATATTACTTATCATTTGAATAAATAAATAAATAAATGATAAATTCTATTTCACATATTCTATAATAAACAATTTCATGTTTTAATTTTTATTGTCAATATCTCTTGAATAAATATTATTCCCATTTTCATGAATAAATTTATTATAAAATATAAATTCCATAAAATTTAATGAGATTATGGATACACTTAGTTTGTGAACATCTATGATTCATTATAAATTGAAATAGGTGGACCCTATATGAATTCTACGATCAACATCTAGAAATACCTCAATACTCCAATATAAAAAATGTTACTGTAGGAACTACAAAATAATTCCTATAAATTATCATGTGTAATAAAATCCTTTATTCAATCAATATCCCATCATAAAGAATACATTCTAGTTTCACCAGTGAATATTCTCTATGATTTTTTCATTATCTTTTAAAAATAATCTCATCTATAAACAATATTGACAATAGATAGTTTCAAAACGTTTAATTTTACATGAATGGATAAAAATTTTCATTGCAACAACACAGAAGGTAAAAATCCTTTCTCTTCCATTCAATAAAGGACATATCACTTATATTTCACAGACAATGTTTACATCACTAAGAGCATTTATTTCCCTAGTTCTATTCCATTTATAAATTTATCTGATCTAGAATACAAATTAATAAAGAAATTAATCATAACGACCACTAAAATTATTTATAGATATGATCATCCAAGGAGACATATAACTAGTGAAATTCATTTGGATGGATTGTTCATCAGGTCCACACATCATTGGAATCACTAGGTGTACAATTCATGAGAATAAGTCTAAATTCTTATGGGCCAACAGAAATTAAAAATCCAATATAATAAAAGTCTATTTAGAAATAGTTAACTATATATATAATATATATAATTAAAAATATCTTCATAAAATTTTATGAAATCATTATAGCAGAACTTCTATAAACCTTCAATGTAAAAAATAATTTATGTAAATTATAACATTATTGTTTTGTAGAAGAATAATCATTGTGCGATAAGATTTTTTTATTCTATTAAATTAAGGAATAATTTATTGGGTTCAAGGGAACAAAATCCAACAACAGGTATACCTATATACATACCATACTAATATATGTGGTTTTAGGATATACATTATCTGGTTGATGGTGGTGGAGTGAAACCATATATTTTGGATATGGTTGAATAGATATGTATAAGATGTGTTTCGACCTATTAATATATATTATAGAGTATAATTTTTGGTTCCAGAGTTTAAACCATATAAATGTATATAAAATTCTAGTTGAAATATCATACTTGTTTAAATTTATTGGGTTAGTGTATTTTTTCAAAAAATATATTCGTATTTATTATGAATTATGGATATGGTTGGATAAACTTTAAATAAATAAAGAGAAATTACTCCCAAAAGAATGAATATGAACCCTTATTGATGATAATAAGAACAAGATTGATGATACATATCACTTCAAGGGAAGTAATTTTCTAAGGGGTGGGTTTTTTGAAGGTGAATTTATATGGAATTTTTATAACATTGAATTTTATTTTTCCTGAAAAACATTAGACAATATGTAATTAAAACTCGAAATCAGATGAATTTAGATGATTTTAGTTGATTAGAATGTTAATTGATGATTATATGTTATTTTAAGAGGATTTATATTAATGTATGAGGTATGAAGATCTCAATGGAGAGAAAAATAAATTCATACTACAATGGTAGTCAAGAAAAAATATATTATTTCATGTAATTAATTTTTAGTGAAGGAAACATAGACCATGATATAATAAAAGCTATTTTACTATTAGTTAAGTTGGAAATAAGATAATGGTTTAATTTTTACCTTTACTACATGAAGTCCATTCCACAATGATGTATTTAGGATTTTCCATGTTCACATTATTTTAATATAGTTAGTAGATTATGTTGTGTTATAGAGGATAATGTTATAGAGTGGTGGGTCATGCGGTAATGTATGTAGAAATGAAATGTTGGTGATTTTTATATTGTGAGGAGTAATAGAACATCCATAAATAATATATGGTCATCGTGTTTTTATTTTTAAAGGTAAGAGATATTAGAGAAAGATTCACATCACCAACCTTGATGTATTCTATCAAACTTTGATGTATAAATAATTGATATTAATGTACATTGATGTTCATCCCAAGTGGATATCACATGGGGTATGAATGATCAATACACCATGTCCTTAAATAATTTTATGGTTGACTTGAGGGTTTATATTAATCAAATGAATCTTTAGTTCATATGATATGTTAAAAATTTATGTTATTACAGGAATTTTAATTCAAAAAAAAAAATTAAATAAAAAATAAATTAGAGTCTGATGTACATAGAGAAAGAGTTAACAAGTTTGTGTATAAAGGTATGGATTTAGGACTATTCCCGAAGTAGGAATACATTTCATTTTTATTTTTATGGATCTCTTGAAGTTGAAGTTGAGTGTTATGGGTGTTATGGTGAATTCATGAGATTCTATTGTTGAATATAGTTTGGTTGTTTTTTATTTTTTAATACCAAACCCATGAGATACTATTTCGGTTTCCTGATCCAGTTCACCATTGGGACTCATATGTTCTTCTACATACACTATGGGGTTTCAACTAGTACATAGGGTATGAATATGGTAATATTAGGAGACTATACCCTTAGATTAGTAAATAAATATAGTATAATCAATCAAAAATGAAGGGTAGTAGAATATAATAAAATATAATGATTAATATATAAGGATGAATAATCATGCTTGAAAATCATATAATGTATATGTAGTAAATTATGAAAAATAGGATACATAAGTAATCAGTTTTAATATACAATGCATAGGGTCATAATAAAAAGGTAAAATAGTCAATAAAAGACTCATTAGTTGTATTCAATAGCATCATGAGCACCATTTGACCCTCTTCTTCCTAATCTATCTCAGTAAATAGGGATAATATCATGATTTCACAACACATGATCCCAAACCTATAAATATGAGGACATTTCTGGTACCAAATGATGGACTGAATTGGGTGGGAGATATACTCTTTTACCCAACACCAATGATGTCTATAACAAATATATTATTTTCATATAGGCTATACTAATGTGAATATATAATTATAATTACAATGTCAAGTTAAGTGATGCAATCAATTTTATAATCACATTTTATAACAGGCAGTTTATGAATAATGAAAAAAAAAATTATATCAACATCTACAGTATTCAATAGATAATAATGTATTCGACATACGAAGGCCAATAGCCAGGGAAATTGAATACTGATTCCTTTACTATTCCATGGAGATCATCAATAGAAAAATTAGTGAAATATAAAAAAACATGGGAAAAGGCCCAAAGACATTGACCAGGGTTTACTCTTCAATTACATGGAACTCATCTATATAATACTCAGTATTGACTTGGGTGGAGACAACATATCATGCTTGAGGAGTTCCAATAAGGATGGATTCAAGGTTAAAATATAAGAAATATAATATAAAAATTATTTTTATAAGTTGTTCATCAGTGCAATAGCATGTTACATATCATCATTCCCATAACGTTAAATCCTTTTCAACATCATTTGTGAAGTGAATCAAGTGACCATTTATGTTTCCATTCCCATATCAATTTAATTTTAACTATTAAATTCATAATTAAATTTACTTTCCCATGATTAGGAGGGTTAGGTTAATGTCCATGACATTTCATTAAATAACCACATAATTGGAACGTGTCATTGGATTTTATATTTCATTAAACAATTCCGATTTAATATCGTTCATTGATTATTTCATTTATAAATTTCTATGTTATAAAAAATGTACTAAATATTTAACATTTCATTTAATATTACTTGGATCCCTTTGATATGTGGTGAGCTCATCCAACCCCATAAGAGGTTTATACATAATTGATGGATCTGACCCACCTCAAGGGTGGTATGGGTTGAGGATACATCATCCAACCATTCATATAGGTTTGATAGCATGTTTAAATAATATTTAACCATTCAATTTTTTATGGTCTGTTAATTTAAGGTGAAGAACACATAAAGTTATACATTAGACATAATGAATCAAGCTATAAAACACAAAAAAATTGTAAATATTTATATAAAAACTACATTTCACTTAGTATTTTCCACTCATCTAATAAAAATCCTTTCTTTGAACCAAAATTAATGTAAATAGAAGAGTCATAAACTCCATAAAAATTAGGTAAATTATCTCACAGGAATTTTGAATTTCACATTGAGAGAGAAAATGAAATTACAAGAAAGAGGAATCAAGATCATAATTATGTGGATCTTGAGTGTATGGAATTTCCATTGGTATCGTGCCTCTGCAACATTGCATTGGATATCTAGCCGACCAGCCCTACGAAAGGTGTAAGGACCCAGTTAGAGAAATGAACCACTGAGAGGGGGGGGGGTGAATCAGTGGTACCCCTTTTCCCCTTTTTAAGTTCCCTTAATATTGATAACAACCTTTGTCTCCTGTTAAAGATTTAATTCACTGCTGAGAAAACAAACAAGAACACATCGAAAGGAACACATCAATTTACAAGGTTGAATATTCAATAAGAATAGATACGTCCGTGGTATAGTTGGAAACAATCCAGAACCATACAATCCACTAAGAAAACAATCCTTGGATTACATTGAGTAGGATATAATCTTACACTCATGAAGCACTGTGAAACAATAACTTCAGTGCGTGTGAACCCTCTTAGCAAAATAGGGAAATGCCTATTTTCTTGTAACAACTTATGTTACCTGAACATCATTTCAAATACACAAGTGTAAGAATGTTCAGAAAAATATTCACTTCCTTACCCAAAAGAATGGCATGGACTCCTTGGACTTGAGATAGATCAATTACAGTTCGAACTTCCCATTCTGAATCTCCATTCCGAATTTTCCAAATCCTATTCATCAAACTAAATTCTATCTTTCAATCCGATTCTTCAATCCAAATCTTCCTCAGATCGAGAAACTCAATATGGTTTCAACCAATACTGATTCACCATTCTGATTAGTTTAGTTTGAACTTCACATTCCGAATCTCCATTATGATTTTTCTCATTCCAAGAAACTCCATACGGTGTCAACTAGTATCATATTCTCATTCCAATTAAAATCGTATTGAAACTCTATTGGAAAAATGCTTCTTTCTCTTTCTAGATTATCAGAGCATCTCTCACTACTTAATCATCACTCTTTTACTTTATACTTTGATCTCCTTTTATAGGTTCTCCAATGTATTCTTAGGTGGGAAACCAAAATATTTTCCCGCTCACATAGATTCACCCAAATCTTAATTTCTCCTAAAGTCTCGGAGTAATTAAGACTTTGTAAACGCTTCTAGAATATTATTGAATTTTCTTCCACTTATCTTGATTTAGAACATTGGCCATATCCGGATTAGACTTTTTTACACTAGTTTCTCGGTATCACATTCTCAGATCCACTAATTTGTCTTATCAACATCATATTTCCTAGATTCACTCATCTGTCTTCTCGACATCACTTTCTCAGATTCACTCATCTGTTTTCTCATCATCATATTCTTGGATCCACCCTTCTTGATTCTTCATCATCACTTTCTCGGATCCATCCTTCTCAAGTCTTCGGTATCACTTCAATTCTCGGCATGAATCTTCACAGCTTCTTCGACATGAAACCATTTCAATTCTTGTAATGACTTTTCATCACTTCTCGGTATGGATTTTCATTGCTTCCTCAGTATGAAAAATTACTTATTCTCGGTATGACTCCTCTTTATTCATCGATACCAAAGATTTTTAATTCTCGGTATGTCCACTTTAGATCTCAGTATGACTTCACTAGTTCTCGGTACAATGTCCGGATTCTCAGTACGACTTCTGGTTCTCAGTGAGACTTCACCGATTCTCGGTACGACTTCACTAATTCTTGGTACGACTTCTGGTTCTCAGTGTGACTTCACCGATTCTCGGTACAACTTCTTCGATCAACTTTTTCATGCATCGTGAGTACTTCCATATACTCACAAATTTAGAGTAAAAAAATAGCAATGCATCGCCCGAATGTGCAATGAAGTCTTAGAGCCTTCACATCTCCTATCAGCCAGCTTCCGAATTCAAATACTTCCAGGGTCAAAGAATTTTTAATTTCCCGGTTCCGAATTTCTCAATATCCAGATTTTGAGTCCTCCAAACACCAGGTTCTGAGAATTACAACTTCTATGTTTCGAATCTTCATTCATCTAGGTTCCAAATTCTTTGAAATTCATGGTGTCTTTCATTTATGAAATCTTCATTAAGACCAACAAAATACAAGCCATGCAAACCATCTCTGCTTTTATCATGGTCCCAACAATCTCCCCCTTGGAATTTTTTTTCAACCATGTTTTCATAAATCACCAAACATTGAATCCTCAAGAAATGGATTACTTATCAATAATTCTAAGCCTATATGATCAAACACGATGTAAGAAACCAGAATCATTGATATCAAAACCATGTTCTCCATAAGGTAGTGAATATGACATATTCATCTTCCTTTTATAACATCTTCATTCTTTAGGTAATCAAATTCATGTTCTTTTCTAAAACCACTCCAATGAAATAGTTTGAAAATTTTACAAACACAAACATTTTTGAGTTTACAGCTTACCAACACCTCTGTCTTTAAACAATAGATTTATGATACAAAAAAAACATCTCCCCCTTGACAAAACAATCCAAGTGTATGAAGAGAGGGGACGAAATAAAATACCTTAGCCTTGGAGAGAAAGAGGTTGGACACCCATGTTCAACCTCAATATTGAGAATGATTTCTTCATTAAGGGTTTCGTGAAAGTATCGGCAACTTGTTCAGAAAATAAATCAAATTCATGTTTCAGTTCATTATTTTCCACATTCTCTTGGATGAAATGATATTTGATGTCAATAATCATTGATTGAGAATGTAGGAATGGATTTCTAGTAAGATTAATTGTGTTTTGATTCTAATAGCCCAATAGAAAAGGAATCTTCACTTCAACTAACAAATCATACAACTGTGTTTTCATCCAGATAAGTTGAGTAGCGGCCATGGAGGCAGCAACATATTTCACTTCAGCTTTACTAAGTGTCATCGAATTCTTGTTCTTTGAGTTCCATACAACAAAACTTTTTCCCATAAAGAACACTCCACTAGATGTGGATCTTCTATCATAAAAAATTTCCTAACCAATCTCCATCCGAATAGCCAAAAAAATCAATTTTATTTGAACCACTATACTTGATTACGAATCGTATTGTGCCTTTTATATATCATAAAATTCTTCTTCTAGCAACAAGATGTGATTATTTAGGAGCACTATGGAATCTTTCATATAAGGTAATATAAAAGACAATATATAGACTTGATGCAGTCAGGTACAACAAACTTCCAATCAGATTTCGATATTCTTTCTGATAAACTTATTTTCCTTCATCATTTTTTCTTAGAATTGTTCACATAGAGATTGGAGTTGATACAAGTTTTGAGTTTTCCATACCAAACTTCTTGAAAAGTTCCATAGCATAAATTTCATGGGAGAGAAAAATGAATTATTTCTATCGCAATATCTGTAACTGAAGAAAGTATCCCATTTCACCCAACATGGACATCTCAAAGACATTATTCGTTTCTTCACCAAACCTTTTACAGTTTCTTTCATCATTCCCAGCATTAATATTTTCGTCAACATTGACAATCACAATGAGAGAAAGATGTTGGATTTTATTGATGTACAGATTACTATCAACTCTTCTTTTATTGAAGTTCATCACTTTTAAGCAAGTATCTAGTTTCGAATACCATGCTCTTGGAGCTTGTTTTAGACCATACAAGGCTTTCTTCAACCTTCACACATAACTTTCATCCTTCCCAACATCAATGCCACATGGTTGTTCAATATAAACTTCTTCTTTAAGATCACCATTATAAAATACGGATTTGACATCCATTTGAAATATTTTTTAGCCTCATTGTGTAGCAATAACAAGAAAGATTCGTATAGTTTCTAATCTGGCCACCGGAGAAAAAGTTTCTTCAATGTCAATTCCTTCAATTTAAGAGTAGCCTTTAGAAACCAATCTTTTTTTATTTATGATAACTTCACCTTCCTCATTTATCTTGATCCGGAAGACCCACTTTGTGCCAATAATAATCTTATTTTCACGACTGGGTCTGAGTTCCCATGTATCATTCTTTTCAATGTGATCGAATTCTTAATTTATGGCTTGATCCCATTCCGGATACTCAAAATCTTCTTTAACATCATTTGTTTCCACTTTGGAATACAATGAAGTATGTTATGTGGAATTACTTGTTCTTCTTGTTTCAATAGTGTGATGTTGATCACCAATTATGTTCTTATCTTGCACTTGTTTCATCAACCATGGATATGTTTTTCATGTGCCTTCCTCATCACTTGATATGGCCGAATCAGATTCTTCATCATGATTTGGATTACAATTCATTGTATCCTTATCAGAATAATTAATTTAATCTTCCTTATCTTTATTGCCTATATGGATGTGCTTATCTTTTCCTAGATTTTCAATGACTTTTACATAATTTTCATCCACCATTATTCTCTTTTATTTGTTGAAACATCTATTACCTCTTCCTTATGTTGCATAACCATGAAAAATTACATCTTCTCCTTTCTGCTCGAATTTTCCATTATTTCCACCTTTCTTCTTTATAATGCATGGGATCCCAAAAACATTAGCATGGTTAATACTAGGAGTAATGCCATAGAAAAGTTCATATGGAGTTATGTTTGATTGTGGCCTATAGAAACATTGATTTTGAATATAAATAGTGGTACTTATAGCTTGCCTCCAAAAGTAATGAGTAAGGCCATGTTCAAGCAACATGGTTATTCCCATTTCTAACAAGCTTCTATTCTTCCTTTCTGCAACCCGATTTTGATGAGGTGTATATGGAGCACTATATTCATGCTGAATTCCATACTTCTCAAGATAGTCTTCAAATTCATTACTTCTATACTCACAACCATTATCTGTTCTCAACTTCATCACATAGTACTCACATTCTTTCTTAGCTTTTCTTCTGATGCTTTGAAACATTTTCAGGATGTCTGACTTATATTTCATAAACATAACACAAGTAATCCAAGTAAAATCATCAATGAAGGTGGAGAAGTACTTTCCTTTATTTGTTTATTGTTTTCTCATCGGTCCACATATATCAAAATTTATTAGTTTAAGGGTTTGTTTAGAACAAATGTCAACCTTCTTATGCACAACATTTGTAATCATTCCTTTCTTATAAGTAGTTCATCACCAATATCTTCTTCTTAGAAAATCTATAATATCACCAAACTATCCCTTTTAGATAACTTGTTCATATTTCTCTGACACATGTGTCCAAGTATTCTTTTCCATAACTGATTTTCTTCTACTAAGCTCATGTAACAAGAGTTTTGTGAATTTCAAACCTAAAATAGATTCCCTTTGGTTTGTTGTACTCTTGTATCAATCTATCCATCTTCTTTACTTTTCACAACAAATCCATCGTTCATGAAGATAACAATGTCACCCTCATGACACAATTGTGATACACTCAACATGTTGTGGTTCAGCTCATCAACATACAATGTTTTCTTAGACTTCAATTTTTCTTTCCCAATGATGGAATATCCAAAACCTTTGATTTTTAAATATTCATCATTTCCAAATGTAACAGTTCCTTATTTAGTCTTCATAAATGTTTTTAGCAACATCAAGTCTCCTGTCATATGTGAAGAACAACCACTATCAAATATCCAAGGTCATTCTTCCTTTGTAACTTTTAGAGCAGTTTCAAAAACAAGATCTTTTTCTTCTTTCAATTCATTCTTTACCTTCAGCTTCTGAGAATTAAGAACATTTTTTGAGTTGGTAATAGCAGAATACATCCTTTTGCAAGATGTCCAAGTTGTTCACACCTTTCGCAAATAGTCTCCAGAGGTTGGAACCTATTTCCTATATTGACTTAATTCTTCTCAATATTCTTCAAGAAATCTTTATCACTCTTCTTTCTTTGAGGAGATTGAATCCCCATAAATCTATGGCTTTCATAACATGTATAGTGTTGGTAATAATGTTGATTGAACCAACAAATATTCGATATATGCCCGAATCCACTACAAAAAAAACAGTACCCGTAGAAGGAGTACCTTCCTCTAAAGCTTTTGTACTAATATTTATTTGTTACTATTCCTTTAGACCCACTAAGCATTTTTTTGTTAGCAAGATTGTTCTGCTGGAATTCTTCCTTCTCTGATATTACTTGTTTTTCACCAGTGAAATACTTATGTTTCTTTGAATCTTTTGAGTATCCATCAATAATGTTCTTGGCCACATAAATAGCTCTCTCATCTTTCTTCTTCACAGCAACCACTTTATTCTTCTGTTGAATTTTCTCTGGATATTCTTGTTGAGATCTTTCACCTACATTAATAGATGAGATTTGAAAACATATGTTTATTAATTCTTCTTCAGAGAGCTTCTTTTGAACGTTCTATATTTCTTCCTCTTTTTCTTTCACATTAACTAACATGTTCTCATTTTGGTTTTTCTCATCTGCAAGAGACTTCATAAAATCTTCAAGTTCTTTATCAAGTTCTTCATTATAATTTTCTTGATTTCATGTTGAGGAACATTCATATTCCAAATTTTTGTTATGTTTCTTTAGCCTTCTGATCTTCCTTAAACATTCTTTCAATTATTCTTTCAGATGCATCTCAAGCTGAGTTTCTTTTTTTCTGAGTTGTTGCTTCTGAAATCTTCCTCATTCACTATTTCAATGAATGTATTCTCAACACCATGGTCAACCGATTTTTCAGATTCATCATCAAATTCTTCATCTTTATCATTTACAGATAGAAAATTTTTCTAATGGATATGAAGAACTTCTTTTCTTTCCCTGACTTTCCTTTACCAACCTGCTTCTTCCATAACATTCTTGGCTTTCTTTCTTCTTTATTAATGTCTTCTTTATTCTCCCTTCGAGGAAAGTTAGCCGAAAAGTGGCCAATGCCTCCATATTCAAAACACTTCAAGGGACTTTTTCCCTTGTGTTTACATGTGCCTCATTTAACATTTTTTGAAAACAAGGATAAAATATCGTTAACAATTTTACATACCTCACATCCTGAATCAGAGTCACCATCATCTTCTTTAATCAATATCTTCTTAAACTTCTCCTTATTTAAGGCTTTTAAAGATAAATCTATATCATCCTTTGTCTTGGTATTCATAGCCCTTTCCCTTCTTATCTTATAAGTAATGAGTGTACTATAAAAATATTGAAGAGATAAAGTCTCTGATTATCTGTCTTCTAATGAAGATACCTTCACATCAAATTTATCCAAAAGAATCCTCAAGATTTTTTCCACCACAGTAGACTCTTTTAGCTCTTCACCAAGACATTAGATGGTACTAACAATATCGTTCACCCTGGTGAAGAAATCACCAACAGATTCATGCTCTACCATCTTCAAGTCTTCATACTTTAACCTCCAGATTTGAAATTTTTCCTTCTTGATTCTGTGTTTCCTTCGTATATGTTTTTCATCTTGTCCCAAATACCTTTGGTTGTGGCCGCTCCTTTCACTCTCATGAACTAACTTTCAGAAAGTGATGACAATATAGAATTCTTTTCCCTTCCATCATTATCAAGATACTTCTTGTCAGCAAGTGTAAGTGGAACATTATCATCAATGGAAGGAAACCCAACTGTTGCAGATTTAAGAATTTTATAACTAATAGACATGAGATACGGTAGCATCATATCCTTCCATATGTGATAGTTCTTCCCATTAAATACCGGAATTCCATTACTGTTCACACAATTTAGATTTTCCATCAGCAAGGAAAATAAAGGATCCTGCCTCTGATACCACTTGTAAGGACCCAGTTGGAGTAATGAACGAAAGAGGGGGGGGGGGGTGAATAAGTGGTACCCCTTTTTCCATTTTTAGGTTCCCTTAATATTGAGAACAAACTTTGTCTCCAGTTAAAGATATAATTCCATGCTGCGAAAACAAACAAGCACACATCCAAATGAATATAGAAATTTACAAGGTTCACTATTCAATAAGAATAGCTACATCCTTGGTATGGTTGGAAACAATCCATCACCATTCAATACACTAAGAAAAAAATCCTTTGATTACAATGAGTAAGATATACCCTTACACTCGTGATGCATTGTGAAACAATCACTTCAGTGCATGTGCACCATCTTAGCACAATAGGGAAACGTCTCTTTTCTTGTAAAAACTAATGTTACCTGCACTTACTTTCAAATACAAAAGTGTAAGAAAGATCAAAAAAAATCTTAACTTCCTTACCCATAATAAAGGCAAGTACTCCTTGGTCATTAAATAGATCATTTACAGTTCGAACATCCAATTTCGAATCTCCATTATGAATTTTCCCAATCCGATTCTTCAATCAGAATTCTGTCCTTCAATCCGATTCTTCAATCCAAATCTTCCTCATTCTAAGAAACTCTATACGTTGTCAACCAATATTGATTCCCCATTCCAATTAGTTTAGTCTGAACTTCCCATTCTGAATATCCATTTTGATTTTTCTCATTCTGAGAAACACACTACGTTTTAAACCAATATCAGATTCTCATTACAATTGAAACCATAATGAAACTATGTCATCCAAACACTTCTTTCTCTCTATATATTATCATAGATTCTATCACTACTTAATCATCACCCTTTTACTTTGTAATCTGATCTCCTTTTATAGGTGCTCCAAAGTGTGCTTAGGCAGGAAACCAAAATATTTTCCCTCCCACTTAGATTCACCCAAATATTAATTTCTCCTTAAATCATGGATTAATTGAGGCTATTTCAATGCTTCTAGAATCTTCTCGAATCTTCTTTCACTTATCTTGATTTAGAACATTGGCCTTTTCCGAATTTGAATTTGTTACACAAGTTTCTCGGTATCACAATCTCAGATCCACTCATCTATCTTCTCGGCATCATATTTCATGGATGCACTCATCTATCTTCTCGGCATCACTTTCTCAGATTAACTCATCTATCTTATCGGCATCATATTCTCAGATCAACCCTTCTTGATTCTGCGTCATCACTTTCTCAGATCCATCATTCTTGAGTCATCGGCATCACTTCAATTCTTAGCATGACTCTTCACCGCTTCTTCAGCATGACACCATTTAAACTCTCAGTATGACTCTTCATCACATCTCAATATGAATTTTAATTGCTTACTCAGTATGAAAAACTCTTCATTATCGGTATGACTCCTCTTTTTTCATCGATACCAAAGATTTTGATTTCTCGTTATGACTCCTCTGGATCTCTGTATGACTCTCCAGTTCTCGGTATGATGTCATGATTCTCTGTACGACTTCTGGTTCTTGGTGAGACTTCACCAATTCCAAGTACTACTTCACCAATTCTCAGTAGAACTTCTAGTTCTCAGTGCAACTTCACTGATTCTCGGTACGACTTCTCCATTTCTCGGTACAACTTCTTCGATCAACTTTTTCTTGCCTTGTGAGTACATGCATATACTCAAAAATTTAGAGTTCCAAAATAGATAAGCATCGTCACAATGTGAAATTAACTCTCAGAGCTTTCAAATATCTTATCAGCCAGCTTCAAATTCAACCGCTTCTAGGTTCCGAGATTTTGTAACTTCCCAGTACAGAATTTCTCAATTTCAAGATTCAGAGTTCTCTGAACACCATGTTCCGAGAATTGAAACTTCTAGGTTCTGAATCATCAAACATCCAAGTTCTGAAATCCTTGAAATGAAAGGTGTCTTTCCTTTATGAAAATTTCCTTAAGACCAACAAAATACAAACCATGAAAACCATATCTACTTTTACCTTGGTCCTAACAAAAGGGGAGTGCTATTATCATAACATATAATGGGGACGGGCATTGCCAAGTTGTCTTATCGGGGTGATTCCCTCTAAGACCTATGGGTCGTGTAATTTTATCTAATCCTTAAGGACATGTAAGGGTTCCACCTCACTACTTGAAAAGTTTAATATAAAAAATAATAAAAAACGGAAGTCCTTTGGGCCATTTCAATTGACCACATAGCTAGGAGAATTATTTAAAAAACCATGCACAACCCTTGCACCAGCCTCATAAATTTACTATAAGAATTCCACATTGTCATGTGCCCCATTGTACAAGATTTAATAGATCATTCTACACCTCTTGTAAGGCCCAAAAATTTCTCCTAAGGGGATACATTGTTTACACAAACCATACACGCTATCTATTTCATCCCAAAAGATAGATTTTTTAATATGACATTCCAAAAACTCATCCAAAAAAATTGGACACCATTCATACTATATTTATCATTTAAAAACAATAATTTTGATTATTTTAAGCAACAAATTGACATTATATATCTCTATTTAATATTTTTCCCATCCAAGTGTGTAAATATCAAATTCTTTGAGAAATTTCAACCCAGTCAAAAACATAGGATGTTACAATGTCCCCAAATTAGTAATTAACATCACTAAGAATTTTTAGGGGACTATTCGAACATCACGCATCTAGCCTATGTCATGAAATTTTCACATAGATAGCCAAATTTAATTTTCCATTCCAAAGGAACCTCAAAGAGTCATTTAATTTATTTGATGTTTAAACTGAAAAACCTAAGTCAACGCCCATAAAAATAATTAATCATTAAGATCATGAATACCTGATCCTATATACATAATGAAACAATCCTGTTTCACCTCTTTTGTCAACCTAACTACGAATCCTTCCCCCATAGGCTCTAGATTCTATATATCCAATTCCATGTTAATGAATTCCCAATGTCGGAATTTCTTACCAATGAATATTTGTTGTGTCTTCACAGAACTTCCAACACATCCATTAGAGTGCATATGATGGAATTACCCTCGGTCCTTGGATGATTTATTTGTCCAAAGAGCAATTGACCAAGCACAACCTATTCATTTCAACATTCCTTGATATCTATAACCCTCTCTTAAAGCTTCTATTATCTCTTTTTGATAACATGTCTGATGTGACTTCTTACCAACCACATCCAACTATTGTAGAAAATTCAAGAGAAACCTCCTTTGATAAAAAAAAAATCAAAGAGACCTAGCTCCTAGAACCAAGGATTCAGTAGAACATTCTCTTAAGACAAAATCATCATCTTTTGGTAGCACTAACATCAAATAAATCCCAATGCCACATCCATGGATCGTTATTAGCATCATATGGATTAAAACCCAAATCTAATTTACATCCAAATATTTAACCAAAACATACCTTGAACATACGTAGGAATCACACCCTACATTTTACAATTAATTTATTTGTGTATGAATACTGATGCGAAGGTCAAATTTCTAGTCTCAATATCCCACAATGATTATTAAATGAGCGTTTCCCACAAGTGACTGACATCCCTATCCCCACCATTGGAGCATCATTGTTACCACATTAACAAAATGAAATATGAATATGTCATTTAATACCTTATCCATCCTAGAAATATCACTGGTATATATAATAACCCACTCTAAATTGAGAATCATTTAATATAACCCATAACCCATTCCTGATTTCAAAGAATACCCCTACTAATTTTTTTAAAAAAATAAACACATCGATGGTTAACAATCTTAAATAGCTGATAGGGTACTATGAAACTATTTTCATTCATTAAATCGGACCAAGAGTGAAACTCCAAGGATTCATTTTCCATACAAACATATATCATTTTTATCTTATATTATATCCTACACTCTCTCAGCATACGAAGGGTGGATTCAACACAAGGGACATGGTCACCTCTAATTAGAATTACTTTGAGATATTATTGATATGAGTGTATAGATCATACTAAGCCATTTTCACATTTCAAAAAGGCTATCCATGGCTTAATTTATCACTTATAACCTGGTATTATTCCCCTATGTGTCAATGTCATACTACATGACAATCTTATTATGAATCCTAATCTATTATCTAATTATCCCTTATCCCAAGCTTTTTCTTTTAATTACCCAATGCTCTAGGTCACCCTGCCCACATGAAAAATATTTAATACCATCAATCATTGAACCATTATTATCTTATCATTAATGTTAAATTATAATCATTTTCCATACAAAATTGTAATTAGCTCAACATACCATACACATTAGGTGTACATCCCATACCACTCAGTTTGAGACCCAAATCACGCACTATGAGTCATCTATCGAAAGGTCCACTATGACTATTCTATATGAGACATCATTTTATATTATGCTAGGAGTTCCCTTGAAAATATAATTCAATGTAGGTCCTCTAATATATACAACAATTTGTCGAAAAACCTACCAACTCACAATATCATTTTATAGAAGATCATTTTAACCGAGAAACCACTAATATTCAACTAGGATAGGGAACTCTATAGTTCATCCAAATGAAACTACATTTTATAAAAAAGATATCAAGGTGATTTTAAAAATAAAATGCATCACCGTGAATGAATTGAAATACTCATGAACTTACCAATAACCAGTATTTAAAATATCATTAAATGAAGCATTTAAAAAAATGGTAAAATATAGTCTCGGGCAATCCTCCTCCACATGTTTTCCTTATATTAAAAACATCATGGTCCTAGTAGAGTTAGATTAATGTGAGGTAATATAAGTCCATCAACCTATCCCTATAAATCTATCTTGAGAACCAAATCCCATTTAATGGAATTTATTACACAGTGTCTACTACAACTAGAAACACTCTTTTAGAAGTGGTTGAATTGAATTCGGTAAAGTCGTATTGTTCTTTAAGGATAAAAAATAATAAACATAGGCAATGTGACACGACCTGCCAGACATTGAGCTACTAGAACCAGATTATAACTAAGCATTCAAATATGATAGATATTGAAATAAGGTCACAATTCTCACTAAAAGGGTAAAGATTAGATACTCAATAGTATCCATACATAAAACTAACCCCATCAAGATTCAACCTACTATACAACCAACCATATATCTGGGGTTGTCTAATAATTATATAAAGTCATGTTTGGGACAACCAGATCCCAAATGAATCCTCACAACCAAATAAGTTCAAATACATTTAGAAATGCTTTATGGTTTGGAGGGTTCGACCAAAACAGGTTAACACCACTTTTTTAAAAGGTGACTATATTTTTCCACAATCAAGCATAAAATCAACCCTAGGATTTATTGGATATCATTTAGGTTTAATAAAAAAACATGTCATAAGGTAATTGAGGCCTTTGGAAGACATTAACATTCTTAATCAATGTAATTCTATGATAAACCCTACATAATGGTTTAAGCTATAACACATCTAAATTTTGATCTTAAGTCATTTAACCAATGCTCAATCATTATGAAATTTTTAGTCAGCTAATACCAAATAGATATTTGGGAAATTTTTCATGAATAATCGTAATATGTAATTTATTAATCTAATGTCATATAGTATTATGTGAATATCTCTTTTTTTCTAACACATAATTCAATATATCGATATATTTTTACAATTGAGCATGTAAATTTAAAATATATTGAAGAAAAAACTCTATAGTTTGTAATTTGACTTCTAAATAAATAAATCCTTATAATAATATAGAGAAAAATAGATATTGGTTCTTTATTAAATAGGTGGACTATTCAAGTAATATTCCACTATAAGATTATTTTAAACAACAATTATGATTCCAAAACACATTAAATAACCTTCTCAATAAAATAATAATACCCTATGGGGTTATGTATATAGGCATATAAAGATTAATTAAACTTATGATGGTCATATCATGTTAATCTAGGTTCAATTATACTTGAATACATTCTGAATTTATTGATTAAAAAATCCATAAAATTCAATTTGAAACCCATTTAGGTGAAACCCATAAAATATTATGTTATTGAAATTTCTAAATACCCTTAATGGGTTTATCTATTTATAACATTCCTAATTGACATACATGATCCCAATTTTTCATTTATAAATTCAATCAAATGGCTCATTATGAAAAAATTATATATAGGAAGTAGAATTCATAAAGAAAAAAATTTTCTGCATAAATATTAATTCAGTATGTATATTAGAATCATGGTTTATTTACATGAATAAAAATTTCCAAATTACATGGGTACTTGCCTTTATATGTAATAATTGTCATTCATGTAATTGAAACTACATTATCATTTTTGGTCATATAATATAGATGTCTACATGTGGTTGTTCAATTATGTGGGTCATCGTTATCCAATTGAAAATGGCCCATAAACATTATAAATTGGACCATTGATTCCTATTTTATTGAAAATAGATTAAGAAATTTGATTTCATAAAATAAAAAGTCCATAAATGATATTTCATGTTTATAGATAATTGTCTCAACTTTATTGAACTCCCATATATATTATAAATTGAATGAATGACTCCTATTTATTTAAATTCACCCATGTTTGAGCCCACGAATCCAATAATTCATGGATCCAAAATATGTATTCTATTCGATAAATAGAATTCCAATATCAAGTTATAGAAGAAGGAATCATTTAAGTTGGTGACCCAAATTAATTTAACCAACCATATATCAACAAAATTATCTAAGAAATATAATAATTAGTAATAATATATAATAGAACATGAAAGTAATCATAGGATGTTGTTTCATAAGTGTGGATTACAATATTATAATGATATATGATCACTTATTCAAGTATAAAATAAATAATTAGTCAAATAACATAAGAACAGTTTAGAAATCTTCATGCATAAAAATTCCACAATGAAATCTACATGGCATTGTATATACCTGATATGTTAATATATATGTGCAAATAATGAAGTATTGACACACACCTATTATCTTGTTGTAATGGGCCAACATGAATATATTTTCAATCAATAATTCAACATCTAGTAAAAATAAAATAATCTCCAATGGAGAAATAATAATCAACTATAATATAGAATAAAAGTACCATCCTTGGAAGCATGATATTTATATCATTCATGAGTTTCCATACCCAGACACAAGCTATTTACCAAGTGCTTACACATTCCTATTCTCTTATTTAATATCCCACAATAGTAAGACAAAAGGAAAATAATTCGTTGATAAAACTATTAATTCCCCAACCTAGGGGGCACTATGTCAGTGCCCCAAGATGGTTTACTATCATGATTCATGTGTACCTCCCTATACACAGAAATCTACATACTACAAATGAGGGTCTATAAGGGGTATGGTTGTGACATAATCAATATTAAAAAATTTAATTAGTATTTGTTTTGAGTTAGCGACATTTATAAATGTCGGTAACCCATTTTCCGATGTTTCTAAAAAACATAATTGATTGAGGTGTCACAAAATTATCAACACTTATAAACATTGCTAAATTTTCAATGTTCATAAATGTAATTAATAGGGATATTTATCAATATCTCTAAGTAGAAAAATCTATTTTCTTGATACTTTTTTGAACAATTGTTAAATTAAACCTCATTTAAATATGTTTACAAAAAAATCAACTTCTTTGAAATTCAGAATTGTTTAGAATCTCATTGTTTTTTAAATTTAAATTTAGTTTGTTTATTTTAATGTTTCTCCCCACCCCCAATCCTTTTCCTTTCTCCCATATACCACACTTAAGTGGTTCTTATCCCTACACAATATTACCCACACCACTGCATGCCCCAAATCCATTGATCTGCACCCCTCTACCTCCCCTATGTAGTTCCCGCCCCTCCATGTGACCTCGAACACCACTATATTCCACATTAATCACCAAATGAAGAATACAAACCCTATACCTCATCTGTCAAAAAATAACACGTGGCCAAATCTCATATTAAAATTTATAATAATTAATTGTATGATGTTATAGATTTATATATACATATATATATAAATTTGAGTATTTTAAAACATAATATATTATATATATATTCATTTGTTAATATACATATATTAATATAAATATATATGTTTATATATTATATTTTAATTTATATATATATATATATGTTAATACTATATTATATCAATATATGTATATATTTTTCATATATATATATATTCAATAATATATATATCTGTGTGTTTATATACATATTTATATTTTATTACATATATATTCACTTGTGTGTGTTTGTAAATATATATGTGTCTGTATAAACATTCATCATTATCATTATAAATTTATATTATATGTAAACACACTTATATAATATATGTGAACATATATTTTTATTATATATATATATGTTTATATATATTTGGGAAAATTATATATATATAAATTATTCATATTATAAGAAAATATATATAACCATATATATATAGATATATAATATAATTATATGTTCACATATATAATATAACTATGTTGATTTTACATTTATTTATATATTTATAATATATATATGTTTATATATATTTGTGTATATTATATATATATATATATTATATTTAATCTTATATATGTATGTATGTTTGTCTGTAAATATATATTCATATGAATACATATATATTATTATAATTATGTATATATATATAATTAGTCATGTTCGAAAACAGTGGTAAATTTATAACTAAAATAGCATCATTTTCGTAGAAAATGTGTCTAAATTTATAATATATACGAGTTTTCATATATAAATATATGGGTGTGAGTCTATATAGGTTTGTATATTTGTGTGTGTGTGTGTGTGTGTACTTATAATTATATGCTTATATATGTTTCTGTCTAAATATATATTAATATATATATATCTCTCTCTCAAAAAATATATTTAAGTGATAGCAGGGAAGTCAGCTATATAAATTTATATATTTTTAGAAACAACTCTCGAAAACAATTCTTAATTATTGATGTTCCCAAAAAACATCTCTGAATTTGAAATTACTATCATTTTTAAAAATTGCCTCTAAAAAATTCTCTAAATTCCAGTTTTTAATGTATAACCTTTTGATTTATAAATAAATATAGTAAAGGAAATCATAAATAATTGGAATTACGAAATAGTAACATTTAAGAGTTAATATATAAGGATGAATAATCATGCACGATCATGCTACAATGTAAAAATATTAAATGATACAACTGAAGATACACATTACAAAATTTGTACAATATAATACATAGGGTAAGACTGACATAGTAATAGAGTAAATTTAATACATAGTAGTTATATATAATAAAATTATGAGAAAAATAAAATTCATTTGATATCTTTTTCATCCAAGTTTAAAAGGAAAATAGAATGCATGAAAAATCCCTTATTATGAAACTACAAGAAAAAATTCTGTCTGGGTTCCAACCGATGGCCTGAATAGGGTGTGAGATATACTCATTAGACCCCACCAACATTCCCTATAACATGTCAAATATATTCATATAAGTAAGAGTAGTATTATAATATAACATGAATCAATTATTAAAGATAAATGATGTAATCTGGTATATATGAACATGCTAGAACAAGTAGTCATTTAATGATGAGAAATAGTACACAATTATAAATTTTCAGCTATAACCTACACCAAATAATCATGGATTAGATATACTAGGGAATAAAACCACGACCACTGACCTAGATATCCTCTTAGAGTCTATCTATCTAATCTATAGTATACTCAGTGAAATATATACCCACATGTGTTAGAAACGAAGGAAAATAACAAAATTATCCACTTTGAGTCCATGGATCTCATCCGTATAAAACATTTTAGGACATGGATGGATCCCAAGGAGGATGTTTGAGGTAATCCAAGAATGTTTTATCCAATGTTAAAATCTATGGAATCCAATTTAAAATATATATAAGGGGGTCACTGGTTCCATACTATGATACTTCACACAGGTTCAATATCATGCAATCTATTTCAACATAATTTATAAAATGACGCACGGTACCATGTTAGTGTCTATGAACATATCACTTTAATTTAACCCATTGAATTCAAAATTTAATTTATATAAATTATATAAGAAGGAATATCATATTAATATTAATGTTATTTCATAAAAAAACTATATTATTAAAATTAATCAATGGATTATACATTTCATTCCACAATCCCTATATAATCTATTTCATTAATCCCTTAATTTATGAATGAAACCAATTTTTACCAAAGTACTTAACCTTTATAATTTTATTTATTTTCCCAGAGATCCAATTAATTAGATGTGAGCTCAAATCACCCCACGTGTGGTGGAAATATAATCGATGAATCAAACCCACCTCAAGGGTGGTTATAGTAGAGGTTATAACCACAAAACATTCACATTAGTGTGATAACATGATTCAATTATAGGTTGACATTCAATTTCTACGGTCTTTTAATTTATGGAAGAATTCCATGAAATCCCAACATGTGGAAGAATGGAATAAGCTATAAAACATCAAGAACATTAGGGAAAATTTATAGACCACCTATCCCATGCTTAAAATTGTCCAATAATCTAATACAAGGCATTGATTTCAGTTGGAATGAGAGAAAAGGGATGAATCTTAAAACACTCTGAAAGTAGTGTAATTGTTTCATAGATTTAGTATTCTCTATAGTGAGAGAAAATGAAAAAAATATGAAAGTGGAATTGAGAGGTTACTAATTTTCTTACAGCACAATAGATGTAAATATATCACAAGCTTAGATGGGTTTGATACACAGAATCCTAAATAAAGATGATAGTTGATCATGGCTGGCAGGGTCATTGGAAAAATGAGGGAGACATATGAGGAAGAAACAATTATGGTTTTAGGGGAAAATAGTTATCTCACCCCAATTTAATGATGTACATGGTTAGCCTGCATGGTTTTTTAAACATTACACCAACCTTGGGGACCATACTCTCTATGATCCATATCCCGCATAGTTTAGAAAAATGGTTTATGTTAACCATGAAACATTTTTTCAATAGTACTAGTTAAGTGGCACAAACCATGTAAATAGATTCATGGTTTGGTAACTCAGGAAAAAATGAATTTCCCACATCATAAATTTACCACAGAGATTAATCACGACCACATGAGCAAAATTTTATTGTATAACAAATTGACTGATTCCTTTTATAGGGCTGTAGAGTTTCTCTTTAGGGGATACATGCTTTAAAAAAAACCATGTGCACTATCTGTTTCCCTCCAAAAGAAATTTTTCAAAGACTGACAGTCATGATTGTTATCTATGATATTGGTAAACAATTAAATACTCAAACATCCTTTTAAAACAACTCTTTTGGTTTCTGTGACTCTCATTTTTACACTCATAAATATAAATTTCTAATTTAGCACATCAACCATTGTATATTTGAAATTATCTGTGAACATTCATCCTAATCCAAAACATAAAATGTTCAATTTTTCATCGTAATTACTCATTGGTGAAGTGAATATGATATTTCATGGTCCAATATTGTGTTCAATTTGTAGTTGATAATAATACTTAAGCTTAATGAATAAAGTAGGAGTTGATACTCGTAAAAAATAATGTCGAGACTATATGAAAAGGTTAAATATTATTCTATATTTATATTTTGCAGATCATTTAATTTGTTTGTGTGGGAGAAAGTAAAATAAATTGGGATTTAAAAATATATGACACAAGTTTATGTATAATTAATTTCAATTAATTTCCATGACTTTTTTTGTAACTTATCACATGGTCTATGGTTTTACAAAACCATTCAAATGTTATATTCATTAATTTTGAATTATGAACCATGTAAATTTCTAATTATGACAATATTTATTATTATTGGGTATAATCCTTTTGATTTTATAAATTAACAAGATTAAAATTTAATAGAGAAGAACATATAATGTTATAACATCAATCAATCCATTCAAATTATCATTTAAGATATTTTTTTTGTGGTAGATCATAAAATAAATTTATTCAATCAGTCAATCCCCTTTTCTAAATATTTCTATGTATATAATAATAAAACAAATATTTTTATGTCTTTGAATTGGTACTAGAGTGGTAGGTTCCCTGCAATGGCATCAACATTATTTATGATTATATATGAAATCTATTTCCTGTACATCAGTATAAATTGATTCATTTTTTTATCAAAAGAGATCATATTAAAATCATTTAATTTAATGGGTTATCCTATTTTTAATAGTAATACCTATCCTATATTGAAATATATGGATCTTTGATACACATTTTCCATTTGTGTAAATGTTATTGATGTTTTAAAAAATGGAATTGTTCCACATTCAATTATATTTTAAATGAAATATTTTGATCAAAAGAACCATGATAATGAAGTATGATATTCTAAATAAATTGAATTATTATTATTGGAGAAGGTGATAAATAATTTCATGAGTATTGGGAAGGTAAAATTAATATCGTGATTGTTGGATAACTTATTTGAAGTAATTGTTAATTTGAAAGAATCTAAATAACAGGTTTTGTGTTTTTTGTGTATAAAAATTCAAAATCATGGTGTTGAATATGTTAATGAAATATTAACTAGAGATAATAAATAAGTTTTCACCATTATATTTTATAGTGAGAAGCTTTGAATTTCATAAAAATTAAGAATATAATTTTAATATTTCTATAAAAATATATATTTAAATTTCCATTGCTTGATGGAAAATATTTAACACACTTCAATTTTATGACTTTCATAGAATATTGATTAATTTTAAAATAAGGAAAATAATTTATCGTAAGAACAAGACAAAGGTAGAAAAGAAAATTTCCATTGATTTTATGAATAAAAGGTATATTTGAAATAAAGGTATCGAAGATAAAGAAAATACAAATGATAAAGAAGATGTTGAGATAATGATGGACATGTTATTTTCATTTTTATCAAATTTTTTTTAAAAGAAACATAAAATAAAAATTAATTCATTTATTGAAATGTATCTAGTTTTAATTCATTGGAAATTATATGTGGAAAATTTATAAATTTTTTTGGATTAAGAATGAAATCATGAAGTAGATTTATTAATTTAATCATCAAAAAATAAAAAAATGAATATTTTATATATTTGAGTATTCCTCCATTGTAAATGGTATGTGAGTATAGAAGTATAGAAAAATAAATTTATTATATACGATGAATGATGAATAAATTGGTGAAGATGAAATTGAATTGATAAATAAATGTATGAAATATGGGAAACTATTTATTTATATTGTGAATTATTATTACGTAACTAGTGAAAAAGTTGATGATGATGGCATCAAAAAATTAACTTCGATATAATTCATGTTGATGTATGAGTTCAAGTAGTGTCCTAAAAAAATATCAAATCATGAGAAAGAAAATATAAATGTGTATAAATACTCTCATATATTTAATGATTTTCATTCTGCCCATGTTTAAAAAGAATTAATGTTTCCAAAATAAATTATAAAATTCACTGTATAACTCATTGAAGAGAAAAGGATAAGAATTGTTATATTGTATAAGTTTAAAGTGAAATAGAATGATATTGAAATTTTTTAATAATACCTATTGTGGGTGATGAATATATATATTTATATGTGTTTTAACATCTAAAAATCCATTCTCAAAGAAAGATAATCCTCAATTAGAAAAATAAAGGATGATTATATATTAAAAGTGTGTGATGGTTATGTTAAACATAAAGGAACACAATCAAGAAGAGTAAAAGTTAAAGAATATTTAAAATAGAAGGATAATTTATGTAAAAGTAAAAGGATGTATTTTTTTTGAAAAATTAAAAGAATTTTGATAAATTAAGATATTATAAAATTTAATATTTGAATGAAAAATTGATAAAAATGGTTTGTTGAAATATTTTATAAATAATACCAATAAAATAAGGAATTTTTATGGATTATAATTTTTTTTAAAAATATATGTTTCTAAAATATTTGGTAAGAATGACGATGTACAATAATTTTTACGATCAATACATAAAGAAGTATGTAGACAAAATTATGATTTTATGTCTATTGATGGTGATCATGTAGATTATAAAATATAAAAATGTGGTTTTATTTTAACGAATGGTCTATTAATTAAATTTATATATTTTTATAGTTGGATATTAGGGGTAATCCATATTCTCAAAGAACAAATGATCGATGATAAGAAAATTATTATAAAATGATGATTGAAAATCAATTTTAGATATTGGTGGATGATTATAGAATATGTGACAAATAAAGTCACCAGACTTATAATTTGATAAATATATTACATATTCAAATAATTATGATTTGAAATATTCCTAATATTTATAAGAATGATATAAAATTAATGGAATAAATCAATAATAATAGTATTTATACTAAATGATTCATAAAATAAAAATATATGGATTTTATATAGGGAGATGTATTTATAAGTAATAGGTAATATAATGATACTCAATGATTTTGAAAGTAGAAAAGAAGGACCATGGTCATTTAGGAGTGATAATTCACTCAAAATTAATGGAGTAGAAACTATATAAATTTGAAGTGATATATTATAGTTAAAAAATAAAAACTATTTTAATGTATGAAAACATAAATTTACCATTGATTATTTGTTTATTTATGATGTAAATTAAGTGAATTTTTTAAAAAATGATTATTTCATAAAAATTTAGTAATATTTTGATGTTCTGAAAAGAGTATAATGGAAAAAATAAAAGTTGTTTCAATGAGAAGGTACTAATAATTATATATATTATATCTTGAATGGAGATAAATTTAGGTGGAACCAAACACTTTTTCACCTTCTCCAAAGAAACATGATTTGAATTCCTTTATTGAAAATATTGAAAAAGTTCCAAAATTAAAAAGAGAATCAGATTAAATTTTTTCATCATTTTAGTTGGGGAATATTTTCAAATATTTACACAAAAATTCAATGATTTAATCTTATCAAACACTACAGTTTAGACAGTCATATAATTGTACTAATTATAAAAGTTAGTAGTTTGAATATTATTTTTAAAATAATCACATATTTTATGATTTTTGTATATCGTATATACAAAACATTGTTTTACAAAATGTAAAAATTTGATGTTGGTGTATATATAATCTATAATGTGTTTGTAGTAAAATATTAAGGCCCCAACATTAAACGTTACTTAATCCTATGTTTTATTCATTAAATTACATTATTTCATATTTATGATCTTTTTCATGATATGTGTTTTAGGGAATTACATAAAATCTAATACATATCAAAACCATATATTAAAAAAATGAAACTTTATAATAGTATCGATTTTTTCCTCCATATAATTTTTTTAAAAAAAATGAATGACTGTTTTATGAAAAGAATTCATGAATTTCAATAATATCTCTTACCATCCCTTACCCAGTAGTAAATCATTCCAAAAAATAAAAAAATTAAGGATTAGCATAAAAATATTTTTAAGGGATATATAAAGGAAGAATATTTTATCCCATAGATAAATCTAAAAATTTATAAAAATACCATTCTTGAAAACATAACATTTTACCCAAAAAAATTAAATATCATTCTTTAATAAATATATTTTATTTTACATTTTGAAAACAAAATATTTCATTGAAAAATCATTCTAAAACATAGATAAATCATATAGGTACCTAGGGACATGTTCACAATGAAGCCTTACATAACCCATAAAAACCCTTATATATTGGAATTACCATAAGCTAAGATTCAGATATAATTCTTCATTGAATATAATCAATACCAAATTCATTAAAGTGCAATCTAGGTTCACCTATTAATTAAGCTATCACAGGATCAATCGTCACTATCTAGCTACACCGTTGATTTATTATTTCCAAGATGAAACAAAACATTTTTTCAATTGAAAAACTCTTTTAAACTCATATGAATATAACTTTAAGTTATTAAAATACAATTTTCATTCAAAATAACATTTTAAACACAAAATACACAATTTAATTGAAATAAAACATTCAATACCAAAATGACCAAAATGAATAAGATGAGTTTTCAATTAATTAATCAGGAAATACGATAAAAGTATCCAAAAATAAAATATCCTACAAAGTAGTGGAAGATTCATTTTCGTTATGTACGGTATGAATAGAACATTCCTTTTATCATTTGTCAAAATGTTCCATATAATACACATAAAATAATTCATTTTTTAAAAAACATTGAATGAAAATAGAAATAGAAATATTAGGTCATATATTAATCATTTATATAAATAACCATATAAAATTATATAATGGAAAAAATATTTCAAATCTCATCTTCAAACATTAAAATGATATTTTTTAAACAAAATGTCAAATACAACTTGGAAATCATTTAATGACAATCCCCATATAAAAATACCATTTTTATATAAATTAAATAAGACGATTATAAATAAATAAATTATAACATATCTCATAGTGTTTGTTTATAAGACTAATTAAATAATAAATCTCTAAAGATTCAATATATGCACCAATGAAAAGAGATTGTGTCTAAATCCATCACCTTGATTATGACATGTCACGTGTGTCATTATCTTCCTGAATAATAAACATACTTTAATTATTAAATTTCTTAAATACTTTTTAATGTTTATCATTACATTTATTTTTTGTATTGTACTATTTTAAACAACTACATAAACCATTATGTTTACATCGGGTATTTTGGTCATATTTAAATTATGTGTAAAAAAACAACATGTTAGGTCATCAATTGATAAAGGGGTCATTAATTAAAAATTTAAAAAACAATAATAATGACATAATTATCATATTTAAAAATAAATTAAACTTAAAAAATATGAATTATGGTTATGAAGATAGAACCAATGATACAATCATGGAGATAGTAGGTTATACATACACATGTGTAATATTCCAATTTTTTCATAATCATTATGGAAATAAGGTATGTAGAATTTATATTTATCTAATTAAAATTATCCCATTAATACTATGTTATTAAATATAATATACTTATATATAAATCTTGTGTTGTAAAAGTAATCACATCATGTTCAGGGGACGGTGGTCCACATGACCCCGAAAGGTGTTTTCACTTTTTCATGCTGTGAATGGTTAAAATGATAAATTATAACTATAGAATGGTAATTATGTCATGACATTGACATATATTTTATATATTTAACCAATTTTTAATTCAACCCACACATAATTAATTCCATGTAAATTTTAAAGTTATCACATCGCTTTGAGGAGTTGTTAGTCCACATGCCCACAAACAATGTTATTTTATTTAGAGAAAAGAGAAATGATGATTGTATGTGTTATAAAAAAAGATATGAGGAATGAAGAAAACATAAATATTATATATAATCTATATAAACATTATGGCCTTCATATTTTCCTACAATGATAGATGGTAAAGAAAAAAATAATGACATCATTTCGCGAGGTAATACTTCACCGTACATGAACATTATTTTCGTTACCCATTTGATTGGTGTATCTGTGTAGATGTAGGTAAGAAAATTACATAAAAATATTAATATATTTAGGATACTCATGCTACTATACAATCATGTAATAATAATAAATTAAGGGGTGTAATAATAAATAAATGATAAATTCACTTTGAATAATCGTACCTCTTTTTCAGATGACTATTTTGGTTTTCACCAAACGGTTTCCTTGGATGTATTTATTTCCAAAGTGAGAAATTTATTATTAATGCAGGGATGCTTTGAGATTATTTTTGAAGGTTTTTTAAGAGAATAAGGGATTTATTTGTGTCAATAAATGGGATGGATGGATTATATTTTATAGTTGGTGGGGAGCGACATTCTGGTAAATAATAAAAGGTAAAAACTATTGATAGGTCTCCATAAAATCTAGGGACACAAATAATTATCCCAAATAGATATAAGTAGTTATATTGAAATATTTTTTCCATAAAATTGGTTTTTATCATTTTTATATGCCATTTAGACTCTGACGATTAATTTTGAACCACTAAGTAACGAAATTTTTACTTTAATCACTGTTACTATTTTTAATAACCATTACTAATATTTTTTGGTAATGATATATTTTAAGATTATTAGGAATTAGAAATTATTATGATTCTAAATATGGATTCTATTTTTTCAAATTCCAATCATATAAGTGGTAGAAATTATTTTAAAATTAATCAGATAGATAGGATGAAAAATCAAGTTCATTAAGTAAAAATGTCAAAATGATTGATAAGTTTTTATATAGAATTAAAATGTTAATTTTTTTAGTGACCGAAATTAGTTTAAATGACATAAAATTTAACTAATTATAATTTATAACCAATTAAAATAATTATTTATCTATATATGTAAATTTTATGAAAATTCTGTTTCTAACTAAAATTCAGTATTATTCACTATTTATCAAAATAGGAAATTTCTCCATAAACAATTCACCAAAATTATATTTTCGTATTTAGACTAAAAAAATGAAGTTTATTTCATTATATAAAATATATAAAACTTTCCAAATATATATTTAAAATTGGTACGCCACATATAGGTGATAGAAATTTGTTTAAAAAAATAGATATTTTTAGCATAAAACTGAATTTATTCTCATCATATAACTATAAATTATAATTGATATATTTAGAACAACATTATAAATATGTGTAAAAATTAATTAGTTAGTACTATTAATTAATTCCTTTATAATTTCTAGGAGATAACTACATTCAAAAATAATATTATTAACAATATATTATGGTTCGTTATAACCCAGTCTTGCATGCAATAGATGATTTAAAAAAAATTCATTTTGTCTTTATGGGTATAATGTTGGATGCAATGTACCTTTTATGTTAATATTAATATCTAAATAAGAAATATTAATAGATATCACTTTTTGGGATATTACAAAAATACATAATTATTTTTGGAGGTATGTGACTACGGTGATGGTTCACATACAAAACAAAAATAAATATTAATATAACCTTAATATGACTCTAAAAGTATTTATTAATATTTGTATCATACATTTATTCATATATGGGTATTTGAAAAACATTCTTTTATCAATTTAAATGGATAAAGCATTGAAATATTTAGAATATATGCGATTTTGAGAATTTCCATCATTATCCAACTAATTAATGCAGATATCCATATTATTATATTGAAACATGGAATATTGAAGATGACTATAATATGATGGTGTTGGATAAATAATTTTAAGAGTGTTGGTAGATGAGATAAAAAACTAGATTTGATTGATATGGGGTGGGAATTATTGGATAATAACTGGATATTATTTAAATGGTAATGATTTAGGTAATATTATAGAGGGATATATTGATTCAGCGTTATCAAGTTATAAAAACATTATATATCAGTTTATACATGGTTGAGAAATTATGTGGTTATTTAGAATATAATTTTTTACTGTGAATAGGTATTTTAGACACAGATGGAACTCCTGAAAACATTACATACCTTATTATATTCACATGTTAAACCATGTAGTGTGGATAATAAATCAGTGAATCAAGAATATGACGATTTCATGAAAGTGAAATTGGACAAGATTATAAAGGAAAAACATGAAAATAAAGAATGAATAATATATAAACGTCATTCTGAGAAATAATGAATTGATACTGATATAACATTTTCCTTGGATGTGATACTTGATTCGAAATTGTTTTTTCTTATTACATTTTCGTAAAGATGATATTAAATTTTCTAATTTGGAAAAAATTAATCATTTAAAAATGGTGATAATAAAAGGGAATAATACACTATTTAGATCAATTTTTTTATAATATAATATGGTAGATGATATTCTATGTTGAAGCATGAAATATATAATTGAATAAATATCATAAGGCATGGTATCATGATCTTTAAACCTGATTCAATGTGATAGTTTTCAATAATGGAATAACAGATAATAAAAAATCATGTAAAATAAAAATGGTATCACTTATTATTATTTTCTATATGGATTTTATAATTTATACTATAAATGAAGAAATTTTATCAATGAGTTTTCAACATAAATAAAATACATGATTAATATGACAACGATGGGAGAAATGAATCATTTCGTGGGTCATTAAATTTCTCAAGAGTAGTAAAACAAGTTCCTTCCCCAAGATAAGTATTCATGAATAAATTTATATATTTTTTATATTTTTTTATTATAGAATTTTTCAAATATAATTTACATGTGATGAATACAATCTCCATTACATGAATTTAAATGGGTGAATAATAAAAAGTCCAAAAATCACATTGGGAGTATACATTATTTGACTACATCAAGGAATTATATCATATTTTGTTTTATTTTTGCTATGTGGTTTTGAATTTTGAAATGATATTTCACATTATAAAATTATAGGGGATTATATGTTATTTGAAAAGATATAATGAAATTATACTTAAATATTAAATTATATCAAAAGGTGATTTATATAGGCTTTTAAATGCTGATTAGTCTGGAAGTGTTTATGATAGAAATTTTACAAAATTTAATGTATTATTATTTTGAGAATGAGGAGTTTCTTACCACATGAATAGTAGTTTTTTTTAATTTATTAACTAAAATATGTAGCTGGAACTAGAGAATAGAGAGCATTGATATAGATGAGAAATCAACATGAAAATTTTTCAGTGGAAGTTATATTTCCATTACATGTGGGTTATTATATTTATTGTATGATAAATGTTATGATAAATATTGTAGAGAACCCTCTATCATCGAATAATGATAAAAATTAATACTTAATAAATGAAATATTTGTGAAGGGAGTAATAAATCTAGTGTTTTTTTACTATAATGGAAAAGGTGATTCATTTCTATACCAAGACATTTCCAAAGGATTCATTTCAATGGTTGAGGAAGATGACGAGTGTTCAACCTAATTTTTATCTGTCTATGTTATGATATCACATGCCTATCCAATTTATTAAAAATATGTTTTTAATTAATGTTGAGAATATATAAATGTAAATTGAATGATATATTTTTTCCTACGTGGGAAATAAATATCACATAAATGGAGAGTATATATTTAGTGAGATTTTTTCTGCAAAAGTGAATACAATTATATTAGTGTTTGAATTATTCTATCATGATCATTGTTTATGTTTCTATGAAATGTTATTTGGCATGATTACATGAATATTTATATTAAAATGAGAGGAGAATGGTAAGAAGTTATTTTGAAGTTGATGTGAGTTACCTAAATGGGATGTTTTCATATTAATATACATAGTTTTTAATTCATACATATTTTTTCTACTGTATTCATAAAATGATTTAATGGATTTTCTATTTATAATTTAATTTGAAAATATGTTTTTTGGTTTTAAAAAAAATATAAATATTGAGGTTTTTGAGGCTAAGAAGTGGTTTATGATGATGATTTCCCACAAGAATGTTATTTTTCAAAGGTTGGGTTTTCCTAAGGTAATGTAGAAGTGAATATGGTTTATGAAATTGAGATTCCTATTATGGTTAATCCATTATTTAATAATTAAATTAAAATTAAACACAGTTTAATGTAGAATATTTTATTTGAGGTGAATGTCATTTGAAATATTAGATGTGGTTGTTCATGGTTTTGTATTGAAGTATATAATTTAAAGATTTTTATGATTATATAAATTAGTTGATGGTACAATTTTAGTTTTTATTCCAAAATAATGACTCGTCTGATTAAATTTGGATAAAATAAAAATATGTCCCATTATAATATAATTGATCATACCATGATTCGAGTCTGAAATTAGATAACACTTTGAGTTGAACCTTCATGTCATAGGGATCATTCCACAATGACCATGATGTGGTTTTTCATAATAATACTATTTTGATAGTCTTGGAATATTTATCATTAATGGTGATGATTTTTCATATAGATTTTGGTCATGCCAAAATGTATGTGATATAGTTTTGTGCCTCTATGGATTATAAAGAGTAATATCATATGACATAATTGTATGTTATCATAGTACAATAATTATAACATATCATTTAATGATAGAAGAATATCATTTCAAGTTTTTTATTATTTAATAAATATATATAAATTTAAACGTAAAATTGAATGACATTTTTAATAGAATACCCAACATTTAATAATAAGTTTCTACAAAATCTTTTGTTGCACACAAGACTGAGTAATTCTGAAAAATAATATATTGTAAATATTTTCATTTTCTTTGGTAGTTATATAATAGATTTTTATCTATATAAATTTACTGGAATTCTATATTATGTTTAAATATTGTTACATTTTTTTATAATAATCCAATAACGTTTATAGGCTTAAAATAAAACTAAATCCAATTTTAATAATAACAAGCCCTAAATTATTAAAAAGGCGGTGTTACAAAATTTTAATGGATAACTAGTTTATAATATAATTTTTGACACTTTCATATTTTTTATATGACAAAAATAACTAATTTTTTGAATAATAAATATCAAAATTTACTTTTAGTAATTTTTTTTGTATTTTTGGATAACATTGTTATTTTGATGTATAATCAAATTATAGAATATTAGTTCAAAAGTGTTTTTCATATAATTTATTTATATTGTTGAATTTTATTTCTTTTTGGTTTTGAATTATAATTACATAAATTTTATATCACCTAAACTAATTTAGGTTATCATAAAAAATTTCAATTTGAATTTAGATATAAAAACATAACAAAAGTTTGAACATTTTTACTTTAAAAACCGAATTATTCATCAAATCTGCCAGATTAAATTTAAATTAATTTTTTTCTACATATTTGATTGGAACTTGGAAGAATTGATTCAATATTTTGAATAAAAATAATTTCTAATTTCTAATAATTTCAACTAATTTTTTTACCAAAAATATTTTTGAATGTAAATAGAATTAATTACATCCATTAAGTTGGAAATTAGCTTAACAAGGGACTAAACAATAAAAATAAGAGCAAAAATTACCTAGAAACATTTAAAAAATACATTTAATGATCTTATTACTACCCTATAATCACGTTTATATAGTATTTCCTAGTATTGTATCTAGTTTTTTTAAGAAAAATTTGAGTGGAAATCCCTTTTCCAAGACTTACAGTAATGCTATTCCTCTTCCACTATTAAAAGGTACTCACCCCTCCAACTTATTAACAAATATAAGACCATTTGGATCACACATACTCTATTTAATTAAGATCCCAATATCCAACCTCTAGTCCTAGAAGCCTCACCATGGGAAACAATCCCACAAAGGAATCCCTATCCTGAAAACCAAAAGGAGTTACATGAAAAAGAGGTAACATCCTTCCACAAGTTTTTTTTATTTTCATTCTACACCACCTCAATTCATCTAATTCCTTTATTAAATGATATACTAAATATCCCAAATACAACTAAACAATGTTATTATATGATTTCAATATACACTGACATACACATCCATTTAATCGGTAATATATTTAACATTCATGTACGATTAACCATCACATCATGTAACGATGTCATTCGTTTTTTCTGATAACAAATATCACTATTGGGAATTATGTTTGAAAAAATAATTTATATGATATATAATAATATTTATTATGTTCTCATACTTATGTAATTTATATTTAATAAAACCATTATTCATTAATTTTTTTGTGAATACTTTACCATCATCTGTGGACATGTGGACTACTGCATCCCCAATGCGATGTGATAGGTTCACACAATTCCTAGAATGTATTAAGGATTTGTTTAGTTAATTACATTTGACATATATATAATCTATATTATATTATTTACATAATTGAATTTACATAAATATAATATATGATGTAATTTATTACCCTTACACACACTGAAAAAGTGATAATACCATTCATGGATGTGTGGAATATTGCCTTCTCCACACAATGTGATTCCTTTAGATGTTAAGAATTAAATAAATATATATATGATTAAAAAATATGATATTTATGATATAGTGGGAATTGTGGAATGTTAAGTGTTACTTAACTTCTTTCCAAAAATATCATTGAAAAATGATAATGTTAGTCATGCATATGTATGGCCTACAGTCTCCATAATTGTAACGTTGTTTCATTTTTCATAACCACATCCAATGATTGGTTTTAAAATTATAGTTTATTTATAAATAATAATACTATTATTTCGTTATTATTATTATATATATGATCATATAATGACCCCTTGGACCATAGTTGAGATACCAAAGTCATTTTTGACAAATTAATTTAATATGGTCAAAACACCCAAAACAAACATAATTGTTAAGTAGTTTCTTAAAAATTGCGATTAGTGAAATATATGTAATGACAATAATGAAAATGTTTCTAAATAAAAAATAATAATTAACATAAGTTTATTATTAATAAAAATAAAGACACATGTAACATGTCAGACTCAAGGTTTTGGATTTCGTCTCAATCTCCATGCATTAGGACATATCATTGATGATATACACAATTATTCTTTTATAATTTGTATATATAGCTCATTTAACATTCTATATCCATATTTTATATTATTTTTTGTTATATAATGTTTTCAAAAAATTTATTCTTTTTTGGGATTTGGATTTAGTTGTTCAATGTTGTATGTGATTATTTGAATGTTTAAAGATTTAATCCTTTTCTACATATCAATATTCATGATATAATTTTACATATTTATCCACATGTCTATAGAAGGATTATAAAATAACATTATTTAAATTATGAATATAATTTTTTTAAATGAATCTTTTTTATGTATTTTAATTTTAATGTTTTGATAAAAGCCAAAGATAATGTTTTATTCTTAACATACGTGAAGACAACGACTTTTCCACCACCATGAATATTATTATATTTCTCGATTCCATTATAATATTAAATTATTTTTTAAATGAAAACCCTTTTATCATTTTTTTTATTGAAAATGGTTTTGAAAACAGATTGATTATTTTGATAACTTGTAATGTTTTCTTACGAGTGAAAACGTTAAATTATGTGTAAAATTTTGAATATTTAATTCTGCTACATATTATGATTATATAAATGTACATGAATATTTGATGAATGGTTTTATAATAAACCTATGATGGGTGGTTCCATGATAAACTAATATTGAGTGGGTTTATGATAACCCTACAATGCTTTGGGTTAGAAGAAATCTATATGGATATTCCATTTGTAAGAGTGGCATATAGGGAATTCGACCGCATGGTTATTCCATTTATATGAGTGAAATGTATAATGATCTTCCATGTTACCTTTATGTATTTTATACAATTACTATATATTTTCTGGTAATATTCTTATTAAATAAATGGTATCCAATGATTTTATTTTCAAAGGAATGTATTTTCTACTTCTTAAGGGTGAATTGTTTTACATTTTGAAAAAGTTTCATGGATTTTAATGTTTTTCAAGGGAATAATGGTTTCCTTCTTTTTGAATCCCTTAATAGTCATTATATGTTCATCCCATGTATTTTGATGATTTTAACATGACATAAGGATGAGTAATGTATTAGAATAATTAATTTTGAATGTGGTGATGATTATCATAAAATCAATCATGCTTTCATTTTTCTTATTTTATATTATGGATGAAATTTATACTATTCAAAAGTGTCCAAATTGTATTGTTTTTGTTTTCTTATGTATGAGTTATAGCCAAAATCTATAAAACTGTAAAATAAAAATATATTTAGTATGATAGAAAGTATAATTATTTACATAACACAAGATTATGTTATGTACAATTCATGGTACTTATAGTTATTTCGGATATCAAGAGTAGTTTGATGAAAATGAACTATTTATTCCATGATCTATTAAATCATGTCATAGTGTATTGGAAGATATATATTTGAATTTATGGATTTGTTTCCTTTTAAATTGAATAGGGGTTACACAAATAAGAATTATTATGTCCCCATGGAATATAAAGGGTGACTAGAAGGTTGGGATTGATAAAAAAACTCATAAATTGATGATAAAAATGGAAAATGGGATATATCTTTAAAATGTGAATTTGAAATTAGAATATCCATTGAATGTTATTTAGTGTCTCTTATGTTGAGAGAGAGAGAGATAATATCAAAGTGTTACTAATGAGTATTTTTATAGGTATGAGAAGAATAGTATAATAATTTGAAGTCTTTAGTAGAGGTATAAAAAAATAGAACATAAAATAAGTGAGTTTTTATAATTTAATATATATTTTTGGATTATTTTTCATCTTGATTACTCACGTGTAAATTTACGAAGATATTATTTGGATGAATAATGTGTTTATTCAAAACTTGATGGTTTGATTTTTTTATAAAGAATAAATTGTAGTGAATAATATTTGAAAACTAGGTGGAGTTTTTTGGTTGTGGTTGAAGATTAATCTTGTTATATCTTTTGAAGAAAATATTTTTTATTTTATTAGATCATATTATACATGTTTAGATTTAATTTTATACAACATGATTGAAAAAATAGTCCATGCTTATTTTTATCCATGATGTCGACACTAGCGGATTATGTGGTTTCATGTTTTTTGAACCCATGTTAAAGATGTTGAAATTTGATTTGAATGGTGAACAATGTAAATTCCTCATATTTAGTGTGTTTTATTTTATGGTGTACTATTTTATATTTTAAATAATTACTAGATTTAAATTTCATATTGAAGAAAAAAAATTAATAGTAATAAATTCATTCACTATAAATGTTGATTGTAACACCCCAGGTAAATAAGGAATATGAAATTTTCATATTTATCCATATTTGTGAATAAAATACTAATATGACTTTAAAGGGGACGCTATGCTCGATGGCGTACCCAACACGCAACAACGAGTTTCTTGGGAATCTTACGTAGCACTCTAATAATAAAATAATATTATTTTAAATGGTAGTTAACATGTAGCCGTTGTAATGGAGAGAATTGATAGAAATAACTAAAATATTATTATATATGTTCTTAAATATTTTCACATTTATACAATAAAAGATAAAGGCTTAAAATACAGAAAGAATTCAATTTTAGGCGTATATGCCCTAGTTTTCACTAAAGGTTCACTTATCACCTTTTTATGGAGAACCGTCATTAAATATAGTTTTGTTCACTCTAAAACATTCTTTTGTACCAAATAAAACTCTTATTAAGAATCGGGACATCAAAATTTACATTGTGTAAATTTTTGGTATCTTTCCGATAAAGTTCATTTTTTAATGAATAGTGTAAAATGTTGTATTTTAATTCAAAACCACTTTTTAATCTAATTTATTTATATGATTAGGTTATATTTTGAATTGGTTTTAAAGTTAAATTAGAAAATATTTTTACCATTAAATCCAATAGTGGTCGTTGGAATCAATTTCACTTTGAAATCAGACTTAAACTAGTGTCAATCTTTTGATACTTATTGTTTCATAAAAACACGCTATTTGTCATGACAGCGGTAATTAATTATTAAATTAATTAATGTGACTTATATGTTTTGAATTTTGTAAAACGGACTTCATTTTTGAATTCATAATATCAAATATAGCTTAGGGTGAATTTTTGGGATTTTTCTGAAAAACATCAATTTTTGATGAATAGTGAAACCACTAAGTGGTACTTATAAAAACTGATTTTCCGTTTAAATGAAATTTTTCCATCATTTTGTTTTGATTTTCAAAAATCCTACATACATGGTTGTCATTAAGAAGTCAAATGTGGTTCAATGAGATTAAAATAATTTTTTGGTGAATAGTAACTTATTAAGTTTTTAATCGCGATTAGTGGTAATTAGTGTAGTTTAAGGTAAAAATAATGCTTTAATAAAATTAGATGAGCTTGACACATGTCTTACCCTCATTGGTTGTGTCATGGCCGACCAAGACAAGCAATGGGTCAACTTGGGGACCCCATGGATCCACTTTGTTTGGGAAATGACATAAATAACTTTTTATTTAATGTAAAAGTAAAAATGACACAAACATGATATGTTTTAGTAAAACAATTTTTAAGTGGGGTTATACAAGTCATATGTTTGATTATAAATATTCATTGGAAATCTAAAAAGATTTACTACATAATAGTATTTGTTTTATAATTTTTAGACATTAAATAAATTAAATTATTTATGACATAATAATGATGCAACGATGACATCATTATTTGACGATTTAAATAAAATGGAAAGCTAATGTAAAATATATGAACTAAACATGTCCAAAAATTATTGGATGAGTGTATTTAGAATCCTTATCACCTTATCCACGAATTATATCAATGTGGGACCTTTTGAAACCGAAACACATTTTCAAATAATGTAATATTTCTTTACTTTCCAAAAGTACCCCTCCTCTCCTCTTATAAAAGGCCCCCACCTCTACCTCATTTAACACACTCCTCAAGCCTTTGGCTCGGCCCAAACCTGCCCATTTACTCTCTCCACATCCCTCTCCTCATCCTAGAGGATTCCCTTTGGGAATAATCCTTTCAAAGGAAGCCTTTAGGCTCAAATCAAAAGAAGTTACACTTTTAAAGGTAATTCTTTCTCTCATGTTCATTTGTTTTATTTTGCTTCTCCAACCCCCTAAAATATTTTTATTTACTTCTTTTGTAAAAAAACCAGTATCTTAAATATACTAGGATGTTGTTATAAGATTTATTCGAGCTACACTCTCACACAACTACATCAAATGGTTAAAGAACATACGGTTTCCGTGGATGGTGAAATTCTGCCTCCCGAAACGATGATTGTTCAATACTCATTTAACACCTTCAAAGGTGGCCATTATGATGTCACTATTTTTATATATGATATATAATATGTTTATGTTTTATTTATTCTTCTGTATTTTTCATTTTTGTCTTACCTTTATGGCTTCCATTATGGGTATACGCGATATCTTCATTTAAGGAAGTGCGGACTACCGCCCCTTCAAAGTGATTTGATTCGTTAAATACCATATATGGGATGTATAAAGGATGGAAATATGATATTATATATGATATTATACTGGAATTATAATATACCTTTATATCATTATTATTCCATTCTATAAAATACGAAATAGAAATGAAAGTAGCGTTCATGGGTACGTACGGCTTACCGTCTCCATGAACGGTGCATTTCATTTCTTACCTCTAAATGATTATGTAATGTTATAAATGCATGCATGTACTGGATATATATGACATATATGATATCTACATAATGAATACAATTCTTTATATAATAAACATTTGGCCACACGAACAACATGTAATTGTAAGAAGTCCACTTTCGACTTAATAACCAAATATCGGCAAAACAAATATTATTAACATAAATGATTACATAATGTTTATGACATGGTAATAAGTGGTATAAAATTAATAATGAACTTGAAAAATGTTCTTAAGGAATTATAAATTAACTAAAGTTTATTATTCAGGAGATTAAGGAACGATCGAGTCAAGTCGGACCCGAGGTAAGGGATCCTACAACTCTCTTTCTTTTTAAGTACACTCTTTTATGTCATTCCTTTTAAGCTCATATTTCTTATGATTGGGATGTTCTTTTATATTAATCCTACTGTACTTATTATTTTCATATGATGAGAGACCCTATTTCCTCTCATCAATCCATTTTGGAAGTTTTGAGTGGTGTCGTTAGGCTGACGAATTTTCGTAAGGGATTTTTCATCTCACTTTTATTCCCGTGAGATTTATGCTACATTCGCCACAAATTCCATTGAGTGGTGTATGTACTGCCCATTATTCTACTCTTTGTGTAATATACTTTCGTTTATGAGTATTTACATCAATGACCTATTGTCTTTCTTTCATGGGGTGTATGTTTTGAAAGATACCCAAGTCTGTAAGGGAACCTTTCACCCTCCTCTTTTTTAAAAGACTTCGTTTATTGGGTCTTTTAATTTACATATTTTTATGTTGGGATATGTTCTCATACATCCTTATTTATGTAAATTTTATGTCCAAGTGATGAGATACACTTTTTATCTCTCATCAACTCATTTTGATGTGATGCCGTTAGGCTGTCAAGGGAACTTTTTAACCCAATTTCGATTTCTTTGGGTTCAACATGTAGTCATTGAATATGTCATCCATTGAATATGTGCGATTGACCTTTTATTGTTTTACACTTAATATCCACTTATATTGGGTGTATATATATTTTTCACACTTATTTTTGAGATTTATTTGTCCTTAATTTAAGGATACATTATTTATAAGGGATTTCATCACATTTGACATTTCTATTGAGGGTTCATTGTTGTTATGCACCAATTCACTCTTATATGGTGTATATACTATCATTTGGAGTATTATATCATGAATCCTTTTATTCTCATGATATTATAATGTTCTGACTAAATGTTATTCCTCGATTATTGTATTCAAGTGTCTCTAATTTTGGTAAAACCCCTTTAACCAAAATATCGTTTTAAATGTTTTAATTATTTTTTCTTATTAATATCCATGTTTTCAAAATGGTTTTAAGGATTTATTTATATGGATATTAATGGTTTAAAATGTTAAAAGCTTCAAGGTGGTATGGGACACTTTGATTCAAAAATCTCTTTATTAAATGTTTTAAATGGTTTTGGAAATGGTTTCTTTTTGAATGGATTCATTATTTCAATATCCTAAAATGTTATATTGTGATTGAAATGTGTAAATGTTATGTTTCCTTTATTCATGTTTATGTGATACGATTAGGTTATGGTTCTTGGGCATTGTTATGAAGAACGGCTGGTTCCGTGATAAACTAAGGGCGGGTGAGCCCGATATAGCTCTCCAATGCATTGGGTAACGCGAAGGAGTGAAACGTTAAGGTTTATCCGAAGAGATTTAGGGAATATACTTTGATGGGTATTCCAAACGTAACAAAGATGGTTACTCCCTACGTAAGAATGTTATGAATGCCTCAAGTTACCTTTATGTCTTATGTTTTCTATGATTTATTCATGGTTTGATGAGGTATGTTAAAGTGCCTATGTTTTATGGGTAAAGTATGATTTCATTATTATGTATATATGAACTCATGTTTCCTTTCCATATTTTTATAACCCTTACTGAGCTTTTTATGCTCATCCCAAGTTTTTGAAATGTTTTTCACAGGTCAAGGGAAAGGTACATGATGTGATGATAGTGTCAAGGATGTGTCAAGAAAGAATCCGTGTTATATTTTAAATATGTTTCCGTTGATGGGAAGAATGAATATTGTCTTTTATGTAACCACTTTGTTTAAATGGGGAATGTAATGCAAGTTTCATGATCTAATTCTCTAAAACTCTAAACCTGAAAAGATCCACAATGTGTAATCTTGTAATAACTCAAGATTAAGTAAGGTTTAAGGCTGGGGCCTTATAGTTGGTATCAAAGGTCGGTTTAGATAACTTTAGAGGTTAGGGTATTCTTTAAGCATAATTGATAATTACCATAATGGTTAGGATTTAATAAAGAGTCTTAGTTTTAGATAAAGTGAATGAGTAAGTATATCTTATTTTCTATCTTACTCATTAGTACATGATGGTTTTGTTGATATACTCACACTAACCTTTTTGGTTTTAGTAAATGGCTGGATCTAGCAGGCACCCGAGTAACAGTGGATGTGAAGGAAATTGTGACAGTTTTTTGAGCAAGAAACTGAATTATATGGGAGCTGCAATGAGAACTATTTTGATTATCCTCAACCAACTATCTGGAGTCATGATTGACCACCTAAACCTTGGAGATTTCTCTAAGGCATCATATATGCAAGAAACAAATCCCTACGGAAGTACAGGTAATAATCATAAAGGTAAGTGTGTTCAAAAACCTATGTGTCAAAGATGTGGAAAGAAACACCTAGGAAAATGTTTCAAAGGGACAAAAATATTCTATAGATGTGGAAATGAAGGTCATAAAGCACGAACCTGCCATGGAAAAAGGAAGCATCCAGTTGACTCGAGGATAGGGAAAGAAGTTCTTTCTGAGGGATCAATTGAATGTTTTAAATGTGGTGTGCATGGTCATTATGCAAACACATGTCCTATGAAGAAGTTTCGTGAATGGGGTCACCAAGAGCGTACCAATATTCGTTTACCAATACCTAATGCAATTCCGATTGAGGATGAAGAAA
The DNA here is from genome assembly GCA_963277665.1 of Viscum album. Lineage (NCBI taxonomy): Eukaryota > Viridiplantae > Streptophyta > Magnoliopsida > Santalales > Viscaceae > Viscum > Viscum album. The sequence continues at coordinate 1,515,560,961 of OY728131.1, forward strand.
CTGACAATGACCATTCAAAGGTATGTACTATTTCATGACTATTGTTTTCTTATTTTGGAATCTTAGGATATGATTCATGATTTTGTTTGTAGGAAAGATGTATTTCGGAATAAGTTGGAAAGGAATGGATAATGGATCATGAAGAATGTTGAATGAGTAAGATGTCAACATATAAGGGCTTCAAGAGTTAGGGTAAAATTCTTAAGAGTATTAAGTCTCTTTTGATGATGGGGTTACATTAGAAGACTTTTTATATTATGTGTAACCCTGATGTTTAATATATGCAAATTTTATTCAAGTAATAGTTATCTTTTCTTTTGTGGACATAGTTATAAAGAACCATTTGGGTTTATATGACCCTTACTTTTGAGGTAATTATGGGTTACCATATGTTATGATTGAAGTGAAAGGCATGAGATAAAATTGAGGTTAAATTATGTTATGGTAATTTGTGATGATTTTATCCATTTTTGGGTAATGATTTGAGAATTATATAGTTTTGGAAAAAGGACAACATGCAGACCGTTTGGCAACCCGTCGCGTCGGACAATGCTGCGGGAATCGAACCCACAACCAAAGTGCGACTGGTATTTATCGCCAATCACTGGACTACGTGAAGTCCCTAGTTAGTTTTACTGATTCTTTTTAGTTATATGATTTTATGAATTAAGAGTAAGTTGATTTTGGAGGATATGTGATTAGGATAATTACTTTTCAATGTGAGACTTTAGGAGCAACTGATGTTGTTTGGAGATAAATGTTACGATTTAACTTGGAAGACTATGTGAATAAATCCTACAAATATTTGGGTTTCAATCTTATATTGGTTTACATTTAAGAATTTTATGGACAAACTGTTTATCGGATGGTCCTCGTTGAACTTTGGGTTTTGGTTGACATATTTTGGAGATTAAGAATAGATTTTCTTTTTATAAGGGGTTATGCTTTTCTGGATTATCTGATCTTGTACTAACCTTTTTGGTTTTGGTTTTGGTTAAATCCTAAATGCATGGGATTTATATATTTCTCTTTTGGGGATTAGGTGATTCTCTAGAAGTTGATTATAGTACTCTTAAAGCGAAAAAGTCTCCCTAACTACTCGTCTTTTGGAAAAAAATATGAGTTTGACGAAGAAATCTAGTAAAAGTTGAAAGTCAACATGATAAGTGATTATGCTTCCTTATGAATAAATTCCTCAATTAAAAGTAACTTAATACAAAAATGTTGTCTATTAACTTTTCCTACTGGGGAACCGAACACCGTTTAACCCATCACAAGTTTGTGATTTTCTTATTGTTAACTTTCTCCTAAACATGTTTTCTATCACTCTCCATCAGAACATGACCCTATGTTTTCTCCTCCATGTCCATATTTTCATACTTGGAATCCTAGTATGGGTTAACTCGGGTGACCTCTGTGCTTATCTTTCTTTATTTTAAAGAGATTGTTTAACCGACTCTTGTTCCGATGTGGGACGTTCAAGGATGTTTCCAAGCGCAATTTTAAAATTGCGAGGACGCAATTCCCAAAAGGGGGGAAGGATGTAACACCCCAGGTAAATAAGGAATATGACATTTTCATATTTATCCATATTTGTGAATAAAATATTAATATGACTTTAAAGGGGACGCTATGCTCGATGGCGTACCCAACACGCAACAACGAGTTTCTTGGGAATCTTACGTTGCACTCTAATAATAAAATAATATAATTTTAAATGGTAGTTAACATGTAGCCGTTGTAATGGCGGGAATGGATAAAAATAACTAAAATATTATTATATATGTTATTAAATATTTTTACATTTATACAATAAAAGATAAAGTCTTAAAATACAGAACGAATTCAATTTTAGGCGTATATGCCCAAGTTTTCACTAAAGGTTCACTTATCACCTTTTGATGGAGAAACGTCATTAAATATAGTTTTTTTCACTATTAAACATTCTTTTGGACCAAATAAAACTCTTATTAAGAATCGGGACATCAAAATTTACATTGTGTAAATTTTTGGTATCTTTCTGATAAAGTTCATTTTTTAATGAATAGTGTAAAATGTTGTATTTTAATTCAAAACCACTTTTTTAATCTAATTTATTTATATGATTAGGTTATATTTTGAATTGGTTTTAAAGTGAAATTAGAAAATATTTTTACCATTAAATCCAATAGTGGTCGTTGGAATCAATTTCACTTTGAAATCAGACTTAAACTAGTGTCAATCTTTTGATACTTATTGTTTCATAAAAACACGCTATTTGTCATGACAGCGGGAATTAATTATTAAATTAATTAATGTGACTTATATGTTTTGAATTTTGTAAAACGGACTTCATTTTTTAATTCAGACTATCAAATATAGCTTAGGGTGAATTTTTGGGATTTTTCTGAAAAACTTCAATTTTTGATGAATAGTGAAACCACTAAGTGGTACTTATAAAAACTGATTTTCCCTTTAAATGAAATTTTGCCATCATTGTGTTTTGATTTTAAAAAATCTGACATACATGGTTTTCATTAAGAATTCAAATGTGGTTCAATGAGATTAAAATAATTTTTTGGTGAATAGTAACTTATTATGTTTTTAATCGCGATTAGTGGTAATTAATGTAGTTTAAGGTAAAAATAATGCTTTAATAAAATGAGATGAGCTTGACACATGTCTTACCCTCATTGGTTGTTTCATGGACGACCAAGACAAGCCATGGGTCAACTTGGGGACCCCATGGATCCACTTTGGTTGGGAAATGACATAAATAACTTTTTATTTAATGTAAAAGTAAAAATGACACAAACATGATATGTTTTACTAAAACAATTTTTAAGTGGGTTTATACAAGTTATATTTTTGATTATAAATAGTCATTGGAAATATAAAAAGATTTCCTAAATAATAGTATTTTTTTTATAATTTTTATACATTAAATAAGTTAAATTATTTATGACATAATAATGATGCAGCGATGACATCATTATTTGACGATTTAAATAAAATGGAAAGATAATGTAAAATCTCTGAACTACACATGTCCAAAACATATTGGATGAGTGGATTTAGAATCCTTATCACCTTATCCACGAATTATATCAATGTGGAACCTTTTGAAACCGAAACACATTTTCAAATAAAGTAATATTTCTTTACTTTCCAAAAGTACCCCTCCTCTCCTCTTATAAAAGGCCCCCACCCCTACCTCATTTAACACACTCCTCAAGCCTTTGGCTCGGCCAAACCCTGCCCATTTACTCTCTCTACATCCCTCTCCTCATCCTAGAGGATTCCCTTTGGGAATAAGCCTTTCAAAGGAAGCCTTTAGGCTCAAATCAAAAGGAGTTACACTTTTAAAGGTAATTCTTTCTCTCATGTTCATTTGTTTTATTTTGCTTCTCCAACCCCATAAACTCTTTTTATTTACTTCTTTTTTAACAACACCAGTATCTTCAATATACTAGGATGTTGTTATAAGATTTATTCGAGCTAAACTCTCACACAACTACATCAAATGGTTAAAGAACATACGGTTTCCGTGGATGGTGAAATTCTGCCTCCCGAAACGATGATTGTTCAATACTCATTTAACACCTTCAAAGGTGGCCATTATGATGTCACTATTTTTATATATGATATATAATATGTTTATGTTTTATTTATGCTTCTGTATTTTTCATTTTTGTCTTACCTTTATGGCTTCCGTTATGGGTATACGCGATATCTTCATTTAAGGAAGTGCGGACTACCGCCCCCTCAAAGTGAATTGATTCGTTAAATACCATATGTGGGATGTATAAAGGATGGAAATATGATATTATATATGATATTATACCGGAATTATAATATAACTTTATATCATTATTATTCCATTCTATAAAATACGAAATAGAAATGAAAGTAGCGTTCATGCGTACGTACGTCTTACCGTCTCCATGAACGGTGCATTTCATTTCTTACCTCTAAATGATTATGTAATGTTATAAATGCATCCATGTACTGGATATATATGACATATATGATATCTACATAATGAATACAATTCTGGATATAATAAACATTTGTCCACACGAACAACATGTAATTGTAAGAAGTCCACTTTCGACTTAAGAACCAAATATCGGCAAAACAAATATTATTAACTTAAATGATTACATAATGTTTATGACATGGTAATAATTGGTATAAAAGTAATAATGAACTTGATAAGGTTCTTATGGAATTAGAAATTAACTCACGTTTATTATTCAGGAGATTAAGGAACGATCGAGTCAAGTCGGACCTGAGGTAAGGGATCCTACAACTCTCTTTCTTTTTAAGTACACTCTTTTATGTCATTCCTTTTAAGCTCATATTTCTCATGATTGGGATGTTCCTTTATATTAAACCTACTGTACTTGTTATGTTCATATGATGAGAGACCCTATTTCCTCTCATCAATCCATTTTGGATGTTTTGAGTGGCGTCGTTAGGCTGACGAATTTTCGTAAGGGATTTTTCATCTCACTTTTATTCCCATGAGATTTATTCTACATTCACCACAAATTCCATTGAGTGGTGTATGTACTGCCCATTATTCTACTCTTTGTGTAATATAATTTCTTTTATGAGTATTTACATCAATGACATATTGTCTTTCTTTCATGGGGTGTATGTTTTGAAAGATACCCAAGTCGGTAAGGGAACCTTTCACCCTCCAATTTTTAAAAGACTTCTTTTATTGGGTCTTTTAGTTTACATATGTTTATGTTGGGATATGTTCTCATACATCCTTATTTATGTAAATTTTATTTCAAAGTGATGAGATACACTTTTTATCTCTCATCAACTCATTTTGATGTGATGCCGTTAGGCTGTCAAGGGAACTTTTTAACCCAATTTCGATTTCTTTGGGTTCAACATGTAGTCATTGAATATGTCATCCATTGAATATGTGTGATTGAACTTTTATTGTTTTACACTTAAAATCCACTTATATTGGGTGTATATATATTTGTCACACAAATTTTTGAGATTTATTTGTCCTTAATTTAAGGATACCTTCTTTATAAGGGATTTCATCACATTTGACATTTCTATTGAGGGTTCATTGTTGTTATGCACCAATTCACTCTTATATGGTGTATATACTGTCCTTTGGAGTATTATATCATGAATCCTTTTATTCTCATGATATTATAAAGTTCTGACTAAATGTTATTCCTCGATTATTGTATTCAAGTGTCTCTAATTTTGGTAAAACCCCTTTAACCAAAATATCGTTTTAAATGTTTTAATTATTTGTTCTTATTAATATCCATGTTTTCAAAATGGTTTTAAGGATTTATTTATATGGATATTAATGGTTTAAAATGTTAATAGCTTCCAGGTGGTATGAGACACTTTGATTCAAAAATCTCTTTATTAAATGTTTTAAATGGTTTTGGAAATGGTTTCTTTTTGAATGGATTCATTATTTCAATATCCTAAAATGTTATATTGTGATTGAAATGAGGAAAGGTTATGTTTCCTTTATTCATGTTTATGTGATACGATTATGTTATGGTTCTTGGGAATTTTTATGAAGAACGGGTGGTTCCGTGATAAACTAAGGGCGGGTGAGCCCGATATAGCTCTCCAATGCATTGGGTAACGCGAAGGAGTGAAACGTTAAGGTTTCTCCGAAGCGATTTAGGGAATATACTGTGATGGGTATTCCAAACGTAACCAAGAGGGTTACTCCCTATGTAAGAATGTTATGAATGCCTCAAGTTACCTTTATGTCTTATGTTTTCTATGATTTATTCATGGTTTGATGAGGTATGTTAAAGTGCCTATGTTTTATGGGTAAAGTATGATTTCATTATTATGTATATATGAACTCATGTTTCCTTTCCATATTTTTATAACCCTTACTGAGCTTTTTATGCTCATCCCATGTTTTTGAAATGTTTTTCACAGGTCAAGGGAAAGGTGCATGATGTGATGATAGTGTCAAGGATGTGTCAAGAAAGAATCCGTGTTATATTTTAAATATGATTCCGTTGTTGGGAAGAATGAATATTGTCTTTTATGTAACCACTTTGTTTGAATGGGGAATGTAATGCAAGTTTCATGATCTAATTCTCTAACCTGAAAAGATCCTCAATGTGTAATCTTTTAATAACTCAAGATTAAGTAAGGTTTAAGGCTGGGGCCTTATATTGATGATGTTTGTTAAATAGTGGAATATAAAGGAAATTATTTTATAGAGTCCCCACACCTCAGTTTATTGGTATGTATCCTGAAGAATATTTTTATCTGGGTATCAATTATTCAGTGCCTTTTCCAACTCGATGAAATGTTTGAGGATGGATTGGAAGGTCAGTCTTGAATTTTTTTCACTTTTTAAAGGATTATTGTAAGTATTTTAGGGGAAAAATGGTATAAGATACTAGTATTGTGGTGGGGTTTAAAATAGTCTCCAGTGATGATGTTATTATCTTGATATGGTAGATTTATTATTTAAACCCTGTTAGTTGAGTTGGATAGTAAAACATTCAATAGACATAGAGAACCCATTTATTTATAAGCAACAACTATAATTTCCAATGGATTGTAACCAAAATTAGGTATTTATTATAGAGTTATCACATAGGTGTGGGTTCATACATCATATTTTGTAAGATATTGATTATTTCATGTGACCTTAAATTAATTACATCTATTATTATTGTTATGATTTTGGAATTATTATATTATACAAGTGTTTACAAAAAATATTAATAGTATTTTAATTATTTAAAAATATGTTTTTATATCATGTCTCCCAACCCATAAGATAGGGTAATGTGTCATGACTACCCCATGCCTGCCTCAAATAGGCCAGCTGCTAGTGACTAGTACCAAGCAGGAATATAACACAAATTGGAGGCATTATCCTAAAGTACCAATACTCATGCACATATATCAAAGACACAATTGTTGAAATTAAAAAACTCTAAGTAAAAAAATGAATTCCAACCTCTATTTCGCACAACCAGTGTACAACAATGAAAGTATTGGAATGTAAAATTGTCTAGAATACAGGCCCACTGAAAAGGGTATTTAAACTAAAAAGTCCAACATGTATGTAAAGTTACTGGGATTGCTATATGTATCCAATGGAACACCGCAACGTATCACATCCCAAAAATCTCTGTGTGGTCATGGTCTGCCTAAACTCTGTAAAAAGGTCACTCGTCTTCAGAAGAACCGACATGTGCATGAAAATAACATCCATGGGTGAGTATAGAAATAATCATTGGGGTATACCAAAACTATAAAGAATCAAAAAAAAAGTTATATTAAGATAAAAAAAATATATCCAATTAAAATATTACATGAATATCTAGATATACTCAAACCAAGTCACATAATATAGAGGTACATTACAACTACTACATACCCCAAATAGGGATTTAGTTTTAGGATTCCATTGATCACACATGTGGGAGAACACACTCCTGAGTCTGATATCCCTAATGACGTCTATCTGAGAAGTATTGTTCATTTGAAAATGCCATGAAAGAGATAGAGTGATATAACTAAAGAGAGAGATATGATACATAAGATGACAGTCACAGTGTGGGCCATGGGTTGATACCAAAAACTCTATTTGGAAAAACTGTATATGTATAGGATTTATGTTCTGTAGGATTGGTCATGTAAATAAAAATATATCTACCTAGGGAATGAGGATAAATAGAGGATCCTGTATTGGGCCTCTCCAGGGTGTCCAACAACTCAATCTAAGAAGTCCTATTGAATGGATCTTATTCATATGAGTAGTAAATGATAACGACTAACAATTGGCGAAGAGATAAAGGGAATAAAACATAATGAAAATCATCCATGATATTGTGATTGAAGGAATCAATCCATTTAAAAAACTGTAGTGGACAATGAGTAGTAGTCACACCCACCATGTCCCTTGACCCTAGGAACTTCAAGTGTAAATTGACAATGTCAATGAACACACATCTAAGCTAAAACCCACCGTTTTTATCAAAAATACCATATCACTTTCAGTATCCTAACCTCATAGATGTCTCATTAAATATACACAATCTTTGAATGATATAAGGTTTGGAACATTCAATGGAAAGGGGGGTCTCTAGGCCAAGGACAGACCACATGGTTAGTTTCATGAACCGACCACCCCTAGATGTCACAAATATGCAACAACTTGGTCGAACATGGCCTAGTTCCAACCTGGTTTCCCCAAGTCCGATCAGGATATGAAATAACCCCCTGGTCTAACATGGACAGCTCTCTTTGCCTAGATTTCTCCGCCTGGGCCGGCCTAGTCCACGCGGTCAACTATCACTTTCCATGCAGCCACTACTACCACCACATACTGCGGTCTCCATCATAGCACTCAGATTCCTTCATTATATGTGGCATACATACATCCCAATCAACTTCCTATCATGTCCCATGGACTGCCTTCACCACACACAGCCACAACCCATGTCCCATGGCCCAGCCTTCACTGATAGTGCCTTCTATGGAATCCTCCATATATCTGTCGCCTCACTGACATAGGTCACAGGTGCATATCCTTCCGCATGCAGAAAATCCTCCTCCAATGTCCTAAAATAAAAATTGTTTTTATATTGTTTCCTCAAGATGCAATATACACTAATGTGGCCTCTACGATCTATCATACTCCAATCTGGGGGTCTGATCATTGTCAAAGTTGACTATAAATTCAAGATCTGGACATGAGGGCCAAATAGATAAGAATATGAAGAACGAGGAATGAAAATCATAAAGAACAACATGAGGAATGATTCTTGGTCATTTTTCATGTCTCCCTCAAATTGTTCTCATTATAACAAAGAAGTAATAATGAAAACAATTCAATAAATTTAATTCTACTGATAATGCGTGTGTAAATAGTTTTTCATTGAATTTATCGGCATTAATATTAGATCAATAATGGGAAGGAAAACCATAAAACAAATGTTCTACCTCATTGTAGATCAGTCTTCGACAAAGAACGATTTTGTTTCCATCATGGATGAGATCCTCAACCTCCATTGGTGAGGTAATCCACCATATGATTGATCCATCACCCTTTGATGGAGATATAAATTTCTCCATGTATTAGAGTATTTTCAAAGATATGGTGATAAAAATGAATTCTTGATAATAGCTTATTAAAGAAAACATGATATGTAAAAATATTTTTTATTTCAATTATTTAATGATTATTACATAATTTTCAAGTATTTCTATAGAAGATATACGCCAAACATAGTTAAGTCACACCCAGGGAACAACCCCATTACGAAGATAAGGGTGGTCATATATTTTCAATCCGAGTCGCTGTTCATGAGTTATTATGATTTAAAAATAAAATTATTTTATTAAATTACTTTTTATGGTTTTGTCTGTAGTGAATATTTCTATAGATGACACATACAGACCAATGTTATGTCTCTCTTAGGGTAAAAGTATACTCTATTCTCAACAGTTCCTTATGATTTATGATTTCGTAACCTGTTTGATATGTTTTTCACTTTTTCCAAAAATTCACACGATTATGCTACTAAAAATATACATTTTTCATTGAATAGTTTCAGGCACACCGGTCCTTAGAATCACATAGCATCTCAACACCAGGAATCAAAATTTTTTTAAATAATTTTTGTAAAATAAAATCAGGAAAAAATGAGTCGTCAAATTCTCCCCTCCTTTGGTTTTTACATCCCTTATATTCGAAAAACAATGCCACTAAAAGATATTTGGGTATTGTGTATTAATAGGAGCCTCCTACTTCAATGGTCTCTCCTAGAGATCCCTATAATTCCACTAGATATGAAACAATGGAATATAACTCCTACAAAGGATCCCTTAATGTTATCATCGATCTCCACTGGGTACTCAGAAAGTGTTACTCCATCCTCAATGTCCATCTCACCCCATCTGATGACGTGTGATGGTTCATGGATGTACATCTTCATCTGCAACATGTGGAAGACGTTGTGTACATTGTAAAACATCAAGGATAGATCTTTGTGGTACTCCATCCATCCAACTCAATGAATTATATAGAAAGGGATGATGAACCTTGGAGATAACTTTTCGTCTCAGCCAAATCTATGTAGTCCATATCGATTTGAGACCCGAAGGAACTAGTTTAATCCTTCCATGAAATCAAAAGGCCTTCACCTATTATAGACATAAAAATTATTCCATCTATTTGAAGTCTTCATATACTATTGAATGTTCTCCACCTTCTCATTAGTTCCTTGATCCAAATCCCAGATAATGAGTTCTGAATCTCCAGAGCTAGTACATCAATGTGGGGATCGTTAGGGTCACCTGTACAAAGACTCAAATGGTTCAATACCAAAGATAAAGTGGAATATGTTTTTGTATGAATACTCTAATCCTGGTAGATTATCCTCCCAAGCTAGCTAAAAACCCAACATACATTCCCACATCTTGTCCTCTAATACGTGAATGGTCTGCTTAGTCTGGTTGTTCTTCTGTGGGTAGAACACTATGATCAAACATAACTGAGAATAAAAAGCCTCTTCTAAACCCTTCCACAACCGGGATGTATAGTGATCATCATGATATGAAACAATTGTAAATGGAACTCCATGGAATCAAACTATCTCCTGCACCTAGAGGCATCCCATGCTCTCTACTAAACTCTACTCTTGAATTGCAAAGATGTAAGACAACATGGTGAGTCATTCAACAATCACCTCGATGGAATCGTTTCCCCAATAAGTACATGGTTAAAACATCATGATGTCCATTGACATCCTACCCCACTTCCACTATGGAAACTCAAGGGGTTGAGCCAAACCTACTCTATTCTAGTTCACATACATTACTAGATGACATGTAGAGAATTGATAGACAAACTCAGTATCTCCCTTCTTTATCCTCAACCACCAAAGCAGACACTGGAGGTATTGTTACATCTTCAACACACCTAGATTTACCTCCAAAGGTTATGTATGTAACTCCCTCAGAATCTTCTCTTGCATCACCATCAAATATACTATGAATCATTAAAAAATAATGATGTGATCCTCACCTTTCAAATATACATAAGACACATTCCCTATATTTAACTAAGAACAAAAGGTCTCACAGTAGGTATCCTCAAGATGTTCCTCCCTTACTCACTATAAGATATTATGGGTGATAATAATTGACACAAGGTAGCATCCTCCATCCACATATAAAATAGATATCTGTAATGAGGCCAACCTCTTTAACACCACATTCAACAACTGTAAAATAGTTCACATACAGAGAGAATCTTCCACCAAATTCCATTACCCTGGAGTATACAAAATCTCACAGTTCTAATCCTAGAGTAAATATATCCATAACCTCTATCTCAAGGTCAAATACTTTCCTGAAAAGATATATATTATACTCTTGTGATCCGAGTAGATGATAAATCGCTCACCAATCAGGTAGTGTCTTCACATCTTCAATGTAAGGACTATTGATGCTAGCAAAAAATCATGGGATAAATAGTTCATATCATGTGGTATCAACTTGAAAAAACCAAAAACTGTCACTACATGCCTCTACATCAAGACACAACCACGTTTGGTCCATGATGAATCACATAACGCTACTTACTCAGCACCATAATCCCGCAGTCTCATGACCAGATCATTTTTAAACTCTACCTCAACTACTGAAACCCTTCTATAACTTCTCTATTGATATGAATGGATACCCCTTTTTGATTCAAAACTATCATAGGTGCTGATATACTGGAGAAATATTGTATTATGATAATATCCTGCAATCCTGAAGAAGTTCCACACCTCGGTCACCCTCCTAGGTGGTTGCCATGCTAACACTACCTAAACTGTTGTCCAGACTACTACCACATCATCTATTGATATAACATGTCCCAAAAAGTGGATCACCTAAATCTAGAATTGTATCATCATGAGTTTCATGTAATTTTGTTTCTCTTTGAGTACGTCCAGAACTATCCATCAGGGTCTCATGTTCCCCTCCTCAGATGTTGAGTACATAAGGAAATAATTAATGTAAACTACCTTGAACTAGTCAAAATAATATAGAAATATATAGTTCAAGAGTACCATGAACACTTTTTGGGAGTTGATCATGTCAATGGGAATCACTAAGTACTCATAGTGAATGTAATGACATCTAAAATTCATCTTTGGTGCATCCTTTTTCTGTACTCACAATTGGTGATACCCTGATCGAAGGTCATCATTCAAGAACCATCATTACCCACTCAACTGATCGAATAAGTCATTGATCCTTAGTAATCAATACTTTTTATTCACGTTTACCTAATTTTAGCATTGATAATCCACATAGAACCTCATGCCCCTATCTACCTTCATGGAAAGAAAAACAGGGGATGCCTAGGGTGAAACACCAGGCCTCACAAATCCCTTCTTCTATAAGTCCTCCTAATACACCCTCATTTCATTAAGCGCTATGGGAGGTATCCAATATGGTGGTTATGATATCATTGTCATCCTAGGGGGTAAATCAAAGAAGAAGTCTATCTAACTATAGAGAGGTAATTATTGACCATATATAGGGAAGATTTCAATATAATCCACCACTACTTATAAGAACTAGAATCTCCAAAAATATATTTCACTGAGGGATAGGATTTCCAAATAGTGAGTAATCAAGTGAACCATCTAATGAATGATTCCATCCTTCTATTACTAGGGTTCATTTTCACTGAAAGAGGAAAACCTCATTCCATCACTGTAGAAAAATCTTATATAACTAATCCATTCAAAGAATGGTGTCGTAAGACATCAACGCTGCCTACAAGAGGTTCCAATCAAAAATCATGCCGCCATGGGTATGGTCACACTGTATTCATAGATTTATAATCATTGGATCTCCTCTAGTAGGTGCCTCCAGGCATTATGGATGAGTTAATGGTTCAATCATAATCTAATTTTCTTGTAAAACATATGTGGTTAGAATGGAATGAATAGAAAATGTGTCTATCATTATGGATTATATGGTAGAAAAGACATATATCGTACATTGAATCATTCATCGTGCCCTTGGGTCTTATGACCGGACGTCATGTAGCTATCCCCACCCCTTTAGTCCAGCTCCCTCAGCCTCGTGCGGACCACCTGGGGGTAGTGGTAGGAGTATGTTGAAACATTGACTACCTCCAACAATTCTCCCAAGTCCACTATAAATTATTCCCCATTTTAGATATGCCTAATTTTTTATACCTCGGTGGTCCAGCCACTGTCTCCCTGTCAGAGCATAATAGGTTGGACAATATCCTGCGAGATGTCCCCTACCATCACATGAATTGTACCTCTTCTCCCTATGCTGACTGGATCCAACCTGTGATCCCTAATCTTCAAAACCTATATACTAAGACCTCCTCATGAAACATATCCCATGTTCAGTCTCTAAGGATGGCATTCTCTCTCCACTACCGAGTTCATTTCATCAAACTGTCCATTGTTTACAATCAATAGCCATATCTTCAAAACCAAGAGGCTTTTGACCTCCATAGCACGCTCGAGCACCCCTATATGTCAGAATGTAAACAAGAAATAAAGCTAGCTCGGATGAAACGATGTAGAACTCACTCAATGGTCTGATTCAGGATGTACTTATCCTTAACTATATCCATTGTGTACTAAGAAATTATGGTGAACCTTTATAAATAGTTCACCACTATCACGCTACCCTATTGGAGATGGGGAATCTATTATAAAAACATAGATCATAGTGTAACCAGTGTTAATTATTATATAAATAGGAACTCATACTCTATCCAAAAAATATTCACCTCTAAATGAGTCTGGGTGGCCAAACCCCACCATCCCTATACTAAACTCTGTAAAGGATAACTGATAGGAAAATCATCTGATTTGTTGGTGTCCTAACTAGACAAAAAACTCGAGTCACCTTCACAATACAGTACTAGGCCTCTTAAGAGTTGAGCTTGGCTCAAAACCTGAGAATTATATGTCTTTGAAACTTGTGAGGAGTGATCTTCCTGCACTCCACATCTGCGGGTACCACGAGTACCATGTGCTTCTCCATAGAAGGATTTGTAACTACTACACCACCTAGAGGTAACATTGGGGGAACTAGTCCCTATATTGAAGACATATCACTGAGGGGGTCATCCTCATGATAAATCTATTGACTCCTATATTGTATGTGTTATAGAAGAATTTTGTATGAAAACAGGATGTACCATGATCAATGACTATACCTGGATAGATGACTCTAGAAGGGCATGAAAATCACAACTGAATCCTGTATAATGCATGTACCAATGATTTCACCATAAACCAATGTTCTCATCTACTGAGTTGAAAAATAATGTTACCAGAGTCCTAGTTTTTGGATACGTCAGCTGCCACACAAACACTAGAGTTCCTAACCTGAAAGTTGAACTCAAAAGAGTTTACACTATTTCCCCAAGATAAACTCACAGACTCCCAATACTAAGGTAGAATTGAATCCTTTGATACTTCTGTGTGTAAAAAAGTCTAATAGGGTCTCAGGCTGTGACTACCCTATGCACACCTCCAATATTCTAGGGATTGGTGACTAACACTGATTAAGAATATCACACTAATAGGATTCATTACCCAAAATTAACTATACACACAGACAAATATCTTTATCAAAAACGCTAAAATGTAAAAAAACAAACTAGAAATTTTGTTAAAACCACTGTATCCCTCCAGTAGAATATAAAAATGAATGTACTAGAATGTAAACAAGGGCATAATACAAGACCCTTAAAATGATTCCTTAAACAATAATGTCCAACATATATGAAAAGGTACTGGGACTACTATATGAAGTTGTATGAACACATCAGAATTTCTAATATCACAGATCTCCTTTTCATTCAGATTCACCTTGCACTCTGTCAAAAGGTCACTCTTCTTCCCATGATAGAAAACATATCACTTGTAGGGTTGAGTATAAAAATACTAATTAGAAACCCAAAATCGTCAATAATTGACACAATGGAAAGTGAAATTAATCCTAACAAAAGTATATGTGTACATAAAATATAACAGGAATACCCAAATATTCTCAAACCAAGACACATAGTTTATATGTAAGTCACATCAATCATATACCCACACAAGGGATTCTGTTCCATGATTCCATGATGCACTCAGCTAGGAGAACACAATATTGAGTCTGATAGCCTTGATGATGTCCGTTAGAGAACTACTATTTGTAAGGAAACTCTATTAGAGAGATACACTGACAGATCTAAAGTTATTGACATGATACATTAGATAAGGATCATTTCCCAGGCCTCGGGTTGATACCAACTACACCATCTAGAATAACCAGCTATGTAGAGGATCAATGGCTGGTTGGATTGGTTGTGTCAATGCCAATAACTCTACCTAGGTAACAGAGATTAATATGTTGGTTCTCGGAAATTCATAAAAATTGGATATGAGGTTCCCAACATGAATTTGTTGTCCATATTAAATGAGCATTCCACAATAAATAAGACGATGAATGATAGTATCCACATAATTTAATCAAATATTTATAAAAAATAATATAAACCTAGAACCAAGAGAGTGGATCAATATATTTTGTTTACAATTAATTAAGTTAAATTAATTAATAACCTCTAAGGTGATTCTTTATTCTTTGAAGTGTTTGACCATAGATCGGTAGTGTTCCATTATTTCATTATAGAGATCAATAATATATCTACTCTAATGGTGATCCACATGTACTACATGAATTTTTCAACATCACCAATGGAGTCTCAGGGTACTTTCACAGAAGGTCCAACCAATTGTGTCGTCTTCTTTTGATCACTTTGAGAGCCACCTAAAAATAATTATTGAATCTAGTGGACAGTGGTTATAATAGTTCTTGAGAACTTCATGGAGAAAATAGTTATCTTTAGGCTTGAGTGACTTTTCTCCAAATGTTGTTCACAACCAATAATTGATTATCTCTCACATTCCAAAAGAATAAAAGAAAATAATAACATAACTGATAATTTAATTCACTAGGTAATAATAAATAACTATCACAAGTGTCATTACATGTTATATTATTCTATGTGAAACCCCCATATCAAATAATAAGAACAATATAATTATTTACATGACATGTGATTAACCATTATGTTTAATTTAAATATTATTTTTATGAAATAATATTTAACATTTTTTCTCATCGGACCTGAATCATTGTCCACCAATCCTCCATAGTATTTACCAGGACTTTAATAATGACTATTTATTTATTAATTAAATATATGTACATTATTCACCGATAAATAAATATTCCATCTACAATATATTCTGTGGAATAACAAGAGATGAAATAAACAATATTAGGCTTACAAGAATTATTTTTAAACCACAACCGAGACTAATTTTTATTCAATATGTTATGTAATAAATTATTTACCTGAGAAACTATATAAACTTTGTGTGTGACCATCTAGGCCCATTTCACTGTGGAATTAGGCAGAGCAGCCAAAACTCCAAGTTTTATGACTACAAACATTCCAATTAATAAATATATAATAATGTTAATGTTGCAATGACATGATACCTCATACAAAGTCTTGCCATTTAATATATTCGCTTAGTCTCGAAAACTCTAATCATATGGGTTGTATGCAACATCCATCAAACCTTGTTCTCAATTTCTCATTATTTGACATCATGGAAATTAATCATGTCTATAGAACATCATGGCTATGGATTTATTTAGTTTATATCATTTACATTAATGGGCATCAGAAAACAACTTCCGTTGTAGAATTTATGGGATAAATCCTTTTGTTCATTTTTCATTAATGTTGTATTACTCATGATTCACCCATTATATCCTACCTCGCCGCGAAAATATGTCTTCATGTTTATGGACAGTACATATACATGCACAATTAGTAATACCTCTTAATAATAATCCTATAATATAAGGACCAATACACACATCTGTAGATTGTAACATCCAATGACACTTATAAATGTGGATTTTATACAGTTGGGTCTTACTCTTATAATATCCTACTATATATCACCAAATACAAAGACCATGAGACCGTGTCTCAATGTAATATGAGTCTCCACCCATTATAGATTCTATCATTTGTGTCCCTCAAATGATATAATCCAGCTATAGAACATATTTTAACAATAATTTCATAACACTACTAGGATATCATCATAGCAGGGAACTGTTATAAACTTTTTGTGTGACAGCTGCTCTTGGGAAATTATCTCATGAAATGTTACGTAGTAGAACAATCATGACGTGATAAAGAGTTTTTTATATCTAACTAATGAATATAAGTTTACCATAAATATAAATAATTTCGGTTCTAGGTTACCAACACTAACAGAATCCCACTTTCACTATTGACAACTACTACCAACCTTTATTCTGATAGCTCTCATATGATACTCATACTTCTTCTAAGACATGGATTTTGTCATGCGGTCAGCCACATTCTCTTATGTGGACACTCATCTCCCTACAACATTACCCCTTTGATATAAATCCCTAAATAGATGACACTTTGAGAGTCTGTAAATTTTTCAATTATGTGACCATGGCTCTTTTCCAAGAACCACCAATGCAGTATTATCATAATACAATGTGATAGGGGAATTATTGTTGGGTACAAAATCATGCTACTGAACTTTTTTTATGAATCTAAATGGATTCCATGGATGCATCATAATCCTCTATGTACTCATACTTCAATGTAGAATCAACAATAACTGTATTCTTTTAACTCTTAAAGCTCAGAACTCCTCTGTTGACCTAGAAAAAGTATCCCAATTGCGACTTTAGATTATTATGATCTATCTTAAAACCATCATTAGAATACCCTTTGATGATAATCTCCTCATATCCTCCATACTCTAGGAAAATATCCTTAGTTTCTCTCAGATACTTATGGATTGTCATAATAGTAGTAAAATTTTGTTCTCCTGGATCATCATAATATCATCATACCTTGTTCAATGCATATGCAACTTCATGTCTACTATATAATATGGCATACATGAAAGATCATATCGCTTAAGTGTATGGGATCATACCTATTCTATCATTCTCCTATTTTATTTGGGGACACATTTTATTAGGAATATTTAAACCATGTGACAACGGAACCAATATCCACATGGATTGTTCCCTACTAACCCTCTTCAGTATCATGTCAATATATGTAATTTGATATAGTCGTATCAGCCTATTGGATTATTCATGAATGATCTTAATCCCTATAATGTAGGACACATCACCTAAGTCATTCATGGAGAAGCACTTGTTCCACCCATCAATAACTAACTATCAAACTGGTATGTGATTTCCAATAAGTAATATGACATCAACATATACTAATAGGATAAAAACCACATTGCCATTATACATTTTCTAAACACATGACTGATATTCATATTTAGTGAAATGGAATTCTTTTTTTGATTCATGAAATAGAATGTTCCATGAAAATGATTCTTCCTTTAATCCATAAATTTATACAAGGAACTTAAAAATATTTTTGGCATCACGTGGTGTCACAAACCCATCTAGTTGTTTCATTTTGACATAGTCCTGAATGTTTTCCTTAAATAATTTTGTGTTGAAATCCATATTCCAAATCTCATAGTCATGGAATGTTGATATAAAAAATATGATTCTAATGGATTTAATCATGGAAACTATTGAAAAGGTTTCATCATAGTCAATTCATTGATGTTGTTTAAACCCTATAGCCACTACCATTTCTTTATAGGTACTTACATTACCTTCCATGTCTAGTTTTATCATAAATATTCATTTACATTCAACAATATATGCATCAACTGGCACATCGACCAGAACCAAAACAAGGTTTTAATACACTGACACTATCTCATAATTCATATATTCTAGTTGTATAGATGGTCTGATCTCTCTAGATCCTCCATGTAGGAGATAGGTTCATAATTTTCAAACTATAATGAGTCACTTTCCTCAGTGACAAAAAAACAAATCTCTATGGTTCCTTTACGCCACATACACTCCTACTCATTACATGGGTTTCAAGAACTAATTCTTTCCTAGGGACCTATAAAACATGTTCATGTACCGACTCCTGTATATCTTGAGAGTCAACTTCATCAAAGTCAATATTTCTCCATGTATCATGTTTGGGGATGTGCTCCCTCTCATGTAATATAGCTTGGCTGGTGGTAATTACTTTATGGTCTGATGGGTTGTATAGGTAGTATCTCTTTGATTCCATGGGATACACTTTAAATATACTCCTCATTCCCTAGGGTGATAATTCTTATTCTAAAAAATCCTTAACAAATATCTCGCATCCCCATACATGTGTTTGTGAAAAATAGGGTTTGTTCAACTCTTACACTGTAAGGAAATTCCATTTTCCTCCATAGTTGATACATAGTATAATATTTATGTCATATTTTATAATGCATATACCCTAATGGATAATGGATTATCTACATGAATCATCATCGGAATTACCATATCCATCAAGGTATAGTTCCTATTTTCACTAACACTATTCCACTATGGTGTATAAGGTTGAGTGAGTGGATATTGAATCCTAGAATCTAGTAAAATGTCGATGAACTCTTGGTTAAGATAGTTTACACCATGATCTGATTGAACATTATTTTTCTTCTTATCAAGCTGATTCTCTAATTCATTCTTGAATTCCATGAATTTCTCAAAGGACCCGGACTTATACCTATTCATGTAAATATAGAAATATCTACTCAAGTCAGAAGTAATTTTTTTGAAATAAGAATATCAACCTCTATATTCTACTATAAATGGACCACACAAATCAGTGTGTTCTAATCCTAGATGCTCTAGGTCACTTTCACCATGTCCACCAAATGGTTGTTTGGTAATTTTCCCTTCTAAAAGAGAATGAAATCTATCAAGTGGTTTTAGCTCAAAAGAGTCGGAATAACCATCTTAATAGAGCTTTGTTAGGTGCTTCTCATTTATAATAACAATACGATGATTCAACAATTTTTTGTTATATTAGTCAAGGAAACATGATTTTTTATCAATTTCCCACACATGGTTTTTGTACTTTAATACATATAGACCATTATTTAAATATTTCATACCATAACATATGTTGTCCTTATAAAAGAAACAAACTTTTATTTCAGAATTTGAAAACAAACCCATCTATATCTAAACATGAACCAGAAATTTTGATCATCGTAATAGTGGGTAAATAATAATAGTTTTTTAAAATGAAAATCATCTAGGTCTGTAATGAAAGGTGGTAGTCCCCAATGGAATGAGTAGTCAGCCTTAAAACATTGGAATCTTCCAAATCCACTTCTCTAACAAAAATTCTCCAAAATATACTTGGTTTATACATTTGAATATAGATGTGAGCACAACAAGTTGTATCTAATACGAAATTTGTTTAAATGTAATGTTTTCACTGATAACAAATGAACCTTTGTCTTCCCCTTTCCTCAGGGTGTAGTTCCTCTTCCAGTGGCATGATGTGCTACAAGAAAATCATTCATCCTTTTTTTCTTTTCCATTTATTAGATATACTTCTTATTGGACAGATGGTGGTTGTGGGATTTAGACCATTTATATGTCTTAGACCCCTTTGACTTGTCCTTCACTTTCCTATTTACAATATAGACTACATGTTTTTTACTCCCCATGACCTTATCCACTTGGTGAATTAAAGTAAGAAGTTTAGATATACACATTATTTCTCATATTATAATTCAATATAAAACTATAGAAGGTATTGAGTAGTGGTGATAGTATGAAACATGTACACAACTCATGTGGGAATTTAATCCATAAGATGTATAGATTCTATATGTAGCCAGTAATATTTACTACATGTGGACCAGCTGGAGATGAATCTCCATTATTAGTGTTAAATAAATTTTTGGAGATCTTGTACATCTATACTCTCATTGTCTGTTGAAAGAGATCCCAAATATGAGACCTCACTCTATAAGAATCCATTTCCTCATGTTGGTTCATGATCTCATTGTGAATAGATGATAGAATGATGCATTGGACACATATATCACCATTCAGATGTTTCTCATACATAGTGAGACCATAATCACACTCCTAATATCCAAGAACAACTAGTAAATGTTCTTCCAACATATATAGATTATTTTCTTATTGAAGGATGACACGAAGTATCTTTTTCCACTCATAGAAATTTATGCTGATGAGAAGGTTTTCCTTTTCGATTATGGAGAACAATGAGAAATTTGATATAATTTTTGATGGAATTTTTACAAATAATATGATCATGCTTTTTGTACATTTTTTTGATAAAATATGAAAAATATATAAATTTATATTTATTAGTCTCCCACTATTTTTTCAAAACCCAATAAGCCTCATCATTGGCTTCTGAATATAATGTTCCGTGGACATTCTAGTGGCAAGGATGTATATTCCATTATCATCAGCCAAAAATTAGCTGGTAAAGAAACATGAATGGATTTAGGTTGTCATTAAAAATTCCAATGACATTAACTCGCTTCTCATTATACATTGGGTTGACTTTCCAGTTATGAAATCATTTATTTTAATTTTCTCAGACTTTTCCTCTTAGATACACAATGTCATATTTTGGAGGTAAGACCTTGATTTAAAAAAAGATAAGTCAACCCAAAACCTCAAATTAGAATTACCTCATAATTGGTAGCACCCCAACTTTGGATGGAAATTCACTTTAAACTATTGGATTTATTCTGACGAATGTAATGGAGAGATATACCAACATAAAATTATAATAAGGTATTTTATCCTTTATGTATAAATTTATTATTATTATCATTCACATGATTGTTAATATTAAGTGGGATATATTTATGTGATTAAACATGTCATGATAATATTTACACATAAGAAAATTTATTATAGATCCATCGTGCATACTTCTTAATTTTTTAATTATGTGATCACAACAAAACATGGATAATGAATAATCAAGCAACTAATAGAAAAAAAATAAAGGGTCGGATCATGATCTTTTCTAATGGTTAGTTTATATTTTTGATGATAAAATGACACAAAACTAAGGAATAAACACCTTGACCAACATGAGGTTCGTTTGTACAGCTTTCCACCTCTCTACATTTGTATCTCCTTAGATTTGATTTACCTAGGATCCAAACCTAAACCGCCTCCACTAGCTTGTCAGCTCCATACATTACATATGATTTCGGTCACATCCATTTTATAGGGAAAAAAGAGTTTACATAAACAAAACAACGGGTATGTATCCCCAACATATTAATAAGTAGAGAAGGTACACATGACAAAAATTTAATTTAATAATTATATTAATAGGAAGCCAATCACATACAATGGTCTTGTCTATCTAATGATCATTCGCATACATGAAATGAATTACACATTTATTAATTCTATAATTCAATTTTTTATCCATTATTATTAAGATAAACCACATGTGAATCGATTAACTATAGTCTTTAATCTATTAATCCATTTATTTTAATACTTTTTCCAATTTCCTTGATATTCTCATTTATAATAATTTTAAATAAATAAATACATTTAAAATTTTCCTTGACCATAAATGTACCTTTGAGGAAACACTGTGAATACCCTTAAAAAAGTACCCAAAATGTATAATACATGTATAAAATCTTTTCATTGTAACATGTTGTATGAAAGAATAATTATAATTTTAATACAACTCATACGTGATTCCCATATCATTGAACATTATGTAGATATTTATTAAACATGTATATATATATTACCCATATCACATGTTGTGTGTCGACATCACTGTAACACCTTGAGATTTTATAGATTGTTTTTAATTTTATTTATGTCTTGTGTTGTGAAATACCAATGTTATCTTGTTCTATATGCAACACCGTATTAGCTTACAGTATACACAACACTATTCTTGACTTGTGTTTCACACAATTTCATGTTCCTTTAATAGAATTTATTTCACAAAACACTGAGTATAGATTTTTTTCAATATATAAATGAACTAATTGATGATTATGTTATTGGAAGCACTAATGGAAGATTAGATTACACCCAACACTGACATGGATTGTGTTTGACACATGATCAACCTTCCTCGATAACCTGCATTGTATGCGATACCGAGATTCACTAAACAACGATATATTATCAAAATATTATTATTTAATGTGATATAAACAATATATTACTAATAGTATTAATTTTTTTTATTTCTATGTCATTGTACATCATCCAACAAATTTTATATAACACAATATGAGAAAAAATAAATTTCTTGGTTAAAAGAAGTATTTTAAAAAAATAGAGTTTTACCCCTTTTGATGGTGTACCAATTTTAAATATTTTTTTCACACATTTATAAGTTAAACATTAAAAAATAAACTTCTTATTTGGAATTGGGATATAAAATTTTACATTGGATAAATTTTTAATATTTTTTTGATAACATTTATCTTTTGATGAATATTGAAAATATGTTAAATTATAATTGAAAACAAATTTTTACAGTGAAAAAAATTTATTGTTAAAAAATATTATTGAATGGTTTTAAATTAAAAATATAATATTTTTTAAAATTTAATATAATTTAAGTCATTAGTGTTAATTTTACATTTAATATATAGATAATAACATTCCAATATTTTGTAATGTTTTAACTTTTAAAACCTTTTTTATCAATAATAGGATTAATTTTAAAGTAATTACTAAAATATATATGTTTTTTATTTTTAAAAATGGAATCTATATTTGGAATTGGTAGTTCTAAATTATGTAAATAGGCTACTTTTATTTTTGGGAATTATGAATAGTAAATTTGGTTATTTTTTTATTACCATAATTGAATGTAAATTGTGTAATTAAGGGTAAAAATAAGATTATTAAATTACCCTAAAACCTGTCAAAATTTGATTGGGTGAATAAAAGTCTAGCCATATCACCTAAATATCGGAATAGATTAATTTCATCAGCTTTTTTCCATGAAAATGATGTAATTATTTTTGAAACCAAAGAGAGTGACAACATGTGAGTCTCTTATATCATATATGTGTAATAATTTTAGTTTAGTGATAATATTATTAAAACATAGAAAGTAAATATTAACTAGAAATATAATTATATTATCTACATCAGGTGAATTTATTTATAAATTTTATAGATTAATTATTTATCATTAATGATGAATCAATAGTGAGGTAAAAATTATTTTATTAATAAAAATAAAAAATAAATGGTTTTAAAAATATTAAATGAAATATAATATCAACTAATTCAAATTATCCACTAATTTTACAAGTGACTATGAAATCATATGGGAGTATTAAATATTTTTTTAAAATTTAAATTTTTTTTGGATTTTATTTAAAGTCAAATAAATGAATAGTGTCAAAATTGACAATATTTATATTTTATAAAATGATACTTTAATAAATTATTTAAAAATCATAATGATATTTAAAAATTTCCAAGTTATAATTATAAGGTTTAAAATGAAACAAATAATCAATTTATGGTCAATTAAAACTATATATCTAATTATTTATAACCATTAATCTTTTAAAAGGTTATTACCACAATTAAAATTAAATAGAATATCCAAGTTTAAATTATAATTTAAAGCTTAAATCGGCCATATAACATGTCTAATTTTTTTGGATGATGTGATTAGAACCATATATCATAAAATATTCTGATTCATTACACTTTTAGGTTTTTGGGTAACGATTGGTTTTATTATAAATTAATATTTTTGAGGGTTTCCTAATGTGCCTCTCTATTCTATTATAAAATGGAACATCCTACCTCTAAACATCACTACATTTTGACCCATCATTATCATCCAATACCTACCCATTTCTTTTATCAAATTCCATAGTAACATTCTAGATGTACTGGTTTTCTCAAAAGACCAACTATATGCCCTAAGAGGAAATATAAGGGATCCACATCGAGGAAGAGGTAATCTCTTCTACCGATTCATTCATCATTCTTCCTTCTTCAACTTACTCTTATTTAGTAGCATCATTATAAATTAATAGCATTTTTATCTCTCATATACTGATATGTTATTATTAATCAACCCTTTTTAACCTTCTATCTATCATACGAAAAATAAAATCACCACGCATGCGTAACTACAGCTTACCGTCTTGACGTCGTGGTGTAATATGTTTTTCACCACCACCATACATAGATGAGTATAATGGTATAAATAATTACTTTATATGATTATTATAACAATAAGACAATTCTGAGAGATTATACACCATCCACTTAAATTCCATTAAAAATTATACGAATGAACTCGTCTCTTGTATGTACGTATGACTTATCGCCTCCACGTTGAAATGAAATTCATTATCCATGTTAACAATTCAAAAATGATTATAAAGTATATATAATAAATTATCATGAAATATATGAAATAATAATTCTAAAGGATTTATGTGTATATATTTAGGTCATTTACTTACTTCAATACAATTAAGTTAGGAAATGAATCAACGTTCATGCGTACATACGACCTACTGTCTCCATGAACTGTGTATTCCTTTTCATTTATATATATTATATATATAAATATTTATACACTACATATATGTGATATATCAATAATGTTTTAATTTATAGAATTACGTAAATCATAAAATAATTAATAATATCAAGAATAACAATTAAAAACATGAGTGATACATAAAACGATTATTACCCAAAATGTTTCTTTAATATGGAATTGAAAAATGATTGGGAAATATGAAGTCATAAGTGATCATATATGATAAAATAAATATAATTATGGTTCTGTTACAAGTTAATAATATGATTAAATCCACTATATAAGAGTATTAGATACATATAAAGCATATTAGACCAAAGGTAAGAGATAATTTTGCAATCTCTTTTTTCATCTGAGATTGTATATACGTAAGTATATACTAGGGATATATTAATCCTCCATGTCCATGTTTTCAGAAAATATAATCAAAAAATGTATATTATTATTATATATAAGTTTAATGTACTTTTTACCAATTTTTTACTTCTACTACATGGTATAGAATAAATTATTCTTTTTTTACAATATGAGGTACTTTTTGACTTTTTCGATAGAAGAATGAGGAGAATGTTTTTTTAACTTATACTGCATGAATGGATTTTTATAGTTTCAAAAATCATTATTTCCAAAAAAAATTCTCTAAACTATTTTATGTTTATTTTCAACTATATTATTTTCTTTTAAAATTACATAGGATTTTGGTAAAAGAAAACGTTTTTGAAGAAGAATGGATGTTTTCCTCATTAACTATGTTCAAGTGTTTTACCAAAATTATTTTCAATATAAGATGACACTTTTAGATACGATTATGTTTCAATCCATATTATTTCTATAATTTTATTGTTTTAATGATGGAATGATCATTTATATGGATTATGTTATGATGGAATGATATGTAAAAAACCCATTTTATTTTTTGGGTTAGGTTTTGAGAAATGATTTATATTTTGTGGTACATGTAAGAATGATTTAATTATAAGATGGATGGTACCTATATCTCCCTCCAATTCATTGTGTAAAGATTTATATATCCTGAGATTGGCATAAATATAATTTCATGTCAATTTGGTTCAACCATACATGGCTAGAAGGACAAGTAAATCTGTTTCATTAATGCATGGCTGGAATGACACATTAACCCGTTTCCGTAATATAATTTGTAGACTATGATGGTCTTTGAAACAATGAATAGGCTTCTATGGAAATCATATTATTTAATTATTAGTTGTCCACAATTACATGCTTGACTGTAATGTTATTCAATCATGTTTAATGTTCTTTTACGATCAATTCCTTACATACTTCCATGATTTATTTCATGACATAATATTTTGATGATTAATCGTTATGACCATGTTTTTATGTTCAAAATTTTATGGTTTGTTTTATGTTCTCCACATTTACCCTTAATGGGAATTTTATCGCACCTTATTTATGTTTTCTTTTCCCCAGTAAATAAAGAATGGTTTTAGGTAGGGAAAAAAGGGGCAGATATTTATGGGAGATGTTGAATATCTTTCACCATGATTATAAGATTATGTTCGGTTCCACCAAATAAACTAAAATAACATGGTCTTTGGGTGACCTTTTGTGTCATGTATTATGAATTCCACAAAAAAGGTAATTTTCATGTACGTCATGCTTGGGTATATACAATTGGTATCAAAGAGATGATTTTTTTATCCTTTGCAAACTAGGAGGTGGAAATTATAGTGAGATCCCTAAAGATATTTCTATGGATATATCTAGGGATTTCCTAAAGATAAGAAACATATAGGATACAAACATTGGGTTTTTGTGATAATCATGAATAACCTAGGATTAATCTTATGATTTTATATAATTAATGTTCTCCCCCATGCTAATTTTGTTTTGTAGTATGATTTATGCTTCTCAACATCATGTTTTTGGGTTTTTGAAAATGGCTTGAACCCAAAAGATCAATGTTGATGACCAATGAAATGATTTACCTCCTGAAAACCCGAATGTTGTGTGATATGGAATGAAAAATCATATTGATATTATTAACGAATCTATTAATCATTCAGGAAATTTAAAAGAGTAGTTAAGGGAAAATATTATATTGAGTCTTTCATGAGGCAACATCAACTTTCTTTCAGTGGGTCTTCTGATCCACTTATTGTCGAACAATGGATCAATAACATTGAAAATATATTTTCCATCCTTTGTTGTTCAGAACATGAATGGTTCATTATGGGAATATATCATTTAGAAGGTGAAGAAAACCAGTGGTGGAGTATAATTAAGAAAATAATGCATCTAGATGAAATTGAATCCATGGAATAGGACGTGTTCAAGAATTTGTTTTTCAATAAGTACTAACATCGTATTATTCGAACAAACATAGAAAAGAAGTTCCTTGAGATTAATAAAAAGGATGAAAAATATGTTGGTACATAAAAGGAAAATTTTAAAAGACTTGAAAGGTATGATTCAACAAATAAAATCAAACCTAAATGTAATGATGACCGATTATTCAGTGGCTTAAAACAGAGTCATTTATGGAAATTAGCTATAAGAGATTTCATTAGATATGATGATATTGTGAGTTTTTCTATCATGGTATAATTAAATGTTTGTGTTTAATATCAATATTATGGTTTTTACAAGAAACAAAAGATAGAGTTGAAGGAAAAATTACAAAACAATGTTGTAAAGAAAATGAATTCTTTAGAATACTCAATGTGTGGAAAGAAGAATGGTAGATCTTTTCTTTAAGGGAATAAAAAATGTTTTAACTATGGAAAATAAGTTCATCGATCTGTTGCGTGCCTATGTAATGGGTAAAAGGTTTCTAATGAAGTGAATACTGAAAAGACTATATAGAACAAACCACCAATACTTAAATGATACATTTTCAATGAAATGGGACATTATTCTAAACAATGCCTTAATACTATGGTAAATGATGATCAACGTCTGCATCTTCTTAAAGAAAAAGACAAAGGTAAGTCACATGTCATCACTATAGTGTTTTTGAGTAAAAAAAGTGCTTTAATGATTATGTGTTTATGAAATCGGATTCCAAAGTAGTGTTTGGGAATTTCATTTAGAGTATTATGGAATGTTGGAATATCAATATATTGGTTTATTGTGGTTTTCAATAATTATATAGTACCATTAAGAATTAAAATTTATAAAAATAG
This sequence comes from Viscum album, assembly GCA_963277665.1. Taxonomy (NCBI): domain Eukaryota; kingdom Viridiplantae; phylum Streptophyta; class Magnoliopsida; order Santalales; family Viscaceae; genus Viscum; species Viscum album. Next base: position 1,515,589,719 of record OY728131.1, read on the forward strand.
TTTTAAAATCACATGATATTCACATAATTATGGGATAAATATATAATGAGATGTTTGATATTTTTAATGTTCTTATGAATAATATAAAATTTTTGAAATCATGGTTTGAGGATAGATAATTTTAGATTTTTGTATGTGGAAAGAGTTTACTTTTGACATCATTTATGTTTTCACTAATGTTTTATCATAATTCATGATTCAATAGAATACATGATTAAGGTATTCACATATTTTGAATTTTACAACCAAGAACAACCTTATGAGATATGGGAGAAAAATGTTAAGTAAAATTAGTTCACCTCCTTCTAAATTTTTATATTTTTAGTTTTTGATGGATTTTAATGTTATCCATCTATGGATAATATAAGTTATATTCTAGTTTATGTCTATTAGATAAATGTATTGTCTCACTATAGGTGGACTTATGCATATTTGATATCATTTTCTAACATTTCTATTGAGATATATGGAATAACCTTTAATTCAATCGCATTATCTCCTAACCCTTAAACAATGACAAATTCAACTTCATTTCATATAAAAAGAGATAATGTAGAAATTGTTCAGGGAACAAACAATGGTTATGAAATCAAGTAATTATTTCTTCTGATGAAAAAAATAATAATTCATCATCATTAATAAATTATATAGAAATCAAAAAAAATCTTATCATATTATCTAATTATCTGATGAATCACATGGTACTACAAATCATTCCATATTTATGGTTTTTTTGTAGTTAACATTCTCCAAAAAATTATTTTCTATCACTTTCCAAAAAATCATGATGGTTATATTTTTCTTCCATATCCATGTTTCAACTTACCAACTATGTTATCCCATGTGGAAACCCATTTAAGAGTTACTTTTGGTAACTATTTCATTTCTAACGTTCCTTTTGAAAATGATGTTTTAGTATGCCTATTTACGATGTTGGTTTCCATTTATGAAACATTCTAGAAGTATATAATTTATAACCCCGGTGAATTTTGAGGGTGAAATTCTTTTTAAGGGGGGTAGAATGTAACACCCTATGATTTTATTTATTCTTTATAATTTATTTGTTAACTTTTGTTGCACACTAAACCTAGATTAGCCTTTTCTATATTCAACAACATATTAGCTTGCAGTATACACAACACTATTCTTGGCTCGTGTTTTACAAAATTTCATGTTCTATCGATTGTATTATTTTCATAGAACATTGAGTATATATTTTTTTAAATGTATAAATGACCAATGTTTGTACTATGTTATACACAACACCAAAGGAACCATACTCTACAAACATCACTGACCTGCCTAGCGTTACAAGCAAGAGCGACCTTCCTTGATAACTTGCGTTGTATGCGATAACGAGTTTCAGTACACGACAATATATTATGAAAATATTATTATTTAATGTGATATAAACTAACTATTAGTAATATTATTATCCAAATTTATAATTTTTTTCAATGGGATTCATCGTACAGATCTTATCGAACACAATATGAGAAAAAAATCAATTTTTCAGATTAAAGAATTTTTTTTACTAAATACAATTTTAGCACCTTTTGAAGGAGAACCCATTTTAAACCTTTTTTTACACATTTATATATAAAATTTGAAAAAATTAAATTTTCATTTGGATGTGAGATAAAAAATATTACTTTTAATGAATTTTTTATATTTTTCTAATAACATTCATATTTTAAGGAATAGTGAAAATAAGCTTGATTTTAATTGAAAACCGCATTTTTCATAAAAATAATTTATTAGGATAAAATATATTATTGAATGGTTTTAAAGTATAAATATAATATATTTTTACCATTTAATATAATTTATTTCATTATCATTATTTTTAATTTAAATTCATAGGTAAAAATATTTAAATCCTTTGCAATGTTTTAACTTTTAAACGATGTTTTATCAACAATGAAATTAATATTAAATTAATTATTACAACTTCTATGTTTATAATTTTTTAAAATGGATTCTATATTTGGAATCATTAGGTCCCAATTAATTTAAAAGGATACTTTTTTGTGGAATTATGAATAGTAACACTGGTAATTGTTTTTTTACCATAGTTGAAGGTAAATTTTTTTAACTAAGGGTCAAAATAAAATTATAAAATTACCCTAACACCTACCAAATTTCATCTAGAAGAATAAAAGATGGAACATATCACATAATGGTAATAATAAATTCATTTCATGATCTTTTGTCCATGAAAAAGTTTTAATTAGTATTAAAACCACACAAAGTGAGAACATGTCACTATATTATATATTATAAGTGTAATAATTTTAATGTTGTGATAAATTTATTAAAACATTGAAATTAAATAGTCAACATAAATAAAATAAAATTATATAAATCATGTAACATTATTTAGAATTTTTAGATATTAATTAATTATCATTAATGATATCATAATAGTGATGTAAAAAATATTTTTTAATTAAAATATAAAATAAATTGATTAAAAAATATCAAAATAAATATCATATGAAATAATTGAAGTTATCCAATAATTTTATAGGTTAATATGTCATATTTGTTCGTATTAAATTTTTTTAGACATTATATTTTGTGAGGATTTAATTTAAAGTTAAATAAACGAATAGTGTCAAAACTAACACTATTGATATTTTATAAAAATAAAATTTTATTAATTTATTTGAAAATCATAAATATAATAAAAAATAAAAAATTGATAATTATAATGTTGAAAATGTAATTAAGTATCCATTTAGGGTAAATTAACACCATATATGTAAATATTTACAACTATTAAACATTTAGAATGTTATTACCGTAATTAAAATTAAATAGAATAACTATGTGTTAATTAAAATGATAATGCTTAAATTGACATAAAAACATGTATAAATTTTTATGGATGATGTTATTAAAACCAAATATATACTCATCTTATAATTTTTGAAACTTTTGTTGTTTTTTTGGGTAGGGTTGGGTTTTATTATAAATTAATATTTTTTTGATTTTCTTAAAGTGCCCCTCTCCTCTCCTATAAAAGAGAACCTCCTCCCTATCCTATTCACTCACTTTTGAGCTTTCACGATCATACAATCCTTGACCATTTTTTTTTCAAATTATCTAGAAACATTATATATGTAGTAGTCTTCTCTAAAGACCAACTATATTTCCCTAAGAAAAAATATAAAGGAGGCACTTCGAGGAAGAGGTAATCTCCTCTACCAATTATTTCAACTTTATTTCTTCTTCAACATAATCTTATTTATTTGTTTCATTATAAAGTAAAAAAAATAAGTATAACTAATAATTATATATTATTACAAAACTACCTTATATAACCTTCTATCCATCCTATGAAAAATTCAATCACCACACGTGTGTAAGTATGACATATGCCTCTACATAGTTGTTTAATCTATTTTTCACCACCACCTAACATTGATGGGTATAATGATAGTAATAATAAATATATATGATTATTATAACATGATACTAATTTTGAGATATTATATGTCATCCACTTCAATACCAGTCAACAATTATGGGAATGATTTCATAACTCGTGCGTACGTACGACTTACCCTCTCCACGTTGTGATGAGATTCATTTTCCAAGTTAACCATTTAAAAATGATTATAAAGTATATTTAATAAATAATAATGAAATAGATGACATAATAATCCTACTATATTTATCGGTATATATTTATGTCATTTACTTAGTTTTATTCAATTAAATCCGGAATCAAAAACAACATTCATGCGTATGTACGACCGATCGTCTCCATGAACGGTGTATTCCATTTCATTTATCTATATATTATATATATATTTATAAAATAAATATATGGGTTATTTAAATCACGTTTTACATTATGGAAGTAGGGAAAAATGAAAAATGTTTTAATATTGATAATAAAAACTCATAACATGTATGACAAATAAAATGATTATTACCCAAAACGTTGATTTATCATGGAATTGAAAAATGGATGTTTAATATATAGTCATAAGTGAATAACATATGATATCATAAATATTATTAACATTTTTTAAAAGTTAATAATAATTTTAAACCCACTACACAAGTGGGTCAGATACATACAAAGCATATCAGACCAATGGTAAGGGATAATTTTGCAGTGTCATTTTTTATCAATGATGGTTTAAATGTAATTATACAATAGGGATATATTTATCATCAATGTCTGTGCTTTCTATAAATGTTTTCATAAAAGTTTTACTAGTATACTAGGTATTTCTGTGGTCATTTGTACCCATTTTTTATTTTAACTACATGGTATGGAAATAATCATTCTTTTGTATACAATACGAGGTGCTTTTTTACATTTTCGAAAAAAAGTATGAAGAGAACGTTTTTTCAACATATATTATATGAATATATTTTTATGGTTTCACATTTTCTTATTTACACAATTAATCGTCTAAAATATTTCATGATTATTGTTAACTATATTATTTTTATTTAAAATTTCATGAAATTTTGAGAAATGAAAATGTTTTTTAAGAAGAAAGGACATTTTACTCAAGAACTAAGTTCAAGTTTTTTATCAATATTATTTTCCATCTAAGATGATTCTTGTAAATATGGTTATGTTTCTAGCCCTATTATTACTATGATTTTATTGATTTAATGATGTAATAATATTTAATATGGATTATTTTGTGATGGAAGGATATTTAAGAAACCCATTTTATTTATTGGGTTATGATATGAGGAATGATTTATATTTTGGGGCACATGTAAGAATTATTTCATTATGAGATGGGTGGGACTTATATCTCCCTACAATTAATTATGTAGATATTTATATCACATTAGATATACAAGATTAGATTGACAATTAAATTTGTTTCATTAATAGAGGGTTGGAATTCCAATTAAATCTGGTTTAATAATGCATGGAGATAATGACATGTTATCCCAGTTAAGTAATGGACTTTATAACCACTTATTCTATTGGAAACAATGTACTAGAAACTATGGAAATCATTTTATGTGTTTATTAGTTTTCCACAATTAAATGTTTTATGGAATTTCTATTATCTCATGGTTAATAATCGTTTATGATCTACGTGTTATGTACAGCCATGATTTATTTCATGACTCATGGTTTAGATGTTTAAACATTATGTTAATTTTTTTTATGTTCAAATGATTATGGTTTGTTTTATGTTCTCCATGTTTACACTTATTGATAATTTCAGCTCACACTTTTTATGTTTTAATTTCTGCAGAATATAAATAAATTTTTTATATAAGAAAAAATGGATGATCATTATGGGTGATGATGAAGATCATTAAACATGATTGAAAGATTAGATTTTGAGTTTCAAAGACAATAATCTAATTTGGTCTTTTAGAATATTTTTTTGTTATGTATTAAGTATTGCTTAAAAGAAATGTTTTGTACATGTACGTCACTCTTGGGTCTCTAAATTTACACACAAATTATTGTAATTATCTAAACAATTACATAATATAACAATACATATAAAATTTTCATAACTTTTAAAAGTACATTATGTGTAGATTAATAATATTTAATATAAACTCCCTATAAAACCACGTGTTGGTTCCAGGATCAGTGGAAGCGCAGATGGGTAGTGACCAAATTGAATTATATTCTTTATTCAATGAAAATTATGGGATCAATATGATGATGAATTCTAGTATCTATGGAATTGAATGAAGGATTTATAGAAAGGAATCGATACCCAGAACCAAGAGAGGGGATAGACATATTTTGTTTATAAATAACATTATTAAGTTAATGAATCATTTTAAAGGTGATTCTTTCATCTTAAATGCATTGGACAAAAAATATATAGTTCCCCTTTGTTGTGTTGTATACATAAAGAGTGTATCACCTCGAGTGGTCATCCACTCAAGCATCATGAATTTTTGGACGTCACTAAAGGTGTCTATGGGTGCTAGTACGGATGATCATTGGGCTATCACCATCCACCATTGATCTCCTTGAAAGCCACTTCCAAACAATTATATGAGCTGTTGTAAAATGGTTTCTATCATTCTTGAGATCCTTCTTGGAGAAAATTGAGATCTCAAGGTTTGAGAGAATTTGTAACACAACGAGATTTTATGAAAATATTATTTTTAATTTCATTAATGTCTTGTGTTGTATGATACACCAAAAGGAGTTTTCACAACACGCATCCTTGACTTGCCTTGCATTACACGCAATCACGAACTTCCTCGATAGCGTGTGTAGTACGCAATACCGAGTTTCATTAAACAACGATATGCTATTAAAATAATATTAAAACTAGCTGTTATGAATAGTAATAAGCACTTTTTAAATTTTTTAAATTTTATTTTTCAAAATGGACTTTATTTTTGGATTCGGAATATCGATATTAGCTTAGGGTGAAATTTTGGTAATTTTCGGATAACTTTCATATTTTGATGAATAGTGAAAATTACTAAATTTTAATTAAAAACAACTTTTTGAATCGAAATAATTAATAGTGATAAATTATTAATTTCAGTGGTTTTAAAGTATATTTAGAATATATTTTTACAATTTAATACAATGTTGGTCATTGGATATAATTTCACATTTAAACCAGTTATAAACAAGTGTCAATCTTTTGATAGTTATTATCTCTTAAAAACACGCCATTTGTTTTGACGACATGAATTAATTTTTAAATAAGTTAATGTAACTGATATTTTTTGAATTTGGAAAAATAGACATCATTTTTAAGTTCATAATATCAATTACAGCTTGGCCCTTATTTTTGATATTTTTCTGGAAACATTAATTTTTTTCATTAATAGTGAAACCACTAAGTGGTAGTAAAAAAAATGAATTTTTCATAAAACTTAATTTTACCGCTTCTATGAGTGGAATTTCAAAAATCCAAGAGACACGGTTGATGTCAGTAAGTAAAATTTGGTTCAATGAGATGAAAATAATTTTTGGTGAATAGTAACGTTTTACTTTTTTCTACCACGATTAAAAGTAAATAGGGTAATTAAGGGTAAAAATGATATTATTATTACCCTAACACATTTTCTAATTCTATTGGATAAGTGTAATTCGACCAAAAACAACCTTAGGAATAAAATATGACCATTTAGGCCCACTTGGATTAGATTAGGACATTTATTATTATTTAATTCAAAGAAGAGTTAAAAGAGTTAAAATCAATCTTTATTTACTAAAACATTTATAATATAGGGTTATACATAAGATAAATTCGATTGTAAATATTCATTAGAAAGATAATAAGATTTTCTACATAATTATATTTTATTTATAATTTTTAGACATTATATAATTTATGTTATTTATGACATAATGATGATGCAGTAATTACCATAATAGTGAAAAATTAGAATAATTGATATTATTAATAACCAAATAAATGCAATTTGAGACTTTTTATGAATTACACTAATTTTCTAGGTTAATATGACATGTTAGTATAGATTTAATTAACTTTTTTCGAACTAATAATTCTGTTATGAGTTTTACAAAAATCAATTACTAAATAGTGTCAAAATTTACATAAAATTGTTTTTAAAACTAATATTATATTATTAATTGTTATTTTAATCCTAAAAATCTAAAGTTCGGCCAAATGACTTAGATACGGTTATATATATTAATAATAAACAACTTGGGGTTATTTTGGCTTGATATAGTATGTTTATTAACCTTATAGTGTAATAAAACAAGAAGACACGGTAAAAGTAAAATTATCTAACTTAAAGATAAATATAAATGATAAGGTTAAAATAGGAACCTAAACTTGTCTAAATTATATGGGATGAGAGGATTTCGACCCATCCCAACCTTATCTTCGAAATAAATCAATTTGGAGCTTTTTAAAAACGAATTTGACTATATAATAAAATAATAGTTTTAGTTATTCCAAAGGTACCCCTCTCCTCCCTTATAAAAGGGCACCTCCTCCCCCTCTTCCTCACACCACATTGAGCCTTCAAGCTCGGCCAACCCCTACCTAAATCTCTTCTCCACTTCCTTAGTATCATCCTAGAGGTCCTGGTATTCTTCAAAGACCATCCTTAGTTCTTTAAGTGGAGGTAAAGAAAAGGCGCGTCAAAAAGAGGTAATATCCATTACCGATCTTTTTCAATTTCTTTCTTCTCCAACTTATTCTTCTTTAGTTGTTTCATGATAAAGTAATAACATCCGTATTTCATATATACTGATATTTTATTATAAATATTAAACAACTCTAATTAACCTTCTATCCATCCTACGGAAAAAAGAAAATCACCGCGCGTGCGTACGTACGAAATACCGTCTCCACGTCGTGGTGTAATATATTTTCTGTCACCACCTTAATTGGATTGGTATAATGGTGTAATGAGTAACTATATATGATTATTATAAAGTGATATTGATACTGAAATACTATAAATACACTTCAACACAAGTTTACGATCATGAGAACGATATCATCGCTCGTGCGTACGTACGGACTACCGTCTCCACGATGCGATGAGATTCATTCTCCACATTAACCATTCATGAATGATTATAAAGTATATATAATGAATAATAATGTAATATATGACATGTTAAATCTACTGGATTTATGTATATATATATATATATATGTATGTCATCTACTTACTTCCATTCAAGACAATAAGGAAAGGAAAACGACGTTCATGCATACATACGGACTACCGTCTCCATGAACGGTGTGTTTCATTTCATTTATCTATCTATTATATATATATATACTGAATATATATGATATATAAATCATTTTTTATATCATTTAAGTATTTAAATCATTATATAAGTAATAATAATGTCAAGAACAACAAGTCCAAACACCTACGATAAATGAAACGATTTTACCCAAAACGCTTCTTTAACATGGAATTTACAAACGAACGGGTAATATAAAGTCATATGTGAACCATATATGATAACATAACAATGAATATGATTATTTAATAAGACAATGACATTATTTAAATCATTATACAGTAGGTTCGGACACTTATGAAGCAAATCGGACTTAAGGTAAGGGAAATATCACAATCTCATTTTTATCCAAGATTGTTTATACTTTGGTATTTACTAGGGTGTATTTTATCATCCACATCCATGTTTCATCAATATGTAATATTATTTCCATCCACCTAAAATTGTTTAAATCCAATTTTACCCTTTTTTGAGTTTATAGTAAAAGATATGAAAGGATTGTTTTGTCGTTTTTCGTACGAGGTATTTTTTGACTTTTCCGACAAAAGTACGAGAAGAATGTTTTCTTTTAACATATAAGACATGAATGGATTTTTAAAACATTATTTCCAACAATTTTCCCTTATAAGTTTTCATGTTTATTTTTAATCAACTTCTTTTAGTTATAATTTTATCACATGTTAAGAAATGAAAAGTGTTTTTGAAGTGGAAAGGATATTTTCCTCAAGAATTGAGTTCAAGTGTTTTATCAAAATTATTTTCCATCAAAGATAATAAAGGGTTCTATTTTTATACCTATTATTACATTGATTTGATTATGTTGTGATGGAATTATTTTTATGAATTCCTTTATCTTATATGAATTGTTTTATGATTTCACAATGTTTAAGAATCCCATTTTATTACATGGGTTACGCTATGATGTATGGTTTATGATTTTGTGGCACACATAAGAATGGTATCATTATGAGATGGGTGGGACCTATATCTCCCTCAAATGCATTGGGAAAAGATTTTATATCTCATGATATAGACATGGCTGGAATGGTAGGTTATTCCAGTTCAGTGAAACAGGACTGAAACGAGGGTGACTCGGTTTAGAAATGGACTTTGTCCACTAAGATAGTATTGGCAATGAGTATTGACTAATAAGATATGATTCTCTATGATTATGTGTGTATGCCACAATGTTTCATGTTTTAAGTTATGATTATTGGGATTTCATTTCACTACTATGATTTATCCCATGTTATGAAATTATGCTCTATTTTGCAGGTTATGATTTCCAAAATGTTATGTTCTTATGAATATAATGTGATTGATATTTCTTTTGTTTAACCTTACTAAGAATTTGAGCTCACCCTTTTATGTTTTCTTTTCTTTGTGATATAAAGAAAGGTTTTAGTTAAAAAAAGGATGTTCTTTACGGGAGATGTTGAAGATCATTCACCAAGATTAGAAGATTATATTCTGAGTTTCCAAAGAAACTAAACTATTATGATCCTTGTGTGTGTGTTTTTGTTATATACTAAGTATTCCGCAAATGTAATGTAATGTCCATGTACGTCAAGCTTCGGGTCTCTACATAATTTCTTCCAAGTGTTGTTTACAATGCACCAGTGACTGGCCCTCATTTTCCCTAGTATAATAACAAAATAATAATATAACAGGGAAATTAATTCACCAGGTAATAATAAATTTGTTTCACATGTGTCGTTACTTATTTTATAATTCCAAGTGAAACCCCCCATATTAAATAATAACAGAAAAACCATTGTTTCCGTGGAAATTTACTAACATGAATGTTATATATAAATATTATTTTAATCAAATAATTTATGATAATTTTTCACACTGAACCCAAAATGTGGTCCACCATTCCTCCTCAATATTTACAAGGCCTTGAATGATAACTATTTATTTATTAAATAAATATAACTACATTAGTCATAGATAAAAAAATATTTCATCTGCAATATATTATCTAGAATAACTCGGAATAAAATAAATGCGAACACAGATACATTAATAGTTTTTAAACCACAATCGGGAATAATATTTATCAACTGGTTAAATATTAAATTATTTAACTCAAGTACTCAAAACACATAGTGTGTAACCCTCTAGGACTCTTTCTCAGTGGAATTAGGAAGAGTAACCTAATTCCCATGGTTAACATCTAGCAACAGACCAAGTCACCCATAGAGAAATGATTTAATTTCACAATGAAATTTCACCTCATATGAAAGCATGTCATGTTATATAATTCCATTGTCTTGATATCTCCAATGAATCGGGTTACATGCAAGTACCATCAACCCAAGTGTTCGATTTCTCATTTATTGACTTCAATGAAATTGAAATTGCCTATATAACACCATGACCATGGATTTATTTTGGCTATATCATTTCCATCAAATGGGAATGATATATCAACAACCGTTTTTGAATAGAAGGGAAAAATCATTTCTTTCGATATATATTGATTCACAACAACTCATGATGCACTAAACAAACACCACCTCTTCATGAACACATGTCATCACGATTTTTGACAATACATCTATGTGTGTGGGTCATAATACCTATTAACAATAATCATAATATATAATGAACAATAACAATATTCATAGAATGGAACATCAAATAACAATTAAAAAAGTGGATTTCCTACTGTTGGGTATCATTATCATAATATCCTATTAGATTACACGAAAGGCATACAACATGAGAAGGTCTCTCAAATTCCAATTATTCTCAACCATTTAGATCTTGTATCATTTTTATCACTAAAATTATATCATCTGGATATATAACATATATCTATGAACCATGTCATAGAACATCTGGGTTTTCATCATAGTTGGGAACTATTATGACTTATTAGTGTGACACAGACTCATGGGACATTATCACATTCAATGTCACGCAGAAGAACTATCATGACGTGTTAATGATTTGATTTATATCCATCCAACTTATACATTTTTATCATAATGCTCAAAGATGTTTTTTCTAGGGAACCAACTCCAATAGAATAGAGGATCCCACAGCAGACCTCTCAGGGGATTCATACAACCCTATCTAGTATGTCCTGTCGAAAGGATCACACTTTTACGAGTAGGAAACAATACAAACTATACTTAAGGGTGAACATAAAGGGAAACAACTCTATATAAAATCAACCAATATATGGTGAATGATAGAATCAATCCTCATTGAAAAAGGGAGTGTACAGTGAGTAGTAGTAACACCTTCCATGTCCCTCGACCCAGGGTATTTTCCTTGTAAACAACATGTGTCACCAAAAACATGTAAATCTAAAACACCCATTGTCATTAAAAGTATCATCTTATATACATGTTCCCAATAATAAATGCATATCCTCAAATAGACACACCATTTTAATGTAATTAGAGTTCTGGATACAATGGAAAGGGGGTCACTAGGCCATGGAGCGCCCACATCGATTGATTATAGCGGTCAGTTTCATAGACCAAGTAGACATGTTCTTGTAGAAGCATGTAGACTGTTACTCAAGGTTGAATGTTGTTGTCAAACGTTTCATGATTCTGACCTGATCAACCCAGGACTGACCTGACCAGCTGGGTCGACCTGACCTATTAGCTCAGCCTGGCCTGCTCCGCCTGAGCTAGAGTAGTCAATGCAGGCAATGACCACATTACATGTTTTTTCCTTCCCAACCCAAATCCCCATGGTATTCTACATATAAACTAGATATATATGATATTAAAAACATGGATTACATTCTAGATATGACAAAACCCTGATCAAATTAATAGTAACTACAAATAACATGATTTATTAGAAATGTATTTTATATATTCCATTTATAGCATGAATGAATTACATTTCTTTAAGGAGGCGGTATCCGACACTTCCACAAACTATGTTATCGTATTATAAAAAGATGAATTAATAAATATACTTTCTTTACAAAAATTTATAAATAACAATGATAATAAAAATATCATATATATCATATATAAATAGATTATACATCATCATTACCACTAGGAGGGAAAGCAGTGGAAGAACAAAGAATCATCATTTCGCATGGAAGATGTCTTCCATACACACAAACTGTAAGTTTGTTACCCATTAGATACATGTGTGTGTGACTATAGGTAAATAAATTAATAGAATAAGCTACTAATATATTTAATATGTTTGTGTTGTAATACAATCATATAATAATAAAAATTTGAACAGTATAGAAATAAATGAAACTAAAGATAATGAGGAAGGATATTACCTCTCCTTTGGGTAAATCATTTTGGTTTGTAGAAAAGGGATTCCTTGGGAGGATTTATAAACAAGGATATGAAAATAAAATGAGGGGAGGTATAATTAGGATCAATTTTGATAGATCTTGGCCAATAAAAATATTCTTGATATATGTGAATATTTGTGACAGATGAATGCCTTTTTTTGGTGGTGGAGGAGTTACACTCTTGTAAATTCTAGAAAAGGGAATTTCACCAATGTTTTTCACATGGAATATTTCTCCATTATGTAACCAAATTTTATAGAAAAGCGTATCGGCTCTAAATATAAATATAATATGTTTTTCGATAAGTTATAAGTTAATTTTGGCCCTTATGTTTATGTTTTTGTACCATGTCAATTATAATTTCACCATAAGTATTTTTATTTATTTTAACTACTATCACCAATATTTTTGGTAGAAAAAACTATATTGAAAATATTATAAATTTTAAATTATCCTGATTATAAATACTGAATCCATTTTTTAAAATTAAAATAACATAATTCGTTGAAATGATATAAATTTAGTCCTATAGATGTAACGAGAGTAGTGGTTTTTAAAGTAAAAACAATAAAACGTTTGATTGGTTTTCACATCTAGTGTTAATGTGTAAATGGATATAATTAGATAAATTGGATTAAATAATAAAAAAATTCTCTAGTTTATCTATATAACTAATTTAAAATATAATTTAACATTATAAATAAATAAGATGATAAAAGTGTTCTGAATTAAAATTCAGTGTTTTTAACTATTCATCAAAAAGTGAAACATCAATGAAAAATAAAAAAAATTCATAACAACCTAATTTTTATTTTTATATTTCAATTATTGAAATAATATTTTCTTATATAGTCTATGAAATTTACAAAAAAAATGTATTTTAAATAGTTTTACCGTTGAAATGTTATAAAAGATCCCTCACCAAAATAGTTTCTTTTAGGTAAAATATTGGGTTTGTTCTTATACAATTTCAATAAAATATATTAGATAAACAAGAAAAATGATTAATTGAATATATTACATATACATATTTAATATAACATACTAATTAATGTTATTTATTAGTATAAAACCAATTTGTGAGCATAAAAATTGTTTTATATAATAATATTCCCAATATTTTCGATTTTTTATTATAGTCATTTATTATTAATATATTACCATAGAATTAATTTATTTTTTTATAAAACATATATGATCATAAAATAGTTAATAATATTTATAACCACTAATTTAATATCTTGGTTAAGAATTATTATATTATATAATAATGTTTTAATAATATATTGTAGTTCGTTAAAACTCGGTCTTGCATGTAATGCAAGCCATCAAAGAATATCATTATAGAATGCGACACATTAAAACAGAATGTTTCATGGATTTAAGGCTAAATTATATCATAAATTATTTTAAAATAGTAAATGTATTTCAACATCATGAGATATTAACTTCCCTTATGTGATTGGTGTCGTGTGTAATACACACTATTAAATAAAAGATAAAAATTTAAAATTTTCTAGGTATTACATTCTCCCGAACATTAATAAATTACATCATCACTATTTAAACATGATATCATTAATAAATTTACTTATATTTCATATGATGAAATCCGACATCATTAAAAGGGTTAGTAATCATCATCAATAAAAGTGATAATTGGTAGAACAACGGGCAAATGGACTAACATATATATAAGTTTAAATGTAGAAGGACCTTACTAATAAATAGAGATAAGTACATGGAGAAAAAATTTGAATATATATTGAATTATTGAGGTCATAAATAAAAAAAAGTGATTGATAATTTGAACTTTGACAGCCTCAAAGCTATATATCTACAATGATTTAGGAGACCATCAAATCAACCAAAATTATTTTATTATGAGAACAATTTTTATTATAATTTTAATAATGTGGAGTTATTATTAAAATAACTCTCTATATAATGAAATATACTTACTTGAAATATTTATATAAACATAATTTGTTCCTTTGGTTGCGCTTTGATCAATTTACAATTCTTTAATTACATCAATATATAGATAACCAAAAAGTGACTTATCTGCCAAAACCTCTAATGTATAATTTTACCAGATCTGAAGGCCCATAAAAGGTTTAAAAGTCTAAATATTTGTATCTTACTTCTCTATAGTTCCAATAATGTTAATAAATTAATCTATAAACCAATAAATTATCACATTTGGTTTATCATTATTATTTATTCATCCAATTGTTTGACTAAAAACTATATAAAATTAAACAAGACATTGTATAGGTTTGTGGATTACATGAAACCCATATAATCCTTGGGTCATTGGTTCAAGACCCGCAAACATGAAGGTCATGATTGGTTGTCATACAGAAAACATTGTTTCTTTTATAAAATGTTATAAATATAATTTCCATAAATAAATATGATTTAAATCTTGTAAATGAGGTTCATAACTTAATAGACTTTAAAAAAATTATTCCCATTCAACCCCAATACGTAAATACATAATCCATTTATTTCTAAATTGGTCTCTATTGGGTCTTGAGATTATTATATTGAAGATGGATTCGACTCTATTAATTCACATGTTTTCCACATATAACGAAACAAAATATAAGTAGATCATTAAAAGGATTTTTATCTATTTCCATTAATCTCGTAATTTTTCTTCGACATTTATTTTCATTATGATCTTCCTTCCCAAAGACTATGAATTCTTGCATTCCTTTGAGAAAATTCCATAAGTCTCTCCTTCCACATTTATATCCTGATTGAATCCAATACTTATTTTCTCCATCATCTCTAATATATGATAACTTTGAAAACCCCATATTTCTATTATTTGGTTATTCATGGAGTTAGATCTAGTATATGTTATTAATCATATTTCAGAAAAATTGATTTTGAATATACATGATATCATTCATGTCTATAAACACCTCATTGTGATTCTCATTTTCAGCACCCATTCCTTCATTTTAGATGTTATCATGAAGCGTTCAGGTTCAATCCATTAACTCAAACAAGAAATCATAATGTGAGTAACCATAGTTATAATTAGAATAATATATAATCATTTAGAGGATATCTAAATCATGATACCACCTTATAAATCAAAAAAACAATAGGTTTAACATTAGATTTTTATTTTCATCATATATTAAATTCCTTAAAAATGGTTTTAATGAAATTGTGAATTATTTTAAGGTTTTAAACAAATATTTCCAAACCAGGTCTATAATAATGTCCATTTTCGTGTACCAGGTTACACCGTATTTTGACCAATGCACATTATCAGAGTTGTTTCCACTAAGTACATCAGTTCTAGAATGAATTCTTCTTGTATTAGGAAAAAAGTGGATGTATTAATTGTAAGACCCCCATAATATCTATCAACCTAGTACTTTAGTAAATATATTTATACTTAACTTTAATCTATATCCAAGGTATATGTTCTCTAATATTTTTCTTCACAAATATAGTTCACATGGTTGTTATTAATCCTCCCTTATCACCAAATTTCGTGACCTAACCCTAAAAATCATGGATCAAGCATCTACTATCATTACATTAAAATAATATACAAGTAAATCCAATTCCAATGAACAGAATAGTTTAGTAATCTTGGAAAACAAGAAATATACATTAGTCCAATTTTAAAAATGAGAAAACTAATTAAGACTTAAATTTTTTCTCTTTTGAGGATAAATTTATTCCAAATATAGTATACTTACATATACACCCTTGTAAAATTCATGGTATTCTTGAGGAAAGGAAAATAAATAATGGTGATCACAAATGCTCAGTAGGGTAATGTATATTGGTAGTAGTAATGAATCAATGAGAATAATAAATATAGAAAAGTAAATAACTAAAAACACATTCGATGTAGTCCATAACTGAAAAGGAAGTGAGTAAATAAAATTGGAATCTAATTAATTTAGAAACCATGCAATTAAAATAACTAGATAAGTAAAAATAAATATTTCAATTAAATAAATTGAAATATTTTCAATTTAATCAATGAAATGAGAGTGAAATTCATCCATAGCTTTATGCAAACTAAATATCACAGATAATAATAATTGAATAAAAATGCATAGATATGTTAATTATTCAATGTCATGTTTCCTAGAAAGATGATTTATTTACCCTAAATATAATTTAAAATGTTTTGGTTAAAAACTCATTATCTTATACTAGCCAAAATATTTCATCCCATGAGTCTAAAGATGCATCATTGGTCTTGCATTAAATAGTTCCCAAACTCTAGGGATTGAAAAAAACAGACCCAACACATGGATTATAGTTCCAAATAATAATTAGATAATTGATTAAATTCATTAACAATGTTCCTTGTCAAGTATATGTATTGTGTAAACGATAATGATTTATCAATATTTCCCTAGTTAATCAAATGTACACCATATGTAAAAATGGTATATATTTTAGGTAATAATAACATCCTTGGTAAATGATAGGGATAATTAGTGTAAATTCATTTTACAATGGTCATATGAAATTAATTATTTCAAGGGGACTAAAAGAAATAAATTAAGTGAATTTCAATACTACCCTTTTCAAAATCAATAAAAACCATCCCGATGGAGAATAAAAATGGTATCAAAACAACATATCTTAGGTGGAATAATAAATAGAGGGTTGTTTTCATTAAGGAAATAAAATACTAAAAAATTGTCTTAAAAGTATTCTTTTTGAAATATCCTTTTCAATATGAATAAAATTTTCTATGAAAATCATTTGGAGAAATATTTTTATTAAAAATTATCATTTTAATCTTGCAAATGAATCTTTAATGAAATAAAAATGGGTAATTTTGTACATGTCATACATGGTAAAAAGAACATTCATTATCATGATAAAAATCATATGAAAATTTATTATTCTGAAGCCAATGAGAATATTAATTTTAAAACATTTGTAAAATTCAAAAAAGTGTAAAAATATATTTAATAAATAATATTGTAATGGTTAATTTTTTTGAATAATTTTTTGTAAAACAAATGTTTTAGAATAAAAAAGGTTCTCTGACTAACGAGAGAATTGGATCCGGGTTTTCATAAAAAATATTGTACAAAACAATTGAGTACCAAATAGTAGAAAAATATAACTATTTATTGATAAATTTCATGAATAAATAGAGGAGAAGAAAATTAAAGGTTTTAATGAAAAATGTTAATATAATTTCATCAAATGGAAATTCATGTGTAATCAATATTGAATTAAATATGATTTTGTTTTAAACCCTTGAAAGGATAGTTACATTATAATTAAAATCTATCTACAAATAGTTTTATGTGTATCAAATTTATATTTACATAGGGTAAGTGGAAACACATAGAAATATTATATTTCATTATAAACATAATCATAGAATATTAATGACAATGTAGATATAATATAACCTATTTAAAAGGAATTGGGTTATGAAATTTCATTTCCACATGGGTATCTTTTAACTCAACACCCATTAAAATTGAAATTTTGAATTTAAAATAAAAATAAAATAAAAATACAATATTTTGTTAAATAATATATCAAAATGAGAATTAGATACAACACAAATAATATTTATGTGGGGAACATGACAATTATCTTAGGGATTTAAAATGTTAGATGAAAGACCCTTACTTTGTAGATCTTTTCAGGTGAATATCCATTAAAATATTATATAAGGTGTTTAAACATTATCAAAAATTATAAAAAATTGTAATAATATTTGAAATATAATATATTAACATCATATAATATCTTATTACATGTATGTTCATAATCATTCTAGATTTTCAGTATTTCAAGTGTTAATTTCATTGTTTATGGAATATTATTGGAATTGTTATTTATTTTTAATATTAATTATATAATGGTTACATAATACACGGAATGTAAACCAATATATAAATATATTTTATATCCAGTGTATCTGAATTTATAATAAACCTTAATATGTGGAGATAAGAAATAAAATGCATCATTCATGAAGACGGTATGTCGTATGTATGCATGAATATTACTTTCATTTATTTATTGTATTAAAAGAATGAAATGTAAATGGTACATATGTATATTATAATCAGAGTAAAATATAAATTTAATATATCTTATATATATTTATTAAAACAATCCATTATATATTACATGTACAACCTGAAAGTATCACATCGCTTTGAGGAGGTGGTAGTCCACATATTCAGGAACAATGTTATTATATTCCCACAATATGGAAAGAATAAAATTCTATTCTATATAAAAAATAAATAAGAATTAATAAATTTTAAATATAATATATAACATATACAAATATAGTTTCCATCACGCTGACCACAATGATTGGTGATAAATGAAGAAAGAACAATCATTGTTTTATGAGGTGGATTTTCCTTAAAAATAAATTGAATCTTCATTACCCATTAGATTGAAGTGTATGTAATTATATGTTTATAACATAACATAAAAATATCCATGTATTTTGGATACTTTATTTATATAATCATTTAATTTGTATAATTGTATGAGTGGATAAAAAAATAATACTAAAGAGCTGGAAGAAGGATGTAATCTCTTATTTGGGTATCTCTTATTGGTTTTCTCCAAAAGGATTGTTTGAATGAAATTATGCCTAATTTGAGGCTTATTGGATAGTGGGAGGAATGTTTATAGTCATGTTTGGAAGATATTTTTCCATCCAATGTGGATTGAGAGTTTTGAGGAATTGGGATAGATGAGTTCTTTTTCATTATCGAGGAGTGGAACTCCTACAAATATTTTAATATGGAATTATACCCACGTTTTTACCATAGATAATCCCTCAAATTATGGCCAAATTTGATAAAATTGTGTATAAGTTCGATACATGTCCATAAAATAGATTTTGGACAATGTTTTTTGTCATTATGGCCCTTATTTGTAATGTTAAATCTATTGATAAGATTAATTTTATCGTGATCATTTTAATTATATTTAATTAATTTCTTTAATATATTTTTTTAAATTATGTTGAAATTTTTAGAAATTAGATATTATGATTATTTCTAATATATATTCCATTCTTTCAAATTATAATCACTAAAGATGTAGAAATTAAATGTAAATTAGCCACACATACAAGAGAACAATATGTGTTTTTAAATTAAAAATGTCGACAAGTTTACAAGGTTTTCAAATAAAAATACTTTTTGAAATAAATTATATTTAAATTAGAATATTATGTAAAAAATTTGATATTTATTATACTTAAAAACCTATCTAATATATATTATAACCATATAAATAAATTTGATGAAAAATAGTTTATAATTAAAATTCAATAATTTTTAATATTTACTAATGAATCTTCCTAGAAAAAATACCAAAAAATAAGAATATAGAAATTTTTATTTTT
Source organism: Viscum album (assembly GCA_963277665.1). Classification (NCBI taxonomy): domain Eukaryota; kingdom Viridiplantae; phylum Streptophyta; class Magnoliopsida; order Santalales; family Viscaceae; genus Viscum; species Viscum album. The sequence goes on from OY728131.1 coordinate 1,515,610,131, forward strand.
ATATTTGAAATATGAATTTTTTTGACATATAAAATTGATAAAAGTTCCAAAAATTAAATTTTGAAATATTTTCTTGATTAAAAGTCTGTAAAAGTTCTTTTAAGAAAACATTTATTTTTAATTGAAAAATTGGAATAGATATAATTTTATGAATATAAAATTTATTGGATGAATATAAGAAATATATTATTTAATATATAAATTATAAATTAAATTAATAAGAGTCTATTATATATGTAATTTATTATGATAAAAGAACTTTTTGTTATTAAAAATAGTTTTCTTCCAAAGTATTTTGTTTATTTTGATTTTTTTCTTATATTAATTTTTAATGAATTTGTAACTGATGAATTAATTATATTTTTTTATAAACCATATATTTTCAAAATTTAGTTGATAATATTTATAAACACAAATATAATTACAAGGAAAAGTATTATTCTATTAAAAAATAATGTGTTAATAATTTATTTTTTGTTGTTAAAATATGGTCTTTCATGTATTGCAAGGCATCAAAGAAATTAATTATTGTCTGCGATAAAGGAAAAAATAATCTTTCATGCATATATAGTCATATCATATATTTAATTTATATAAAATAGTAAATATATTTTTATGTCTCAGGATGTTAAATATCCCTAAAAATATGGTGTTGTTTATCATACATGCTATCAAATAAAAGTTTTTATTTTATAATTTTTATAGGGTTACAATAGTATATAGTAAGAAATTAAAAATAATAAAACGTGGTTAGAAAAGAAATGTTTCGATTAAAATAAGGATATTTGTACATATCAATATATATTTAAAATTTGTGTAGTATATAAAATCTCAAAACAAAGTAAGATACCAATAAAAATGTTAAATCATATAAATTAATGTTGTTGATGAATTCACATCCCATTTTGATAGTCACATACCCATATTCTGAAGGAATAAATCCATTAAAATGATCTAATGATGCTTATAATTACAATTAAGAATAGAGAGGATGGGATCTCGACTCATCCCATGAAGTTTATTGTTGTCTAGTTAAGGTGTCTCATATAGATTTAAGAAATTTTTTTGTTATCCTTCAACTTTAGAATATTGGATACCATTTTTTTAAAGTGATAGATTGATGTTATAAATTATGTATTTTTTTAGGAAAGTAAGATTTTCCATATTTAATATCCTTAAATAATATGTTATTCTAATTTTTTATTCTATATAGTTGGGAACTATGGATTTTATTTCTATCTAAGGATGTGGTTGGTGTTTTAAGGTATATATTTTTCTTTTAAAAGTGGTAACAATTTCTCCCAATGAAGTAAGTTAAAATCCAAATAGTTTATTCATATTCAACAAAGAGTGTCAAAAATATTATGGTTTTATGATAAAGACTATATTGGTTAATTTTACTGTAAGAGTTCTTTTTATAATGATGTTATTTTTAAAATTATGCATTAAAGTCCAATGAACATATTTTTTTATGTTGGGAATCCAAGGGAATTGTGACTTAATTTAAATTCATAGGACTACGTAAGAATCTATTTGGTTTGATGCCATATAAAATGGACTACTAAATGATGATTCCTAGAAATGGTCTAGTGTGGGTATTACTTATGAGTGAAAATTTCTAGTTTGATGTAACATAAAAGTCAATTGATGGTTTATTATAACATATGCTGTGTTAGTTTTTAATTTTTTTTATATTTTAAACAATTGTAGTAATAAAAAGAGGGATGAAATGATACATTTTTTATGTGTAATAGGGAATTATTATTTGGGATGTATACAGAATCAGTAGCAAATTTATTTCAATAACTCACAGATTGAAATTGAGAAATATATTAAATTGATACCCACGTTCATGTTACTTATGGTTCTAATTTATAAGGGATAATTCTGGTTATAAAAATGGCTAATGTAGATAAAAGTCCATTTTCCCTCTAAAAGGGGGATCAAAATTATTAAGGGAATACTTGATTTATTATTTGATGAGGACCTCATAGGTTAGGTATGGAAAATGTTATTAGATATATTAAAAGATTAATAACATTCCATTATTAATTAGATGAATGATTAGAAGGGAAAATTAGAGATTGACCATAGGTTTAATCATGTATTCCCAAAGCATTGGATGAGGGCCTAGGAAAATGAGTGTATATGGATATTAGGCATGGGAAAAAGTTTTTAGTAATATCTTATCAGAATCAAAGTTAGATAAATTAGTTATCCAATGTCAATGGGGTACCATGATTTTTTGGTTGGCTGGGTATGGTCTTGTATGATGCGGTAATCCAAGGTGCCATGGTTAGAGGGCCAAAAATGTTGAATTAAATCTTATATAGATAATATGGCTGTGGGGGAATCCAGTTATATAAGTGGGGAAAAGGTGTGTATTTATCTTATAAGACATAGGTACATTGTTTTAGGGACCTCGTGTTATTAATGAAAACAATAGCGGGATACCAGGAAAAATTGGTTCTCTAATACAACATTGATTAATTGGAAACATTATCACATAGGAAACATATGGGATCCAAGAGTCCATGCTCATGTTTCATAGCTGATCTGAGAGGTCTGTCACTACGTTCTTAATAATAACGCAAGAAATGTGGTCTCATATGATTAATTTTATAATTAAATTATACAATTTCCCTTAATATTCATTAAATTACCTATGTTTCAATTTACAAAAACCTTAATGGGAAGCTAAAAAATCCTAGTCTGGAATTCAGGATACTTCATGTTCTCAACTACTAATGTATACTATTCAATTTGAAATTAGATGAATTGTGGTCTTTTCATGTATAAGATGAATTAGTTGAATATATTATTCATGATAACAATTTTGAGAGGTCATTATATTGGAATTGGGTGTGTGTGTGTGGCATGACTATGTATAATGGTACATAATTTTTCATAATAAATAAGGTGCCTGACTCAGGAACCAAAGTGATTATGATTCATTATAAAATTATCTGATTCCAATGATGGTCCAATAAAGTTATCCAATAATTTTTTTAAAAAAATAAATCCCCCAACATAATCTTATTTTATTTGGATGATGATTACTAAATTATGTTTAATTAATGAATTGAGTGTGAATTTGGTTTTGGATATTACAGAAATGTGATTTACGAATCACCTAGATTGGTAATTTTAATTTTACTATCATAAATAATCTTGATTTCAATACAAGAGAGGTTTTCATGAACATATGATAATTGATTATATTATTATATAAAATTTAATATAAATTCCTTATCATGAAACATTTTTAATAGATTATGGACAATGAAAACATTGAATGGGAAATCAAATAATCAGTTGGGAAAGAGAGGGATAATACCCTTGACCCTGAATATGTCTTATCTATATATTAATTTTTAGATATTATTCTTCATAAGTATTAGTATAACGCCCCTGCCTTAAACTATACTTAATCTTGTGTTATTACAAGATTACACATTGAGGATCTTTTCAGGTGTCGAGTTTTAGAATATTAGATAACGAAACATGCATTACATTCCATATTTAAACAAAGTGGTTACATAAAAGACAATATTCATTCTTCCCATCAATGGAAACATATTGAAAATAAAACATTGATTCTTTCTTGACACATCCTTGACACTATCATCACATCTTGTACCTTTCCCTTGACCTATGAAAAACATTTCAAAAACTTGGGATGATCATAAAAAGCTCAGTAAGGTTTATAAAAATATGGAAAGGAAACATGAGTTCATAAATACATAAGAATGAAATCATACTTTACCCATAAAACATAGACAATTTAAAATACCTCATCAAACCATGAATAAATCCAAGAAATCATAAGACATAAAGGTAACTTGAGGCATTCATAACATTATTACGTAGGGAGTAACCATCATGGTTACATTTGGAATCCCCATCACAGTATATTCCCTAAATCATTTCGGAGAAACCTTAACGTTTTACTCCTTCATATTACCCAATGCATTGAAGAGCTATATCGGGCTCACCCTCCCTTAGTTTATCACGGAACCACCCGTCTTCATAACAATTCCCAAGAACCTCAACATAATCGTATCACATAAAACATGCATAAAGGAAACATAACATTTCCACCTTTCAATCACAAGATATCAATACAACACATTGATATAAAACATTTGAAAACCATTTTCAATTCCAAAATAAAAGAAAAGTAAAACATGGTATTTATTTTTCTTTTAAAAAGAAGGTATGGCTTTTAGAGGATGCCGAAACTCAAATAATGGTCCTGGCGGTGGAGAAGTCATTGTCACCACATATGTACGACAAAAACATTCCCTTTTGTAGTTTAGTAAAACGCTTCGTATAAAAAAATATTCCTTTTGAATAAACATAAAAGTCAAAGGGGTTTATACACCATATAAATTAAGGTTGTGTATAAAACAAAATATGTCTCAATGAAAGGAGATTGAGACGAAGTCCGATATAAAGAAGGTATCCTTGGATTAAGGATAAATTAGTTACATAACAATGTGTGACAAGAGAATACACGAAATATAAGTGGGTATTAAGTGTAAAACAATCAGAGGACATTGGAACATAATCACATAACGACATATTCAAGGTGTACAAGTTTATCCCAAAGAATCAAAATTGGGTTAAGAAGTTCCCTTGCAATAATTAGACAGCCTAACAGCGTCACTTCAAAATTCAGAAAAAGAGCTGATGAGAGATAACAAGGGTATCTCATCACTTGGACATACAATTTACATCAATAATGATATAGAAAAAAATAACCCAAAATAATATTATGTGAATTAAAATACATAACAAAATATGTCTTTTAAAAAGAGGAGTGTGAAAGATCCCTTACCGACATGGGTATCTTTCGAAACATATGCCCTGTGAAAGAAGGACAATACATCATTGATGTAAATACTCATAAATGAAAGAATATTACACAATGAGTAAAATAATGGTCAGTAAATACAACACTCAATGTAAATTGTGGCAAATGTAGCATAAATCTCACGGAAATAAAAGTGAGATGAAAAATCCATTACAAAAACTCGGCAGCCTAACAGCGCCTCTTAAAATTTCCAAAAATGGATTGATGAGATCAAATAAGGTATCTCATCACTTTAAAATAAAATTTACAGCAAGAGGAATATAAAATAAAATCCCCCATCATAACAAATAGGAGCTTAAATTAAGTGACATAAAGGGGAGTACTTAAAGAAGACAGAGAGAGGTTAGATCGCTTACGAAAATTCAGCAGCCTAACGGTGCCACTCAAAACATACAAAATGGATTGATGAGAGATAATAGGGTCTCTCATCATATGAACATAAAAATTACAGTACGAACATCCCAATAATAAGAAAGACGAGCTTAGAAGGAATGACATAAAAGAGTGTACTTAAAAAGAAAGAGAGGAGTAGGATCCCTTACCTCAAGTCAAACTTGTCTTGTTCGTTTCGTTATATTCCTGAATAATAAACATTGGTCAATTAATAATTTCCTAAGTACCTCATTTAGAGATTATTATTTAGTTAATATCACATATTATAAAGTTATAATGATTTTTTATTAATGTTAGTTCATATCAGACGTTTTTGCCGATGTTTGGTACATGATTCAAAAATGAACTTGTTTGAAAAAAGATTGCCCATGTAGTTATAAGTAAATAATTTCCAGAATAGTATTAATGATTAAAATATCATATATATCCAGTAAATATTCATTTCATACTATTCCATATCATTTTGAGATAAAAAAACTAAAAGCACCGTTCATGGAGACGGTAGGCCGTACGTACGCATGAACGCTACATTCATTTTTTGTCATATTAATGGAATTAAAACAAAATGAGAGAGATATATATATATGTTATAATTCCAGAATTATATCCATAATTTTGATGTAATATATTACATATATATCCATTATATATATATTTACTTATAATATTACATAACATTTTGAGATAAGAAATGAAATGTACCGTTCATGGAGATGGTTAGCCGTACGTACACCTGAACGCTACTTCCATTTCTATTTCATGTTTAATGGAATTAAAACATAATGATACATAATAGTATTTTAATTACAGTATGGTATCATATATAATATAATTAAATATATCCTTTATACGTACCACATATGGTATTAACGAATCAAATCACTTTGAGGGGGCGGTAGTCCGCACTTCCTTAAATGAAGATATCGCGTTTACCCATAATGGAAACCATAATGGTATGCCCAAAATGAAAAATATTGAAGATTAAGGAAAACATAAACATATTATATATCATATATAAATATAGTGTCATATTAATGTCCACCTTTGAATGTGTTAGAAGAATGTTGTACAATCATCGTTTCGGGAGGTAGAAATTCACCATCCACAGAAACAGTATGTTCTTTAACCATTAGATGTAGGTGTGTGAAAGTTTAGCATTAGTACTTATTATAGAAACATCCTAGTATATTTATTAAACTATAGTTGTTACAAAAGAAATGAATAAAAATATTTTAGGGGGTTGGAGAAGCAAAATAAAACAAAAGGACTCAATTGAAGACATTACCTTAAAATCGGGTAACTCCCTTTGGTTTGAGCTCAAACAATTCCTTGGGAAGACTTCTGCCCAAAGTTAGGCTTCAAGTAGTAATATAGGGAAGTGGAGAGACAAAATGGGCAGATTTTGGACGAGCCAAAGGCTTTGGTAGTGTGGGTAAGGAGGTAGAGGTGGGGGCCTTTTATAAGAGGAGAGGAGGGGCACTCTTGGAAGGTAAAGAAAAGTCACTTTATTTTAAAATGTTATTCAGATTTAAGAGGACCCACATTGATTTTTTTCGAGAATAAGGTGATAAGGGTTTTAAATACACTCATCCAATAGGTTTTGGACATGTGTAGGTCTTAGATATTACATTATCTTTCCATTTTATTTAAATCGTTAAATAATGATGTCATCGTTGCATCATCATGATGTCATAAATAATTTAATTTATATAATGTCTAAAAATTATAAAAAACTACTATAAATTTGGAAATCTTTTTAGCTTTCCAATGAATATTTATAGTAAAAAATCTGATTTGTATAACCCCATGTAAAAATTGTTTTAGTAAAACATTTCATGATTGTCTCATTTTTACATTATCTTTAAATAAAAAGATATTAATGTCATTTTCCAACCAAAGTGGATTTATGGGGTCCCCAAGATCACCCATGGGTTTTCGTGGTCGTCCATGACACATCCAATGAGGTTAGGACATGTGTAAAGTTCATTTCATATTATTAAAACATTATTTTTTCCTTAAACTATACTAATTACCTCTAATCGCGATTAAAAACTCAATAAGTTACTATTCACCAAACAATTATTTTTATCCCATTGAACCAAATTTTACTTCTTAATTACAACCATGTATGTCGGATTTTTGAAATTAAAAACACAAAGATGGAAAATTTTCATTTAAACGGAAAAATCAGTTTTTATAAGTACCACATAGTGGTTTCACTATTCATCAAAAATTGATGTTTTTCAGAAAAATCCCAAAAATTCACCCTAAGATATATTTGATATTCCGAATTCAAAAATTATGTCTATTTTAAAAAATTAAAAACATATAAGTCACATTAATTAATTTCATAATTAATTCCCGTTGTCAGAGAAAATAGCGTGTTTTTATGAAACAATAAGTATCAAAAGATTGACACTAGTTTAAGTCTGTTTTCAAAGTAAAATTAATTTCAACGACCACTATTGGATTTAATGGCAAAAATATATTATAATTTCAGTTTAAACCCAATTCAAAAGATAATCTAATCATATAAATAAATTAGATTAAAAAGAGGTTTTGAATTAAAATACAACATTTTACACTATTCATTAAAAAAATGAACTTTATCAGAAAGATACCAAAAAATTACACAAAGTAAATTTTGATGTCCCAATTCTTAAGAAGAGTTTTATTTGATCCAAAAGGATGTATAAGAGTGAACAAAACTATATTTAATGATGGTTCTCCATCAAAAGGCGATATGTGAACCTTTAGTAAAAACTAGGGCATATACGCCTAAAATTGAATTATTTCCGTATTTTATGCCTTTATCTTTTATTGGATAAATGTAAAAACATTAAAAACATATATAATCATATTTTAGTTATTTCTATACATTCCGGCCAATACAACGACTACATGTTAACTACCATTTAAAATAATATTATTTTATTATTAGAGTGCAATGTAAGATTCCCAAGAATCTCGTTGTTGCGTGTTGGGTACGCCATCAAGCATAGCGTCCCCTTTAAAGTCATATTAATATTTTATTCACAAATATGGATAAATATGAAAATTTCATATTCTTTATTTACCTGGGGTTTTACATCCTTCCCCCCTTTTGGGAATTGTGTCCATGTAATTTTTAAAATTGAGCTTGGAAACATCCTTGAAAGTCCCACATCGAAACAAGAGTTGGTAGTACAATCACTTTAAAAGAATGGGAGAGAAGTACAAATGTCACCCGAGTTAACCCATACTAGGATTCCAAGTATGAAAATATGGATATGGAGGAGAAAACAAAGGTTCATGTTCTGATGGAGAGTGATAGTAAACATGTCTAGGAGAATGTTAAACATAAGAAAATCACAAACTTGTGATGGGTTAAACGGTATTCGATTCCCCAATAGGAAAAGTTAATAGACAACATTTTTTATTTAAGTTACTCTTTATTGAGTAATTTATTCATAAGGAATCATAATCACTTATCATGTTGACTTTCAACTTTTTCTATATTCCTTAATCAAACTCGTATTTTTTTCCAATAGATGAGTATTTAGGGAGACTTGTTCGCATTAAGAGTACTATAATCAACTTCTAGAGAATCACATAATCCACAAAAGAGAACTATATACATCCCATTTATTTATACATTAACCAAAACCAAAACCAAAAAATGTTAGTACAATATTAGAAAATCCAGAAAAGGATAACACTTTATAAGAAGAAAATCTATTCTTAATCTCTAAAATTTTTCCAACAAACCCAAAGTTCAACGAGGACTATTCGATACACAATTTGTCCATAAAATCCTTCAAAGTAAAATAAAATAATATTGAAACCCAAATATTTGATGGTTTTAGTCACATAGTCTTCCAAGTTAAATCGCAACATTTATATCCAAACAACATCAGTTGCTCCTAAAGTCTCGTATTGAAAAGTAATTAGCCTAATCACATATCCTCCATGATGGGTTAATAAATTTCCATAGATAACCCAAAATCAACTTACTCTTAATTCATAAAATCATCTAACTAAAAATAATCAATCAAACTAACAAGGGACTTCACGTAGTCCAGTGGTAGGCGATAAATACCAGTCGCACTATGGTTGTGTGTTCGATTCCCGCAGCTTTGTCCGACGCGACGGGTTATCACACAGTCTGCGTGTTGTCCATTTTCCAAAACTACATAATTCTCAAATCATTCCCCAAAAAGGGATAAAAACATCAAAAATAACCATAAAATAATTTAACCTCAATTTTATCTCATTCCTTTTACTTCAATCATAACATATAGTAACCCATAATTACCTCAAAAGTAAGGATCATATAAACCCAAATGGTTCTTTATAACTATGTCCACAAAAGAAAAGATAACTATTCCTTGAATAAAATTTTCCTATATTAAACATCAGGGTTACACATAATATAAATAGTATTCTAATGTAACCCCATCATCAAAAGAGACTTAATACTCTTTAGAATATCACCATAACTCTTGATGCCCTTATATGTTGACATCTTACTCAATCAACATTCTTCATGATCCATTAACCATTCTTTTCCAACTTATTCCGAAATACCTCTTTCCTACAAAAAAAATCATGAATCATATCCTAAGATTCCAAAATAGGAAAACACTAGTCATGAAATAATACATACCGTTTATTGGTCATTGTCAGTTTCTTCATCCTCAATCGGAATGGAATTAGGTATTAGTAAACAAACATTTGTACGCTCTTGGTGACCCCATTCAGAAAACTTCTTCATAGGACATGTGTTTGCATAATGACCATGCACACCACATTTAAAACATTAAATTTATCCCTCAGAAAGAAATTCTTTCCCTTTCCTCGAGTCAACTGGATGCTTCCTTTTTCCATGGCATGTTCTTGATTTATGACCTTCATTTCCACATCTATAGCATATTTCTGTCCCTTTGAAACATTTTCCTAGGTGTTTCTTTCCACATCTTTGACACATAGGTTTTTGAACACACTTACCATTATGATTATTACCTGTACTTCCGTAGGGATTTGTTTCTCACATATATGATACCTTAGAGAAATCAACATGGTTTAGGTGGTCAATCATGACTCCAGAGAGTTAGTTGAGGATAATCACAAGAGTTCTCATTACAGCTCCCATAGCATTCAGTTGCTTGCTCAAAAAACTGTCACAGTTTTCTTTCACATCCACTATTACTTTGGTGTCTGCTAGATCCATCCATTTACTAAAACCAAAAAGGTCAGAGTGAGTATATCAAAAAAAACCATCCTGTACTAATGAGGAAGTTAAACACTAAGATATACTTACTCATTCACTTTATCTAAAACTAGGACTCTTTCAGAAATCCTAACCATTATGGTAATGCCTCTTATGCTTAAAGAATACCCTAACCTCTAAAGTTATCTAAACCGACCTCTCATACCAACTATAAGGCCCCTGCCTTAAACCTTACTTAATCTTGAGTTATTACAAGATTACACATTGATGATCTTTTCAGGTTTAGAGTTTTAGAGAATTAGATCCTGAAACCTGCATTACATTCCACATTTAAACAAAGTGGTTACATAAAATTCAGTATTCATTCTCCCATAAACGGAAACATATTGAAAATAAATCATGGATTCTTTCTTGACACATCCTTGACACTAACATGACATCTTGAACCATTCCCTTGACCTGTGAAATTTTTTTCAAAAACATGGGATGAGCATAAAAAGATCAGTAAGGGTTATAAAAATATTGAAAGGAAACATGAGTTCATATATACATAAGAATGAAATCATACTTTACCCATAAAACAATGGCACTTTAACATACCTCATCAAACCATGAATAAATCATAGAAATCATAAGACATAAAGGTAACATGAGGCATTCATAACATTCTTACGTAGGGAGTAACCCTCTTGGTTACGTTTGGAATACACATCAAAGTATATTCCCTAAATCTCTTCGGAGAAACCTTAAGGTTTCACTCCTTTGTGATACCCAATGCATTGGATAGCTATATCGGGATCACCTTCCCTTAGTTTATCACGGAACCACCCGTCTTCATTACAATGCCCAAGAACCTCAACATAATCGTATCACATAAAACATGCATAAAGGAAACATAACATTTCCACCTTTCAATCACAAGATATCAATACAACACATTGATATAAAACATTTGAAAACCATTTTCAATACCAATATAAAAGAAAAGTAAAACATGGTATTTATTTTTCTTTTAAAAAGAAGGTATGGCTTGTAGAGGAAGCCGAAACTCAAATAATGGTCCCGGCGGTGGAGAAGTCATTGTCGCCGCATACGTACGACAAAAACATTCCCTTTTGTCGTTTAGTAAAATGATTCATATAAAAAAATATTCCTTTTGAATAAACGTAAAAGTAAAAGGGGTTTATAAACCATAAAAAAGAAGGTTGTGTATAAAACAAAATATGCTTCAATGAAAGGAGATTGAGATGATGTCCCATACAAAGAAGGTATCCTTGGATTAAGGATAAATCAGTTACATAACTATGTGTGACAACCGAATACACGAAATATAAGTGTTTATTAAGTGTAAAACCATCAGAGGACATTCAAATATTCAAGGTGTACAAGTTAATCCCAAAGAATCAAAATTGGGTTAAGAAGTTCCCTTGCAATAATTAGACAGCCTAACAGCGTCACTTCAAAATTCAGAAAAAGAGTTGATGAGAGATAAAAAGGGAATCTCATCACTTGGACATAGAATTTACATCAATAAGGATATATAAGAACATATCCCAAAATAATATTATGTGAATTAAAAGACATAAAAAAATAAGTATTTTAAAAAGGGGAGGGTGAAAGGTTCGCTTACCGACATGGGTATCTTTCGAAACAAACGCCCCGTGAAAGAAGGACAATACATCATTGATGTAAATAATCATAAATCAAAGAATATTACACAATGAGTAAAATAATGGTCAGTAAATACACCACACAAAGGAAATTGTGGCAAATGTAGCATAAATCTCACGGGAATAAAAGTGAGATGAAAAATCCCTTACGAAAACTCGGCAGCATAACATCACCTCATAAAACTTCCAAAAATGGATTGATGAGATAAAATAGGGTATCTCATCACATTAAAGTAAAATGTACAGCAATAGTAATATAAAAAACATCCCCCATAATAACAAATATGAGCTTAAAATAAGTGACATAAAGGGGAGTACTTAAAGAGAAAGAGAGAGGTTAGATCTCTTACGAAAATTCGGCAGCCTAACGATGCCACTCAAAACATCCAAAATGGATTGATGAGAGAGAATAGGATATCTCATCATATGAGCATAAAAATTACAGTAAGAGCATCCCAATAACAAGAAATACGAGCTTAGAAGGAATGACATAAAAGAGTGTACTTAAAAAGAATGATAGGAGTAGGATCTCTTACCTCAAGTCCAACTTGTCTTCTTCGTTTCTTTATATTCCTGAATAATAAAATTTGGTCAATTAATAATTATCAAAGTAACTCCTTTAGAGATTATTATTCATTTCATATCACATATTATAATGTTGTAATAATTGTTTAATAATGTTAGTTCATATCAGACGTTTTTGCCGATGTTTGGTACATGAGTCCAAAATGAACTTGTTTGAAAAAAGATTGCCCATGTAATTATAAGTAAATAATTTCCAGAATAGTATTAATGATTAAAATATCATATATATCCAGTAAATATTCATTTCATACTATTCCATATCATTTGGAGATTATAAACAAAAAGAACCGTTCATGGAGACGGTAGGCCGTACGTACTCATGAACGCTACTTTCATTTTTTGTCATATTAATGGAATTTAAACAAAATTAGAGAGATATATATATATGTTATAATTACAGAATGATATCCATAATTTTGATGTAATATATTACATATATATCCATTATGTATATGTACTTATAATATTACATAACATTTTGAGATAAGAAATGGAATGTACCGTTCATGGAGACGGTAAGCCGTGCGTACGCATGAACGCTACTTCCATTTCAATTTCATATTTAATGGAATTAAAAAATAATGATACATAATAGTATTTTAATTCCAGTATGTTATCATATATAATATCATTAAATATATCCTTTATACATACCACATATGGTATTAACGAATCAAATCACTTTGAGGGGGCGGTAGTCCGCACTTCCTTAAATGAAGATATCACGTTTACCCATAATTGAAACCATAAAGGTATGACCAAAATGAAAAATACAGAAGCTTAAGGAAAACAAAAACATATTATATATCATATATAAATATAGTGTCATATTAATGTCCACCTTTGAAGGTGTTAGAAGAATGTTGAACAATCATCGTTTCGGGAGGTAGAAATTCGCCATCCATAGAAACAATATGATCTTTAACCATTAGATGTAGGTGTGTAAAATTTTTGCTCTAATAATTCTTATAAAAACATCATATTATATTGATGATACTGTAGTTGTTACAAAATAAATGAATAAAAATAGTTTAGGGGGTTGGAGAAGAAAAATAAAACAAAAGGACTCAAGTGAAGACATTATCTTAAAATCCGGTAACTCCCAATTGTTTGAGCTCAAAGGCTACCTAGGGAAGACTTCTGCCCAAATTTAGGCTTCAAGGAGTAAGATAAGGAACTGGAGAGACAAAATGGGCAGAGGTTGGACGAGCCAAAGGCTTTGGAAGTGTGGTTAAGGAGGTAGAGGTGGGGGCCTTTTATAAGAGGAGAGGAGGGGCACTCTTGGAAGGTAAAGAAAAGTCACTTTATTTTAAAATGGTATTCGGGTTTAAGAGGTCCCACATTGATGTGTTTCGAGGATAATGTGATAAGGGTTCTAAATCCCTTCATCCAATAGTTTTTGGACATGTGTAGCTCTTAGATATAACATTATCTTTCCATTTTATTTAAATCGTTAAATAATGAGGTCATCGTTGCATCATCATGATGTCATAACTAATTTAATTTATTTATTGTCTAAAAATTAATAAAAAAATACTATAATTTAGGAAATAGTTTTATCTTTACAATGAATATTTATAGTCTAAAATCTGATTTGTATAACCCCATGTAAAAATTGTTTTAGTAAAACATTTCATGTCTGTCTCATTTTTAATTTAACTTTAAATAAAAATATATTAATGTCATTTTCCAACCAAAGTGTCTTAATGGGGTCCCCAAGTTGACCCATGAGTTTTCTTGGTCGGCCATGACACATAAAATGATGTTATGACATGTGTCAAGTTCATTTCATTTTATTAAAACATTATATTTACCTTTAACTACACTAATTACCTCTAATCGCGATTGAAAACTTAATAAGTTACTATTCCCCAAAAAATTATTTTTATCCAATTGAACCACATTTTACTTCTTAATGACAACCATTTATGTCAGATTTTTGAAATTAAAAACATAAAGATGGAAAAATTTCATTTAAATAGAAAAATTAGTTTTTATAATTACCACTTAGTGGTTTCACTATTCATCAAAAATTGAAGTTTTTCAGAAAAATCACAAAAATTCACCCTAAGATATATCTGATATTCCGAATTCAAAAATGAAGTCTATTTTAAAAAATTCAAAAAATATAAGTCAAATTAATTAATTTAATAATTAATTCCCGCTGTCAGGGAAAATAGCGTGTTTTTATGAAACAATAAGTATCAAAAGATTGACATTATTTTAAGTCTGTTTTCAAAGTGAAATTAATTCCAACGACCACTATTGGATTTAATGGTGAAAATATATTCTAATTTCACATTAAACCCAATTCAAAATATAATCTAATCATATAAATAAATTAGATTAAAAAGAGGTTTTGAATTAAAATACAACATTTTACACTATTCATTAAAAAATGAACATTATCAGAAAGATACCAAAAAATTACACAAAGTAAATTTTGATGTCCCAATTCTAAAGAAGAATATTATTAGATCCAAAAGGATGTATAAGAGTGAACAAAACTATATTTAATGACGGTTCTCCATCAAAAGGTGATAAGTGAACGTTTAGTGAAAACTAGGGCATATACGCCTAAAATTGAACTATTTCCGTATTTTATGCCTTTATATTTTATTTGATAAATGTAAAAACATTTATAAAAATATATAATAATATTTTAGTTATTTCTATACATTCCCGCCAATACAACAGCTACATGTTAACTACCATTTGAAATAATATTATTTTATTATTAGAGTGCAACGTAGGATTCCCAAGAAACTCATTGTTGTGTGTTGGGTACGCCATCGAGCATAGCATCCCATTTAAAGTCATATTAAAATTTTATTCACAAATATGGATAAATATAAAAATGTCGTATTCTTTATTTACCTGGGGTGTTACAATTAGGGAATTAATTAACACATCTGATTATTCTATACACATATCTGGTGGAGGTGGCACAAACACTGCTTACTTCTCTAGAATATACATTATTTTAACCCTTCTTAGAGATGTAGTAGAGTTTGTAAAACCAATTGAAATAGATTAATCACATTGACATAGTGAAATTATTGAATAAAATGGATTATAGATTCTATATATTTTAATAGATCTAATATTATATAATTATCATACAAGTCCTGATATCACATCTCCTTTGATAAGATAATGGTGAAATGTTTATATATTCACCATTTTCATTCACATGGGTGAAATAAAATGGTTCTAAATATTTATCTTCATATCCATTTTTATATACTTACATCAATGATCATTATGATTTCTATATCCTAATTTTAATTGCTGGTTTATTATGAGATGATTTTAAAAGATAAAGATGTGTTAGAATTGATTCCACTAATTATTTATCCATTATCTCATAAAATAGATAATGATCCACAATAAAGAACCCCTATTATATTTCTTCTTATTTTATTTAATCTATGTCCAAAATTAATTATAGTTCCTGATAAATAAATTGAATTAGATGAGGAGGAGGTCATATAAAAATATTTTTTGGCACCATACATTGTTGGAATACATTCCTCAACCAATAGAAGGGAAATCTCAACATCAGAAGTTGAATATTCATATGTCATTATGAATGACTAGACTTCTAGAGAATATTTTAGAGATATCATAGAGGAGTACTCAACTATCAAATAGAGATCTAAAATTAAAATTATAATGTCCGTAAATTATAAGTGATGAATGGTCTAAGAGTCAGATTATGTCTCTGAATATATTTAAGATGATATCTACTGTGTATTTTTCTAGTAACTCCAACGATTAGATGGAAAACCACTTGATTAAATTATTGATTAATTTTGTAATTTATTTTGATACCTATTGAGTCCTAATATAATAGTGTTTTTATAAAATTAATGAAGTGATGAAAAGGTTAAATATGTAAGATATATGTTAGTCCCACGAGGCCCAATTCTCTAAGAGGGGGGTGACTCAGGGTATAATAGATTTAAACCTCTTCCAATTTGGATCCTGTTTGGCTATTATGAAAAACTCTCTTATATATCTTTCCCATAGCAATGTATAAACATAAATTAAATACTAAAATTGACACAACAATGTTTACAAAGTTCACCCTGTCAGGGATATGTCCATGAATCATACAACGATGATAATTACATTTTACTTGCATGAAAAATATCTCTTTTTTGCATGAAAACCAAACTATACTTTTCAAGAAACTTCAAAAATTTCATGCGACCATCATTTCATGTACAATTTTAACTTTTACGCGCAACATCAGCTTTTACATGAAACACCATATATTTTGGGCGCATCCAAAATTTTCACACAACGCCATTTGCATAATTTTTTAGGCGCATCAGAGCTCTCATAATCTCTAAATCCTATGCTATTGAGAATTAAGTTTCAACTCATATTAATAGGAAAACTCAAACCCTACTAAAAATCCCTTCCTTGAGTCTGTAATCCTCTTGGAGCATGGAAAACCCATATACTGCATAACACTGTATTTCGCGTACTCCTCCAATATTTTTCACAACTAATGCATTTTCCAATTTTTGAGCTTCTGATCTTGAAACACCGCTTGTTTGAAAACCCCTATTTGACTATTTTTCACCACACTCTAATATTACACACACCTTCTTTTTTCTAAAGCACGTCTCTCAATTTTCTGATTTTTAGTCCAAAAAATTGGCAAACATGGGAAAAATTTTCCACCTTGTATTTTGTATTTTTGTACAACATCTAGATCATTCATTAATTTTTCCAGGTTCTTATATCAATAATTGTTTCTTAAAAAAAATCTTGAACCAGAAAACCCAGTATGGATGCCCCTTTAATCAACAAATTGATCATAGAAACCCACCTTGTAAATAAAAAACATTTAGGCTCATTTTTTCAACCAACCCAAAAATGATTCAATGATGCCTTGAGGGATTTTTTCCCAATAATAAATAACAAGTAAAACAACCATATATCATTCAAAATCTAATATGGACATTAATTAGTTTAATAAATAACTAGATGAATATATTGTAAACCGCTAATAGTAAATTAATCGCTTGGTTGTATTATATTTTGATTTATATTTTGGGTTTTTATAGATATTTTCATTGAAAAAAACGCTATAATAAATCCTTGGATGGGGGTTGTAGCTATATAACCCTAACGAGAGTGATTTTATGTTTTTTCTTATTCAAGGATTTACATAGAGTTTAATAATTTTTTAAGAGAATATAATGAGTTAAATAAAATTTCAATTTTTATTTTATATTCCTCATCCATTTAGTCTAATCAAATAAGTTGCATGAGATAAATAATCTACCTTGAAAGAGCCAATTAGGTAACTGGAAAATCATGGATTATGGGGAATTCATTCCCAAAAAACCACTAGATAGGGATTTAATCCTAATAGATGACAAATACACTAAAGATTAAGGTGAACTATAAAATCGTTAATCAAATTCCTTTTTATTTTCTGACTAATGAATATATTTATGTAGTTTTGTCCAGCTAACATTATGAAACCATAAGATACAGTGTGACAAGAATATGAGGTCACTTATATGGAATCCTAGTGATAATAATAATTAAAAATATCATAATATATCATGTTCAAACATAAATTGGTTGACCTATATGCATATTAAAATCCAATATCCTTATGTACATAATCATAGATCCCATTTTTTTGGTTTTTCAAGAAACAATGTCACAAATTGTGTAGTGTGACATCTGAATGTTAATCTTATAAACCCTGTATGGGAGATTTACCTCAAAAGTTACCTAATCTCTATCATATGTTTAACGTATTTGGATACAATGAATTTGACTATAGATAAATCCATTCCACTATATATTATATATTTAATAAAAGAGATTTGGAACATAAGATCCAAATAGTCATTTAAAGGGTCATCAAAATCCCTCCATAAAGAATATAGTGTTGTGGTGCTTTATAATAAATAACATCATGAAATGATTGTCACCATATAGTATCCCCTAAATGATCTGATTAGTATGACTTTATATGTGTTGTGTTTTCTCCTTTTTTTGACACGATATGGTTTAGAATTAATTCGGAGGATTCTCATGGTGGTGATGTCTGATATTTCATGGAATCATATCTTTATAAATCTTCTTGTGTAGGATACCGAAGTGTTAGACAACATGTAACAATGTTAGGCTTCATTTAAGGGTTTTGTATACAAGTCATGAGAGGAATTATTTTTTGAAGGGTACATAATGTGAAGATCCATTTCACTTCATGAATGAACTAAAGATCACTTTTTAACTTTGATTATCAATTTTAAATAGTAGTTGATTCATTTTTGGGTGGATATATAGTATAATGGTTTCATGAGGTTTATTGGTATTAAACAATGTGTAATACCTTGGATGATGTTTTTAAACCAGAAGTGTGGCTGAGTTTCTATTTTATAATCTAATCCAGTTTCATCTCCCTTGAACCAAATCCTTCCCCAGAGATCTTGAAGCTCTCAAATCATTCTGGATCCTCCAATTTTGCATTTTATTTTCATTGTGCATAAGATGTTCTTTTAGTGTAATATTTCTCTTATGGTATTCATGATTCTATTTCCTCCCCCTTTTGAATTTCAATAGATCATCCTAAAATTGATGAAACTGTGTACTTTTTTGATTCATCTCACCTCTAGGTTGTTCTTTGAGGTCCTTTACACCTTAATTCTCATTAACAGTTGTCATTGTGAGTGTTGTTTTTGGGAAAAAAGGTAGGTGATTCCACCATGTTAGGAAAATTGATTAAATTTTTAATGATTGATTTATTTCAAAGGATGATTTAAATTCATTTGATCAATCCTTATTCCAATAGATGTAATATGACCAAATTCGGTTGAATAGGGATATTTTAATTGGTTTTTGCCTCAAAATTTTGGAAACCCCCACTTCCAGTGAATGGGGTTGTGTTTATAAAACTTTGATGATTTAAATTGAGGCATCTAAATGGTTGATTTTACAGAATCTATTTGAACTATATATTTTAATTTATTTTATAAACGAATTGTGAAATTAATAGAAGTGGATTAAATGGATTTAAATCTTGTGAAATGGATTAATTTTTTTATTTTAGCCATGTTTTTTTATATTTTGAAAAGGCATGTTTTTTTATTAAAAATTTTTTGGATTTAAATAGAAAATTGTCCTTGAAATGAATGAATTAGATTTAATTTTATATTATGGAGTCTTGAAAAAAAATTATCTTAATTGATTGTGTAAGGGAACATGGTGCCTTGGTTATTTTATAAGTTATTTGGGCACACATGATAGTATTACAACATTATAAAACATAAATTTAGCAGGTCACATCCCAAATGGGATGTTGAAGAGTATCATTCAGACAGTGTGAAAGGGATGTGTGTATTCACATATTTATGATATCACATAGAGGGTGAAGAGTCCTATAACTTATAATGATCACACCTATTTGGAAAATGACCATGTTGCTCACTGGTTTTATATATCATATATTATCTAAATGATTTTTAATCCTTTTTTAGAAATATTCTATCCCTTTTAAGTTGTTTGATTAAGGTATTTCCCCATCATCTAAACTCTGTATCATTATTTATTTAAATATGAGTCAATATAAAAAAACTATTTATTATAAAAATTTAATACATTTGATTGTTTAATATATTGTTAGAATCATTTATGGAATCATTGGTTAGACCATACTCGAATTTGGAAATCACAACCGACTTGTTCCTTCGAGTGTTTGTTTGTTATCTTCTTCATGGTTCATGCATGGAGAAAGGATCTCTTGGAGGTGGATCCACCTATTGAAAATTGGTTATGGTGACTACACCCAATTCTACCTAAGGAATTTATTCCCTCTTTGGGAACATGAGTTCGAATATGTTGGGCATGTTTAATCCTTGTTGTATTCTAGTACATCTCACCCAATGGATATTCATTGTTATGTGTATTGTTTTATTTTTTTATTCTTCTATATATTGTGGAAAATCTATTCCCTCTTACAAGTTGTATGATTTAATGTGCTATTTTCTAACCCGTTGGGATAGGATGTTCCCTTTGGGATATGTCAGAGCTGGATTAGTTATCATTTTACTAGGGTACCAGGGATGGTTTTTGAAATTTTGTATCAAATAGAGGTATCTAATTTTTGTTTTTAGTTAGTATACATTTGAGAAATATTATCGGGACATAGGATTAATTTGGGATATAGTTCCTATATATATCACACCATAATGAAACTTAAGTCACCAAGGTTGGTTAAGGAAAATGCCATGTTGATTAGTTATAATTTTTTCCATATTTTGATTAGGATTGAGTGAAATACAAATCTATTAGTTTAATCTATTTGGAATAATTCCATTATTATTCATATTGAGTGCTAATATAATTTCATGGGGTTTTCTATTGTTTTGTAGTATTATTCCATTGAGAAGACGAGTTAATCAGATCCAGAAAGAGGTTGGTCTTGAATTTTAGGAGGAAACTCTTATTGTGGATCCAAATCATATTGAGGTGATCCTGTGTGCATTCCATGCTCTAGGACAGGAACAACCTCTAGTTCCATTTCAGGATCAAACTGTGGATCCTCAGAGAGATTTTCTTTGAAATCATTCACAAGATTTTATTCACCAAAAGGAATATGTTTTCAAAGACTCTATTGATCCCAATCATGTTGATGAATGGTTGGGAAAGTCAAAACGTATATATGAGTTCTTGAAAGCACAATATGTGATGAAGGTGAAGTGTTCCACTTTCGTACTAGATTGGCTAAGTAAGAGATGGTGGTACAAGATGGTTATGGAAATGAAACATTATGTATTAATATAGATGTACTTCATGATTATTTTTAATGACCTTTTCTATCCATAGTCTATAGTGTTGGTCAAGAATGCCGATTTTTTCAATCTAGAGAAAGCCAAAAAATCAGGACTTTGTTTTCAAATATTGTTAAATAAATCATGTAGTTTACGCCTGGGATTGTATCTAATGAGAGGATGAAGGCTCGATGGGTTGAGTTGGGACATCAATAAGATATTTGTTCTCAATATTTCATTATAAATATTCCCACTTATACAGATGTGCTATTAGGGTGATGATGGTTTTGATAGATCTAGCTAGAAAGTCAGGGTTATTAAGAGTTTCATTCTCTAGCAATGGTAGCATCTATTTCTAAAATTAAAAGGTGAATCATGATGAATATTGTATAATTTCATTAATGTTGTGTCATTAAATACCTTCTACAACACCAGTAGAATGTCCATTGATTTTCTGATAGTGTGGAATGGTATGACATTCTAAGAGGTTTTTCACTGAAGCAACTAAAAACATTATCTCTAATGGATATTTGGGGAAATTATAGAGATTATAAATTAACTATTCTACATTACATAGTATAATAGGATCATAATATCCTCATTAAAATGTGTGAAAATTAAGAGCTTGAATAATAAAGGGTTCGAGCCGCATGCATCTGGAACGAAGAATCATCACATAGTGGTAAAGTCTTTAGAGGACGAAGATACATTTCATGCCACTGTGAGAGGTAAAATTAATATTTCATCATAATTAGTTACTAATCTATTTGATACTGGTTCATATAATTATTTTCTTCAACCTGTATTGTTAATCTGTAAAATATTCCATAGGCACTTTTACCTTGTTCAATAGATTTTACTAGTCCCCTTGGTAAGAAGATAGAGAAGGTACTTCTTTTTCCTGCATGACTTCTCTCACTATATGATGACAAACTGGCTTAGATTTATCTATTACTTGATATAAAATATCTTTATGTCAAATTTTTTATGTATCGTCTCATTGACAATAATATCGTGATTGATTGTAATCTTCGGCATGGGTATGTTACTACACCTAGTAGTGTGCCTCTTGTTTTTCAAGGAGGCACGAACCATAGATAATGAAGAGTCGGTCCTCCATATAGAAATTTGGGGGAAGTAATATTAGTGTTTTCTTCTGATCTAAATAGAGACTCTTTGTGTAGTGATCTCCCTCAAGATGTCGTTTATTTCCCCAACATGTTTTGTTCAAATTTTTTATCATTCTTTTCAACTGGTAAAGGATGATTAGTATTCCATCGACATAATGCCTGATACGAAATATGTTTCAATTACATATTACCATATGTCACTAGTTTAAATGAAAGAGTAGATGTCCTTGTTGAATGATATTCTTGATAAAATATTTATACGTCCGAGTGTTCCACCTTGGGCAGCACTACTTCTCTTTGATAAGAAGGCTGATAGTTATCTTAAATTATGTGTGTATTACCAAAATTTTAATCGAGTTACTATAAACAGTACAAATCTACAGGCATATATTGATGTTCTATTCGATCATTTGAAAGGGGAAAAGTGGATTTCAAATATCAACCTTCAATCTTGTTACCACATGTTGAGGATAAATGAATCCTACGTTTAGAAAATGGAACTTAGGAGCTGTTATGACCATTATGAGTAGCATGTTATTCCATTTTGTTCTATGAAATTCACATGAAGTTTTCATGGCCTTGATGAACAAGATTTTCCCTATGTATCTGGAAACATTTTTGGTAGTATTTTGGGATTAAATACTCACTTACTCTAAATTCTAGGAGCATTGTGTGAATAAATTGAGAATGTTTTTTAGTATACTACAAAATTACTGAGTTTATGAAAAGATTTCAATTTGTGAATTCCGGATTCGAGAAGTGAAATGTTTGAGAAATGTGGTGTCTGAATGGGGTTTATCAGCTGATCTTTAGAAGGTGATGGATGTAATGAATTGGGAGCTACTAATAAATTTCTTCAAGATTCAGAGATTATTTGTCATAGATGGATATTATCACTGGTTCTGAATGGAATTCAACAAGATAGATTCTCCAATGATTTGACTAACGCATAAGGGTGTTAATTTTTCTTAGAATGAATAATGTCAGTGTTTTTTTGAGTTGAAACATATTTCTACTATTTTGCGGATGTTAACTCATCCAGAGACCAGGTAGTGCTATTTAGAATTTTAGGATTCATCAATTACAGTGTTAAGATTCATTTTTATGTATTCAAATCATGTATTTTCATATAAATCTCGTCAGATTGGGTACACAATAAGAATTATCCTACCCATAACCTTTAACATATATTTGTGATGAAAACTCTTAAGAGTTGGAAGCTTTACCTTTATGGAGAAAGTATTACTATGCTTTGACACAACTAATGTTATAGATTCTGTCCAAAATATTTTATTCTTCTCTAGAGGAATTGGGTGGAGTACCTAAAAAAATTCAAATTTGACCTCTCCTATAATCCAAGGTATGGTAATGTTATTGAAGAGGTTTTATTCATGAAACATCAAACTCAGGTAGTGAAAGAATCTGTAGAAGTGTGAAATTTTATGGCTCTTTTTCATTTTTTCATATTAGATTTTTGGAGAAAGGGGATGAGGTATCTTTAACTAGGTATAAGTTGACATCATCTAATCATGAATTTTTTCAACAGTATCAAGATCTTGTGGATTAATTCTATTGAATTAGAGACTATATTTATGATAGGGAAACATTTTATATGTTGTTGTTCTAAAAAAAGTGTGTTCTATGTTATCAAAATTTCTACATTTTTCCGTTACTGGATAACAAGGTTATAATGAGGGATTTTGATAATTACTAGTGGGTTGTGCACCCAGGAACCATTAAGATGGTCCAGGACATGCTGCAATAGTCCTGGTGGATATGAATAAGGTTAGGCATTGTTGATTTTGTATTATGTAGGTATAAAAATCATTAGGTGAATGCTGGGAACTATAAAGCATAAAGTTTACATCAGCCACTTATAGTCCCAACATAGAAGTGAGAGGATAATTATATGGAATTTTTGGTTTTGTTTCCTCATACCTAGAAAAAGATGAATGTGATATGGGTTGTGATCGATAGGATGAACAAGTCATTTCAATTCATACTCATTCGATATACAACTAATGTAGATGTGTTTGGAAATATCTATGTAAAATGGATTGTATATTTTTGTGGAGTTCCATTTTATATTTCCGCTGATATGGATCCATTTTTTACTTCTCCTTTTGGATAGGTGTTCAGGAGGTAGCTGGATCCTATGTTCGTTTGAGCATATCCTACCACACACAGTCAGATTTCCATATATAAAGAGTAATATATATTGTAGAGGATAGGCTTTGTTCCTGTGTTCTTGTCATCAATGTAGAATGGTAATATCACATGGTACTGGTGGAGAGTTTTTATAACAATAATCACAATTCATCAATCAAACTGGATCCATTTGAGGCCTTCTATGGTTGACCTGGTAAGTCACCATTGTGTTGGTCAGAGTTTGCTGAAAGTTCATTGGTTGGATAAATTTTTGTGCAAGAGGAAACAACAAATATTCAATTATTTCATTACATAATGTTGATAGTGAAGATAAAATACAAGACTCAGGTTGATCGTCACCATAGACCTTTTGAGTTTTTAGTTAGTGACTGGGTGTTCATGAATGTTTCACCCCAGTTGGGTTGTCGACACCTTATTAGGCAGGGGAAGACATTCATATCATTTTGTGGTACATTTGAAGGTTATTGAATATGTGGTGAAAGTTTCATACCCCTTGTTAAGTCCATGATAGCTAACGTAGATACATAATGTATTGCATGTCTCGCAGTTGAGAAAGCATATCTCTGACCCATTTCACGTTCTCAGTTGAATTGATCTTGATATTGAACTCGATTTATCATTGATTTAGTGGAATCTTAGTATAGTGGATTTTGATTCCAAGGTGGTTCATCATAGAATGATACTATTTTTTTCATGATATGGAATCATGGTTATAATATTAATGAGATGATTGAATGTTATGATGTGATGATAGAGAATTAGCCTCAGCTATTTGTCTTTGAAGATTCTTAATAGGATTTTTAGTGGTAGAATATTATTTTGGTGGGGAGGTTGTAGCATCTTGTTACAAATTTGATAGGTATTTATTTAACCTTGTCATGTTTTTTACTTCTCCATTACGAGTATTGGATTAGAATAATTGGAATAATACGAATAATGGTAATTATAGATATTTGTGGGACTCACATCTTTAACCATCATTTATTACAGCTTGTAGGAGTGATACACAACATTTTATGGTTCCACATAAAAGTCATTAAAGGAATCACACTATGAAGCCTAAACATCATGATGATCCATTACACATTGTAAATGAATTAAGTAGTGTATTTACTAAGATCTTATGTTTTTAATTCAATGTGATGTGTTTATTGTAAGTTATAAAATTTAACAGTTTCATGACATGTATTGGTATGACATGTCATGTAATTCCTGACTGTAGTATTTAAATAGGCAGTGTAGCTGAGTTTATATTTTCTCTTCAACTACAATTTCATCTCTCTCAACCCAGAGCCTTCCCCATACAATCTTAAATCTCGCCATCCTTTCTGTATCTACTTGTTTGGCATTCACTATGTGTTTTTCTTGTGGTGTTCATTTAGGGTAGGGTTTTTCCTATGATCTTCATCCTTATCTTTTCTCCCAAATGTGTCTTTAAAAATATCATAATAAAATTGATTGATATTTGTTTAATTTTGATAGATCTCAGCTCTTGATTGTTCTTCAAGGTCTTCTACACCTTCTTTCTTGTTGATGGGTGTCGCTGGGAGTGTTGTTTTTATGGAAATGTGTAGGTGATTCCTTATTATTTGACCAAATTGAACAACTTTTAATTTCATGATTTAGTTCCTAGGTTAAGTTAGAATAAATTTCTCAATAATTGTTTCAATTGATTTTTTTTAAATTCAATTCCTCTGAATTAGGAGAATTGAAATATTTTTTGCAAGGAAATTTGGAAAACCCCCAAATTCTATTGAATTGGGGTGTGTTTTTGGAAATCAGTTGATTTAAATTAGTGAATTCATGTCATAGATTTGATTGAAAATTTTTTAATTAACATTATGAATTTAGTTTCGGGAATAAATTTTGAAATTTATTGAATTGGTTTTGAATATATTTTAAACTTTTTAAAATGGATTAAAAAGTATTGATAGAAACATATTGGCTTTATCTTGTGAAAGACATGTTTTTTATTAAAACTTGTTTATGTTTTAATTATAAAATTGTAATTTAAAATCATGAATGTTATTTTATAATATTTTAGGGAGTTTTAAAATAAATATCTGATCATATATTCTATAAGATAACATGAATTCCTTAGGTAGTCATTATGTTATTTTGGCACACTATACGATATTACAATATTCCATAACATAAATGAAATAGTTCATATCCCTAATGGGATGGTGACAGGTTTCTACTGGCCACTGGCATAGAGATGTCTGTATATATATATTTCTTAGACTACTTGGAGTGTGCAGATTCCTAGATCATGGAACAATTGTAGTAGATGACCATTTTACTCTCTTATTTTATATTTTATAAATAAATGTATTCCAATATATTTTACTTACTTTACATGAATTATGATATTATATTATCTTTTTTAGATAAATATTTTATTTATTTCATTGTTTTAGGAATATTAAATCACTTTTAACGCTTTTCCATAAATTATTTTTCAATTATCTGAACTATATAGAAATATTTGTTTAAAAATTATTTAAATTACCAAATCTATTTTACATTCATAAGATATAATTTAATACTGATATGTAATACATAGTTTAGAATGATTATAATCAATTATAATAAAGAAATAGGTGAACTGTTTTTGTCATAATCTATTACTTATTCATGATTGTACCTTTTAACTAATAATATAGATTTATTTTTAGTAATATTTTCATGGTCAACTTTTTAATTTATAAAAACCAATTTGGTTCCTATTAAAATATGATTGGATTATCTATAAAATTACTACAAAACATTATTCCTACTAAACTGGTTATTTTCATCTTTCATATGCATTATCCAACATTGATATTCTAAGGAATCTTCTTTTTTCATTTATTTTTTACTCAGATAAGATGAAATAAGGTTATGTAATGCTTCATATATTCCATCTAGTTCACATTCCTATATCTAGATATCTTATTATATTTTCTAGAGGTATATCCTTTATGCATTTATGTTTTCCTGGTAATACACTTTTATGTCCATCAGTTTCACATTATTCTATACTGGAATTAATTAAATTTATTTTGTTTTCTAAATAAATCATAGGTGATTCATGTGTCATGTTGTCTAAGAGTTAACAATTTGATCTATTTGATTTTATTTTTTATTAACAGGATCACTTTATTCAAACTTCAAATGAACATATTAATCAACAATATTTAAATTTTTTTATATACTCTATTTGATTTTGGAGTAGAATAATATCTTGAAAATATTCATTCATCATTCTTTGAACTAAATTTACCAAGGGTTTCCAATGTTTTCATGATATTTATCATGAATCAGATAACATTAAAGTACCAAACATTAGGTTTTTTAATCTATTATTTATAGGATTTATTTTTAAGAAGGTGTATTTTAAAAACTATACTAATGATATGGAAAGATGTGTTTATAGTTTCTTCCCAAAATATATAGCAATTCTATATTCATTTAACATTGTTAATTCCATATATTTAATATAGATATTCCTTATTTCTAAATCTGTTTTCAGTTGAGGTGTTCTTGGTAGAGAGAAGGTGTTTATAATACCTTTATTTGAGCAAAATGATTTAGTCACATGCTTCCCAAAATCTCTGCCATGATCACATCAAGGTGAATTTATTTTAAGTTAATTTTCATTTTTATTTTTAATAAAAAACATTCAAAAATTATAAAAAATCACTTTTAAAAATTAAAAAATAAATCTCATTCAATAATGAATAATTTGACAACTAACACAAATTTATATGATTTCTAGACCCAAATTATGCTCTTTTTGTATAAAGAAATCAATGATGATATTTTATAGTGGTTTGGATGTAGAAGTGTTGTTAATAGATTTAATGTTTTACTTTTATTTTATTCCAATTTTCTAAACATAAAAAATAAATGTTTACTGAATTTATGTCTATGAAAAGAAGAAAACTATGTTTTCCATAGATAATTTATATAAATTATATACATTAAAAAATTTATGTCATATATTTTAGATCCATGATACATTTGTATTAATTTTAAATAAATTATATTTTTACACAAGGAATTAACATTCAAGGTATAAACATTTTTAGTTCTAGGTGATCGATATTTAATAAATTTATTTTAAAATATTGATCATTAATAATTATATAAATAATCATAAAATTCAACATCATAGTGTTGAGATATAATTCTCAGATTTTTCATTATACATTAAACGTTTAGAACATTGTTGAGTTAAATTGATTTGGGATCTATAACTAATAAGATTCCAACTATTGTCCCTTTATCATTATCTATAAATCTAACTAAACCTTTATAAAAAATTTATACACCATACAAATTCAAAAATTCCCCACTCATGTGTCTTGAGTAGACACTATAAATATTTGACACATAATTTTTTTCGAATGACATTTTCCTTACAAATTATTCAATAAAAATATTTTTTTGGTGCCCATATTTTCTTGGGTCTATCTATGTTTGCAAGAAAATAGATGGGAAACTAAATTTTCCTTATCGTTCAAAAATTTCTAATTACATATTCCTAAATATTTTCAAAAAAATATATTTATTTCCACTTCTCCAGGAATTTCATAAATATATTTATATATAGAAATGCCCCATTAATTCCTTAGTAAAATCAAGTAACTCTATATATCATTTTATTTTTAGAACTAATTACAACTAATTTATATATAATATTGATTTTCCTCCACTACAATATATTCCATATTATTCATTTTTGGTAATATTGTAAACATTAATATTATTTAAATATTCATTTCCGTTATAAAATATTCTATAATCACTTGTGCATGAATATATATGATATTGTAATTGTTTTATTTTATTTTCAGGATCAATACAGTTTGAATTGTATTTGTGATAATGTTTTCATTAAATTAATTTTTTAAAATTATATAATTTTTTCTTTAAACAACATTATCAATATTCATTAGTGACATATAATTTTTTACTAAATATTTTTATATTCATTCAAGCATTGAAAAAATAAGAAACTATGTTTCTTTTATAATTAATTTCAGAATTAGTAGAAATAGAATAAAAGAATCATATATCATATTATTCTTTTTCCATAAATAAATTATTTTACATTATATTTTATTGTATCTTACAATATCATATTGAGATGATATATTGATGTCTTTAGATAGACTCCAAGCATCCTTTATAGATTTCATTCTATTTCACTCATAACATGTTCTCATATAATTTTTATTTTCTTTCTTACATACCTTTATCTTTTCTCACATTAACTGCTAGAAATCAGGTCTGATATGACACATCTATTAAAATTTATAGAATCAAAATTCATTAAATCCTTTTTCATATTTCTTTATGGTATTATTGAAAATAAAAAATTTCTTATAAAATTTAATGAATCTTCATGGTATGTGATCTATCAACATTTCAGAATATAAACATTCTGTATCATTTTAGAATTTTTTTTATCTTATTTTGTTTTATTGTTATGCTTCTGAGCAGAAAAATTATGCGATGTTTTTTCCATTTTTAATATTTTATGATCTTCAGATTCACCTTGAATTTCTACTTCCCACATCATCATGGTTCTGATCAATTCTTTCATTGTTAAATTGTTGAGTGGTGTTAATTTTATTATAGAATTATATATTCCATTCCATTGAGAGAGTAGTAAATTGGGTACATTAAATAGATGACTTTTAAATTTATGTTTATAAGGATGAAACAGTATTGGATATTTTTTCAGTCTCATAGTCATCTGGGTGATTATTTCACCATCATACACTACAAAGGTATCAAATTTAATCATTACAGTAATGCACCTTATATAATCACATTTTCATTTTCTTCGTAAGTAATAGATATAATTTTACACATTTCACATGAATTAGTACATTAATATACATGATTGAATTTATCTATAATAAGTCCAAATATAATATCATTCATTTATCATGAATTTATTTCATAGACATCTTCTTTGGTAGAATCCACACGTAGAAATTTGATATATACCCATAGACCAATACCAATGATTTGGAAAACATTGTTGGTATATGAACTTTAGAGAGATCTTATAAAAATGTTCTTGAAAAAATTGATATATGTACCTTGGAGAGAACTTATAGTAATGTTTTTGGATAAAACCATTACTATATATTCTTTTTAGAGTCCCTATAACCATGGGTTTTCCAAAAAAACTAGTATATGTCACTTTTAGAGACATGTACCCACTTATTTATCTAAATATATTGGTATAGGTCCCTTGTAGAGACGCAACACCATCATTTTTTGACAAAAACCATGGGTATAGGATAATCTATACACATGTATTTTCCAAAATCATTTGTTAATGACATATTAATTTGGATACCTACATGAATGGTTCCCAAAACCATTTGTATAGGTCCATACCTACGGTTGATGATCCACCGATATAGGTACACATATTTTTTATAAATTATTTTTTAAAATTACACTAAATACATCAACTATTAAATTACGTCTAAATAAAAATAAATATATATCACATTTTGATCATGAAATTCATCTTAGCTAAGTGGTTAGATATTTGGAAAATAATTGGTTGTTGTTGTGATAGAAACAAATATTTATTTTATTTTTATATAACCTATACCAACACCAGAACATAAAATGTCCCTCCAAACCATTAGTATACGTAATTCCTGTAGTTTGATGTCTTATTCCAATGGTTACAAACCGCTGGTATATGATTTTTTCCTAGTAGTGATTCGATGTTTGGAATTTTTTAGGGATTTTATATTGAGTGATAATATTCATTTATAATCTGAATCCAATATTTTTTACGAAGATAATCATGTGATATATCCAACATCCATGACTATCACTATAAATGTAAATAGTGTGAATCATTGACATGTACTAATTTTGGTCTATCACTGACATTAGTATTTTTACAGAAATTTTACATTGATATTTCATGAGCATATTTTCGTTTTTAAAATATAAATCCCAGGATACCAATTTTTAGGTAATATTAATACAAGTATACACAAGGCACGAATGAATTTTGTGTTTTAAAAAATCTAGATAGATTCATAATTTTATCTTTCTTCATGATTTAAGATTATTTTGCATTATATTCTTTAAGAATGTTTAGCAATAGATAATTATAGAAGAAGAACAATGTAATTTTTATTGTGGTATTGAGAAAAAGGATCATCTTGTCCACTCCACAAATGCTCTCTTCACGCGATTAGTGATTTTCACTAAACATGTCATCTTATCAAATGACCATATCAACTGAGTAAAATATGTTCAAACCATTATAATAATGCTTTTATAGAGGCATCAAGATCATTTATAGGGAACCGAATAATCCATATCTTAGTAAGAAAAACTAAAACTCAAACAAGACTTAGTCATAGCAGCCAATACTCATATAAATCAATAGTTTTTTATTTGATTAAATTAATAGACTATTGTTCATATTTTTAGTATAGCATAAATGAAAATATTTCATCTACATAGAAGATAATATTATTTTATAAATAATATCTTTGAAGAGAACTCAATTATAAATGACCATGAATTAAAACAGTTGTAGAAAAATAGTAGTAGTAATAGTTTGTCAGTAGTATTATAGTGGAAAATTTGGAAACATATATGTCACTAAAGTGTATCGTCTTCATAATAATAGATTAATTTATAATTTTTTCTTTTATATAAAATAATTATTCCAAAACACATATCATAGTCTATATCTAGAATGAAATATTGTTTATATTTTACAAGATAATTTTGGCCTACATTAATTCATAATATATCCAAGAATATCTACAAGAAAATTACAATCTTTTAAATTTAAACCATCCAAGAAAGATTCAACATCCCTTAGAATTATTAATTATTTAATCTATTGAATAATGCCCTTATAATTGGTCTTAAAATAGCATTAAAGGGATATTTAATTATGGATTCTCCATTTTTTAAAATGTGGATAATATATTTAATTTAACACTCTATCATTGACCAATAAAATCTATGGTTCCTTTATATGACTTTAAACATCAAATTTAGTTTTGAAAATTTATGGTTTTTTACAAATTAGGTTTTATGAACATAATATTTATTCTTTTAATCATAGTGATTCTTTTAAATGTAGGTATGTTGATCCATACATTTCCAAAAGAGTAGGGTACATGATCCACATGTTTCATAAAAAACATAGGGTTCCCAACCCATATGTTATTCTTATAAACATTGTCTATGAAAAGTGTTTCAAAAACACTTTAAAACTCATCATAATTACTTTTATAAAAAATTTAATACATAGATAAGATAAATTTATCATGAAATATATTCCGAAAAAATACATAATTTAATTTCATTAGTAAAAGAATAAGGGTACTAGTGAGAATAAAAATAAATAAGATTCCATGATTATTCTTGAGAGAATAAATTCCCAATTGTGGGTGGATTGAAGAGTTAATCAGTAAATATAAGATGATGTTGTGGGGATGAATGTGTCTGTTTGTACATGTTAATGTTTTTTAACTTTTATTTTGAATAGATTTTCCTTCAAATGTGTGTTTTTATATGTTTGGATTTTGATTTCATGATTTCTCTATGGATTCTCACATGACCCCATAACGTTATTTTAAAAAATATATAATTTTTTGTATGAATTAACTGTGTATCATGACAAGAAGATGAAAATACCAAAACATGAGTATGTGTGCAATGTAAATAACATATTACCATTATGCATATTATTCTAAGTGTGGGTCTTCCTAATGTACCATTACACAATGAGGGATAAAAAAGGTATGTTCTTATTACCTTATTATAGATGGTTCTATATAATGGTATCCACACCACACCATCAAAAAAATTATGTTGTGTAATGTTTTTCACCATTCACTTTTATTTGTAAATATAAAACGTAATAGAAACACATGTATTTGATATTCATTGCTGGTGATTTGAAGAATGACAACGGGAGCGGAGGCTAAGGAGCTGTCGTGTTTAGGCAATTGCGAAGGAAACCCTAGGAGAGGGTTTCGAGATGCTAGATCCTTCGCCGATGTAGTCGTGGGTGCCGATTCATCCACTGACCTGAGGAAGGATGAGCTCCTAGCTCCGAAAACATTCAGACATCGTGGTTTAAATGCTATATCTTTCACGAAGGAAGAGGTAATCTCACATGACTCTGACAGACAATATGCCTTGATTGGTAATTTCTCTAAGCAGCGACCTTCGCTTCCGTTCCTAAGAAATACCATGGAAAAGATAGGCTTTACCGACTTCAAAATAGGTTTCTTAAACTCTTGGAATGTTCTTTTTAGATTTTCATCAGATTCAGACTATTATAGATTCTGGATGCGTAGTTCTTGGAATTTTGGGAGATCCTCCAAGAATGTTCTTAAATGGTCACCGGACTATGTTAATGGCTTTGAATCTCCCATCGCCCCGATCTGGCTTGCCTTTCCAGACTTACCAATTCACTTGTTTAAAAGTGAAGCCTTATTTGCTATTGCTAAGTTGTTTGGTACTCCAATTAAATTTTGATTTTTCCACCTCAAATTTGACAAGGCCCTCGGTTGCAAGGGAATGCACCGAGATTGATCTCTCTAAGGACCTTCCAAGTTGTTTTTGGATTCAAAATGGGGACAGTGGTTTTTTTCAGAATGTATTTTTTGAAAACCTTCCTGAATTTTGTAGCATTTGTTTTAAATCTGGTCATGTTCGTCAGAATTGTGGGAAACAAGAAGATCCCTCTGCTAAGCAGTTTAAGACATGTTTGGTGGAAAAAGTTTCCAAGACTACAGCTCCTTCAACAATCCCTAACAACTCTAATATGCGAAGTACCTCTATGGTGTCTAATGAACAGATTAGAGAATCTAATTTGGAGGTTAAGGAGGATAAGGAAGACTCTCATATTTCTGTGTGCCAAACTGCAAATTTTGTCACGGAAGTCAATGCTACAAATTCAATCACTGTGGATAATAGGGTTAATCAACAAAATGCGGTGTATAGTAATGACTTTGTTCAGCTCAAAATAGAAAATCACAATCTTGGTGATTGTTCATTGTATAAGAAATACATGGGCTGTCCTGATCGACATGTTAACACAGATCAAGAGGTTGCTGAAAAGGTTCAAAAAGATGGATCCGTTTGCAGTGGATCATCATCTGAAGAGGCGGATAAGCCTGGACAATTAGAAGAAGAATATCTGAAAACCATGGCTAGGAAAGGAAAAAAATCAGTGGTAGATGCTGATGGTTTCATCACCCCGAACCCAAAAAAGACTATAAGACGTAAGGATTACTCTCAAGTGGAAAGAACCATCACCACTAGGTTGACTAAGGCTAATAAAATGGTTTACCCCGGAAAAGATCAACGAGAATTAATTTTCAAGAAATCCAGTGTTGTTTTATATTACTTTTCATTTCAATTCACGGAAGAGGAAATGCAAGGGTGGCTTGCTCATACGAGAAAGAAACAAGATTTGTTGAAACAGGAGAGACAAAAGGGATTATCAATGAGGATCAATTCGAGAAAGCTATGAAATTCATTTACTTTGAGAAATTGAAGTTGAAAGCATCACTTTCTTGATGTTGTTGTTTGTAGACATTCTGTGTGGTCTTTGTTTCTGGTTTACTGGTCACAACTTATTGTTGTTCTAGCTGATCTGTGTTCCTCTAAAGCTGATTATCTATCCTTGATGCGGTTGGAATTCTCTGATCAGACTTACTAGTGGTCTATCTGCTGATCTTGGATGTTTGGCATTTAAATGCTGTTTTTTATTTCCTTGAAGATCTCATGGTTGGTACAGTTAGTGGATTTCGTTGGATGTTTTGAGGAGCCTTATCTAAGGGTTTGATTGAATCTGGCTAGTTTCATCTCTATTCTTCTATTTTTCTGGAGACTTGTTCACTTTGATGAATTGCAACCATGCTGTCTTTGTTTGAAGCTTCAGTCTTGTGATTCTGCAATTTTGTTTTGAAGGAATGCCCAATATTTTTGCATCGGCAAATGTCTGAGCATCTATGTCTGGATGTTCATGTATTTCTCATGCGCTATATAAAGAATCTGTTTAACCATTTCATAGTTTTACATGTTTTGTGAGCATGATTTGGAGCAGGTTTTCTCTTCTAGAATGAATTGTTGGGAGATCATGATGCTAGAGCTGGATTTCCTGTTCTTGTTTAAAGCTTATTGACAAACTTTGGCCCACCTTGATTGCATAGCACGGACGGTTTGGGAATGGTTTTCTGGAATGTTGGGTGGGATATTCTTGTTGGAGTGTGTTTGGTTGGTTCTTGTCAGCCTAGGTTGTTTAATTATTCATTCTTGTGGGCTGTATTTTGGTTTTTTGCTGGTGTAGGCTTACTAGACCTCGTGTGTACTTTGACCCCCTTTTTGTTTTAATAAAATTCTCTTGGCATGGATTGGGAAACCAATCCATGTCACCCTTTTTTTTAAAAAAAGAAACACATGTATTTCCTTTTCATATGAGCATACACCTAAAAGTAAATTATTTATTAACTTAACATTTTATGAAAATATTGTGTCACATACAAAGAGGTGGATCATGTTACCTCAATAACTTTTATATTCTTGCATGTTTTTTCTCCATGTAAGGTTAATGTTAGAATGTATAAAAAAAATTCCCTATGATTTCATATGTTCAATTAAATTTCATAATTATAACTACATTTTTATTATGTAAAAATTAAAATGTCTAAATATTTTCTAAAAAAAAATTATAAATTTTATTAATTAAATATATAATTTTTTTAGAAATTTCTATTACCAAAATATTACAAATATTAAATGATGATGTTTAAAATACTTTTCACTTAATTTATAGAGTCATTGTAATCAATAAGTAATTTTTTTAAATTATAAAGTTGATTTATTATGAGTTTATAAACCATAAAAATAATAACAAAATATGAAATAATTAATATTTATAATTATGTTTTAAAAAAAATTAAATGGTAATTGTTCAAATTAAAAGGAAGGCCAAAGTTAAATATGTTTTTAGACCACATAAAAATGGTGATAATTAATGTGATTAAAGGTTTCAATAATATGGGTTAATTGAGAACATATCTTATGAAAATGAAAACATAATTTAAATTGGATTATAAAATAATAATTCATAAAAATATTATACATAAAAATGACATTATTTTTAATGTATGGATTCATTTTGAAATTGAGTATAATGTGATTGTATTTAGGAATATGCAATTTACAATATATTAACTATATTATTTTTTAATAATTATAACCTATTTTTTATTTTTTATAAACAGTTATCTCATATTTTAATTTATGAGATTTTGATTTATTTGATAATTATTCTTTTCTTCATTCAGTAATATAAAATTGTTGGTATTTTTGTTATATCTCGTCCTTTTATACCGATAACAAATTATAAAGGAATTTGAAATTTTCATGTGGTGGTGAGTTCATACTTTAAAACTAGGCTTGGAATATAAATACATTATTTTTGATACATAACAGTTTATTTTCTATAAGGATTAATGCCCAAGATGATTCACGAATGATTGGGTAAATTTTGGGGCCATCAAGCTCTTAAAACCCAATTTCTGGGAAAGAATGGAAAGGTCACAATGTTTTTTAAACCATAAGGCACCATAAAAGAAATTGTGAAACATTTTAAGGGGGTGGAATAGGGTTTTCAATATTTTAATTGTTGGGTGCATTGATATATGTGAGGTCTATAAAATATTATTGATGTTTGTGCATATGTTGGGCATAGTTCTCCAAATGGTTTTTTCCTAACTCACTCGGTTTGTTCCACTTAACCTGAGACACAGTAGGGTTGCATCATTATTTATAAAAATTTTGTGACTAAACAATGATGGGTGAGGATATTAGACAGAATGAGATTCATAGTTATTACATGTTTAGATAAACTATTTGGAACAACCATATGCCTTATCTAATATGTAAAAAGTATCACTACGCCATCAAACCCTTTTATAAGGTTCACCCATTTTCTCAACCCATTAAGAGATAGGGATTTATTACATGTTATTCTTTCCTCTATTATTACGATGATAAGTTATTATATATTCATGGATCGATTTAACCATGGTCCATGAGGTTTTAATCATATTAGTTAGTCTACGACTCATACTTCTTCATTCCATCATTTATCTTGTTGTGGATGATACTAAATCCATGTGATCTATTTCTTTCTATTTACAAGGAATATGTGAATTAATGTTATTTATATTGGTTTGGAAAAAATCTAGTCATTGTATGGGAAAAAAGATTCAATGTTATATGGTAGGTGGTCAAATGATTTTACAAAAATATTTGTCATGTTTATATAATATTTTCGTTGTTCCACATGCCAAAATTTCTACATGTTTCCCCTTTTGTTATGAAATGTTTCCAATTCAATGCAAAGAACTGTGCTTCATTTCTCTTGAGAATTTTTATATGTTTAAAGGTAGTGACATCAAATTGAACCACCCATTTAGAGTGGATTAACTTATGCACTAACAACGGTCATCATTTTATTAAGACCAAAAAAACCCTTGGGTGGTTTGAGTTTACCATTCCAATAAAATGACATAGTGGAATTAAATGAGTTTTCCCAAGGATAGACTCCCAAATTAGATTCATCCAAATTAATATGTGAATTTATAATTTGACTGGGATTTTTTAATTATATGAAATGAAATTGTTAATTAAGAACGGATGAATGAATACCTATTTAATAGAATCCTGAAAGGGGATGTTGGATACCTTCATACCTTATATTAATTTCCTATTTTTGTTTCATTATGGATTGATAATATTTGATTATAAGATGTTTATGTAGACAATGTCCATTATTGATTGTTATTAAAATGCAATATCTGATGATTATTTTCATGGGCAACTCTATTAATTATAATTAAATTATAATATAGAATCATCATATATATGTCCTTCCTTGTTATTAATTAATGAAATAAATTTTATAAAATGTTTAAAATGAAGTGTAAAAAACAATACTATCACATTTTTCCAACCATATAACTTGTAAATGAATTGATAATAATTATTTTCTTTAACTATAAACGGGAAAGAAATACCTTAAATTCATACATGGGAATGGAATCCCATATTATTAATGGTAATGAAATCCATTATTATTCATGGTCCTAGAGTCCATTATTATTCATGGTCATGGAATCCCTTATTTTTAATGTGAATGATATCCTTATTATTCAAGGTCATGATATCTGTTGTTGTCATACACAAGCATAGAATCCTTTATTATTCCTGAAAATATCACCCATTATCATTCATGGTAATGGTGTCCCATATTATTTACGTGCATATAACACATTATTCTGAAAATGGGCCATGAAATCCCTTATAAATTGTTATATATTTCCATGAAATCACAATATTCTATTTTATATTTTTGTGATTATGTGTGGACACATCATTTATGTCTCGTGTCCTTGTTAACACTACATATATGTGTCTTTATATAGTATTATCTATATAGTTCATTAAATTCATAGATATATATATATTATAATAGATAATAATATATATATTTATATATGAGTGTATATATATTATTGGAGAAAATGTTCTGAGATATTCCAAATGGGTCCAACCTAGGTATGATTTGCAAGGATTCTTTGAGGAACCTCATCCCAAATTGGAT
The DNA here is from genome assembly GCA_963277665.1 of Viscum album. NCBI lineage: Eukaryota > Viridiplantae > Streptophyta > Magnoliopsida > Santalales > Viscaceae > Viscum > Viscum album. The sequence continues at coordinate 1,515,649,653 of OY728131.1, forward strand.
GCCTTTATTTTTATTGCACCTATATACTATTAATATACCTTTTCACTAAATTAATTTATATTCATGTTCTATATTATATTATAAATTATGGTTGGTGCCATTTTATATATACCCCACACCTTTTTTGGGCCAATAACTGGTACTCAAAAAAATTATCTATTGACTATAGGTAATGACTTTGGACTGGATTCTATAATTATTATAATTTATAGACATAGAATGGAAATGGGAGAATGATATTAGAAGTTAGGCATGTAATCTATATGAACTTCAGAGTTGGAGTATTTTTTTACTTCTTCTGTTCGGTCTAATCTGGGTTACGTATTACCTGTTGTATGTATGTTTCGTGTGCATTGTAGTTTGTTTATGCTGGTTATTATTCATTATCAGTTATTATTATTTTCCATTTTTTTATTTTTCATCTGATTCACTTTTTATATATTTTATATACCACTGAGTTACTCTAATCATAAGGGTGGAGTCTCCCACCTTTCCATTATTGGACCCTTGATACCAATTGGTTGCCTTTGGTGTATAGGAGGCTTACATGAGGCCAAATTGTCAACTAGATTGGGGAACTGTTTTTTTCTCCCAAGATATGATTCTATAAGTGGTGTCAAATTTTTCATTTCCTTTGCTTTAATATTTTAGTATTGTGGACAACAGACTATTAATATGTTGACATGTGGTAAATAACTCATATCTTGGTGCGACCACCCCATTCAAGGAGGAATGAACAAGAATCTTTGGATGGGGTTATTTATGTTGTTGTTATTTTTGTTTATTGATATTTCTCCTCTTGTTATTTGTTTATTTCAATGCTTGTTGATTTATTTATTATTACCCTAGTCCTGGTATTGAAAATTTGTTTTTGTAAGTGAAAAATTTTAGTCCCATAGAGATTCAAAAATCATTTATATTCAATGAAATATATAATTTATTGAAAATTTTCACAGAAACATGATGATTTTTTCCAATATTGAATGATTATATATAAAACGTATTTGTATATGATTTGTTTTTTATTTTCCATTCTTAACAATATATCATACTGTGTTAAAATTACCATATATGCATGTATTTCATTATTATTTGACAACATGTTTTCTTCAATATGATATATTATTGGTAATTAATGTTTCAATATCAAACTAATTAGTGTCTATGGAATAGCCTGATGGATTGACCATAAATAACCAATAGTGGAATGTTTAAAAAATGGGATATTAGATTCATGGGCAGAAATATTACTTGTTGAAATTAATTGATACCTAGTTATCCAGTATATAATGTATAATGGACATTATAAATTGAAAAAATTGTGAACCATCATATATGGTTTTATTATAATCCGAAATCATTGATAAAAACCAGATGATGTTACATAAAATCCCATTTATAGTTTATAAATTCTAGAAACTTTATGACATGGGAATGATTACTCATACATTGAAAACACGACATATATTAATTTTAAATTCTTATTTTAAGTGAATGCATTTATAAATTCTTGTATCTATACTATTTGGTAATGATGACCTATATGACTAAATCCTAAAATGCACAAGTGGATACATGTTGGTTAGTTGGGGATGGTTTCTTATGAGATAAACATGACTCAACCTCAGTTGGTTGGTATTGACGTCATATGATTTTTTTTATAAAACAACTAATGGTGTTTTAAAATCTTGGTTAAAAATAATGGGAACCAAATAGGATGCCATTACATCATTTTATTATAAGTATTACCCTTTTGGGGTTTGAATATGCATTATATGGGATGGTTATTTAATTTGTCACCATCGTCTTATATATGTTACATATATATTTGTGGGGGTATCTTATTAATCCAATCCCCATTAATTAACAAATATTTGTCATCTTACATTGATCGTAATTATTATTAGGAGTTAGTTAATAAATATGTAATTATAAAATATTTTTTTCCAATATATAATGAAATGTAAATTTTCATTAATTGATCCTAGTAAAGAGAACTTATTAATGAATAAATGGTTAAAAAAGAGTCTATTAGATGTTTTCCCATATTTTTTGTAGAGAATGTTAAATAAAGTGTTATGTATAGTAATCTATAATGACTAGTACTCGGTATAAATTTTATATTTACTATTAAAAATGTTTTAATGAATGATAATAATTTAAATAATATAAAATGAAACATAGTATTTGTGTTTATAGCATGAATATTCTTGTAAATATTACCATTATAATTGATTTGAGTGAGAACATAAGGGTTTCCAATAAGTCTCAGTCATCTTAGGAACTATTGTTATTGAACCAAAATTCAAGTACGTACAACCTAGTGGTCTTTTATGAATAAATATAGATTAATGGTTTGATGCTTTATGCAACGAAATGAAGGGTAGCCCATGTTGTAGAGACCTTAAATATGAGTAACTAGTATAATTTGACCCAATATCCTAGGTATGCCAAGTGTCTTTCCTTAATCACTTGAGTTATCTAGGAATCCAATATAATGAAATGAAACACTCGGGTTAGGAGGGTGGGTTTCTGGTGAGTTTAACATTTAGGGGTTGTTACCGTATATGGATACCTATTGTATAAAATAACTTCATCTCCATTCAATGACTTTTCAACCCATTTAGGTCAATGAATTTTTTTTCTTATTTTAATTTTTACATCTATTATTCAGAGTATATATGCATGATAGATTCTATTTAATAAAGGTCTCTTAATTAGATAGGGTTCTAGTATTATAGATATTGAGGATAGGTAGGAGACGTAGAACACTTAAATCATGACTCTATCCCTTGTTTGTTAGATTTCTATTGATGGAATCCTATAGGATTATTTTTCCCAAAAAGTATGTTTATCATTAAATCAATGATATTTCTTATATGATATTTTCTAGATTGGTTCATAATGGGATCTCTAGTTTTACAATATAGGGAGGGTGATTCCATTTCTCTTTGAAAATACCAATGAGTGATTTTTTATCAAAATTGGCATCAATAGGAATGTCTATTCAGGTTCATGGAATATTTGACTGACCATTTCACTATATAATCATTAGTTTTTGAAATTACACCTTGAAGAGGGTGTTCATTTTATATATCATTGCATAGATATGTGTCTAATTTTGATGATGTGTTTCAAGGGACCTCTTAGAATTTTTGGAACTGGTGTTCCATGTTGTGTGGATAACATGACCATTTTATGACTTATATGTGGGATTCCAAGTCAGGTGTGGAACCAATTGGTATGGGATTGTACACCAACTATGAATGAATTTTTAGTTCACACCAACAGTGTACTGTAACTATTTAGAAATTGAACATTAGAAAAAATCATGTTGTGTTCCATTGACTAGTGGTACAATTTTGTGATGATTGTGAGCATAGTGAACTAGATCATTGGGGTAAATACAATAAAGAACAATGTGAGTTAGTATAATTCTTAAATAACTAGGTGGAATAAGATTATTGACCTGTAGTTGGACCTCGACACACATTTTACAGAGAGACAAGGTGGCAGGTGTTGTAAAAGGAAAATATATCCTTTTGTTGATGTGAGAAAGGGTTAGAGGGAAATAATTAAACCAAAAAATAAATATATCAGTGTAATATTAGTTTGTTTCAAATAGATAAGTTTATCTTGACATCATCCTATATATTTTGAGGGTGTTTGGAATTTACATTGAGATACATTTTTAAATAATGTTTATAGTTGGATTAAGAACCATTGGGTTTCACTAAATGAGTGTTTTAAAGAAAACCTAATGGTGTATAATACATTATTTCCAATTTTAGGGTGCTTAACCTATGTGTTCCATTTTTTGAAGAGAATCAATGGTCATGTTGACGGATGACATTTACAATAGTTCTCATAGATGAGTGGGTTATTATCCATGTATATATATATATATATTTGTGAGTGTACGTTAATAATATGCAATAATTAAATTTTCATTTGGATGGATATATGATGCTATGATCCAAATATGGTGAGAAAGATATCAGTCACTATTGGGGAACCATTTTTTGATAAGGGAGGGGGAATCATAAGATCCTAAATTTGATGATCTTTTTCAACTCATATACCATTTAGTAAATAAATAATATATGACTATAAGATTCATAAAATTCCGTCTATGGGTTTGATAATGGGTTTGGTTGACATTTAGATGTGATCATTTAACATGAAATACCATACAATTACCCCTAGATGTTTGATCAATATGGATTTAGTTCTCCAAATATAGCATGATGATTTTTTTAGAAGATGGTTTGAACATTGTAAAAAACTAGAAGGTGGGTATGGCCTTCAGTGGGGTTTCATAGAAAAATATTAGTACTTCTTGGGATAAGGATTTGGGATCTAGTTTTGGTAAAGAAATTTCCATAAAAGCTTGATGTAACTAGAATAATAGAACAAAGGAGGTTCAACATGAATTCTCTCAGATAATTGGATGTGGTTAGTAGGAAATCACATTAGGCACACCATCTAGATGAGATGAGTCTAGTTAAATTATTTAACATGATATTGTCATGGAAAATACTGATCGACCTGTTAAAGTATATTAAATTTGGATGTAAAACCCTAAGATTTTGAAAATAAATATAGAATGCAATTTTATAATCTATCCTCTTCTATGTTTGGAATTTCATGAAATTGTCATCCAGAGTTGTGTTCAGTAAGTTAATTATTATCTCATAGAACAAACATGATTTTTGGTGAATAGTAACATATCCTTATGAATAGTAATATGAATAGTAATATGACCTCGTGAATAGTAAATATTATTATTATTTTATATTCTTAAGGAAATAGGATAATGGGATCTTAATTAATTTTCCAACGTCATATAAAACTAATTGCATTTCAAGATTGTTATTTTTAGAATTAATTGTGTCCTTATTTACAATTTAAATTAATAATATTTAGAAAATTATTTTTGAAAAATCGATTTCACTTTTTAATTCTACACATCGAAAAATGGTTGGGGTGAATATTTGGGATTTTTCTAAAATAGTTGAATTTTTCATGAATAGTGAATAATATTGTTTTGGGTATTCAGCAGTTTAATGACATCATAATGACATATTAATTAAAATAAATGGCTGGTAAACTTTTTTATAGTATGTTATGACTTGAGGTGTCCCAAGTGGGTTAAACCATGGGAAAATACCTGGGGAAAGCCCATGGTTCGGAAAAACCTCTAATGAGATGTCCCTTGGAAATGTTTAAAAATTTACCTCTCTTTTTCTATAAATACCCACTCATCCATTCTTTTTATTTCATTCCAAATCCCTCATCCATGAATCTCTTGTGGTTTTACCTCTCTTAGAGTCCTCCCAAGGTGTCCTTAATCCCAAAAGGTTTCAACCTATAATATCTAGGAGTTATTCTACAAGGTAAGGGAATTCTTCATTCTCTTCTTTAAGTCGACACTACTTTTATGTTATCTCTTTGAATTTACATTATAATATGTTGGGCTTTAATCTTATGTATTCTTCATACTATCATTTTTATTTCAAAATGATGAGGTACCCTTTTGATCTCATTATTTCATTTTATGAAATATTAAGCGACGCCGTTTGGATACCGAATTTTCATAAGGGATCTCTCACCTTTTCTCTTATTTTCAAGATCATCTTTATTCTTTTTATCTCCTCACCTCCTCTATCCAAATGACCATGATAACTCCAGTATCATCTATATAATATAATTATATCATGTTAATTAATGAACCATCATAAATATTTTTACTCCCTCCCTTTTATTTTTATAAACGAAATCAACGTCCACGAGGTTCCAATTTATAGCCTCTTTGGACAACGATGTTCCGTTCATCAATTTCATATTCATTACTGGTCATGAAACCATATATATGGTTTATAAAGACTATTATATATGTATTATAACCTAATAAATATTATGGAACAAGAATATGTACATATAAATAGGTTATATGACAAAACTAGTTCATAATAATCAAAATATCGTCAAATAATCGAGGTGGTTGTCATCTAATGATTCATCCACATTTCATGTATAAAAATGATAGAAATAACCATTATCAATTTTTTATGTTCATAAATAATATGTAATTTCAATTCTAGGGATTTATAACCATTCCACATTATCTTTATTACTTAAAAACAAGTGAATCGAATATGAATATAAAGTAAACGAACACACCAGAACGACGAAATTCAATACAATAACATACCTACAAAGACATAAATGAACAAAACAAAATTATGGAAAAATAAATACATGTCTAATAGATGATGAAATATTTGATTAACAATTATAATTTCATATTCCAGGAGCTTAATTACAAGAGCAGAACACGTTTGGAATTAAGGTAATGGTTTTTCCACCCGAACTTCTACTTTCATTCAAGATACTCTAATTGTCTGATTACCTCGATGTAATTCTTATGTATTGTTATGTAATCATCATATGTTCTATGTTAGTATCATATATATATTTTTTAAAACCATAATTCTTCCTTATTATATGGATAGTTACACGTTTTAAAAGGAACCTTCAACATTGATTCCAAAATAGAAGCCTTATTCAAGGGAATTTCTCCAATTCATATCTATTTACAAGTCTACTCTATAATATTTTTTTAGAAAGAATTATATTTCTAAAAGTAATAATTTTATAATGAATATACTATCTTACTTCACTTCTGGTTTTATACAAATATATTCCAAAGCAACTCATCTTTTCAAAATAAAAGATTATTTATCTCAAAATTGCTTAATGATTTTAGAAGAGTATTTTCGTTCAATGATCTTATTGATTCCATGGTATTGTTGGGTTTAATAATTTATAAAGTCATATACCATATTTTATTTAAATCATTATTACTAATTTTATTTTAGATGATCTATCCTAAAACTATTCTTCATATTTATCTGAATGGTTAGTGTTAATGTTAAATAATTAGAGAAATTTAGTTACATTTCATATAATAGTTTCAATATGAATGTATATGTTTTTTATGATGATCCCCTATAATATGATTAATGAATTGTAATTATTATATGATGGGTGGGTCTCAGTATATCCCCTCGATGCATTGTTATGTCTCATGAGAGAAACTATGGTCTTGGCATAAGGCCTTGATAAAATTATTAATTTATGGTACTAGCACGAGGTTTGGACGGTATGGTTATTATGTCCAGCATATGAACTTCCCTCATTACGATTCTATTATGTGATGTTCATGTGGATATTCGACTATTTAAATACCCATTATTATGTTTAATTATAGAATTATCTATTTATCTCATATTCCTTCCATAATATGTTTCAAGTATATTATTAAAGGCATGTGTTCTCAATTATTCAACATGTCTAATGTTTATATTATCTTCCGTTGTATTGATTACACTTACTGAGCATTTGAGATAACCACTTTCTTATGTTTTATTTTTTCAGCACATGAGATGTATTTTATTAATGACTTGCAAGAATAATCTAGGAGACATGATGTTTCTTGTGGATTAAATTAGTGTTATGTTTCCCTTCATGTTGTAATTTGAAGATTATGTATGTAACTTGTTTCCAATAATACAAAACTACTCGTTCATTCGGGATTCGTATTCCTTGTATGTATGCCAACAAAGTGAAATAAGGCACTGGCTCTGTGAAACTGGGGTCCAGATCTTACAGTTGGTATCAGATGAAGTTTAGTGGAATACATGGCAACTAGAAATCGTAGAATTAGGGAAGAGTCCCAAAGTTAGTCTTTGATGATATAAATACAATAGCATCCTAGAATTTTTGTAAGGAATAGATTATGTTTATATATCAAGCAATACATCCCTATCTGGATATGAGTTGGTATAGGTGGCTCTGGAACAAATGTATCTAGGTGTAAAACTCAAAAACACTGCTTTGAGCTAGACTTGAATGAGAACTGGTGCACGACAACGGGCCTTGCTGCACTCTTGGTTATGAAACTCACAGGGGATATTCTTAGAATAATTCACATTTTCATTACAAGACATTATAATGGATAGTAATTTAAAATATTCCTCAAAGAAACCATTTTTTGAATATGGGATTAGTCATTGATAGGATCTCATTTTTTTGATAAGTATTTTGTTAAGTTATGATTATACATTATAATGCATAACCTAATATTGAGTATTCAATTATCTAGATATGGTGCCTAGTGGGAAGAAAGGAAATTGCCCGAATGTACGTGTCCCCTTTAGGGATTTTCCTCTGACGCAAGATAATGATGTTGGCTCTGGTGCTATGACTGGTGCTGAGCAACTCATAACTATACTGGGACAACATACTCAGGTTATAAATAATAAACTTACTCGTATGGAGCCTCCAGATCCACCACATGGAGGAGCCATGCTTGATCTCTTTACGAAACAAAAACCTCTATCATTCAACGGGACTACAAACCCATTTGTAGCAGAGTAGTGTATATGTTCCCTTGAGAAGATATTTCTCTCTTTGAGATGTATTGAAAGAGAGAAGGTTGTCATGGCAGTTTATAGTCTATCAGGAGATGCGGATCAATGGTGGTATATAATCCAAAACACAAAGGAGGAGGAAAATATAGAAGAGATGGAATGGAGGGATTTTAAGGAAATCTTATTAGAAAAATATTTCCCTCTTGACCAGTGACTAGATATGGAGTGACAATTCTTGATTTTTAGGTAGAAGGAGGATGAAAATGAAGCCAAGTATGAAGAAAACTTTACAAGGATAGTAAGGCATGCCGTGGACTATATAAAAAATCCATGGAGCAAAATTGATCGATTCTTTGACGGCCTAAAACCATTCATCTGGTGGCACTGATCTCCCAAATATTTTCATCATATGTGGATGTAGTTTCATGTGCAATCAAGACAAAAAAAATAATTCTCTATGTCTTATGACTTTAAGGGAAATAAAGCAAAGAAGAGGGCTACTGAAATCCCTGGGAAAGGAAATAAGGAAACGAGGAAGAATCGAAGTGTTGAATTTCCACTATGTGATAATTGTGGAAAGAGACTCCCTTGAGTATGCTTAAAAGGAAAATATGTATTCTAAAAACATCGTCAGAAAGTCCATCTTGTTGGTGATTTCAATGGGAAGAAGGAAGCCAATGATTTTCAATGCTATAGTTGTTGGGAGATGGGACACTATGATAAAGATTGTCAAAAACTTCAAGGAAATATGCAACAGAGAAGGGAAAGGGACCATGGACAAGCTTATGCAATCACAACTGCAGAGGTTGAAGTTCTTAATGACGTGGTGGCAGTTACTTTAATTGTTTCCTCATGTTTAGCCAATGCTTTTTTTGATTCTATATCATCACATTATTTAATATCTTCACATTTTGTGAAGAAAATTATAAATTTCCAATTTTATTTGACAAGGGAGTTGTCAGTCAAAACCCCTAAGGGAAGTATTGCTACAATGTTCTGTCAATTAGTTCCCATTAAGGCATATAAATGTTCTTTATCGGCTGATCTCATCATCATACCCATGAGTGAGTTTTATATAATCCTCAGTATGGATTGGATTTTAGACCATGATGCAAATATTTATTGTAAGAAGAAGGAAGTTACAGTTATTGATGTCAATGATAAAGAACACCTTATCTTTAGAGCAGAATCATCACCACCTAATTGTTATCTAGAACCACCCTCAGTAGATCAACTAAATTAAATTATTGGGGAGGAAGATAATGAAATAACAATGGGTGAGTAAAGTAATGTTCAAATAGAGGATGCACCTATTGTGATAGAATATGTTGATGTGTTTCCCAATTATTTACCTGGACATCCTCTAGAATAAGAAATTGAGTTTTCTATTGATTTAATTCATGGTACAAGGCCCATATCGAAGACCCCTTATAGAATGGCCACTGTGGAATTAGTGGAGCTATAGAAACAGCTAGAGTATTTTTGTGAAAATGGATTTATTTGAGCTAATTTTTCTCCATGGGGATCCCCAATCCTCTTTGTCAAGAAGAAAGATGGATCCATGAGGCTTTGAATTGATTACAGTGAAATAAATGCTATAAAAATAAAGAACAAGTATCCCCTACCTCACATTGATGTTTTATTTGACCAAATTCATGGAGCTCAATACTTTTCAAAGATATTCCTTCAATCTGGATATCATCAGTGGAGTGTGAAGAAGGAAGACATTCCAAAAACAACATTTTGAACCAGGTACAGAAATTACATGTTTACAGTAATGCCTTTTAGATTGACTAATTCACCCTCTGTATTCATGGATCTAATCAACAGAATTTTCAAGGATTATATCAATGATTTCTTAGTGGTATTTATTGATGAAATCTTGGTATACTCCAAAAGCTGCGAATATCATGAAAATCACTTGTGCATTATCCTGAAGACTCTTAGAAGACGTGAATTTTATGTGATGTTTACCAAGTGTGATTTCTAGCTTCATGACATTTGTTTTCTTGTCCATATTGTCTCTATGTATGGAATCATAGTTGATATTTCAAAGACAAATGCAATCCAATATTGGCCCACGCCAACAAATATACTAAGGTACGCAGTTTTATTGGCTTCTCATGTTATTATCGGTGTTTCGTGCAGAATTTTTCCCGACCGGCTAACCAGCTAACAAAGCTCACACGTAAATGTGTTAAATTTTTTTTGGACAAAATATTGTGAATAATGTTTCGAAGAACTAAACAGAAGATTAGTCAATGCTTCTATACAGACTCTACCATTGGGGAATGATAGGTTTGTTATTTATAGTGATGATTCAAAGAAAGGACTTGGTTGTGTACTTATGCAAAATGATATGGTTATTTCCTATGCATCACGACAGCTACAAATTCATGAGAAAAACTATCCTACTCATGATATTGAGTTATCTGCAAAACAATTTACTTTGAAGATATGGAGACATTATCTCTATGTTGAAAAATGTGAGATTTAAACTGATCATAAGAGTTTGAAGAATATTTTCTCACAGAAAGAACTCAACATGTGGAAAAAAAGATGGCTTGAACTACTCACGGATTATGATTGCATGATACAATACCACGCGTGGAAGGAAGATAAGGTGGGTGAAGCTTTGATCAGAAAGGATCATGATGTTTTGAAAAATATGAGGGTTGAAAGGGATCCTATTTTCATGGATCTAGTAAAGATAGATATAGGAATAACCATGGATGGTGAAACATCAAAGCATTTTCAAATGGTTTCCAAACCATATTTACTAGAAATGATAAAAAGTTCTCAGGCTGATGATGATGAGTTTCAAAAGAATATTAAAGCTGTGAATGATGGGAGATTGAGTGAGTTCATATAAGAAGATGGATTTTTGAAATTTGGGAAGAGATGGTGTGTTCCTAATATACCTGATATAAAATGGGAATTTATGGATGATTCTCATAGTTCCAGCTTCTCTATAAACCCCGGTATCACAAATATGTATAATGATTTGAGGGAACATTTTTTGTGGGACAACATGAAGTTTTAGATTGCTGATTTTGTGTCTAGATGTATGGTTTTTCAACAAGTGAATGTTGGAAGGAAACAACCTAGAGGAGTATTGCAACCTTTTCCCATACCTGAGTGGAAATGGGATAATATCACGATGAACATTGTCATGGGACTACCAAAGACTCCTAGATGGAATAATTTAATATTGATCATTTTTTATCATCTTACCAAGTGAAAACATTTTCTTCCTATAAGAGAAGATCTACCACTTGAACGTCTAGCAAAACTATATATTAATGAAGTTGTGAGACTTCATGTAATACCCCTATCGATTTTTTCTGATCATGATTCTTATTTTACATCACGATTTCTGAAAATTATTCAGAAGGCCCTAGATACTGATATTCATTTGAGAAGTACCTACCACCCACATTAAAACCCCAATCATCCATGGTACGATTCTCTTGAAAAAATACAGTAGCATGTGTGGTACGCAACTTTGAGAATCTAACACACTCCAACCAATCAAACTAGATGTTATGAATACTAAGACCTACTTTTTGAAATTTTATAAATTTTATCTCTCAAAATGGACTTCATATTTTGATTTGGAATTTAGAATTTATCCTAGGGTGAATTTTTTGTACTTTTTTGATAACTTATATATTTTGATGAATAGTGAAAATTATGAAATTTTATTTAAAAACAACTTTTTTAATTAAAATAATTAATAATGATAAATTATGAATTTGAGTGGTTTAGAAGTATATTTAGAATTTTTTTACCATTTAATACAAATTTGGTCATTGGAAATAATTTTACAATTAAACCATACACAAACAAGTGTCAATATTTTGATAGTTATTATATCTTAAAAACACGTTTTTGTTTTGATAGCGGGAATTAATTTTAAATTATTTTCTGCCACTTCTGTGTTTTGAATTTGGAAAAATGTTTTGCATATTTGGAATTAGGATTTCAAAATTTTGTAAATAGGTAACATTTTTTTTAGACATTTTGAATAATTTTTTCGGTAAATATTTTATTTACCATGGTTAAAGGGGACATACGGTAAATAATGGTAAAAATAATATTATAATAATAATAAATTACCTTACAATGTGTTCTAACCTTACTGGTGGATACATGGCTAACCATGGGCATCTTTGGGTCGATTTTGAGACCCCATGGAGACACTTGTAGGTGATAGGGACACTTTATATTAACGAAGATAAAGTAAATACAAAAAAGACAAAATCTTATATCTTTTAGAAAAACAATTTTTACGTGGGGATATATATGTTATATTTTGGATTATAAATATTCATTAGAAAGATAAGAAGATTTAATACATAATGGTATTTTATTTAATATTTTTTAACCTTTAAAAAGTAAAAATATTTATGACACAATAATGATGCAATATTTTCCTTATTAATGAAAGAATCAAATAATTGTTATTATAAATGTAAAAATAAAAATAATTTGAAAGTTTTGACGCCATACACTAATTTTATTGGTTAATATGATATTTTAAGATTGCATAAATTAATTTTTTTTATAATTAATAAAGTTGTTAAGACTTTAACAAAAATCAATTATTCAGTAGTGTCAAAATTGACATAAATGAGTTTTTAAATCAAATATTATATTATTAATTTATATTCTATTCATAAAAATCTAATGTTCGGCCAAAGGACTTGTATAATTATTTTTGTATCATTAATGGACCACTTTTGGGTCTCTTGTATGTATATAGTATGTTTATTAACTATATAATATAAAAATACAAAGTGACATGGTACGTGTCAAAGTAATTAACTAATATTTACACCTAAAAGATAAGGTTAATATAATGACCCAAACCTATATAAAATCTATAGTTTGAAATGATTTCAATCCATATCCACCTTATACTTTTAATAATCCACTTTTTATATATTATAAACTAAATATGATTTTATTTTAAAATAATACATTATGTTTTTCTAAAGAGACCCTCACCCCTCTTATAAAAAGGAACTCCCCCTTCTCATTAATTCATACTTTTAGAGCCATTTGGATAGAAAAAAATCTACCAAAATATCCTCCCAAATTCCCTCAAATCATCTTAGAGTCCATAGTTTGATCAGAAAGAAAACCTATGTAGCCCTTTTGATCAAATAAAAAGGACGAACCCAAAGAAGAGGTAACGTCTTCACTACCCTATTTAATGTTCCTTTCTTCTTCAACATCATCGTTCCTTGTTATTTCTATTCTAAAATAATAACTCATTTATATTATATATACTATGATATTATTATAATTATGTAACAAAAAAATTCATTATTCTATCCATCCCTTGAATGACATGTCACCATACGTGCGTATGTATGGCCTACCGTCTCCACATTGTGATGTAATTGTTATTCAATATATTATTTTTTAGATGGTTATAATAATGATGTATAACTCATGTAAATAATAAATATTATATGATAATGATTCTGTGTATTTGATATACCATCCAATTATATATTATTTTAATATCAAAATAATGATATTTTCACTTGTGTGTATGTACGGAATATTGTCTCCACGACGCGATGAGATTCATTTCCATGTTCACCATTAATCAACAATTATAAAAATATATATATTACTAATAAGTATGTAATATATGTCATAATAATGCTACCGAAGATATATTTATTTTTTTATATAAGTATTTATGTACTTACATATATATTATTCACTTACTTCCGTTCAATACTATATGAAAACGGAAACAGAGTTATGCGTACGTACGGACTACCGTCTCCATAAACAGTGTTTTACATTTCATATATTTGTATTTTATACATATTTATATTTTTAATATATATGATATATAAATATTTTTTAATATTCTAGAAGTATTTAAACCACGATCTATGTGATATTATCAGGTGTAACAAGTTAAAACACACATGTTAAAGAAAGTAATTATTACCCGAAATATTATTATACCATGGAAATTATTATTAATTGGGTAGTATAAAGTCATAAATGAATAATGTATGACATAATAAATATTAATATGGTTATGGTATAATTTAATAACAAACTATAGTCATCATACATGAGGTTAATCATACACTCGACTAAAGGAAAGTGCATGGTAAGGGGTTTTCATCTCACTCTTTATTCCCGTGAGATTCATCCCATATTGCCACTATTACTTTTTGTGTGGTGTATGTACTGACAATATTTGTATTCATTGTGTAATACACTTTAATTTATGTGTATTTACATATTTATTGTATGATAGCTCTTTCAGGGGTAGTATGTTTCGTAATTTACCAAACTGGTAAGTGTTTATTTCACAATCACTTCATTATCCGAGGTTGTTTTTACGTAAGAATCTACTAGGACATATTTATTATCCATGTCCATGATTTATGAAAGTGTTTTCAAAAGGGATTCTTTTAAGGGACTTTTTTTTACTTAAACATCATTTCAAATGTTTTAAATATTTATTCATATAAATTTTTCTCCTTAATTTCCATGTCATCAAAATGATTTTTAAAGATTTATTTATATGGACATGAATATTTTTAAAATGTTAATTCCTTTAAAAAGTTTCAAAATGGTATGGGACACATTGATTCAAAAATATATTTAAATGAATATTTTTCTAAATTTTGCTAATTTTAAACTTTTTCACGAAAAAGGGGTATTTCTCTCAAAGAGTTTTACAAATCGTTTTTCATCTATGTAAAAATCCATTAATGGATTTTAAACTAGTTTTGAAGTTGTGTTATCATGATACAAATATTCCATATTGTGTTGAAGGTTTTGTGATATGTTTTACTGTGTATGTGTTATTTTTATACCATTCAAGGTTTATGGGTAAAGTATTGACATTTCATTTGATAGTTTTAATACGAATGTTTATGTTATGTTTAGACCTTTTCATATGAGGAATGCATTGGACTAAGTAAGTGACGGGTGGAGCCCGCTATAGCTCCTCGATGAATCAGTATGTCTCATGAGACAAACTAGTGTCCTGGCATGAGGCATTGAGAAAATTTAATTTGTAGTCTTGGCACGAGGCCTTGGCTACATAGTTATGTTAGTCTGGAATTATGCATTCCATCATTATGAAAGAGGATAGTTATATTGCATGTGATTATTTTATTAGCTGAATATCCATGTGAATAAGTAAATGGTATTATTTCATTTTATATTTTCCATATTATGCTGAAGTTCACGTTTAAAAGGCTTTTGTTTTAGTTATAAATTTCCTTAAATGTTTTTGATTATTTATGAATGTTTCCGTTGTATTTCTTACCCTTACTAAGCGTTTGAGCTCACCCCTTTCTATGTTTTATTTTTCCCAGGATTCCATGAAGTGTATTGCGATTGATATGCAGGTTTAATCCAAGGGAATAATGGCCTTTATAAATATTATTTATGTTGTTTTGTATGTCTTAAAGTGCAATGTAACATTCATATATGTAATATACATTCAAAGATTACTAAATTGATCGGTCCTTCGGGACATGATTCCTTGTAATCGTGCCAATGTATTAAAATAATGCACCGACTCTAGGTAACTGGGGTTGGGGAATTATAGTTGGTATCATAGGAAGTTTAGAAATTACCTTGGAGTCTAGATTTAGATAAACTTTGATTAGAGCACATATCCCTAAGATAGAATTTGATGATTCGTATAGAAGAACTTCCTAGAATTTTGGAATTGTAGATATTTTGTGAGTTTTCTGAGTAATTCATCCATGTCTGGATATGAGCTAGTATAGATGGCTCTGGCAGAGATGTACCTGCACGTAAAACCCAAAAACACTGCTTTGATCTAGACTCGAACAGGAACTGGTGCATGAAAATGGGCCTTGCTGCACTCTTGGTTGCGACACTCCTAGTGAATATGCTTAGGATAATTCTCATTTTCTTTACAAATCTTTATGAAGGGTTTATGAGTATATAATCCTCAAAGAAAACATTTTTATGATTATAGATTATATCCATAAACTGTTTAATTTATGATTAAGTGTTTTACATGTTTGAGATTATGTATTTCTATTCATAAACTAATCTAGTGTATGCTATTGTTTAGAAATGGTGCCAAGTAGAAGGAATGATAACTCCAGTAATATGCATGATCCAATGAATAAGAAGGATTATATCTTTCATGGTATTATTCCATCATTTAGAAGAGAAATAGTATCCCACGTATTATCATCCTATGAAGAAATAGTATCATGTGTTGATAAGATAAGTAAAGAGTTCACTAAGTCTTATGGCTTTAAAGGGAAGCAAGAGAAAAAAATGATAGAAGAGAGAAATTTGGATAAAGGGAAGAGGGAAAAGATGAATTTTCCCATATGTGTTAACTGTGGGAAGAAACACCCTGGAACTTTCCTGAAAGGAATGGGAGTTTGTTATAAGTGTGGAGAAAAAGGACACCATGTACGTGACAGAATGGGTAAGAAAATGGTTTCAAATATACAATGCTTTATCTTCGAGGGGTTGGGACACTACGCAATACAATGTACAAATCTTCAGAGTATGCACCAAATGATGATATTGGATAATAATCAAGTTATGATACTACCTCAGATGAAGAGGAATGACTAGTGATCTTATGTTGTTATTATAGAATTATTTTATTTGAGTGTTGCATCAACAATATACTGGTTACATGAATTATGGAGATAAATAAGGATTGTACTGCAGCACTATTTTATTGAGGATTTGAGATTATATGGTTCTAATAAAAGTGACTTAATAGTAAGATACACATTTTTGAAAATACATGGTTTATGGAAAGGTAATCCTTAATATGGTCGTGATAATGAGGTAGTGATTTTGGAATAAGAGATGGTTGATTCGAATCCATTTTATTGGATATTATTTACTACCTTGAAACTGATTAATGATTTTTCATTGTAAGAGTTTACAGCCTTTTTGGATAGAAGGATAACATCTAGTATTATATAAAGAATAAGGGAGCATGAATGTAATCAATCTGGTTTTATGGTAATTCAGGATGTTACCTTGTTCCAAATAATATGTGATGAAGGTGTTCACATGTTATTACATGAAAAAAGGGATCATCATTGTGTTTAACTACCTTATAAATTTAGGACTGTGAGTTTGGATAGTAGTATTTTGGATATTTCTAAAGGTTGGAATTGATTACGTTTATAGGATATTTTTAGATTTTTTTAATAAAAGGACAACACGCTGACCGTGTGACAACCCGTCAAGTTCGAAAAAGATGTGGGAATCGAACCCACAACCATAGTGCGATTGGGATTTATTGCCTACCTCTGGACTACACGAAGTCCCTAGATTGTATAATGTAGTTTCTTTTTAAAGTTTATGATATGTGAATTATAAATTCATTATATTTGGAACCCTATACGATTAGGCTGAATAGAGTATTTTTAGTTGTTTTCTTTTTTTGGAGTGAAAGATGAGTTTGTGGTAGAAATTTATTAATGGATAAAACTCTAATTATAAAGTAAGAATATATCCTTATAATTTTATCCAATCTCGTAAATAAATTCCACAACATTAAGAAAAGGAACTTACAACAATAACGTTGTCTTAGATAGTACTTAGATCACAAAAAATTTATGGTTTCGTGGTTGTTGGCCTTTTCATTGCCATGTCCTCTACCACTCTCCATCAGATATTGATATTTAGATTTTCTCTTCCATATTCATGTTTTCTCACATGGAACCGTAGTATGTGTTATTTTCGGTATCCTTCATAGTTTCCACTCTTTATCTTTAAAAGAGGCCTCATTAATCCATTTTTCGATGTGGGATTTCAACTATGATATTTTGAAATGTCAACCCAATGTTTCCAATACTGAGCAGAAATTGCGAGGATGCAATTTATTGAAGGATGGTCGAATGTAACACCCCAATCATTCACATTAAAATTCTCTTTGAATAATACAATAGTGTGTGTGGTATGCAACTTCGAGATTATAACACACCGCAACCAATGAAACTAGCCGTTATGAATAGTAATACCTACTTTTTGAAATTTTATAAATTCTATCTCTCAAAATGGACTTCATTTTTGGATTTGGAAGATCTAATTTAGCCTAGGATGAAATTTTGGTACTTTTTGGATGACTTTTATATTTTGATGAATAGTGAAAATTACTAAATTTTAATTAAAAGTTTTTTTAATCAAAATATTTAATACTGATAAATTATGAAATTCTGTGGTTTTATAGTATATTTATAATAAATGTTTACCATTTAAT
This sequence comes from Viscum album, assembly GCA_963277665.1. Lineage (NCBI taxonomy): Eukaryota > Viridiplantae > Streptophyta > Magnoliopsida > Santalales > Viscaceae > Viscum > Viscum album. Next base: position 1,515,668,358 of record OY728131.1, read on the forward strand.
ACAATCTTTGTCATTAGACATAATTTTACAATTAAACCTGACATAAACAAGTGTCAATGTTTTGATAGTAATTATATCTTAAAAACATGTTTTTTATTTTGACAGCGAGAATTAATTTAAAATTAATTTCTACCTCTTCTTTGTTTTGTATTTAGAAAATTGGATTCCATATTTGGAATCAGGATGTCCAAATTGTGTAAATAGGTGACTTTTATTTTTAGATATTTTGAATAATTACTTCGGTAAATATTTTATATACCATGGTTAAAGGGTAGATACGATAAATAAGGGTAAAAATATATTATAATAATAATCATAAATTACCCTAAAACGTGTCCTAACGTTAATGGTGGATACATTTCCGACCATGGGTATCATTGGGTCAATTTTGGGACCCCATGTAGACACTTTTAGGTAATATGGACACTTTATATTAATTAAGTTAAGGTAAATTCAAATATGACATAAGCTTATATCTTTTAGAAAAAAAATTTTACATGGGGATATATATGTGATATTTTCTTTTATAAAAATTAAATAGAAATATAAAAATATTTCATACATAATGGTAATTTATTTATAATTTTTAGACATTGAAAATGTAAAAATATATATGACACAATAATGATGTAGTATTTTCCTTATTAATGAATGAATCAAATAATTGTTATTATAAATGTAAAAATAAATATAATTTGAAGTTTTTGATGATACACACGAATTTTATTGGTTAATATGACATTTTAGGATTTCATAAATTATTTTTTTTCAAATTAATAATGTTTTTTAGAATTTAACAAAAATCAATTATTGAGTAGTGTTAAAATTGAGATAAATGAGTTTTTTTTAAAATATTATATTATTAATTTATATTATATTCCAAAAAATATATGTTTCGGCCTAAGGACTTATATAATTATTGTTTCAGCATTAATGGACCACGTTGGGGTCGTTTGGATGTATATAGTATGTTTATTAACTATATAATATAAAAATATGAAGTTACATGGTAAGTGTAAAACTAATTAACTATGACTTAAAACTAAACGATAAGGTTAATATAATGACCCACATTTGTCTAAAATATATTTTTTAAAAGGATTTCTACCGATACCCACCATATAATTTGAATAATCCACTTTGGATCCATTAGAAACCGAATATGAATTTATTATAAAATAATACTTTATGTTTTTCCTAAAGAGCCCCTCACTCCTCTTATAAATGGGCACTCCCCCTTCTCATTAATTCTCACCATCAAAGGCATTTGGATTGGCCAAAAGTTTCCCAAATATCCTCCCAACTTACCTCACTTAATCCTAGAGGCCTTAGTTTGATCAGAAAGAAAACCTAATGAGCCCTTTTGATCAAATCAAAAGGAAGAACCCGAAGAAGAGGTAACGTCTTCACCACCCTTTTTAAAGTGCCTTTCGTCTTCAACTTCTTCTTTCCTTGTTATTTCCATTCTAAAATTATAACTCCAGTATCTTCTATATACTATGATATTATTATAATTATGGAACAAAAAAAATCATTATTCTATCCATCCCTTGAATGTTTGTGTGTATGTACGACCTACCATCTCCACGTTGTGATGTAATTGTTATTCAATATATTATTATTTAGATGGGTATAATAATGATTTATAATTCATTTAAATAATAAATATAACATGATAATTATTCTTTCTATATGATATAACATCCAATTATATATTATTTTAATATAAAAATAATGATATTTTTGTTCGTGTGTACGTATGGATTACTGTCTCCACGACGGGATGAGATTAATTTCCAAGATCCCCATTCATTGACGATTATAAAAATATATATTACTAATAAGTATGTAGTATATGACATAATAATACTACTGGAGATTTTTATATATTTATATATATAAGTATTTATGTACTTACAAATATCTTATTCACTTACATCCGTTCAATACTATATGAAAACAGAAACAGAGTTTATGCGTACGTACGGACTACCGTCTCCATAAATGGTGTTTTTCATTTCATATATGTTCCTATTATACATATTTATATTCTAAATATATATGATATATAAATAATGTTTAATATTCTGGAAGTATTTAAATCAAGATTTATGTGATACAATCAGGAGTAACATGGTAAAACACGCATGATAAAGAAAGCGATTATTTCCCGAAATATTAATATACCATGAAAATTTTATTAATTGGGTAGTATAGATTCATAAATCAATAACGTATGATATCATAAATATTAATATGGTTTTGGTATAATTTAATAACATACTATAGTCATCATACAGGAGGTTAAACATACCCTCGTCTAATGAAATAAGCAAGGTAGGGGGTTTTCATCTCACTCCTTATTCCCGTGAGATTCATCACATATTGCCACTATTACCTTTTATGTGGTTTATGTGCTGCCCATAATTGTATTCTTTGTATAATAAAAATTAATTTATGTGTATTTACTTATTCATTGTATGATACCTCTTTCATGGGTGTATGTTTTGTAAGTTACCAAATTGGTCAGGGTTTATTTCACAATCTCTTCATTATCTGAAGTTGTTTTTACATAAGTATATACAGGTACATATTTATTGTACATGTCTATGTTTTATGAAATAGTTTTGAAAATGCATTCTGTTATGGGACTTTTTTTTCTAAAACATAATTTCAAATGTTTTAAATATTTATTCTTCTAAATCATTCTCATTAATGTCTATGTCTTCAAAATCGTTTTTAAGGATTTATTTATACAAACATGAATATATTTAAAATGTTAATTCCATTCAAAAGATTCAAAGTGGAATGGGAAACTCTAATTCAAAATTCTCTTTAAATGACATCTTTTCAAAATGTTCCGACTTTTAAATATTTTCATGAAAAATGGGTGTCTCTTTCAAAGAGTTTTACAAATCATTTTCATCTATGTCAAAATACATTAATGGATTTTAAACTTGTTTTGAAGTTGATTTATCATCATACAAATATTCCATATTGTGTTGAAGGTTTTTTCATATTTTTGAATGTGGATGTGTTATTTTTTTACCATTCATGGTTTATAGGTAAGGTTGTGACATTTCGTATGCTAGTTTTAATACGAATTTTTATGTTATGTTTAGATCTTTTCATATGAGGAATGCACTGGACTTAGTAAGTGATGGGTGGAGCCTGCTATATCTCATAGATGCATCGGTAGGTATAATGAGACAAACTAGTGTCTTGGCACGAGGCCTTGACAAAATATTTTTTGTAGTCTTGGCATGAGGCATTGGATATGTAGTTATGATAGTATGGCATTATGCATTCCATAATTATGAAAGTGGATAGTGATATTTCATGTGATTATTTGACTATCAGAATATCCATGTCAATAAGTAAATGTAATTATAACATTTTATTTTTTCCATATTATGCTGAAGTTCAAGTTTAAATGGATTTTGTTTTAGTTGTACATTTACTTAAATTTTTATGGTTATTTTTGAAAGTTTCTGTTTTATTATTTACCCTTACTGAGAATTTGAGCTCACCGCTTTCTATGTTTTATTTTTCCTAGGATTCCATGAAGTGTATTGTGATTGATTTGAAGGGTTATGCCAATTAAATAATGGACTTGATAAAAATTATATATGTTTTTTTATGTTTTAAAGAGAAATGTAACATTCATATACGTAATCTATTTTCCAAGATTGAAAAACTGATCGGTCCTTTGGGACGTGATTCCTTGTAATCATGATAATGTATTAAAATAATGCACCAACTCTAAGTAACTGAGGTCGGAGCATTACACCCAAAAACTGATGGACAATTAGAATGGACTATTCAAACATTGGATGACATGTTGAGGTTTTGTTCACATTATTTTCAAAGCATGTGGGATTAGTATTTACCTCTCATAGAATTTTCCTACAACAATAGCTTCTATTAGAGTAATCAGATGGAACCTTATGAAGAACTATATGAGAGAAGATTTCGTACACCAACATGCTAGGATGATGTTGGTGAAAGAAAGCTCGTGGACCCAGAACTTGTTGAAGAAACAGTGGAGAAGGTGACGATTATCCAGAACCATATCAAAATATATCAATGTAGGAAAAAGAGCTATGCAGACAACCAAAGCAAGGATTTGGTGTTTTAGGAAGGATATCTCATTTTCATAAAGGTATCTTCATGGAAAGGTATTATACGATTTGGTAAGAAGGGAACATTAAGTCCGAGGTACATCAGACCTTTTGAAATTCTGGACCGAATTGGAGCCGTAGCTTACCGTTTGGCAATTCCGCCAAGTTTCTCCAAGGTTCACAATGTGTTCCACGTGTCAATTTTAAGAAAGTACATACCAGACCCAACACATGTACTCAATTATAAAGAAGTGGAACTTGAGCCCGATCTATCTTACCATGAAGATCCAATCAAGATTATTGATACTATAGAACATGTATTGAAAAATCGGAAGACTTGAAGAGTAAATTTTCTATGGAGGAACCATAAGATAGAGGAAGCAACATGGGAGCCTGAGGAGCTTATGTTAAAGACATACCCGAATATTTTTAGGTAATATTCTATGAATTTCGAGGATGAAATTTTTGTAAGGAGGGGAGAATGTAAAAACCAAAGGTTTTGAAAATAAATATAGAATGAAATTTTATAATCTATCATATTCTATGTTTTTAATTTCAAGAAATGGACGTCTAGAGTTGTGTTCAGTAAATCATTTAGAGTCTTATAGAACGACCATGATTTTTGGAGAATAGTAACATACCCTTATGAATAGTAATATGAATAGTAATATGAACTCATTAATAGTCAATAATATTATTATTTTATTTTCTTAAGGAAATATGATAATGGGATCTTAATTAATTTTCAACGTCACATAAAACTAATTGCACTTCAAGATTGTTATTTTTCAAATTAAATCTGTCCTCATATAAAAATTAAATTAATAATATATAGAAAATTAATTTTTAAAAATGGATTTCACTATTGAATTCTACATGTCGAAAAATGGTAGGGGTGAGTTTTTGTTATTTTTCTGAAATAGTTTAATTTTTTGTGAATAATGAAAAATACATTTTTGAGTATTCAGTAGTTTAGTTACATCATAATGAAAAAATAATCAAAATAAAATTCTGGCCTAATTTTTTTTGTAACTTATGACATGAGGTGTCCCAGGTGGATTAAACCATGGGAAAATACCATGGTAAAGCCCATGGTTTATCAAAAACCACTAATGAGGTGTCCCTTTAAAATTATTAAAAATTTACCTCTCATTTTCTATAAATACCCACTCATCCATTCGTTTTCATTCATTAAAAATCCCTCATCCATTAATATCTGCTGTTTTTACCTCTCTAAGATTCCTCCCAATGTTTCCTTAATCCCATATGGTTCCAACCTTCATCATCTAGGAGTTATTCTACAAGGTAAAGGAATTCTTCATTCTCTTCTTTAAGTCGACACTTATTTTTTGTTGTCTCTTTGAATTTCTAGTCTAATATGTTGGGGTTTGATTTTATGTATTCTTCATAATTTACTTTTGATTTCAATATTATGAGGTACCTTTTTGATCTCATCATTTCATTTTATGAAATATTAAGCGACGCCGTTATGATGCCGAATTTTCATAATGGATCTCTCACCTTTTCTATAATTTTGAAAATCATTTATATTATTTTTCTCTCCTCACCTCCTCTATTAAAATGACCATGATAACTCTATTAACATATATATACTATAATTATATCATGTGAATGGAAGAACCATCATAAATATTTTTACTCCCTCCCTTTTATTTTTATAAACGAAATCAACGTCCATGAGGTTCAAATTTATAGCTTTCATGGATGAAGAAGTTTCGTTCTTCAATTACTTATTCATTACTGGTCATGAAACCATATTTATTGTTTAAAATGACTATAATATATGTATTATAACCTAATAAATATTAAGGAACCAGAATATGTACATGTAAATATGTTATATGACAAAACTAGTTCATAATAATCCAAATACCGCCAAATAATCGAAGTGGTTGTCATCTAATGATTCATCCTCATTCCATGTAAAAAATTAATTAAATAACATTTATTAATTATTTATGTTCATAAATAATATGTAAGTTTTATTTTGGAGATTTATAACCATTCCACATTAACATTATTACTTAAAAATAAGTGAACCGAATATGAAAATAAAGGAAACGAACACTCCAGAACGACGAAATTCAACACAATAACGTATCAATAAAGACAAAAATGAAGTAGACAAAATTATGCTAAAATTAATATATGTATAATAGGTTCTGAAATAAGTTATTAAAATGTGTAATTTCATATTCCATGAGATTAATTACAAGAGAGGAACACGTTTGGAGTTAAGCTAAGGGTTCTTCCACCTGAACATCCACTTTCATTCGGGATACTCTCATTGTCTGATTACCTCAATGTAATTCTTATGAATTATTATGTACTCATCATATTTTATGTGTGAGTATCATATATATGTTTAAAAAACATAAAACTTCTTTATTTTATGGATAGTTAAATGTTTTAAATGGAAAATTCAAGATTGCATCCAAAATAGAAGATCGATTCAAGGGAATTTCTCCAATTCATATCTATTTACAAGGGCACTCTATAATCTGTTTTTGGAGATAATTATATTTATAAAAATACTCATTTTATTACGAAGATACAATCTTACTTCCCTGACAGTTTTATACAATGATTTTCAAAAAGAACTCTTCTTTTCAAAATAAACGATTATTAATCTCAAAATTGCTTAATGATTTTATAAGAGTATTTTCGTTCAATGCTATTATTGATTCCATGGAATTGTAGGGTTTATTCATTAATGATGTCATATACCCTATTTTATTTAATTCATTATGACTAACTTTATTGTGGATGATCTATCCTAAAAACATTCATCATATTATTCTGAATGGTTAGTGTTTATGTTCAATAAATTGTGAAAGATAGTTCCATTTCATATGATAGTTTCAATATGAATTTATATGTTGTTTCTGTTGATCCCCAATCATATTAGAAATGAATTGGACATATTATGTGATTAGTGGGGCCCTCTATAGCCCCTTGATGCATCAGTAGGTCCCATGAGACAATCTATGGTCTTGGTATAAGGCCTTGACACAATGATTGTTTTATGGTCCTAGAACGGGGCTTGGATGGTATGGTTATGATGTCCGACATATGCACTTCCCTCATTATGATGCTATTATTTTAATTTCATGTGGTTATTCGACTAGTAGAATACCCATGATTATGTTTAATTATGGAATTATTTATCTAGCTCATATTCCTACCATAATATTTTTCATGTTTAATATTAAAGGCTTGTGTTCTCAATTATTTACCATGTCTAATGTTCATATTATCTTCCACTGTATTAATTACTATTATTGAGCATTTGAGCTCACCCCTTTCTTATGATTCATTTTCTCAAGACAAGAAGATGTAATTTATGAATGACTTACAAGAATAATCTAGGATACATTATGTTTCTAGTGGATTAAATAAGTGTTTTGCTTCCCTTCATGTTGTAAAGTTAAGCTTATGTATGTATCTTGTTTCCAATAATACTAAATTACTTGGTCTTTTGGGATTCATATTCCACATATGTATTCCAACAAATATCAAATAAGGAACTAGCTCCGGGCAACTGGGGTCGGGATCTTACATTGGATTTATCCTATTGATCTAATAATGGAATGAGGTTGTTGTCCTCATATGTGATCAGATGTTGCGAGTTGAGGATGATTTCAATCATCATTAGAATTATAGGGATGTGTTTGAATGAATATTATACTGGTGGATGTACTATCTTTCAAAATTGGTATATATAAATTTAAAACCTATGGGGGGAAACCATAGGCCAGAGGATAAAAGGAAATATTACATGATCTTGTATCATGTCATACTATTACATCTTGAGATTATAAAAAAAATTAAACAATGTTCGATAACATACAAATTTTATAACACAAAGCTTAAATGAATAAGGTAATATTATTATCTAAAAATAAACATTATAATATAGCCATTAAATTAGATATAATGAATAGTAGTATGCATATTTTGAAATATATAATGGTCTTACAAATTTTTATTTTATCATTTAAATGGTTTTAAATATGTACAATATTTTTAGGAATTTTATTTTATTAATAAAAAATTATGTTTTCCTTAAAAAAATATTTTATTAATTTTTATGTGTTATTATAATAATAAATATCAATAAATTTTATAAAATATATTTCAAAAGGGTAATTTCATTTTTATTTCATATTGTCAAAATTATCTAAAGATTATTATTCTTTTGGTTTTTATGGAAATGTTGATTTTTCTTGGAATTGTAAAAAATAATTATTTATATTGACAACAATATTTTATTTTAATGTTTTTACAAGGTAAATTTTTTTATTGATTAATTTTAATTTTGAACTATTTCATTTTTCTTAATATAATCCAATTGGGTTTATTAAAATGGGTTCTATACTTGAATGTAGTATGAAAATATTTTATATTTTAAAAATGTCATTTTTCTAGAATACCTTTTCTCATTCCATTTTTTTATTTAATTTCAAATTTTATTACAAAAATTATATGTATTGTAATTTGAAAAATTGGGTCTATATTTTTAGTTAGTGGGACCAATTTTAGTAAATAGGTCCCTTTTTGGACAATATTAATACAAATTAATGTAATTGGTATTAAAAAAGTAACATATAAATCAAGAATTTTTAGTTCAAAATAAAGGATATAAACTATTAAATAACCCAAAAAATACCTAATTTTTTTTATTTTTATATATCATAAAAAATAATAAAATTTTATAATTTATGACCATTTTAGAACACATTAATGAGATTATGACATTTATTGAATTTTATTTAATGATATGTCAAACTCGTCTCACTCTTGTGTTTATTAAGTTTACTTTTTCTAATGTGGTGTTATATGAAGGATATGTTAATATATAAATATTATTTTTAAATATAAAGGAATTGGTTTCATGGTGGTAATTTATTATCATTTTTTATGTAATAAAATATTTCCTTAAATTCTTTCACAACAATGATGTAGTAAATACTCAATTAATGAAACAATCAAATAAATGACATTAAAAAGTTTTAAATAACTATAATTTAAGACAATTAATGAATAAAAGAATTATATATTTGAAAATTAATGTTATAGGTTATTATAAAATATTTGGATCAAATATTATTTTATTTTTTATTTTTCTAACGTTAATGTAATGAAGAGTATCGAAATTAATAATAATGATATTTAATGTGGTTAGTACTGTATTATAATGTATAAAAATAATAAAAATAAAAAACGAGAACCAATGGGATAAGATACAGTCTTTATGTAAATCCCATGTTCAATTATATTCCATTTTGAACCATTTTTCTCTATAACAATCTTATTATATTTTATTCATTTGAGAAATTCCTAGAGAGCCCCTCCCCTCTCTTCTAAAAGGGAACCTCTTATTATCTATTAATATGACTTAAAACACCATTAGTATCTATCAATACCTACCCAAATTCAATAATAAAATTACTCCTCACATTCTATATGTCTTTTTTATGCATAACACCATCTTTTGTAGTCTTAATGTGTTAATAAAAAAAGATCATCTGAAGAAGACATATCATTTTTAGTATACCATTTTGGGTTTTTAATCATCAACATCCATAAAAACATATTCAAGAATTATAAAACAATTACTATAGTAACCTTAATTTATTTTTATGTTACTATGTTAGATTTATAACCCATATCATTCTCCTCTTCTATGAAATAGGAAATGAATTCATTGTTTCTGTATTAGGAGGACTACCTCCTCACAAACTGATTTAATTTGTTTTCAATCACTATCTTTCATTACTAGAGTATTAAAAATATACAATATATATGTATTATATTAATTAAAACTTTTAATTTTAAATGGATAATATATCATTTTATTTCTTACCATTCAATTCAGTAAAATATGATAACGTTATTCATGAAAATGCACAGACTATCACCTCTACAAAGCAATGGGTTTTTTATTTTCATCAACGAATAAAATGGATGATATATTTAACTATATTTAATCATGTAATATTAAAACTACCATATTATTATAATTTTATAAATAAAAAATAATAGTTGTCTTCTATCCATAATGTTGTTTGAAAAATAGAAACATTATTCATGCGTATGTATAGCATATTCTCTCCATGATTGTAAGGTAGTACATTTTCGGTAACCTTGTTTAATAGATGGATTTAAAATTATAATTTATATATAAAAATTTTACTTATTTAGAAATATTATTAGTGATGTGTTTTATTATATAACTCTTTGACCATAGTTATCACAGAAAATTCATGTTGGACTAATGTCCTAGATAACATCAAAATATCAGAAGTGAACTTAATTAATTCTTTTATTGAAAATAACATTGTAATCAATAAAATAAATAAATAATGTACATGAAAAAGGTTCTGCAGAAATTATAATTAACCTAATTTGATTATTTATTCACATATATATAGTACATGAAGATTCAAATTCAAGTTACAGTAGATTGTTTTTAAAATTTCAATTTTAAAGTCCTACTTTAATTTTTTTATAAAATATTAAATGGAATTTATTTTTCACTAATTAGGAATGAGTGGATTTTAATTATTTCATGAAAAATTACTTATTTTAATCCATAATTAAAATTTTACATGACATGTTTAAATGAAATTTTTTTCCATATTTTGTGGAAAATATTTTAAAAAAATGACTACTTTTGAAATAAAAAAGTTGTTTTCTTTTAAATTTTTTATTATTAAATATTTAATGATTTTGGTTTATGATATAAATCTTGGGAATTATTTATAATTTTGGGTAGTTAATTTGTTAACCAGTGTTTTTTTCGTAACTTTATTAACCAAACATGGGTGGATACATTGTCAACCAATGATGGGTGGTTATGATATAACCTACAATGCATAGTTTACTCCAGAGATAGAAGTTCAGAATATTTCAGATTCTATTTATAAGCATGAACTTGAAAATGATTTCTAAATATATAAAAATTATTATTATGTTATTTCGAAAAATATTCTATTGAAATATATATTTTTGAAAATGTTAGATATCGATATTTTTGAAAAGGTGATTCTTTTTTTGGGGGAAAATGTTGGATCTTAAGAAAAATGTTTATTTCATTTTCACAAAACTAATTATTTTATTTCCATTGTGTAACTTAATGATATTTTTATACTTAGTAAATGTTTTATAAAAATTAAATCCAGTTTAAAAGCGATTAGGGATAATGATGAGGGATATTAAAAAATTGTGATGAATTTTCTTGAAACAAAATTTTGTTTCATTTTAAAGAAATTTGTTTTTTGGGTAAATGGATAATTTTCGAATTATACCATTATAATATATGTGGTTAATATGTATGATTTTATCATAATTATATAAAACTATAAACCAAAATTAGGCTTAGGAATGGTATAATGTGAACTTTATTTTTAAATCACTAGAATATGTAATTCTTAAGTTTAAGTCCGTATTGCTAGCGAAGCGATAAAAAATTTTGTGATTAAGATGTTTTAATTATAGGTTTCCTTAATAATTTTGGATAACCTCATGGTTTCTTTAATTTATGTTTTATCATAAGTTTAATTTCTTGGAAATCCCTTTTTAGGTTTTATATTGTGAAATTTTAAATTCAACAATGATATTTTCAGTGAAATTTATTATTGAGGTAAGTGTGGGATATTATAATTCGGGATCAAAAATAAAAGGTATGAGATAACCATTTAGGGTATAAAATTTCTCTAATGACATCTATATTGACAATATTTTTATGATTTTATCTCTTTTATGGGATAATTTTACTGATTATATTAACATAGTTTAAGAAAAACAGAAACCCACCCAGTTGGAGGCAACCCAAAATGCATTGTAAGACAATAAAGTATAAACCCACTACTGAAGGGAGACATGGGTGAATTACCTTCCACTAGTAGTATGACATTTTCCCCCAATTTTATACCATATTATAGATAATTATTTAGTTAATTTTTGCATCAAATTTTTTATCAAATTGATAACTATGGGATTTGAAAATGATTTTATGATTATTTAATTAATTATATTTTGGAAGATGTTACATGTTTTGGGAATCCTATATGATTATGGTAAATAGAATAATATATGATTTTATTTTATAAATTATGATACAAATATATTTGGAATGAATATATGATTTTATTATATATTTAGGAAGATTCTAGTTATTTATTGATGTGGTTTACAAATCTTAAAGACTATATAATTTATGCAATTACAGATTTTTTATCAGACATTAAGAGTGATTGAGGTTATTTGGATATAAATTTCAAAATTTATCTTGATGAATAAGTGATAAAATATTTTTTTAATATTAGTTTATAATATTTTTTTTAATAATTTCAAGGATATTTATTTATTGTGTAATATGTCATGAACAATGAGTATTTCTATTTAATTTTGAAGATTAATGTAGTTTTTCATCATAAAATAAAAATTATTATTATTGAATTATCTTATCTTATTTTAACCATTTAATTTTTTTAATTATAAAAGGCAGGTGGAATATATATTTTTTTGGATTTTTGATCCATAGATATTGATAATTATTCATCGGGTACTAATAAATTCTTCATCAACACTCATCATTTTTAGAGAAAAAAATATTATATTTTAGTGGAAATTGATTAAAGTATTAAATTAATCCCGCAATGTATGTATATTGAAATATGATTTTAGTATGTATGAAAATTTAATTCCTAGACTCTAGGGAAATAATCATGAAATAAAATCCTTATCCATTTACATCTCATAACGAGAAATCAATGAACATTTAACCCACACAAATTTAAGATTTTTATGGTTATGATTTTCATAAACACACTCCCTATAATTTTCTATCAGCCCTTGGGAGTTAGTTTTTTTATTAATATCCATGTTTTTATTTCCCACATATGTTCTAATACTTGAAAACCTAGTATATGTTACTTTGTATAAACTTAATACTTCTATTTTCTATTTTTTTACGAGGATGATTTATTAATCATTATTATGTCGTAGGATTTTAGAAAATGGATTTTGATAAGTCACGATATTTATCAAAAAATGAGTTGAATCTATATGGAATTTTTTTTAAACATAAAGAATGTAAAATCCACAATTTTTAAAAATGAAAATGATTTTTGATAACATATAGAATATGATACACTTAGATTAAATGAACAAGTAAATATTATTATTTAAATGTGACCATCCTAATATAGCCATTAAATAGGATGGAATGAATATTACTAACCATATAATGTAATATATTATGGTATTACTCAATTATAATCCTTTAATTAATTTTTTTGAAGTATGTATTAAATTATTAGTAAAGTTAGTTAATACATAAAAAATCATGTTTTCTTCAGAAATATTTTTTATTTTTATGAGTTCTTATTATAATTTATTTCATGAATTTTTTAAAGATCTATTTTAAAAAATTAATTTTATTTTTTAATTCATCATCGCAATTTTTTCATAAGATGATTTTTTTTTATTTTATGAAATTATTAATTTTTCAAGGAATAGTTGAAAATATTATTTTTTATTGAAAACAATATTTTATAATAATGTTTTTAGCAGGTAAAATTAAATTTTGGATTAGTTTCAAATTTTATTCGGTTAATTATTATTTAAAATAACCAAATTATGGTTTTTATAATGGTTTTCATATAGTAATTAAGTATAAAAATATTGTATGTTAAATGGTGTATTTTTATGAAAAATGTCTTTTCCTTGCATGTTTCCTTTTTAAAATAGAATTAAATTTAGAAAATTAATTATTTTGAATTTTTAAAAAATTGATTGAATGTTTATATTCAATAGATGAATATTTAGTAAGTAGTTCACATTTTTTATGAAATATGAGTAGTAACCTTAATAATATTTATTACCATGTTAAAGGGTATATTTGTTAATTTACTGATCTCATGTTTTACTATGAGGTAAAAATAGTTTTATTTTTTGTTTAAATGCTTTTTAATGGCCAAATTGTAGTACCCTTTGAGATCAAGGGTGTATCATGGATGTCTATGGTTTTTTAGATCCCAAAGCCCTAGATTTTAGATACAATTGATAGAATACATTTTTATTTGAAATTTTTCAAGATAGGATGAATAGTTACCCCAAATTGTGACGGGCTTGACAGAGGGGTGAATGAAGCCGTACTGTTTCAGAGAAACCATGTATCCTCTAGAACACATATGTGGGACTTACGATTAACCATTGAGAGTGGGTTGAGACATAGTTTTTTAATGATTAGTATAACTATGCACACTATCTATGTGGGTTTTCCCATTTACATAGAGAAGAGTGCATGGTTAGCGCACAGTTTAAATAAGAGTGCGGCCAAATCATGTAGCACAATAATTTATGGGGAAATTTTTATTTTTTGATTTAAATTTAATGAATTTTTATTAATTTATTTATCTCCCATTAAACAGCTTCTTGGTTGTTATATCTCATCTTTAAATCCATTACATATCATTGGATCATCTGAATCTATCTAAACTAAAAAAATAACACTATTGGTCTCGATGGATTCACGATGGTGAGTTATAGATTTTTTTCTCCATTATTCATTTTACTTGGTATAAATGGAGTTATTTAGGTTTAGGATAACATGCCATATTTTTACCTTTTTTATCCACTATTTATTTTTCATCAGATCAAGATTGAAACAGAAGCTGATATTTGAGGAGTTCTCCACTATGGAAAAATGGCAGGGGGTTTATACTATACCCTCAAGGTTTAATATTTTATAAGCACAATTTCCTTAATTTTATGCTCTAAAAATTCTGGAGGTTCCCCAATAAATAATTAAAAGCTTCAGTCAAATGAAATTGATCCTATATCGGTTTTCCCTGAGTACTATTGTGTTTGTTAAAGGGTGGTTCTCCTACATTGGCCATCGATGTGGTATTCCATTGTTATCCTAGTTACTTTATACCACCCATGGGGTGTTTGTGATCTCTCATGTTATTGGAATCCCCTTAATAATTGAATTGAATCGGATTGAACTAATTATGATATTTTTTCATCCTTTTCCATGCGTAGACATGATTTGTTATGATTAAATTGATTTAATGGTTTATATGGTGTTTATATATGAGTTGGTAGAAAACAACGAATTTTATAGGATTTATTTGAATATTGAATAGCGTAAATTGAAATGTTAGTGGATGAAATGGTTTTTATACCTTGAATCACGATCCTATTATATTCCAAATCTGTTTCTCCCATGGGAATTGATTTTGGTATAGGATTCATTGGATGAGATTGTTCCTTGGGTCTTAATTCCTTAGGATTCCTTGGTAATTAGATCCCCTTATATCCATATCGCTTGGACTCGTGTTGGATATGTGTTGTTGACATGATCCTTGGATTCCATCAAATTGTTTACAATGTTTTCAGCAAGGTTCTCCTAGGTCTTGATGTGGATGCTTTATTCTTATATACCTTATATTGAGCCCTTTGTAGTCTAACACATACGATTACACTGTGAGACCACTGTGAATTACCTGATTATACGGAAAGGATGTGTGGAATGTTATATACTCTATTATACATCATGGTGATAGTATTGGTTTACACATGGTTTTATGGCATGGTCATGGTGGACCGTTTTGAATGTTTAATGTTATTTCTGGTATAAGTATCGTCCTATAGTTGGAAGTCCATACATCTTCCCTTTTTTATTTATATTTTCTTACTTCCCTTTTTTGGATCATGACCACTATTAATAGGGATTCTTTTTTGGTGTTTGAAAATATCACTTAAAAATATTAATATTAAATTTTATTTTCACATGTATAATGATTAGATATTTTATATACCCTGAAAAATTGTTTTTTTGAAATACCTAGATTTTTCAGACACTGTTGGTGGTGTAATACTGAGTGTAATCTCACACAATGTATGTGCACCATTGGGTACCTGAATAGACTCTATGGATGAAGTTTGTGATCATGGAAATAACCCATAGTATGATGCATCATTTGTTCCTTTCTTAAGAGTAGAGTAGTGTTGGTCCAAGTTAGGTTTGCGATGGTAGTCAGAGATAGTCCCTTTTAGTTTTGTTGGTATATTTATATATATATATATATATATATATATATGTATTATTGATGAATTTATAATTTTTATAGATGTATTTTAGTGACATGAGAAGACATATCATTTTTTATATGATATTACTTCTGGAATTGCTTATATATTCGTATATTGGATGTTTATATTATTTCTATTAATTCATATACATTCTCTTTGGAATGATATGATATTTCATTATATTACACTCTTAAAAGATGATATAATCTCCCCAAAAAACCCACCCTAGTACCTCACTTCCAGTTGGAAGCCTCCAGAATTTGGGATGATTCACTTGAGACCATGTGGCCAATCATTTTGAAGGAACTATTTTATGGAATCCAAGACTAGGCTTTTAAAATTTTGTATCAGAGTGAGCTTTTTATATTTATATTATCATAATTTTTCTATGAAAAAATATTGAGATTAGAAATTTATTATAATTTTAAAATGATTTGTGCCTATGAGTAGCTAACCCACATATAAGTACAAGGAAAATTTGGAGGAATAGAAATTTTTTTTATCTAGATTTTTCCTATTATAGTTTATTTGATTCCCCAATTGGGTGATATACATATGGTTTGAAAATTGTATTATTTTATATTTTTTCTGATAAGATTACAGTATTTATGTCGTGAATCATTTTAGGTAGTTTTATGAGATTCACATTCCCTACATTATTCCATGCCATATTACATGAGTCACTTGACTAAAAGGATTTGGGATATGTATATTCTTGTATATACCTACATTTTAATTATTATTTGTGTATGGAATTTGGAAACATTGTTGTAGAGAGAGGGAATTTCGTAACAAAAATCATTTAGTCTTGATTAAGCTACAAAAAAACCTTAAGCAACTAAATATGGAACATTGAGTCATGGAACATTGGGTGCATGGATTGTAACATGTTATGGTATGGATTAGGTGAACCATTAGGTACAACCTTTAGTTATGAGGTGTACGGCCCCTTAGGAATCAGATAAGGTGAAACCATTAGATAAAAAAATTTAAAGAGAATTGTGATAAATATAAATTAAAATGGAAATGGAAAATTTGTGTAAATGAGATCATGACCTTGACTCATCTATTGAATAAGAATTATGTTGTGTCTTCAGTGATATTTATGAATACTAATTTTTACCATGTCATAGATTAAGCATCTAGGAGAGGGGTGTGGAATGTATATTGGAATGTTTTAACAAGTCCGACAATTTTAGT
Organism: Viscum album; assembly: GCA_963277665.1. NCBI lineage: Eukaryota > Viridiplantae > Streptophyta > Magnoliopsida > Santalales > Viscaceae > Viscum > Viscum album. Next base: position 1,515,685,805 of record OY728131.1, read on the forward strand.
TGAGAACCATTGATATCAAAATTTTCGAGTATTGTGTTTGGAAATGTAGATAAATTACTTTATAATGACCTCCCATCGAATTCTAGGAGGGTGGAAAAAACCATAATCCATAGGTGGTGGGATGTAGGCTCATTGTATATCCTCTTTTAGAGAAATTTTTGGAACCAACGGTTTTAATGTACATATGTGATAAATCATAGTTCCATGAGTGTTTTCTACACTAAATGTAATCTTCCCAGGGAGAATCGCATGTTTCTTTATCTATAGAAGAGCAGAAGCATGCTTTCAAGAAGCATCATCCTCCCATGTTTTTGAAGGATATCCATCCATATATTTCTAATCAATTTATTGAGAATACATTTCCAATATAGGATATACATGAGACACATCATAATAAGATACTCATACATATGAATTTCATGCTTTGAAGAGATGTAAAGTAATGGTGGGATGTTTTTAACTAAAGAGGTAGGCTGTGATATATGGTTTTTGTTGATATAAATGTATTATTTTATAAAACAATTCTTGGGATCGTGAGAGATAAATGGTCTAGTGATTTCATTCATATAGAGAAAAGTGTGATGAAGGTTATCTATTATTTGGAATGCTTCACAGAGTTGAAGAATTTTGTGGTGATTTGTATTGTTGATGAGCTATTGTGACAGTTCCTCTTTGAAGAATGTAACATTATTTCTATTTGACCTATGGTCAAAATTTTAATGTGTATGACTACTACTGAAATAGAGGATCTATAGCTAATTAAATAGAAGAAACTAAAGGAAGTTGGTGGCATAGATTAGAGAGGTGTTGTCTATCGGCCTAGTGTGTCATCTTCTAGTTAAAGGAAGATAATTTATATGATTTACCTGAGGTGATTACTAGATATGTCATTTATGCTTGTAGTGCAATTCTTTATCAAAAGTGTAGAAGATTAGAAAATATTAGGAATCAATGTGATCGAGACCCATTCATGTGAAATGATTTTGGAAGGGTGGTCCACATATAATTTTTTTATAGGACCATCACTCTAGTAGCTTTTGAAAGGTCGCCAACATTATATTCAGGAGAAGGAGTACATTTCATAAATTCAAATCAGGATGATAGCTAGAGTAATACATGTTGATCAGGCCTACGTGGTGGTCTTTACAGAGGAATTAACGAATCAATATTTCTGAGATAGTAGATTAGGCTCACTCTGCTTTGTGTAGTTGTTTCACTGGACTTTGGATCATGATAAATATATTTCATATAGACTATCCCTGAAGAGCATGGAATTAGGCTGTCTATGGTGAGAGAATCTATTTTAGATGCCTCTATGATTATTTCTTTCCTTTTTGATATATGTACTTCAAATAGTTTCATATATGTTCCTATTGTGGAAACATTGGGATAATTGTATTGTTTTTTTGAGGATGTCACAATTCTTGAAATTTTGTTGGTGATCAAAACATTGGATGCATGCCAGTTCTGGGACTTCCACACTTATATTGGTGGTTGTCACTTATATTGGATCAAAACAAATTCTATGTATGAAATGGAGAATGGTTTGTGTTTTTTTTCAATCGTCATTGGATGTTCATAATAGTTCCCCAGAAAGGGATCATACATTTCATACAGACAACCATATTAAAGGTGGGGTCATTTTCCAGTGTTTGCAAAAATTTTGGTCCTGAAAAACAGAATATGGAGAATAGTGTGTTTGGAAAAGGAATTTGTGCACAATAATTTTGGTGTTGCTGAAACTTGTTCGCAAAGCATGTTTCTGGATCATAAAGTCAAAAAATTGAAATGGCACAACTTCGACAAAAAATATGAAGTTGTACCTGAAAATAGTTATTCTATGAAAAGAATTGTGTGCAGAATGAGAGGTTTTGGGTGACATTGTGGGTTTTTTCATGTAGGGCTCAGATACAACTATAAATAATAGGTGAACCCCCTCATTCATTATGGATGAATACTTAAAGAAGATCGTAGTTATGATGCGCGTAAATGTTGTGAAAAAAGGGAGTTGCAATGAATATTTTAAGCTGCGTGAAAAAAATAAAGTTAATTGGAAAAGTTAAAGTCTCACAAAAAAGTTAAATATGCATGGAAAATTTAATGTTGCATGAAAAAGTTAAAGTTATACTAGAAGGGTGTAGTTTCACGAATTATTTTCCACATGAAAAGAAAATCATTCACACAAAAGTAAGATCTTTCACGCGCAAGGTTAGTGTTGTAGAAAATTGTCAGTGTAGACTGATTACTTTTTTTTTGAATATCTGGTTCAGCGGTTTAGTCATTTCGAGTTCTTCGATTTAAGACATTTATTCAAGCAGTGTATCATGCTAAAAATTGGAAAATAATTAAATGAAAATCTATTGAAGTGAACTTCATTTCAATAAATCGAGTTTTAATTCTCTCAAGGCAGTGAGATAGGGGGAGTTAAGGGAGGTGATTTGAGAGATACAATGAGCTATTCTTGAACCATTGTAAATGAATTGTTCCTAGAACATTGTGAATATGAAAAAATCTTGTAATTCTCATACTTTTAATGATTATTTTACATAGGTACAACTGGCACACTCTCAGCATATGATCCATGGACGTATCCCTTATTAGTGAACCAAGTAAAAGTGTTATGTCATCACCCTACATCCATTTTTTGGTAGATTTAACAAGTTCCAACTAATGTGGGAACAAGATCCAAAACATTAAAAATAAAATATAGACTCACTAATTCACCCCTCCCCTCTAATGGTGTATTAGGGTTCTACATCTTTGTATGGGATATTTTTTCCTCAACGTGATTGGATTGGATGCAATAATTATTATAGACTAGATTCATTATTATCAAAGCAATGTTAACATAAATAGAATGATTTTAACCTTCAATATGGTAGTTTTTTTATTCACATGGGTGGATGGAATGTCCATTAATGCCATGCTCAACTTGAGAATCACATGTTGGGTGGGATGACAAACTTGATTTCTGGTTTATATAAACTTGATTAGGGATAACATTAGGATAAATTTCCTCCAATTATTAATCATTTCTAGGAAATTTTCACAGATGACTATTCTAGTTTACCTCTAGGGAGAGAGGTTGAATTCACCATCAAGATTGATCTAGGAGTTCCACTGGTATCCATTACTCATAAAAGGATGGAAATGAGGGATTTTTAGGATCTCAAGAGGAAACTACAGTATATAAAGGAAATCAATTTTTTATACCCCAATAATTCTCATATGGGGTATACTAGTTTGTTTGTTTTTAAAGATAACAATAGAAAGTTTAGGTTGTGTGTGCATTATAAGAAAATGAACCACCTAACAGTTATGATGTGATATTTATTTCCACATTTAGATGTCCTTTTTACCAGATCTACTAAGATTTAGTTTTCTAAAATATTTATTTGAGATCTGGATACCATCCGGTTAATTTTTTACATGTAGACATGCATCAAAACAAATTTCATTACTGGTAAGGTTTATATGTGTATACAGTTATGATTTTTGTTCTAATGAATGTTCTAGTTGTTTTCAAAGTGCTAATTAAATTGGGTTTCCATCATTTTCTAGATTCATTTTGGGTGAGTTTATTGGATGATATATTCATGTATTCTCATAAGTGACACAAACATGAAAAACATCTTGATATAATTTTGGTTTGTTAAGAGAGAAATATTTAGATACTACGATCACAATGTGCCACTTTTTCATGGGTCCGATTCACTTTCTAGGGATTATTATCACTGACACAAGATTATCAGTTGATTCAGAGAAGGTGAGAGTGGTAGTATCTTTGATCATCCCCTGAACATAGTTTTTATAGAGAGTTTTTTAGGGATAGCTATATATTAAAAGCATTTCTTACAGGAATTATCATGATTATCAGTGTTGTTTATGGGATGGATTAGGAAGGGTGTGATTTTTTATGGTAAGATACCTATGAGAAAACCTCTCAGGAGTTAAAATTTAGATTGAATTCTACACCATTCAGGAATCTTACAATTTTGGTAGGTATTCTCACTCTGTATTTCAATTTATCAGGTATCCGGCTAGGATACGTTCTGATGTAGAATGATAGAGTCATGACATACAAGTTTCATCATTTGAGGCTACATAATATAAATTACACAAGAAATTATCTCGTGTTATCTTAATTTGTTCATGATTTACATTTTTTCAATCATTATTTACATGGAGAGAGGTTTGTGGTTTTTACAGAACAAAAAAGCCTCAAATATATTTTTGAACATCATGATCTAAATTTAAGGTAGTGAAGGTGGTTTGAGTACCTATAATGTTTTGAAATAGATATTTCCTATATTTTTGGAAATGAAAATGTAGTTGATGATGGAATAAGAATGAGGACATAGATATATGTAGACCAGTTGTCTGGTATCGAGTGTAATCTTGTGGATTTGTTATCATAGATGCATATGGCGGTGAATGATTGTTGTGGATGTACTATTATTTATTCCTTGTTTTGAACTCTACACATGAAGGTATAGTGATGATGAAGAATAATTTTGATTCAGAAGGACTTGTCCTATGGGATATTTTGGTAGATGAGGACCTACCTCCTAGTTTGAATGTTGGTGAGGAGGATATTTTTCATATCCTAGGATGTGTTTTGGTTCCACTGGACATACACAAGGATCTGATGTAAGAATTTTGTGCCCTAGTTTTGGAAGTGCATCCCAACATTACCAACATGTATCTTGATTTATGTTGCACGTATTGGTGGCTCATGATGAAATGTGAAGAAGAGGGTTTTATTTTGAGGTTTTCTTCCAATTAGAATATACATGCCTATGACCAGTGACGAACCAAACATTTGAAACAGTTACCCTTTATTTATAGGAAGTGGGATGATTTTGTGATGAATTTTGTGACCAATTTTTAAGGTCTCCATGATGTAGTGTTTTTATTTTGGTTGTCCTCGATAGGTTCTATAAGGATTCATATTTACTACTGAGTAGGGATTCTTTATCAGTGTATGATATAGGGAGGTTTTATATACGTGAGATAGTGAGGATTTATGGGGACTTTTAATCTATCATTTTAGATAGAGATGAGATTTTACATCTTGATTCTCATAGAGTTTGGAGATGGAATTTGGTATATATTTCCTTCTGAGTAGGGTATACAATCCTCAGACTAATGTCTAGTTAGAATTCATGATTCAGGTTCTTGAGAAAATTTTAAAATCATGATTCCAAAATTTTGGTGGATAATGGGACATGATGCTTTAATGGGAATATGTCTGATGCAAGAAACTTTTGGGAAGTTATAGTTGATCAGAAATTGGATGTGTACTGTACATTATCAACAAAAATCATACACTGATCATCTTCAATGAACCCTACAGATTAAGGTTAGGGGTCAAGTATTTTTTATGTATCTCACCATGTATAGGATGTTGGATGATTATAAAATTGGTTATGATTTTATCGTTATATGTCAAGCCGTTCGATATTCTAGAGTGAGTCGGTAAGATAGCCTATTGGATTTGGTTACCTTAAATGTATGGTCCAAGCATTATGTCTTCTATTTATCTGATTAATTCCATTAACACTCAATTGTATATTAAAATATGTTGATGAATGAGTTGTATTAATAGGTGGTGGGATCATTCAGTATAATCATACTCATATCGTTGATAGGAGCAAAAATGTACTCTGAGGTTGGTCATTTACTCTAGAATTGGTGTTATAGATGAATGTACATTTACAAGTTGAGTTTTGGGAGTGGAAATATGATATACATGATTATTGGCCAGAGTTATTATTTGGCGATTCTTAACCACCCTTGATAAAGAAAATTGAGGAATAATTTATTTAAGGGGGGAAGATTGTAAGACCCGTAGTTTTCCTATGTTGTTTGAATATTTTTATTTTGGTTCAATGTTCATGATTATTCCCTAATGTGAGTTCCCATTGTGTTAAAGGGCATATTAGTGGTTTCTATGGCTTGTTAAATGCTTGGGGCCCCATGTTTTGATAAAAAATAGATAGGCCTCATAGTAAGAAGAATCTATGTATGAAAAGCCACAAGATTAACCCAAACCATGTGGGGATAGAATGTTGGGTGTAGAAGGCAACACAATTTCAGAGGAACCACGAAACATTGGGACAATGGAGATAAAATTTTACTATACCCTTGTATCTGGTCTAATAAATATTTTGAGCATTGTTAGCATAACCATGCACACAAACGGCATGAGGGAGACCCTAAAATATAGAAGGGTGAATACTTGGTGCCTGGTTTGTCCACCCATGTGGCCAAACCATGCATCCTAGTAATTCATAAGTAAATTATAATGTTCCCATAAAAAAAATTTAGATAACTATTTTTCATTATTAATCTCCAGTTGGGATGAATTATGGGTCTTGAATGTCTTATTTGAATATATTCTATTTCTTTTGACCCCAATTATACATGAGAACTTGTAATAGAACGATGTTAGTCTCATTAGATTCAAACTGGTGTGTTTTTCCTTCTCCTCAAGCCCTTCTTCATTTTACATGGTATTAATATAGTTATTTAGGTGATACATAATTTTCAATTTTTAATATTTTCATCCATTCAACATTTTTCATCATTTCTAGATAAAAGCAGAACATGAAACGATATGAGTAATTTAATATGTACCTACAATTGGTGGTTTATACCTTTTCATCTAGGTTTGGGGTTTTATAAGATTAGCTATCATTATTCTGCTCAATAAACACTCCAAAATCACCCCTTTAATTATTTAAATTCCAGAATAAAATGAAATAGATCCACTTTAGATTTCCCTTCATAATTTTTGGGTTTTTTGTAGGTGGTTTCTTTAACCTTCATTGTCCATGGTGTTCTCCCTATCATCTTCTAAAAATTCTACCACCCATGGGGTGGGTTTGAGATTTCCCACTTTGTGGGAGACCCTAAATAATAAAATTTAATTTAATTGAACATAATCAGAGATGGGTTTCCACCTTTTCAATGTGATAACATATTGTGTTTTCTGAAAATGTTCAAGTGGTTTATAATGAATTTTTTTTGAGTTGGTTGAAATCCTAGAATTTTAGTTAATCTGAATTGATTATTGACATAGATACATTGAAATGGTAGTGGATTCCAGGGTTCGTATACCTCATACCAAGATTCCATTTGATTATAATAATTTTTCTACTATAGGTATTGATTATGGTAGTAGATTCCATGGATGATATTGCTCCTTGGGTGTTGATTTTATCGGATTCATGGTCCTTAATACCCCTTGGATATGGATTTCTAGGACTGACATTGCAAATGTGTTGTTGAAATTATCTTTGGACTCCACCAATGTCCTTACCAAGTCTCCATCGAGATTCTATTAGGACTCAATGAAGAATCCTTCATCATCAATACCTTTTATTTAGGCCTTTGTGGTCATTCACATACAACTACAAGACGCAATAATTTTAGATGGAAAATATTATTCAGAAAAGCTATGAAGAATTTTTTATACTATATTATACCACATGGTTTTGGTAGAGGATTACACTCGATAGAATGGAGTGCATATTGTGGGTATTAAGTAATATTTAATGATATACCTATTATTGGTATCTACCTACAGTTGTTAGACCATATAACATTCATTGAAATTTTATATTTTACAACTTTACTTGTTATGGGATCCTGACCATTTATTATTGGGGGCATTGTTTTCCAAGATAATATCAACAAAAAATATTTATTTTTACATGGTTTTAAACTTGTATTACCATTATATCTATTATATACACTATGAACTACTTATATGGTATTTAATATAAAGGATTGGTTATAGACACTATTAGTGAGTGCCTATTGAGTGTTATCACACTACTTGTTTGGGCTGTCATTGGGTATCCTGATAGCCTATATGGATAATTGTACGGATTGGGTAAGACACCTATTGTTAGATGGTCAATTTCATCCATGCTTAAGAGAAGGGGAGCATATTATATAGCTAAGATCAAAATTCTATTCATTGAATATTCTTTTATGGGTTTTTTGGTATCTTGATATATGTAATTTACTAACGCCTACATGCCTATTTAGGATTATTTTGTAGTGAATTCACATGAAATATAATTTTTATGAGATTACTTATGGAATTATTTATATATTCATATCATGTATGTTTATCTTATACCTGGTTTTGAATTTACATTCTATTTTGATTGATATGATATTCCATTATGTTACACTCATACCAGAGGGAGTAAACTTCTCACAAACACAACCATGTCCATTATAACTAGTTGGTTGCCTCTAGTGTCAGGGTAGTTGTGCTTCAGGCCTTATGGATAATTGGGATCAGGGCACCACTCATATGTATATTGTTCTATAATGTTAAATATATCTCAACAATAGTCATTCACAATTCAAGTATTTTCCATTTTGGGGCCCTATAGAAATTATTATGTCATTTATAGTTTTATATTTAATAGAAGTTCTAACTATCACCGTATTTTTTATTAAGTTTACAATTTTTAATATGGTATTATTCTTTGGATATAATCAAATATAATTTTTTTTAAAATATGACAATTATATTAATCATGGTAATTTACTCTTAATTTTTATGGATGAAATAAATACATTAAATCATTCCACAACCATGATTCATTAATCATTCAATTAAAAAAAATAAATTAAATGATATTAAAAACATTAGAAAAAATAATTTTAGATAATTAAAAAATTAAATGAACTATATAGATGAAGATGATATTTTTTTGATATAATAATATTTTTTTAATATTACCTTTTAATTTTGTGTTTTTAATGTCAAAGTAATGAATAGTATCAAAATCCACAGTAACATTATTTTATGGGATTACTAGTTTAATAAATAATATAAAAATTTTAAAATATTAAATAATAATGAAGGGGATATGATATATATTAAAAATAACTACCTATTAAATTATAGTCTATTTTTATGTAATTGGATAAATAATTGTCTTGTGGTATTTTATTGTTTTCAGAAATTCCAATAGTTCCCCTCCCCACTCGTATAAAAAGGAAAATATTCATCTAATTTCTTCACAAATAAAACCTTATTGGGTTCTGCCACTACATAACCAAATACCTTCTATGAATACGTCCACTAATTCATGCGATTTTAGTTTTGTGAGAATACCAACCCTATTAATCATAATGTGTTTTGGAATGGAAGATTTTCTGAAGAAGTGGTATTGTTTTTAATCGAGATTTTCTATTTTTTATTCACCCACATCCCTCAATATTTCTTATACACTGAATAATTAATAAATCAATTATCCTACATATAAAAATATTTTATTACATTATTGTAATGACCGTTATTCATATCCTCTCTATTGAAATGTGAAAACAAATCTTCCTTCGTGTTTACGTCCGACTACCGCCTCATGAACCAATGTAATTCGTTTTCCATCACCATTTCATAATACTATATTATAATGAGTGAATTAATTTTTATATTTTATATTGATTAAATATTTGTAATTATAAATATATAACATATCATTTACCTACATACAATTCAATTCATTGAAAAATGATAAATTTCATCGTCTTTATTTGTAGATTACAACAAATATGAAGCAATGTGATGTCGTTCATCAACACATAACATGGATGATATAAAAAAGTATAATTAACGAATTTATGTAATTATTAAGATATTTGATCATTTTTTGAGTATAAAATTATTCATACATTATATCCATATTGATCATTGAAACATAGAAATGGTACACCTGAAAAAATATGACTTACCATCTCCATGATTGGTACATAGTTAAATTTTCATAACCATATTTAATGGAAAATTATAAAAGTATAATTGATGTATAAAAATGATAATTATATCATGAATATTATTCAAGAGATACTGGATTAGCGATCACTCTATCCATAGCCTTAAAAATTTTTATTTGGGACTTCTGATCTAGAAACCATCAAAATAATTAAGATGAACATAATTAATTGAATAATTGTATATAAAATGGGGTAAATTTAAATAAATGAATAATGAAAATAAAAAAGTCTATTAATAATATAAATATTTACAAATTTTTTTATTTTTTAATATAAATAATATACATGAGGATTCAGACTTATTGCAAGTGATATTCATTTTAAATATAATTTAAAAGATTCACTTTTACATTATTATAAAACTAAAAATAGAATGTTTTTATCATATATTCCTTGATAGGTTTTTCCAATCATCATGAAATCATAGTTATTTTAAGATTCATTTATATGTTTACCGTAGTGATTTCAAATAAAAAGTTTTTGTTTTTATGGGAATTGTATTTCAAAAAAAATATTTTTTTAAAATAATATTTCATTTTAATTAAGAATAACTAGTATAGAAAATGGTTTTTAAAATTATATTTTTACTTTTTTTATATCGGTTAGTATGTGATTCTATTTCTAGAGAAGTTTAAAAAAATTAATATTGGTTAAAAACCAAACATTTCACATTAATTATTGGAGAAATTTTTCTGGTCGTTTATAAGATAATCGAGTTGAAAAATAGATTTTCACACTAGTTAGTAGATGAAAATCCTCAACATACCTTTATGATTTTTCTTTCACATCTGTTATCAAATAAATGATGTGATTTTTTTAAATAATTTAATTTTAAATCCTCACTATTGTAGAATAAGAGAAGGGAAAACAAGTAGAACGACCACCAGAAACCAAGTAGACTATATGAACCAATATTAGTCGAATGGCTAACAAAACCCACATAAAATTTTAATTTTAATGATTATAGTATATAGTAAAATTAAACTAAAATCCAATGAAACATGAAAAATATTTTTCCCATTTAATTTTTAAGTGTCTTAACTCATGTGCACTATAATTTTGAGGGTCATCAAAAGGTTATAAATTAAAATGAAATCATTTCACATTTATTATGAATAAAATGAATGAAATATTAATGAAAATATTATAATGAAATATAACATTATGTAACTTTAGAACTATCCGTGTTGAAATTATTTCATACATAATAATTTTATCATAATATCCACATTCCTTTATGATTTCTTTTTTATGAAAGCACTAATAAAAAGGGGTTTTCAGTTGAAAATAATATTATTAAGTAATATATCCAAATTTTTCTAATTATAAATGAAAATTCACCTTTTTTTAAATATTTTTTCTTGGGAAAATTATTTTGTGTAGTCTCTTAAAATAAATTCCATTCATTATTATCAAATAATATGGATACAATAATTTTAAAATTCACTCTAATATAAGAATGTATAAAAATTTCAAATTTTCATATCTAGTACATTATTAAAATTTTATTTCACTTCACCAAGGATAGAGCATACCCAATAATGTTCCTAACCCCTTGGATAAAAGATAAGATCCATTGGATACTAATATAAATGAAAATTTAATGTTTTTGGTTATATTGTTATGATATATATAACACATTGTGAGATATATGTTTCATACTCATGGATATATGGAAATATCTAAAACATAATAATTTTATTAATATGAAAAATTATTTAAATATAAAATGGTATTCCTTATTCAATAACTATCATCACTATAGTTGAAATAAGCCATGGGTCCATATATATATATATACATATATTTTTTCAGCATCATTAAAATTGTACAATGATACCTAATACTGAAATTTTATAAGTATAATATTTCAATAAATTAAACGTAAGGAAGGATTTATGTTATGAATTACAAGAAAAAAATGTATCGGGTTGATTCCAAACTGATCTCTATTTACAATCTCAATAATATCATTTTTCAAATGCACCATAGTCAATGAACACCCAAAAACACTATCATCAATTAGAATCTCATAAATATCCAACAACAAATTTGAATATGATGAAAATAAATCAATATACTAATAATTGTATATCATGTCATAACACTCTATATTAGTTGTTATCAATACAGTAATTATTTCCATTAGATTATTGTTGTAAATAAATAGATAAATATTTATATATTAAAATCATAAATAAAATTTAATATGAAATAAAATAAAATAAAATATATAAACATATATATTTTGAAAATCATCGAATAATTCTTGATTGATAAAGAAAAAATAGATTTTTATATATTGTCCTAATATAATAACATCATCTATAGGTGATATAATTCTTGCTAAACTATATATAATTTCTTAGTAAGTGACCCTATCATGATCTATCTCTATCTGTTGATGATGGATGGTATGTCTAATATAAAATATCATCACATAGGTAAAAATATGATATCATGATAATAAAATTATAACTCACATGAAAATGGATGTTGTGAAATACATGTTGTTTGAGAATTAAAAGAAGGAGTGGGTTTGTATGTGGAGGTGGATGAGTTAGAAATTTTTGAAGTGGTGGAGGAGTGTGATCATTAGGACAACAATTTATTTTAATTTATCCAAACATCTACTATATGGAACCATTATTCCTATAATCCATTCTCACATGAATAAACATAAATTCAGCTTCCAATGATTCTATTTTTTCAGAAGGATCCTCCATTGGAGAAGCTATAGAACATGGAAATGATTTTTTTCACTAACACACCTATTGGGTATAGTTGTACACGAATTGGAAGTTTGAACACTCCAAATGATGTAGCTAAAATATAATTCCTACCCTCAACTATAACGACTTAATAAGTTCTCTTCTCCTCAATATAATCCAATATGATTTATATTAAGGAATATATAATAAATCATAATATATAATTAATTTAATTTACATAAATAATTAAATAATGTAAACATATTACAATCCTCTAGGGAATGTCCTTTAAATATTTTGTAATATATTATCCATTTTTCTCATCTAATACTTATTCTATTTTTCATAACTAGAAAGGGGAAGAAGATGAAATCGTGGTAGAGCCTCAAGACTCAACTCCCAGTTTTCCAAAATTTTATACCATCACGTTTTCATCTAATAACATAGACCCAACTATGATAAATTATGAGGTTATACATTTATATATTGGTTTTCCTGATGAGATTGTCTTGATTTATGAAAATTAAAAAATAAATAATTCATTAATGATTCATTGATATTATCATTATTATTAAAAAAATTAATAAAATGTAACATTTAACATACCAAAATTATTACCGTATTTTACATTCACCAAAAGTATTCCATGTATTTTCACTTATAAATGGATATATGTATATCACAAGGATTATAATGATTCCTTCTCCTAAAAATTTAATATGATGTGAGGGTTGATGTAAAAACATATATCTCCAAACATCCAAGGATATAAATTTCATATCGAAATATCCATTATAAGATATATCATATGTCATATGATATTAATGGTGAAAAAATATTTTAATATAAATATAACAAGATAAGTAAAATTATAACAAATAATACTACCAAAATGGTCCTCCATAAGTGAAAATTATCAATTTGTCAACACTATTCCAATCTCAAATAAAAATGATATTTTTTTCATTAAAAATGATACTGTATAAATGGTTCAATTATTTTGAATTCGGTCCTCCTAAAATATCATCATCATCCATGTCTATCAGTATCTTCGGGTCCTGGATACGAGTAACTGATAATTTTTGTAAATGTGAGCTTCCATTTTTTCCATCCCTGAAACTCTTCATTTTCCATGTGGGTGTAGATATCTCTTATAATGATGGACAAGTCCCATCAACAAGATAATGTGTACATTCCACCCTAGAGGTATGAGAATGATCATATATAAATTTATGTGGTTAATCGGTTGATTGATCTTTCATTATCATACACATAAAATCAATAAACAATTAGTACTCAAATATACAGATTCAACAATTACATACGAATGTAAAAAATTTTAAATTATCAAAAAATTGTAAAATAAACTAAATATAACAACATTTTATTCATATTTTTAAATTTAACTAAAATTCTAACAACATTAATGAGACATGAAATGGCATATAGGAAAATGAAGAAAATAGATAAATGGTGTGTGAATAGTAAAAATTACCCAACCGATTCAATGTTTTATTACTTTATTAAATGAAATTGAGGAAAAAAAGAAATAAAAAGAAGAAAAAATTGAAAAATCCATAGAGAACATGAAATAAAAAAGTGCTATGGGGTCTAAAGTAAAGTGAAATGAGTTGTTTAGCTTGAAACATGTTAACTAACTGAGCTACAAGAGACCTGTTGCATATGTAGATAATATGTGGGATATTATGGTTATCATGGGTAACAAAAAAATCTGAAAACTTGTTTCCTTAATTCAATATGTGAAGTATGATCATTCCATTAGTTACTTTTCTAGTCACCTTTTGATGTGATAATTGATAGCCCATGGGGTTTTATTCTTCTCTTTAATGAGGTTTTGTACAACCATTGATTCTATTTTAGTGTCATTAATAGAGATACTTTGACCGATACAAGTCTCTAATCTATTGATAAGAGAATTTCCATTGGATGTGATACAATCCCCAATTACACAAAAGCTACTTAAAGCTAAGATGACTGATCCTAAACAGCCCCAAAACATTCCAACTCTATGCATTTTCCAATGATTAAATGAACCATTGATGTTTAGCTTGAGGCCACACTCTATTTGATTATAACATATCTATCAGACTTTTTTTGGAATACTGGAGGGTTATATAGCTATTCTACCAACAATTAATCTTCTCAATGAAAAAATGGAATCCCATTACATCTTAAAGAGACCAAGTTAGATCAAAAGGATTAGTGAAAAGACATTCATAGCCATGGTTGAGTTGTATTTTCCTTCACTTCATGCTTGGTTTTTGAAATTCTAGATTCACTAGTACCCCATGGTCATCACAGTAATCCTCACCCTACATTCCTATATTCTCAATTCAGTGTAGTCAATCCATTTATGAAGGAAATCCATACATGAACAAGGTTGGTTTTCATGACCAAAGAGTTCACCAAAGCCCCTCCAAATCGTGTATTACCATTAACATTCAATGAAATGTCACATAAGAGTAAACATTATAGGATAAACAAAAAATCAAAAAAAAATTATTAATTATAATATGTGCATTAAAAATAAAATTATATTAAATTATCGAAAAAGTTATGATATTTAAAAATGTAAATGCGAAAGAAACATATATTACCTAGTATATTAGTAATATACTAATGGATTATTTTCCCAAATTTCATCTTCATGATCATTAGGCGAGGAAAAACCAGGTCTACTACATGCTCGTCAATATTATCTATTGATATGTCTATTGATGTAGGCACCACACATATATAAAAATCGTCGTCATGCTTATCATCACCAACATACTTATTTTGACATTTTCAAATAATAAACCATTGCAAATCGAATTTGTCAATAAAACTGAATTTTGTTTATTAATATGATTCCATTATTAATGTATCAACATTTTATTCCAATATATTCACCTTAACTAGTGTCATTCCAAATAATTCCTTTTTGACACTATTGTTATCAATAAACCATTTGTGATTAAACAATGTAACATGAAATTTATTGTAATAAAACTCTCATATTTATTCAATGACTCCAAAATAATCACTTTAGGTAGAGATTGGTATCTTTTATTTTTAGCATAGAAAATTATATGCTTCAATGAACACTAATAAAATACTATTATTAACATCACTTCCATCATCCTGATATTTCTTGTGAAATTTATAGCCATTAATGTCATACATAGACCATGATATAAAATTTTATCTTATATCACCCACTCTCCATCACAATGTTTTTGATGCATCTAATCTACAATGAATAGTCACTTTAAACCATTGAGAATTATTTTTTATTATCCTTCAAATTCCAAAAATATTTCTTATTTGAATAAAATTGTCTCAATAGATAAATAATCAACTTTATATATGTCTGAGAATCATGTATGTTAATCAAGATGTATAAATATACCTTATTAATCTATTCTCTTATCAATGGTTTGACTTCCAATCGATATATCCCATTTCCACCATAATTATATCCTTATTGGGGAGATATACGAATAAAATTGTTCTCCAATATATAAATTTTTCTTGTACAATAATTTTCTATCTCTTTATAAACATACTTATAAACAATGGAAGATTCTCTTCGATATGAATTATTAACACACCACTTCAATATCATATATACATTTAAAAATGATACATCATACATATATATAATGGTTTGAAAAGATTTACTTGTCACACCAATTAAACAATAAGATGATCCATGATATCAAAAAAAGATGGACAAAAATACATTTCTAATTGAAAAATTATATTAATCTCTTCATTCTCCCAATTTTTCAAACAATCCAGATCAATCGACTTATTACAAATTGATTTGAAAAAATTACACACCTTCATGACAGTTATTCTTATATAGATGGTAAATATTTTACACAATGAAAGTGGTAAAATTATTTCTTATCATGTGATAATATCAAGGTATCATTATAATAAACTTAAAATACATGATGTTCACTAAAGTATTTCTATTTTATGAATAAACCTTAAAAACATTGATATCATAAAGACACAAAAAGGTTACATTTCTCCCTCTTGTATAATATTTTATAGGATGAGGTGAGGAATTTCTCCTTCTATCATGAGTTAGAGATAACTATATATTTTTTCCCACTAATAGTGTGTACAATATTTCATTAAACCCATATTTGTTCAATCAATTAATTTAGAGAAATGTTCCAATAAATTTGTAACATATATTCTTCTCACATGATATAAATTAATATTTTGTTGGAAATCATGATATCTTTATTAAGATATCTCAAAATATATTGACCGTATAATCCAAATATTTCTATAATTCCAATATTTACGAGTCTTTCTAAATGAAACATAAATTTTTTGAACCCTCTCAAAATATTGATTAGTGGATAATGGTTTTTGAGAAATATCAAATAATTGTTAGCCATTTAATTATTATTTTTATCTTGAATAAGACTGATCCAAATACAAAAACTTTCAATTAACCATCTCTACTATTTTCCCTATGATAGAGATTATAATATGAAGACTATTATCCAAAAAATGGACAAGGATTATGTCCCATAAAAGTATATCCACAATCATTTGAAATTCCTAGGAAGTCATTTATAATTATCATAATAAATTAATATAATAGAAAATATTCACTTTTAAGAGAATCATATAACCTATTAACATCCTCCAACAAAAGATTCATATCATCAATTAATGTTGAGAATAAAATGTCAATTTCATTTCATGAATATTTTAGTCCAAAGATCACTAAAATCAATATGAAATTGTATAACATCATTAAATAATTAGAATACATTTTTAAATGTAAAAAATAAAACATGCTATGAACTATTAGCAATACTATGTCTTCGATACAAATTCATTTCATCCATGCACATTCAATGTCTTTGATTTCTGACTTCATTTCTGAATATACGAAACTAATTATAAATTTTCTTCAACTATCAACAATAAAATTTAAACAATAATTTTCCATCACATATTCACTCTTATATATTCCATCTTATACTTGTTTCTTCTCGTGAATTTTATATTAAAATTTCAATCATTAAATAATAGGGCGATGCCAAATAAATTATAGGAATATACCAAAACTCTTTGGAATGGTTCTCTTAAACTACTAAATCAGCCTGTGATTTTTCATTTAACTTATACTGTGATCTCCCACATTTGAGAAACCAAGAATGAAATTTTTATTCCTTCTAATATATCACATTATCATTCATAAATACCTTAATTTGTTTCCCTAATACCATCAGGAATAGTATATTATTGACATTATAATGTAAATTTGGATGATCACAATCATTAAGAAGAATATATTTCTATAAATTTGATAACTTTATAAAACTCTTATCACTACATCCATGTTTTAGAATCAAGTTAATAAATCCTAAATATTATCAATAAATCCATAAAAAACATCTATAATGGTGTTTTTTCATCACCTTTTTAACGCTCAGTGGTTTTTTCCATCTCAATTTCCTCTACTTCAATTTTAGGAATAATTTACTAAATTTTATTATAGTTAACATATTGCATAAAATCATTATTAATTGATCTAAAATTCCTCCAAGTTTCACCATGGAAAATCTAAGAGTTGTAACTCGGGTTAATAAAATAAAAAAATTAATTGTCTTTGATCCATCAGCTTTTCGAAATCCTTATAATAAATCATTTAGTGCATGAATTGATAAACATTTATTTGTTTTTTATATTTCATATAGAAAGATCCAAAAAATCATCAATACCTTCCTCATATTAATCGCTTATCCAATGTGTCATAATCTAACATCTATTAATTGTTATTTATTAAAAAATCAACAATGAATATCTTGTAAGAAGAATATATGCATGATTAAAGTGCCAAAGAGGGGGAAATAATAGATTATTTAAATGATAATCATGAATACATATATATGGTATGATTCATCAGTAGGATGTTTTTATGATTTTCAATAATAATGAATACAATGTTTAAATAGTTAATTAGATTTGAGATGAAATTGAATAATAATTGAATTTATTATAACATTATCAAATACGAAATAAAGTAAACTTATATCTTATGTTGCATTATTTGGATGAAAAAAATTGATTTTGAAAAACAATGTGCATATTTGAAATGTATAATTATAATTTCTAGAAAATAATGAAATATAAAATTAAATGCTATTTTTAATGTATAAAAATAAATGCATTTATATAAATTAGAAATGAAAATATATTTATGCCAATCTTAATTTCTCATTTTCATCTGAATGAAATTAGATGAAACGTGAAATTCAATTTTTTATATGAATTCACGTAGATAGATTTCACAAAGGACCCACATCCATATGTTTTTTTCCATTACATGAGTAAAATTTCATCGTTCTTGTAATATAATAGCGACTTCATCAAATGTTTCATAGAATGGTATATTATCCCTAGTGATTTGTTGGTGTGAATTATTATATTAATTTCATGAATTCTTAGTGAAGTACTTATTTTTTTAATTTTTAAATTGTGATAGGTACATAGTGTTATTTAAATGGCTGTATTGAATCAATGGATATTATATTCTATCAAAAATATTTTTTCTAGTAATTTAGTATAATTTGTTTATCAAAAGTTTTTTTGAATCCATTGTGATGGTAATTATTTCTGGAATTAATTTTTTTCTTCATATGAATATAGTGTGTGATTATTCAATAGCATATGTAAATTTGTTTATGAATTATAAATAATTTTTTAGTATTAAATAGCCTATAGTGAATCCAATTTTTTATAATTCATGGCATACTATAACCATGAATCTTTCAATGTATTCCTAAATTTAGTATATAATTCACATTTTAATTTACATAAGAATATAAAGTATAAAATTTTACCCACATATCATCCAAGATATCGATCATAATCTGATCTCATTCATAAAATGATTATACATAAATTCATGAATAATTGTGTAAGTGGTTCCAATAATCCATGTATTCTACAAAAGAAACATGACAATTCATTAACTCATAAAATATCTAATTATGGTACAAAATTTTAATTTTTGAAAATTTGATTTAGCTAAAGCTCCTAGTGAACATTTATTCATTTTCCATAAAAATATAAAAACTATACCTAAAGTAACCAATTGACATTTTCTATTGTGTAATCAAAAATAATTTAAACATCATAATTATATTAACTCCTAATATGAAGACTTTAGATTTAATATATGATTTTTCAAGATAAGAAAATCTACACGTCACAAGAAAAGTGTTGATATGAATATAAAAAAATATTATATTTCTATATAACTATACATAAAATTCAATGTATATTTATAGTAAATTAAAAAATTACTAAATCACTATTAAAATCATTACAGTAGTTCAAAACTATCCATATATATGGAAGTGTATACATAAATAATGAATTATTCCAAAAAATCAAGAAAAAACGAAACATTTAGTGATTCAATTTATAAATCTAATATGTGATGTATAATATTATACTATGACAAAATTTAGTGAAAATACATTTCCATGTAGTATAAATAATAAAAATTAAGATATGATGTTGAAATTTATGATCTGGCATAGAACATTAAGATAAAATGTTTTCTACGCATCCTCACACTCAAATCAATGAATATCTAAGGTATATGAAGATGGAAATGTGATATTTGGGTAGATCAGATTGATATTATAATGTGAAATGGTGAGGATGAAAAAAAATTCGAGTTGATAATGATGGTAATGTGAGATTTGGGTCCTCATAAAAATTTATAGTTAGGGCATCTTTACCGATGAATGAATAAGAGAGAGGCTTGAGGCTTAAGGCTTACAAGAAAGAAGATTAGATCAAATTTAGAAAAATGATATCATAAAAAATATGGTCGTTTGAAGATGGAAATCTATGATTTTTTTCCATTGTATTAATGAAAAAAGGGCTATGGATTCCATATAATAGAAATGAGTCTGAGTTTTGGAGAATGAGAAACCAAAAAATGACTGAAACACGTGATTTATAAAAATTTAAATTGTGTACTACTTTGGTTATTATATATTACACATTAAAAATCACCTTTTTAGACATAATTTATATGAAAACATATATCAAATGTAGCCTTCACTTCTTTATGACTTCGATTATTATATAACTGACATGAAAAATTCACTTTATCATGTCAGTTATATAATAACAGACATGAAAAATAAGAAAAAATGCTTTATTATGTTAGACATACAATAACTGGCATGATGAAGATACATATCTGGCTCAATCACATCAGTAAAAAATATATGATATGATAACAAAATTTTTAAATATCCAGTTATATATAATTGACGTTGAAAATACGACATGATAACTATCTTTTGAACGAGTTAATGTTTCTATGATGCAATCTTTCAGGATTTATGCTAGTCATTTGGTTATTGGGAATGGATTATGATGTATGGGGGTTATGTTATTTACTCATTATAGGTATATAAATTATTAATTAAGTATGTGTGGTTTCATTATTAAGCGATGATAGGTGGTTCTAATATAACCTCCAATGCATTGATTGCTCCAGAGATAGACGTTGATTATACATGGTATTCCATTTGTAAGAGTGATATGGAAAATGATGTCCCATACTACCTATATAACATTTTTTCCCTGATAATTATATTTCAAGGAAGTAATAGTATTTTAAAAATGTAATACAGAAATCTTTTTTAAATGAAGATTCATTTTCATGGAAATAATTTATTTTTTTAATAAATGATTTTATGGGTTTTTACTGGATTAATAGTTTTATTTCTTTTATGTAACTTATCATGCCTTTTATTCTCATTACTTGTTTTCAAATTTTATTCAAATGTTTTATGTGACTTTTGGGACAAGGATGAAGTATTTAATAACATTGTGAAGATCTATCATGAAAATAAATTAGGTTTTATTTTAATGACTATTTTCTTAATGTAAAAATAGATACATATGGAAGTGTACACTGGTAATGTATTGATTTAATATTTTTGAGTTTTTTCTAATTATAAAATACTATAAACCAAAAAGATCATATGAAATGTAATAATGTAAATTTTGGTTCAAAATCACTAGAATATGTAATGCTTAAGGTTGTGTCCTTAGATAGATGGGATCAGGTAAGCTAAGTCATAATGTTTTTTTGGATACATGTGTTGGATGGATTTTTGATTTCTTATGTAAAATTAGAATGACTTGTAATTTTGATGAACATTTTTAATTTTTTCATGAAACATGTATGTTTCAAAGGAAATTAGTAACCCATGTAGTTCATGTGCTGTTTTCATTGTTAACTATCGATTTCTAGGGATGATAAGTTCAAAAATAGGGAGGCTTTTCTATGCTATGTTTTTTGACTTGGAATAATTTCTAATGGAATTCAAACATATTGTTTGGTTGATGGGTATCTCTTAAACATAGCATTGTAATGTAAATACCATCCTTGGAATAAAAAAAGTGCTATTTCTGTATGATTTATATGGGCTGAGAGGAGTCTTAACAGTTATTATGACATTTTGGAACATCAAGCTATGAAAACAGAATTTTTAGAAAAAAATATTGGGTATTCGAGTTTGTTTAAACCATGTGGAACCCATGGAGAAACTGTGAATCCTTGTAATGTGGAACCACAAATTTTTTACAAAGTTCAAGATGGGCATGTGAGAGGTTTGAAATAAATTACTGCAAGGACCCAACAATAAAAATTACTTAATCCTGAGTTAAATCAAGAATTCATATTGAAGATATTTTCAGGTTTAGAGTTTTAGAGAATTAGGCCATAACTATTAAATAAAAAAATGAATATTACATATAGACACTACTACTTAGTATACATTTATCAGAAAATTAAAAAACACTTAAAAACTTCTCTACTTCCCTGTTTTAGATATCATGACTTTTCCTTGATCTCATACTTGATCGTTATTCATATTTAAGTCTTGTGGAAAACATTTCAAAAACATGGGATGAGCATAAAAAGCTCAGTAAGGGATACAGATAGAAGGAAAACTATTAGTTTTTCAAAACAACAAGTATACCATGAATACTTTATCATAAGTAATACTTTTCACCTTTATGAAGTAGTAAATACTGTTCACTTAATAAAAGATAATTAGTTACCCTTTTATAACCAAAAGAATTCTATAAAACCCATATAAATAACACATAACATATAAAGGTAACATGCAAAATAAATATACAGAAATGGAATAACCATACGGTAACCTTCCACACATTTCACTAAATGGAATATCCATACGGCTAACTTCCATTCCCAATGCAGTTTAGGTTATAATGTAACCACCCATTCTGGTTTATCACGGCACCACCTGCCATTTGATTTATCACATATCCACCCGTCAAATGTCCAAGTACCATTATAAAATTATAACACATTAAATATTTCTAATATAAATCAATTTTCTGATAAAATTTAATTTCAATCACATGAAATCATTTCAGGAATTTTGACAAAATGAATGTTTTATCAAACTATTTTTAAAACCATTTAGAAATTTTAATAGAGGTTTTCGAATCAAAGTGTACCATACCACATTGAAACATTTAACGGAATTAAAATTTTTGAACATTAATTACCATAATAATAAATCCTTGAAAACATTTTGAATACATGGTCATTAATGAAAAATATTTAGAAGAATAAATCTTTAAAACGTTTAAAATGATATTTTAGTGAAAGAGTTTTAAAAAAAATGAGAGATGATTGAATACAAATAATTTAGGTAATAAAAACATTATAATATCATGATAATTATAGGAATCATGATATATTATGTCAAATTAAAATATATACACCTTATAAAATATAATTGGTGCATAACAACAATTAAGTCTCTATTGTATGTAAATTGAGATGAAATCCATTATAAAGACCAGATCCTTAATTTAAGGATAAATCAATGAAATAAATATGAGTGAAAAATATAAATACACACAATATGATTGGATATTTGGTTTAAATAAATCAAAGGACCTTCACACATATTGTTGTAAAAAACACCAATGACTTGGATGCTTAACTCAATGAATGTAAATTGAGTTAAGATTACTCTTATCAACTTCATATCAATGACTTTGGAAATTATCAATGAATTTATTATGTTTATAAAATGTATATCCACATAAAGGGGATTTGAAATAACTACATAAATAATAAATAGTTATTCCTAAAATAATATTGGAGTAAAATATTCAATGATGTATGCGTAAAGCCCAATTAGTGGAAATTGAAATTTAAAACTCCCTTACCGATTTAGTAACTTACATAATATACACTCCATGAAAGAAGTACCATACACTAAATATGTAAATGTACATAAATTAAATTATATTACACAATTAATATTATCATGGGTAGTACATACACCACACAAAAGGAAATAGTGGCAATGTAGCATGAATCTCATAGGAATAAGAAGTGAGATGAAAACCACTTACTATGTTGTAATTAATAGAGTTGTATGACCAAAAGTTAGTAACCACCAAATATTTCATAGAATAACAAGAATATAAATAAAATCATGATAATATATATCAAAATTGAAGTACACAATACACCCCATGCAATATATTAGTGGCGTACAATGGAAATATCGCGGAATTAAAAGTGAGATAAGAAATCCCATACCTCGTTTCCGAATTGACCTGTTCATTCCTTAATTTCTTTAATAATAATCTAAAGTAAATTTAAAATATCTTTATAAAATTTCTCAAGTTTATTATTCTTTTAATATCACTTATGACCATGTTACTAACATTTTGTAATTATTTAAGTTAATAATAGTCATTTTGTTGATATTTGGTACTTGTGTAAAAAATGGACTTCTTATAATTAAATGTTGTTCATGTGGTAAAACATTCATTATATCCAGAATTATATTAAGTATTTAGATATCATATATATCATATATCTAATTATATATATTTATTCATTACATTACATAACATTTAGAGATAAGAAATGAAATGCACCGTTCATGGAGACGGTAAGCCGTACGTATGAATGAATGATACCTTAATTTCTATTTTGTATTTAATGGAATAAAAACATAATTATACATAGGTATAATATAATTAATGTATATTATTATATATAATATCCTTAACATCATTTTTTATATGTACTACGTATGGTATAAATGAGTCATGTCACTTTGAGGGGGCGGTAGTCCGCACTTCCTCAAATAAAATTATCGAGTTTACCAATAATAGAAAACATAAAGGTATTCTATAAATTGAAAATACAGAAGAATAAAGAACAAATAAACATAATATATATCAAACATAAAAACCGTTCCATCTTATTGACCACCATGAGAGGTGGTAGGAGTTAATTGAACAATCATTGTTTCATGAGAAGTAATTTTTCCATCCACAAAACAGTATTTTCTTTATCCATTAAGTGGAGGTGTGTGTAAGTTTATTTCTAATCCTTCTCATAAAAACAACCTATTTTATTTATAATACTGGTGTTGTTATAAAATATTGGAATAAAAAGATTTTAGGGGATGCAGAATTAAATTAAAAAAAATAATTGAGAGAAACTGTTACCTTTAATTTGTTTATCCCCCCTTGGATTGAACCAAAAGGACATCTTGAAGTGACTTATGACTAAGATAAGGCTTCTAAGAGGAAAATAGGGATCTTGAGAGCTTTTTGGCGTAGTTTTTGGATGAGCCAAGGGTCTTTAGAGTCATGAGGAATGGGTTAGACGTACTGTCCTTTTATAAGGGAGAGGAAGGGCACATTAGGAATGTTTTTAAATGTTATTTTCTTATAGACATATATTCAGTTTCAAAAGGTATAAAATAGATTAAGGAAAAGATAAGGTGACACATGGTCTAAATAAAATCATCCAATAATTATTGGACAACTTTTGGATATTGTTTTAATATTTATAATATTATATATTTAAATCATTTATTAATGAGGTAATCACTACATCATTATTGTGTCATAAATAATTTTTATTATTTGATGTCTAAAAATTATAAAAAATATACCATGATGTAGGAAATAGTTTTATATTTCAAATGGGTATTCATAGTCTAATATATAACATATATAACCCTAAGTAAAAATTGATTTACAAAAAGATATTTGTTTGTGTCGTTTTTTTCATTACTTTAAATTAATTAATCTAAAGTGTCATTATCCCTCCAAAGTGGATTCATGGGGTCCCAATATCGACCCAAGGATTCCCATGGTCGGCCATGACTCATCCAATAAGGTTTGGACAAGTGTTAGGGTGATTTTGTATTATTATAATTTTTTTAACATTGAATTACCTTATTTACCTTTAACTGTGATAAATAAAAGTCAAAAGTTACAATTCACCGAAAATTATTTTCATTTTATTGAACTACATTTTACTTACTAATATCAACCATTTATATTTTATTTTCAAAATTAAATTCACGGAAGTGGTAAAATTTAATTTAAATGAAAAATTCAGTTTTTAACTACCACTTAGTGGGTTCACTATTCAACAAAAATTGAAGTTTTTTTAGATTAAATACCAATACTTCAGAATATGCTATATTTTCTATTCAAAATTAATAAATTATTTCTATTTTAAAAATTTAATGAAATATAAGTTACATTAATTAATTTAAAATTAATTCTCACTGTCAAAATAAATATCATGTTTTTAAGAAACAATATCTATCAAATGATTGACCCTGGTTTATGTCAAATTTCAAAGTGATATTAATTAAAATGGGAAACTTTAGATTAAATGATAAAAATATAACATAATTAATTTTTAAAAACAATTTATAAAAATAATATAACAATATAAAAAAATTAGATTAAAAATCATATTTGAATTAAAATACAGTATTTTTCACCATTCATTAAAAAATGAATTTTATCAGAAAAAAAAAATTTCCCCAAAGTAATTTTTGGAATCCGGGTTCTAATAAATAATTTTATTTGTTTAAATATTACATATAAATGTGATGAAAACTATATTTAAAGAGGGTTCACCATCAAAAGGTAGCAAACCAACATTTTTAAAGTATATTAGAGTATTTATGCTTAAATATAATATTTTTTTATTTTAAGCATCTAACATTTATCAAATGAATGTAAAAAAACATTTATCAAACATGTATTATCATATTGTAGATATTTATATTCATTCTCTTTAATAAAATGGCTAGGCATTAACTACCAATTAAAATAATAATATTATATTATTATTTTTCAGTATAACTCAACATTGTGTGCAACATAAGATTTCAAAGAAAACGGTTTTTGTATATCAGGTACGCCATCGAACATAGTATTCCCTTTAAATTAATGTTAATAATTAATTGAAAAATATTAATTAATATGAAATTTTTTTATTATTTATTTACCTGGGATGTTTCATCCTTCCCTCTTTTTGGTAATTTAATCCTCGCAATTTTAAAATTGGCCTCAGAAACATCTTTGAAAGTCCCACATTGGAAGAAGAGTCAATAAAACTATCACATTAAAATACAGGAAGAGAAGTAAAAATGGTCACCCAAGACAATAGATACTACGATTTCATGAAAACATGGATATGGAGGAGAAAAGAAACCATCATCTTCTGATGGAGAGTGATAGAAAACATGATTAGGAAAAAGTTAACAACCAAGAAATCACAAACGTCTGAATGGTTAAACAGTATTTGATTCCCCAGTAAGAAAACATAATAGAAAATATTTTTTTGTTATGTTACCCTTCATAATGTTGAGGAATTTATTTATGAGATTTACTAAAAACAAAAGGAAACATACTTACTTGTCCTATAGACTTCAATCCTTTAATAGATTTCTAACAGAAATTCAACTTTTCTCCCAACGATTAGTATTCAAGCTTACTTGGTCACATCAAAAGCTCTAGAATAAACCTATAGATAATAAAATAATATAAAAAAGAACTATATATTTCCCCTATCTTTAGAAGTTAACCAAAACCAAAAATGGTTACTATGAGATCTGTTTACCCCCAAAAGGATAATACTTTATAAAAATAAATACAACTCTTAATCTCCAAAATTCAACAAACTATGCCTGAATTTTAAGAAACACCATTAAAAACAAAATTGTACCTAAAATATTTCAATATAATAAAAACTAATATTGAAACCCAAAACTCAAAAGGATTTAACGACATAGTCTTCCACAATAAATCATAAAATTTATATCAAAATACCATCGACTACTCTTATAGTCTCATACTAAAATGTAATTAAGCTAACCACATATTCCGTATGATAGGTTATTCATTTCCATAAATAAGACAAATCTCTATAATCCCACAAAAAAATTCATATTAAAATTCCACAATTAATCCTCAATTAAAATCCCAAAGTATTTTATTTTCAATTGGCATATAGTGCTTCCCAAAATAGAGAACATATTCCAAAATAACATTTATAACTTATTATGAAAATCATTTTCCTATACTAAGGATATCCATATAATATAACATAAGACCCCAAATCAACTTATTAATAATCAATAAAATATTTTAAATAAAAATAATAAGTCATAATAAATAGAGACTTCACGTAGACCAATGGTAGGAGATAAATCCCAATCAAATTTGGGTGTGGGTTTGATTCCTGCAGCTCTGTCTGATGTGACATGTTTGTCACATGGTCCGCATGTTTTCCTTTTTCAAGAAAAAAATAATCTTGAAAAATCCCAAAAAATGCGATAAATACCTCAAGAATTACCATAAAATATTTTAACCACAAATGTTATCTCATACATTTCATTTTCATCCAAAATGTAATTAATCGTAATTTCCTCAAATTCATAGATCATATAAATCAAAATGGATGATTATAACTAAATCCACAAAATATAAGATAAATATTCCATGAATAACATTTTCACATATTATATTTTATGTTTACTGGTACTATAAATAGTCTTCTAATGTAATACCATCATCCAAAGAGCCTTAATACTTTTAATCATTTAATTATCTTAATATATACCATAACTCTTGAATCCATTATACGTAGACTTATTACTCATTCAACATTCTTCATGATCCATTAACTATGAATTCCCACCTTATTTCATGATACATCATTCCTTGAATCCATATATCATGATTTTCCAGATGGTCCCTTTCTCCTTCGGGATGTTTTTATACATTCAACAAGTAGACGTTCGTCCCAATTTTGTAATTTCACTTTTTGATAGAAATAGAAAATTAGAGATCTTGAAATCATATGAAAAAGATACCATGACCAATAAATTTGTTTCAGAAATGATTATGTGTTGGATATCATAAACAATTTATTATATTTTATTTGAATACTCAAGAAGCTGTCAAAATCATTCGAACATGATTCTACCATTATAGTGATGATCAAATCACCAAGAGGGATAAGAAGGTTGTGCAAGATATTTTTCCTTCCATATTGACAATTTTTCATTAATCTATCAAAAATAATCAACACATAAACATGAAACAAAATATTATATATTAAAAAAATAATCCCTTATAGGTTATATATAACATAAAAAATTTGTATTACTCTTATGCATCAACCGTTGTTGTTCATGTTTTTTATCCAATCATCATATTTTATCATAACCCTCTAGGAGTTTCCACATGTTAATAACCCACTTGGTTATATGGGGTCCTTTAATTACGCCCAGATAACACAGTAACCTCTAAAGTTATCTAAGCTGACCTAGGATACTAACTATGAGGACCCAACATTAAACATTACATAATTATGAGTTAAATAAATAATTCGTATTGAAGATATTTTCAGGTTTAGAGTGTTGAAGAATTAGTCCATAACTATTACATAACAACTAGAATATTATATGTAGACACTACTACTCATTATCCATTTCTCATTAAATAAAAAACACTTAAAAATAAACATGTCTAGTTCCATGTTTTAGAAAGAATTCCTTTTAAAGGATCTCATCCTTGAACCTTATTCATCATTAAGTAATGTTGAAAACATTTCAAAAATGTGGGATGAGAATAAAAAGCTCATTATGGGATACAAAAAGAAGGAAAACATTTTGTTTTTCAAAACAAAAAATAAACTATTAATACTTTATCATAAGTAATACTTTTCATCTTTATAAAGTTGTAAATACTCTTCACTGAATAAAATATCTTTTCTTATCCTTTTTCAAACAAAATATTACCAAAAAACCCATATAAGGATCACAAAACATATAAAGGTGACTTGGGACATAAATATACATAAATTTAATAACCATATGGTCGACTTCCACACATATCACTAAATGGAATAGCCATACGGCCGACTTCCATACACAATGCATTGGAGGTTATAACGTAACTATTCGTCCAAGTTTATCACAACACCACTCGTCATTTGGTTTATCACCTAACCACTCGTCAAATGTCCATGTTCCATTATAAAATCATAACACCTAAAATAAGGATAATATAATGATTTCAGAAATAACATTTCATTTTCAATGACAAAAAAACTATTTCAAGAATAGTGACCAAATCAATGCTTTATCAAATTATTTTCAAAAACATTAATAACATTTAATAAATATATTTTTGAATAAATGTTTTCTATACCACTTTGAAAATTTAAAAGGAATTATAATTTTTTAATATTAATGACCATATAAATAAATCATTAAAACCATTTTGAAAATATTGTCCTTAATGAGAAATATTTAGAAGAATAAATCTTTAAAACCTTTAAAATGATATTTTATTTAATGAGTTTTTAACAAAATGAGAGACGCTTGAATACAAATAAGTGAGGTAATAAAAATTTTATAATATCATGACAATTAAGGGATTAATGATATATTTTTTCAAAGTACATTATATACAGCATATATACGTGAATTGGTGCATAACAACAATGAAGTATCAATAGAATGTAAATTGAGATGAAATCCATTATAATGACCAGATCATTAGGTTAAGGATAATCCAATGAATGAATTATTTATGACAAATATTAACACTCTCGATAGGAATGGATATTTCGTGTAAATCCATTAGAGTACATTCATGCATATTCTGTTAAAAAACACGAATGACATGGATGCTTAAATCAATAAATGCAAATTGAGTTAAGATTACTCTTATAAAGTTCATATCAATGAATTGAGAAATTATCAATGGAGTTATTATGTGAATCAAAAGTATATTCACGCAAAGGGGTGTGTAAATTACTATGTAAATAATATATATTGATTCCACACATAATCTTGGAATAAAATAATCAATGAAGTATTCATAAAGCCCAATGGGTAGAAATTGAAATTTGAATTTCACCTACCGATTTGCTAACATACAAAACATACAACCCATGAAAGATGTATCAGAAAATGAAGATGTAAATACCAATAAATTAATGTTTATTAAATAATAATAAAATAATGGTTAGTAAATACACCTCACAAAAGTAAATAGTGGCAATATAACATGAATCTCATGGGAATAAGAAGTGACATGAAAGCCCCTTACCATGTTGTAATCAATCAAGTTGTATGACCAATAGTTAATAACCACCAAATTATTCATAGAATAACATGAATATATAGGGAATAATTATAATATATAACAAAATGGATGAGCACAATACACCACATGAAATATATTAGTGTCGTACAATGGAAATCTCATAGAATAAAAAGTGAGATAATAAATCTCATACCCTATGTCCGACATGACCCGTTCATTCACTAATTTCATGAATAATAAACTAAATTTAATTTATACTTTCATAATATAATTTTTCACATTTATTATTCCTTTTATATCACGTATTATCATGTTATAAACATTATGTAATCATTTATGTTAATAACAGTTGTTTTGTTGATATTTGTTGCTTGAGTCAAAAATGGACTTCTTATAATTACATGTTGTTAATGTGGTCAAACGTTTATTATATCCAGAATGATATTCATGATTTTGATATAATATAAATCATATATATTCAGTATATATATGTATTTATAACAGTACATAACATTTGGAGATAAGAAATGAAATGCACCGTTCATGGATACGGTAAGTCGTACGTACACTTGAACACTTCTTTCATTTATATTTTGTATTTAATGGAATAAAAACATAATGATACATAGGTATATTATAATTATAGTATAGTATTGTATATAATATCATTAAATGTATCTTTTATACATACCACGTATGGTATGAATGAGTCATATCACTTTGAGGTGGTGTTTGTCCGCACTTTCTGAAATGAAATTATGGCGTCGACCCAAAATGGAAACCATATTGGTATGATATAAATGGAAAATACAGAAGAATAAATAACACATAAACATAATATATATCATATATGAATACATTTCCATATTAATTCCCACAATTTTATGTTTAAGGAGATAATTGAACAATCATTTTTTTGAGGCGTTTGTTTTCCATCAACCGAAACAATGTGTTCTTTACCCATTAGATTGAGGTGTGTGTAAGTGTAGTTATAATCCTTAAAATAAAGACATCCTAGTACATTTTTATACTGGGTTTTTAAAAATAAAGGAATAAAAATATATTAGGGGTTGGAGAAGTAAAATAAAAGAAAATAATTTAGAGAAACTATTACCTTTAATTCGGGTATCCTCATTTGGTTTGAATAAAAGGACTTTTTGAAGTTCCTTCTACCTATGGTAAGGCTTCTATGAGGAATATAGAGACAATGGGAGATTATATGGGTAATGTTTGGATGATCCATAGTGCATTAGAGGTGTGAGGAATGGGTAAGAAGTGGTGTCCTTTTATATGGGATGGGAGGCGCAGTTTGTGAATGTTCGAAAATGTTATTTTTTTATAAAATTATATTTGGTTTAAAAAGTTCCAAAAAAAATTTAGGTCGATGATAAGATGAATCATGGTCTAAAAAATCATCCAATAAAAATTGGAAAGGTTTTGGATAATTTTTTAATCTTTATAATCTTATTTATTTAAATTATTTATTAATTAGGTAAATACTGCATCATTTTTGTGTCATAAATAATTTAATTTATATGATGTCCAAAAATTATAAAAAAATACCATGATGTAGTAAATAATTTTATATTTCCTATGAATATTTATAGTCAGATGGATAAATTATATATCTTTATGTAAAAATTGATTTACTAAAAGATACTTATTTGGGTCATTTTTGTCTATACATTAAATTAATTAATCTTAAGTGTCATTGTCACTCCCATGTGGCTCTATGGGGTCCAAAAATTGCCCAAATGATGCCCACAGTCATCCATGACTCATCTAATAAGTCTAAGACAACTTTGAAGATAATTTTGTATTATTATTATATTCTTTTTACCTTGAATTACCCAATTTACCTTTAACCAAGGTAAAAAAATTCAGATGTTACTATTCACCAAAAATTATTTTCATCTTATTGAACCACATTTTATATAATAATAACAACCATGCATGTTGTATTTTAAAAAATAAATTCACATAAGAGGTAAATTTTAATTTATATGAAAAATTCAGTTTTTTAACTACTACTTAGTGGTTTAACTATTCAACACAAATTGATGTTTTTCAGAAAAAACCATAAATTCAGCCTATGCTATATTTAATATTCCGAATTCAAAAATGATGACTATTTTAAAAAATTTAAAACATAAAATTTTAATTAATTAATTAACAATTAATTCTTGTTATAAAAACAAATAGCATGTTTTTAAGAAAAAATATCTATCAACAGATTGACACTTGTTTTTGTCCAATTTCAAAGTTAAATTAATTCGAATTACCACCATTAGATTAAATTGTAAAAGTATAATTT
Source organism: Viscum album (assembly GCA_963277665.1). Lineage (NCBI taxonomy): Eukaryota > Viridiplantae > Streptophyta > Magnoliopsida > Santalales > Viscaceae > Viscum > Viscum album. Next base: position 1,515,719,150 of record OY728131.1, read on the forward strand.
AATTAAATTTTAAAAAATAATAAAAATATAACCTAACCATATAAATTCATTAGATTAAAAATAATATTTGAATTAAAATATAGAATTTTTCACTATTCATTAAAATCGAATTTTATTAGAAAAATAACAAAAAATTACCCAAAGAAAATTTGTTGTCCCGATTCAAAATGAGAATTTTATTTGGACAACTAGAATATAAAATAGTGACCAAAAATATATTTAAAGAGGGTTCTCCATCAAAAGGCGGTAAATTGACCTCTTTAAATAATATTAGAGTATTTATGCTAAAAATGGAATTCTTTTCATATTTTGAGCCTCTAAATTTTATCGAATAAAAGAAAAAAACATCTAACCGACATTTATAATCACATTTTAGTTAGTTATATTCATTCCCACCAAAAAAAGACTATGCGTTAACAACCATTTAAAATAATAATATTATATTATTATTTTTCAGTATAACTCAACATTGTGTGCGACATAATATTTCCAAGAAAACCATTATTGTGTATCGGGTATTCCATCGAACATAGCATCCCCATTAAAGTAAAATTAATAAATAATTGAAAAATATTAACAAATATAGATATGTGATATTGTTTATTTACCTAGAATTAGACAATTATAGTGGTGGGGATATAGATTGTGCGTGGTTTTCCAACCCATTCACCTATATTGCATGGTTAGTTCCATTTAACAAGTAAGACTACATGGTTGGAATTTTTTTATTAAAATATTGAGAAAACCTCATGTGGTTTTTGGCTATTTGATTTCATGATACACAAGATTGGTGCACGTTACGATAAATATTACTGTCGCACCTTGCACCTTATTTAAAGGGGAAAATTTACCAATTTCTCCTCCTAAGCTTTAATGGTTTTCACTATTTATTCACTCTCATTCATCCTAGAGGACAACCCAAACTATCATCCTTACTATCCACTTCCCATGGTGGGGTTTAAACCATTATTATAATTATTTCATCACTTTTTATCATACTGCAAGTGTATTGATTGGTATAAGACACTAACTTGTTTCTTTCTTTGTTTATCTTATTGTGGTGGATGTAAAATCCATCCGAGCAATTATTAACTATTTTAGGGTGTTTTTTAAATATTATTATTTTTCTCAGTTCATATCAAATTACGGCCCAATAATCGGAATGTAGAGCTTCCTTGGTATAATTTAGGTTGTCTCATGCAGTTCCTTAAAATTTTATCTTGTTTATATAAAATTTCAATTTTACCACACACTATATATTCTATATGTTTCCCCTTAAATTATAAAATGTCTTAAAATGATTTCCTAGACTTTTTATACCATCCTATAATGACCATTGACATAGTCATAGATTGTGATATCAATCCAAACATCCCCTTTGGGAAGGGTTTAGTTAGGAACTCAAAATTATAAACATTCTCTTATGCCAAAACAACTCTAGAGTGAGCTATGATTCCCATGATAGTAGAGTGACATTGTGGAATTAAATGAGTGTTCCATGGAAAGGAGTCCCAACTTGGCTACTTCCAAAATTATTATTTGAGTTTGTAATTAGAATGAGATGGTTTAATAAGATCAAATGAAAATTATTATTGTGAGTTAATGAATGACTACATTTTTAATGGAATCTTGATAGGGAAGTTTACAATGATTGGCCCTTTTATTAATTTCCAATTTCTATGACTTTCTTAATTTAATGTATTTGATTTTGTAATGATTATGTACATGTAATCCTATATTAATTATAATTAACTTGTAATATGGGATTCTGATGTACATGTCATCCTCTATTAATTATAATTAAATTTTAATATGGAATGATCACGAATAAGGTATTCCATGTTACTAATAACTGAACTGAATTGAATAAATTGAATCAAATAGAGAGTAAATAGAAATAACACCCCACATTCCCTTCCTAGGAGAATATGAATGAACTTATAAAATTTATTTTTTAAAAATGATAATTATTGTGGTTTTATTACATCCATATGTTGGTATGGAAAACAATATTATTCATTTGGTATAATGTCCCTTATTATTCAAGTACACAAACATCTTATTATTCATGGTAATTACTTCCCTTATCAATCATGGGCATGATATCCATTATTATTCATATTTATGACATCCATTATTTTTATATTCAATAAAATAATCCCTTATTATCTATGGTCATGGTATCCCTTATAATTTATGGGAATAGAGTCCCTTATTATTCATAGGCATGGAATGACTTATAGTGACACTGAAGAATGGAATCCGTTATAAATTTGGTTAATAAGGGATAACCCCCCTATCTTCACTATGTGACTCCAATGATTATTAATGGATTCTTGAGTTATACCTTGAGTTGTTTCTTATACTACATTTTTATATATAACAATACTGAATTTATTTTATATATAGACCATATATCGGAAGATATATACATATATGTATAATTATATATATACACATATAAATTTTGAATAAACACATGTTAAAAGACATTCCATCTTTAGATGAATCAGGTATGGTCGGCTAGGATTCCTTGAGGAACCTAATCTCAACTTGGTAACAATTATATTTGTTGTAGTTCCTAGTAATTGAAATAATTAAACACTGTGTTATTTTATATTCATAGATTGGATATCATTATACACCATTGGTGGTAGTCTAATGAGTATATCCCATACACTATTCATACCAATGACTAGAACATGAAAAAATTATCTCATGAATATAGGTTATGACAATGAACTATTCTTTGGGATATAATTAATTTACAGACACGGAATAGACATGGGATCCTAAGAGTAGCGACTGCTCAAGTACTATGATTTCCTTTTATAGTTTGAGTATTTTATTTTCCTCTTCTTATAAGTATATTCCTATTTTATTTATTACCTGTTATATATATTCCGCTTTTTCATTGTAGAATATTCATGCTTTATTGTTATTTATTTTATCTATATTTTATGTTATTTTTACATTATAAAACTATATTGTTCATCTTCCATAATGTACTCTTTATTGTATATACTATAGTTTTACTGTGTTTATTAGGGTATAGTCTCCCCACAATACCACAAGTAGACCCTCACTACTAGTCAACAACCTCTGGCATATGGGGTGGTATGCTCGAGGTCCAGTGGCCAATTTATCAGGGAACCATTTAGTGTCTTTTGATATGGAAAATATGACTATGAATATTGTTGATGGAATATTTTTTTGGTAAATTCATTATAGAATATAGGTCTTTACATTTAATATCATGAAGGAATACATTAGATATATTTTTAATATACCATTAATTTAGTTTTTAATTGATTTTATTATATTGTATTTAGTTGTTCATTATAATATATCAAATTAGGTATTATAATTTTCCTTTATTTTATTCAATATATATAATTTATTCCCGGGTAGATGGACTTTGGATAAGACTCCCCACTTGTATGGAGGATTATTCCTTGTTCTAAAAAATAGAGGTGTTTTCTATCTATTATTCGAGGAACACTCATGCCAGGGTTATTTATCTCATATATTTCAAGACCATTAGATGAATAATTCATGTATAATATTAATATGATTCACTATGATATGTATAATTATATTGGGATTTTATTTTTTAGTGAATAAAAAAATGGGTTGTCTAAATAATTACACATTAATGTCGTGTGAACTCATCAATTTAGTGGAAGTTATATGGATTCCAAAAACATGGCTACAAACATGAAAATAAAAAAGGAAAAATAGATAAAATAATATATTATATAGGTTTTGATAGTTATTATATTAATATGAATATGATGTACATTAAATTTCTCAAACATTGAATGAAAACCCCTTAAATAATATGCGTACTATTTCACCCAAAGATACACTTGTCAAGACTAAAATCATAAAACTGGGTAGTTTTAAACCAAATAGGTGTTCCCCTAGATCATAATTTGTACGTAAATTAATTAACTAGTAACTCAGTATTATCTATCTCTATAGTTTCATGAACAATATGGCACCCAAGAATTTTATTATGATATATAATTTTTTACATTATTTGGGTAAGACTAGATAATCAACTCCAAGGGATTGTATAATTGAGGAATTCAGATAGTACCTTACATATTATGGATTAGTTAATGAGTTATCTAGTAACAAATTAGAGAATAATAACTGTTATTATTGGTATGTATCCTTAAATAAGGAATTTGGTAAGTTTTTGGTATATTAGAGTCCATAACATAGAATACTAGGGATATTATCTCACTATATAGTTATAGTTTTTATGTTTATAAATTTTAGTTGGATGAAATTTGTTTAATTAACGTGGGGAAAATATACAAAACATGATAAAAATCATAATTTTATATTTTAGATAATGGAATCATTAACCTGTTTGAATCCAAAATCCTCACCAGGTAAAGAAATGTTTAATGGAACCAATATTCATGATTTGTAAAAACAAATTTATTATACGTTTCAAAATATAGTAAATATTAGTTAAGTTACAATAGACACTTCTATGGAAACCAATCCTAGAAAATATTCTACAAAAGTGGTTACACTACATGAAATGTAGATTACCGATGTTTTAAAAAGTCATTATTTCATTTATTAGTGATTCAGAAAAACATTGATAAATTATGTTTCACTAATTATATATGTCTATAAAAACCACAAAGTAGTGGAATTTATAAATTTATGTAATTATCCACAACTCATTTATTGATGTTTGATATAAATTTTGGTAAAAGTTTTATAAACCACGATTAATTTTTTGGAAATTCTTAATTTTTTAGATACAGAAGTAAAAATTGATAATTTGAAATGCTTATAAACATCACTAATTTTGAGAAACATATTTACTAATGGTTGGTAGATATTTTTACAAATGAGACCACATTTACCGACATTTATAAAAAATATAGATAAATTTGTATTTTTTTGGAAATACATATTTTATTAATTTTTTCCTCCCACCCCTCACCCCATGCTCTCTAAAGGTCCCCCTCCTCCTCTCGGTACCACCCCACCCCTCCCATTAGGCACCCCCCTCACCCCATTATCGTTGTCATTCCCCCTCCCTCTCCCCTCAGGCGACAACCACATCACCCCTACTCATCTCTTTTACAAATGGTCATAGAGAAATTAAGTAAATGGAAAAAAATGTTACTATGTTTTTTTTGAAATTTGTAATATTTTTAGAGATTTTGTAAAGGTAACTAACTATATCAATCTATAAATATCCCTAATTTGTGACCCAATAATTAACATATTTTGGTATAGAAGTTCGTAAATGACCCCATATTTGCGAATATTTCTAAAATGTTGGTATATGTGACCTTTTTGAAAATAAATATAAAAAACTATTTTTACATCAACACCTCACCCCTACTCTCTAACATCGACCTTCCCCCAGTCGAACCCTGCACCTCCCCACTAGCACCCTCCCTGTCAGCCCTACTCTCTGATGCACCACCTGCCCCTCCCCTTAGGCATAAACCGCCATCCCGAACACTCTCATCCCCACCACCCCATCCCCAACACCCCTATCCCAACAACCCCTATGCCCCCATGCGATTCGAACCTATGAGAAAACACATAATAAAAAAACACCTTGGCTAACTAACTTACCAAATTTCAATTTATAAAAATATATTATCTTATTTTTATTCATATATTAATATATTTAATTTGTAAAAAAATTAATATATATTTATATTAATCTATGCATATATATATGGTTATATATAATTTATTTATATATATGTGTGTGTTTGTGTGTATTTATATAGTATTTTTATATATATGTTTATATTATATATATATATCTCGATATATATATATATATATAACGTTGTGTATGTTTTTGTGTGTGTTTATATAAATATATATACAAAAATATATCTGTGTATGTCTTTGTAAATATATAAATACATATGTGCATGTTTTTTTATATATATACACCTAACAAATATATAATGATATTTTAATATAATTTATGTATTTTTTTATCATTACAAATTTAAATATATACATTTAAATTTATGTAATTATAATTATAGTATATGTATATATATACATGTCAATTAATTGAATTATTATTTTAATTATATATATATATAGCCATGATTTCAAACAACAGTAAGGATTTGAAAAAAAATTGATGTTTTCTAAAAATGTGTCTAATTTTAAATTGTATATGTTATATATATAAATAAATGGTTATATATGTGTGTGTTTTTAAGTATATATATATATATATGAATATGAATATATATATATTATTCATTATATATATATATGTTTATTATAAATATGTATATATCTGTAAATTTAGATGAATATATTTAAATATATTAATAAATATATATGTGTGTGTGTGTTTATATATATTATTTATTACATGTATAGAGTATTTTGAAACCTTTATTCTGACCCTACATAAAATTATCCACCCTTGAACACCGGTATGCCCTATATTGCCTCCACATGTGGATGAAGCCCTTGTCGAATGTAGGCCTCGACTATAATTCAGACCCAACACCTTCCGCATCACAACAAAAGATCAGGCAATCTCATATAAGCCAATTTGGGAAATATATTTTTATTGTGATATATATATATATATATCAGTGTTTAAAAAATTTATATATATATACATACATACATAATAATATGCATATATTAATATAATAATGTTCATATGTATATATATGTTTATATAAATATATAAATGATTTTATGTGTGTGTGTGTGTTTATATATGTGTGTTTATGTGTGTGTGTTTATACGTGTCTGTGTTTGTGTCTGTATAAGTATATATGTGACTATATATATATATATATATAATTATAATTATAAATATATATAAATATAAATATATATATATATCAATGATTTAAAACACTAGTAAAAATTTCACTAAGATTTCTAAAAAATGTGATTAAATATAAATTAATATATATATATATATATGTGTCTGTGTGTGTGTGTGTGTCTATGAGTTCGTGTGTGTGCATATATGGATATATATATATGTGTAATTTTTTATAGATATTTATATATAAATATATATATATATATCAAAAAATATACTTACATTGATGGGGGGAAATATAATGTATGAAAATAATTTTTTATTGATGTTTCTTGACAACAAATCGCTAATTTTGTGATGTTTCTTAAATATATTTCTATGTTATTAGGGTTTCCTATAAATGTTATTAAAAACATAGATATATTATATTTTAGATGTAGTGTTTGATGACTATAATTAGAATCAGAAGTACTCACATGAGGCCTAAACACTAATTCAAGTTATCATGGAATCCATGTCAGAAAAAACGAATCTATGGATGCCTACAACATGATGTACATCCTAACACATCTCTATCAAGAATTAGAAATACAATAAAGTCAGGAAGTAAGGATTTTTCTAATTTCAAGTAAAATTGGATCAAGAACAATAGTTTATACTAAATGACTCAATTTTATTGAGTATGTAGATAATTTAAAATTGTTAGGTTTTCCTCTAAATATGAGTTAATGAAATAATTCATTATTATTTTATTACCAAAATGGTACTAATAATTTATTATTAACTATAACAAGAATGATTTATCTAAACCCTTTCCATATCTCAATAGTATATTTAGGGTATTAGATGAAGACATGGGATATTCAGGATCTAGTACAATATTGATGATTCAAAATTAAATGTGAAAATGTTTAGGAAATAAAATATCTCTTGAAGATTTTACATCCCTAGTAGAGCTGAAAAGGAAACATTTAATATTTTATCATTAGGTCCAGATTGGACTTCTCAGATGTAATTGTCATAAAATCCTAAAATCTCATTAGAATATCACTAGTGTGTCTACACATGGTATGAATGTTATATAGTTCAACCCATATATTCCAAAGGGTATATGATACCTACTGTATATTTTAAATTTGTTATAAATATATATGATCAATTAATTAGAATTAAGAAATTGAAGAAAGGATTATGAAGTTGTATAATAAACAGATGTTTCATTGATTAAAGTTGTGAAGTCAAATATATAATAATATTTTATTAGTTGTGTTCTTGATTAACCCATTTTGAACATGTAATCAATTTTTTTGTCACGACCCATCCTCGGGGCCCGTGCCGTGACTACCCCAAGCCTGCCTTCCCTAGGCCAGGGTCTGGCGACTAGCACGAAGGGGTAAATCCCGGTAAAAATTGAAGTCATTGCCTCTGAAAAGTAAACAAACACCACAGAGCAAGAAAGCAGTATAAGTAAACACTAAGTAAAAACATAGTACAACAGAAGTGAGGAAAAGTAAGTGGGCCAGTATACAAACCCAAACTGAAAGTAAATTACAAATGGAAGGGAAAATATCAACTGAAAAGTAAAGACGCAAAGTCGAGATTTCCACCATAAATCTCAACTGAAGGGTGGGTACAGATAGCCTCCTCTACTCCTTGGGTCCATCCAAACGCTCCGAGTACGTCCCGCCCAGTGGTCCACCTCCAGGTAACGTCCTGCTCTGCAGGCCTCAACCACGATCAACGTTGTGCGTCGTCTGCAACCAACAAAACGTAGTGTGGGCATAGCCCGTGCAGGGGTGAGTATAAGCTACTCAGTAGGGACCCCGAGACCACCGAAGGTCTCCCATAATCCACAAAGGATTATTCACAAAGGAAAGATACAATCACGACGTAACATTTGACACTACTAAGGTATATGCCCATACATATACCTAAGTCATCAATTCTCGTTCGGCCCAACATCAGAGCCCAAGTACAACTTAGTCCACACAGGAAACCAAAACATAAATCCACACAGGATAGCACAACACAATCCACATAAGAAAGCAAAACGGGATTCAGCTCACACAAGAATACTTCTTTGTATGATGATAGAGATGATCAGATATTACCACTGAAACTTCTAAGTCATCGGACCCATAAAGGATCGATAGGTACTAACCCACGCAATGACCCACAAAGGATCTGACCCACAAAGGATCGATAGGTAACTACCCCCCGCAATGACCCACAGGGAATCTGACCCACAAAGGATCGATAGGTAACAAACCCCTGCAAAGACCCACACAGGATCGAACCCACACAGGATCTATAGGCGCTGGCTCACACAGAACCGCTAAGCGCTGACCCACATAGGATAGGACCCACACAGGATCGGTAGCACTGATCCACATAGGATCGCTGAGTGCTGTAGTCGTCGCCATCGAATCCACTGAGGATCTCTGTAAAGTCGTCATCGTCGTCACTGTTGCAAATGATGCCAGCTCTAGGGTTCCCGCACACAGCAAGCTCATTCGGGAGGGTCCGCTCCATGAGCCGAGAGGCTGATACATCAACTAACACAGAGTCCATAGTTGATGTATCCAAAAGTTCCGTATCATCAACAGGAACTCAACGTTACAGACGGCGCATCAATCTGACGCCCGGTCTGAGAGTTATTGGCTTTTTCGTCCCAGGGGCCCGGTTGGTTTTTAAGGATAAACCAACCCGACCATACACCACATGATTCCAAACCTTGGGTGGAGTAAGCCAAAAGATCTGTCTCACTTATAGGAATCCATCAAAGTCGACGGTACGTCAATCGGACGTCCGGAGCTCAAGATATGAGTGTTTCCGCTCCAAGGGCCTGGTTGGTTTCGTGTACTAACCAACTCGGCTGAACCAAAAGTATTCCAAAACCTTGAGTTTGATATGTCGAAACGACCGTCTCGATCCAAGGATCTCATTGCCGCTGATGGTGCGTCGATCGGAGGTTCGTAGCCCATGATATGTGTAAAAGACCGAAGAGGGCCCGAAAAAGGGGTTTCAAGCCCAGAACAAACTGGCCAGAGACCCCTGGGTCGGCCCGAACCGGGTCGACCCGAGCTGGCCCCGGGTCGGCCCAGCAGGCGCGGCCCAGCCCGGCCTGGGCGTGACCCGGCGCACTGGCGCGCGGTGCCAGGTGGCTCGGCCGAACGACCGAGCCGTTCGGATAGCAGCGGGGGGGGGGGGGGGTGCTGCCCCCTGCAGTTTGTAACTACGGCTACCCTTAATGGGGGCCTCTTAGCTGGCCGGCCGGGGGTTTGAACCCCTTGGCATTCCCTTGTCCGGTCGGCCAGTTTTTGCCACCACGGGACCGACGACGGCTGGTCCCCTCCCTGCTCCGACACGGGAGGCCCGTTTCCGGCTTCCTGTTCCCATGCTCTGCCGTGGCCTGGTACCGGTCGCGACCATCATTCATCCGGTGCAGCATGACGGTGCCGCACCCCTCCACCGTGGCCCCGCTCTGGTTGCGGTGCTTTTGAGGTTCTCCGGGGTGGCGTGACGACGCCGCCACTTGGTTCAATTTCACGGCGCGGCGCGACGGCGTCGCACATTCCTTTCCACAAGATCCCGCGGGGTGCGACGGCACCGCATCACTTCCCTTCGTACCGCAACAACAAGACAAATAATAAGGGAGGGGGTCAGTCGTGTTTGTGCGGTCCGACCTCCTCATGTAAATTGATAGCATTCGGTCCAAATATATGTGGATAATGAACAGGAGTAAAACATGAAAAGGAAAATCACATAAACCCCTACCTTAAGTGTAGCTTGTATGGAGGTTTGTCGAACGAGGATTCATCGTGGAATATCCGTTGTGGAAAGAGACGTCAGGAAAGAAGATTTCGTCCGTGTCACGGTATACGGCGTCACGTAGTTGGTTTCTGAGGACTCGGTGTTCTTCGTCGGAGATCGATGCGTTCTTCGCATTCTTCGTCGAAGACGAAGATGTTCCTCAAGTTCCTTAGACTTTTCTCCCCAAAGCCTCTACAACTAGATTCCAACCATTAATAAAATAATCCAACACTTATTTTATTAACTTGATATTAGTTTGAAATTCAAATACTCACATTAAACTCACTTCATTAAGATCATATATTATTAAAACATAAGTTATCAAATTTAATTGTGAGTTTAGGGAGTTAAGGAATGTTAAGGGGTGGGGTTCGTGTGGGCCCCACCACCCTCATACCCTCCCATGGAAAGTTGGGTAGTTATCCATCTTCCACCCAAATCTTAAATCCACTTAGAGAAATCAAAAATTGTAGTTAAATTTTTATTTTAACATCCACAATTTTTATCAACTTCTCTCGAGAAAACTCAACTCCGGAAAAGGTGTTCCTAAGCAATTACCGACACTGTGAATCCATCGGTTCCCTCGTAATTTGATTCCAAGCACTGGTTTAAAAGTTGGAAAAATCCCACTCATTCGTTCCCTGAACGTACCCGAGCTAAACTTCAGATAGATATTCCGGGCACACCGGGCCTCAGAATCAAGTGCCGTCAAAAACTACGTCCATGTAAAATCACAAAGAAAATTAACAAAAAAATGTCTTTAAATTTTACGGGTCTTTACATTACTCCCACTTCAGGGCTTTACGTCCCCGTAAAGATACATTGAAACTAGGGAAACAAATGTGGGTACTGAACATGAATCTGAGCCTCCTGCTCCAAAGTGCTCTCTTGGAGGTTCTCGTGCTGCCACCTGATGCGCACCAGAGAAATTGACCATCCATGTAGGACCCGCTCCTGTTGATCCTCTATCTCTAATGGGACCTCCGTAAAAGCAACCCAATCATCAATGTCCAGCTCTCCATGGTCAGTTATATGTGTCGGGTCGTGCACGTATCTCCTCAGCTGAGATACGTGGAATACGTCATGCACTCGGTGCAAATGAGGTGGTAGAGCCATGCGATAAGCCACCTTTCCAATCCTGCTGAGGACCTGGAACGGTTCGATGATGCGTGGAGAAAACTTGTCGTCGCGGCCAAACCTCCGTAATCCACGTTGAGGTGAAACACACAAGAAGACGTGGTCGCCATCCTTGAACTCTAGTGGCCTCGGCCTCCTGTCAGCATAAGACTTTTCCCGGCTATGAGCTGTCCTCATCTGCTCCTGGATGACCTGGACCTTCTCTGTCGTTTCCTGGACTATCTCTGGTCCCACAAGTGATGACCCCCCAGGGTCTGTCTAGCACAAAGGAGATCTGTAAGGTCGGTCGTACAATGCCTCGTATGGTGACATCCCGATGGTGGAGTGATATCTGCTGTTGTACGCGAACTCCACCACGGGTAGGTGGTCCTCCCAGCTACGACCAAAGTCGAGGACACATGCGCGGACCATGTCCTAGAGAGTCTAAATGGTCCTCTCCGTCTGACCATACGTATGAGGGTGAAAGGCAGTGCTCAGACGTAGCTGCGTCACGAACGCCTCCTGAAACCCCTTCCAAAGCCGGGAAGTAAAGCGAGCATCTCGATCAGAGATGATAGATGATGGCACACCATGAAGCCACACAATCTCCTAAACATAAATTCTTCCCAAGATTTCCACTAAGCCCTGCTCTCTGATGGGTAAGATGTGTGCCGACTTGGTGAGTCAGTCGACAATCACCCAAATGGAGTCGTGACCTCTGGATGTGTGTGGAAGTCTGGTCACAAAGTCTATAGAGATCCAGTCCCACTTCAACCCCGGGACCTCCAAGGGTTGTACCATGCCTGCTAGTACCTGTTGCTCGACCTTCAACTGCTGGAAGGTGAGACATCGAGAAATGAACTCCACCACATCCTTCTTCATGCCCAGCCACCAGTGCTATCATCTAAGATCCAGGTACATCTTCGCCACTCTAGGATGTAACGCCAAAGGAGAAGTGTGAAACTCTCTCAGCACCTCCACCCGTAAAGCAAATGGTACCAAGGTAAGTCCTTTGAAAAGGACATCATGCTCTGCTCCAAAGGAGAAACCATCAGGTGCCTATCCTGAGGATATATGTGCACACCGCATCTCATAGTCAGCATCCCCACACTTTTCCTCTCTGACTCGCTGCAGTAGTGGAGGGGTGACTGTGAGAGATTGAAGGAAGGCTGCTCAATCTCAATCCATGAAGGATATCTGCAATGAGGCTAGCTGCTCTGTTTCCTCCTCAAGTAGCCGAATGCATGTCCTCCTGCTGAGAGCATCAGCTACTACGTTCCCCTTCCCAGGAGTATAGACTATCTCAAAGTCATAGTCCTGGAGGAACTCGAGCAATCATCACTATCTCAGGTTCAGGTCCTTTTGATAGAAGATGTACCTGAGACTCTGATGGTCAGAAATGACCGTAAAGCACTCGCCCATCAGGTAGTGTCACCATGTGTTTAGAGCAAAGACCACTACTGCTAACACCAGGTCATGGGTAGCGTAGTTCTGATCATGCGGCCGTAGCTAACGTGATCCATAGGCGATCACTGCCCGCTCTTGCATCAGGACACATATGAGTCTGGTCCCTGATGCATCGCAGTAGACTACGTACCCTACTCCCTCCTCAGGCAACCTCGAGATAGGTATGCTGGTCAATCTCTGTCTCAGCTCCTGGAAGCTCTTCTAATATCTGTCTGACCACAAAAAGGGTTTCTCCTTCTTGGTCAAAGCTGAGAGTGTTCCCAAAACTCTGGAGAAGTTTGGCATAAATATCTGATAGTATCCAGCTAGTCCCAAGAAAATCCGCACCTCAGTCACACTCCTGGGTGGATCCCAAGCCATCACTGCCTCAATCTTCGTAGGATCCACCGCATCTCCCACCTCAGAGATGACGTGTCCCAAGAAGTGGATCTCATGTATCCAAAACCGACACTTCGAGAGCATACCATAAATCTGGTGCTCTTGGAGTGTGTCTAGTACAACCCGCAAGTTGTAGGCATGCTCCTCCTCAGTGGTCGAGTAAATCAAAATGTCATCGATGAAGACCACGACAAAGCGATAAAGGTACGGCTGAAAGATCCTATTCATGAGGTCCATGAACTCTGATAGAGAATTGATTATAACTAATGGCATAACCAAGAAATCATAGTGGCCATAAAGCCACCTAAAGTCCGTCTTCTGCACATACTCGTCCCGAACTCTGAGCTGATGATAGTCTGGCCTGAGGTCTATCTTTGAGAACCACCGTGCTCCCTCGAGCTGATCGAAGAGGTAATAAATCCTTGGTAGTGGATACTTATTCCTCATTTTCACCTGGTTTAAGCGATTATAGTTGAAAAAAAGTCTCAAGCTCCCATCCGCCTTCTTGGCGAACAAAATCGGGGAAGCCCATGGTGAAACACTGGATCAGATGAACCCCTTGCCCTGCAAGTCCTCCAACTGTACTCGTAGCTCTCGAAGCTCGGCGCGGGCCATCCGATATGCTGGAGTCGATATTGGGGCTATCCCAAGGTACATGTCAATATAAATGTCTACCACTCTGTGAGGAGGTATCCCTGGAACGTCGTCGGGAAAGACGTCCACATACTGATCCACCACTGCAGGAAAACCAGGACTTTGCACGTCAAGTGATCCTAGAATAAGGCTAGCCAACTGATGAGTGATGGGATTTCCTCTCCTTTGCGAGAGTCCATCTTGTTCTGTGAAGGCTCCCTTCTTGCCGGTGAAGGTGAACCCACTCCCTTCGGTGCGTACACACCGCAACTTGCGCATAATATAGTCGATCTGAGCATGGACTGTAGAAAACCAATCCCTACCCAAGATGACATCGTAAGGCCTCGACGCCACTACATGAAGATCCCAGCCGAATCTCTCACCTCCTAGAGTAATCTCACACTGCCGGAACCAGTGCGTAATCGTAGTGTCTGCTCCCATAGGAGTCTCTAGCCTTATGGATCGAGCCAACTGCTCTATAGGAATCTCCGAGCTCCGAACAAGGGCAGCGGCTATGAAAGAGTGAATCTCTCCTGTGTCTATAAGAACTGCAGCAAGGGTGGAATATACACAGATAGTACCTCAAATCATCTCGTTCATGTCGTGGTCGTAGGCCTCTACTGCCTGGAGCTGTGCCTATCTCTGCCCTCCAGCTCCCTGTGGTTAGGGTGGACCTCCTTCTGGTGGTGGAGGTAGAGCCTCAAAGCATCTCCCACCACTTGCTGCTCAGCCAGATCCTCTACCTCGTCCGCCAGCTCCCTGAGGACAGCCACGGTCAACCCTCTACCTCTGCCTGGGTGGTCCCTAAACCGTCTTATGCTCTTCGGCACGGCAGGTCGGGAAGACACGATCCATGTGGCCCTGTCCGCCGCATGTGTAGCACTGCCTGCCTCTCGAAAGACTGGCTCTGCGATGTGTTCCCCGCACAGCTGAGCCAGTGTCGTAAGGTCATCTGCCTGAGGGTCTGGTCTGCCTGGACCAATGAGTCTTCCGTCGACTACCTTCTACAGAAGACTCTACTACGTGCAACCCTGTGGTAGGTCTCGCTGCTAAAGAAATCTCATCAAGAAAGCTCTCGATAAAAAGGGCTCGCTCCAGTACTCCTTCCTGGGTCAGAATGCTGAGGGAGATTAGCGATGCCCTAATCTCATTCCTCAATCCCTGCTCAAAGGTCCAGGCCCGGAAGAATGGGTCCCGTACCATGTCGGTCTAGTAGCGCGAGAGATTGGTAAATATCACCGAGTACTGGGTGACTGTCAAGCTGCCATGCCGCAACTGAAGAAGCTCTTGGATGTGCACCGCAAGGAGGGTGGATCAGACAAACTCTGAGTGGAAGAGGCTCTCAAAGTCCGTCTAGAGAAGAGATGCCTCATCGTGAACCTGGAGCATCGAGCTACACCATCTGCCTGGCTGCTGCGTGCAGTAGGCTCGCTGCGAGAATCACCATGAGGTCTGATGGTGTCCTCACTAACCTGAAATCCTATACCACTGCCTCTAGCCAGTCCTCGGCTGCCCGGGGGTCCATCTCCCCGAAGATCCTGGGCGGTTTCTGGCGCTGAAACTCGTGCAGTGCACTAAGGATATGTGCATTGTCAGCGACTGGGGCTGGTAGCATCAGTGGCTCGGCGGGTAGAGGTACCGTCGGTGCCTCTGCTGTCAAAGGGCCCTACACCGAGGCCTCGTCATTCGGTGGGATGTCATCACTCAAAACTCTCGGAACCCTAGCTGGCTACCGTCGTGGGGCCATCATGAAAAGAAACAGGTGCACCATGGTCAAAACAGTATACCTGGTGAGCTGACACAAAGTAATCACATAGAAAACATGAAACACACATGCAATAAATGTTTTCGTGCATTAAGTCGGAAATCAGAAGTCAGGGTCCTCGTGTACGGATACGTTGGCCGCCGTACCAACACTGGACTCCCTGGACTGATAACCACACTCAATACACGTAACACTATTGATTCACATAGAAAAATATCAGAGACCCAAGTTCTGTGGTAGAACCCAACTCCTTTGATACCAATTTGTCACGACCCGTCCTCGAGGCCCGTGTCGTGGCTACCCCAAGCCCGCCTTCCATAGGCCAGGGGCAGGCGACTAGCACCAAGGCCTAAATCCTGGTAAAAAGGGAAGGCATTTCCTTTGAAAAGTAAACAAACACCATAGAGCAAGAAAGCAGTAGAAGTAAACACTAAGTAAAAACTGAGTACAACCGAATTGCGGAAAAGTAAGTGGGCCAGTATACAAACCCAAACTGAATGTAAAGTACAACTGTAAGGGAAAACATAAACTGAAATGTAAAGCCGCAACGTCGAGCTGTCCACCAGAAATCCCACCTGAAGGGTGGGTATATATAGCCTCCTCTGCTCCTCGGGTCCAGCCGACCACTCTGAGTACGTCCCGCCTAGTGGTCCACCTCCAGGTAACGTCCAGCTCCGCAGGGCTCAACCACAATCAGCGTTGTCCGTCGTCTGCAACCAAGACATCGTAGTGCGGGTATAGCCCGTGAAGGGGTGAGTATAAGATACTCAGTAGGGACCCCGATACCCACGAAGGTCTCACAGATTCCACAAAAGATAATCCACAAAAGAAAGATACAATCATGAATTAACATTTGACATTGCTAAGGTATATGCCCATACATATACCTAAGTAATCAATTCTCGTTCGGCCCAACATCCGAGCCCAAGTACAACCCAGTCCACATACGAAAGAAAAATGTAAAACCACATAGGATAGCACAACACAATCCACATAGGAATGAAAAACAAGATTCATCTCCCACAGGAATACTTCTTTGTATGACGATAGAGATGATCAGATATTGCCACTGCAATATCTAAGCCATCAGAACCACAAAAGATCGATTGGTACTAACCCCCGCAATGACCCACAAAGGATCTGACCCACAATGGATCGATAGGTAACTAACCCCCGCAATGACCCACAAAAGATCTGACCTACAAATAATCGATAGGTAACTGTCCCCCGCAAAGACCCACATAGGATCAGACCCACACAGGATCTGTAGGCGCTGGCTCACACAGAACTGATGAGCGCTGACCTACATAAGATCGGACCCACACAAGATTGGTAGCACTGATCCACGTAGGATCACTTAGTGCTGTAGTCATCATCTTCAAATCTACTGAGGATCTCTGTATAATCGTCGTCGTCATCACAGTTGCAAATAGAGCCAGCTATAGGGTTCACGCACACAGCAAGCTCGTTTGGGAGGGTTCGATCCACGAGCCGAGAGGATGATACATCAACTGACACAGAGTCTAGATTTGATGTATCCAAAAGTTCCGTATCGTCAACAGGAACTCAACGTCGCAGACGGCGCGTCAATCAGATGCCGGATCTGAGAGTTATTGGCTTTTTCATCCCAGTGGCCCGGTTGGTTTTTAAGGCAAAACCAACCCGACCATACTCCACTTGCGTCCAAACCTCAGGCAGAGTAAGCCAAAAGATTCGTCTCCTTTAGTGTAATCTATCAATGTCGATGGTATGCCAATCGGACGTCCGGAGCTCAAGATATGAGCGTTTCCGCTCTGAGGGCCCGATTGGTTTCGTGTACGAACCAACTCGGCCGAACCCAAAGTATTCCTCAACCTTGAGTGCGATATGTCGAAACGACCATATCGATATAAAGATCACATTTCCTCTCACGGTGCGTCGATCAGAGGTCCGTAGCCCATGATATGGGTAAAAGACCGAACAGGGTCCGAAAACGGGGTTTCGGGCCCGGACCGACCCGGCCCGAGACCCCCTGGGTCGGCCCGGCAGGGCGCGGCTCGGCCCGGCATGAGCGCGGCCCGGACCGACAGCCCGGCACGCGGTGTCGGGTGGCTCGGCCGAACGTCCGAGCCATTTGGAATGTGGGGGGGGGGGGGGAGGGGCTTCCCCCCGTGGTTTGTAAACGCGGCCCCCCTTAATGGGGGTCACTCAGCTGGCCGGCTGGGGTATTGAACCCTCGCCTTTCCCTTGTCCGGCCGGCCCGCCCTGGCCGGTCGGTTTCTACTGCCAAGGGACCGGAAACACCCAATCCCCTTCCTGCTCTAACACCAGCGGCCCGTTTCCGGCTGCCGGTTCCCACGCTCCGCCACGGCCTTCATTCATCTGGTGCGGCGCGACGTTGCCGCACCCCTCCGCCGTGGCGCCGATCCGGCCGCGGTGCTTTTGAGGTTCTCCGGTGCGGCGCGACGGCACCACGACTTGGTTCAATTTCACGGCACGAAGTCACGGCGCCGCACATTACTTGTCTCATGATCCCGCGGGGTGAGATGGCACCGTGTCACTTCCCTTCGTACCGCAACAACAAGAAAAGTAATACGGGAGGGGGTGGTCGTGTTTGTGCGGTCTGGACTCCTCCTGTAACTCGATAGCATGCGGTACGAATATACTTGGATAATGAACAGGAGTAAAACACGAAAATGAAAATCACATAATCCCCTACCTTGAGCGTAGCTTGTATGGAGGTTCGTCGAACAAGGATTCTTCGCGGAATATCCGTCGCGGAAAAAGATGCTGCGAAAGAAGACGTCGTCGGCGTCGCGGTATACAGCGTCACATAGTCGGTTTCCGAGGACTCGGCGTTCATCGTCGTAGATCGATGCATTCTTCATGTTCTTCATCAAAGACGGAGAAGTTCCTCAAGTTCCTTAGCCTTTTCTCTCCAAAGACTCCACAAAAAGATACCAACCCTTAATAAAATAAGCCCACACTAATTTTATTAACTTGACATTTGTTTGAAATTCAAATACTCACATTAAACTCACATTATTAATATCATATGTTATTAAAACTTATGTTATCAAATTTAATTGTTAGTTGAGGGAGCTAAGGAATGTGAAGGGGTGGGGTTTGTGTGGGCCCCACAACCCTCATAACCTTCCATGGGAAGATGGGTAGTTACCCAACTTCCACCCAAAGCATAAATCCACATAGAGAAAATAAAAAATGTAGTTAAATTTAAATTTCAACTTCCACAATTTTTAACAACTTCTCTCGTGAAAACATAACTTCAAAAAAAGGTGTTCTTAAGAAATTACCGACACTGCGAATCCATCGGTGCCCTTGGAATTCGATCCCGAGCACCGGTTCTAAATTTAGCAAAATTCCGCTCGTTCGTTCACTGAACGTACCTGAGCTAAACTTCGGATAGAAATTCCGGGCACACCGGGCCTCAGAATCAAGTGCCGTCAGAAACTGTGTCCTTGTAAAATCCCAAAGAAATTAATGAAAAATTTTACTTGAATTATATGGGTCTTTACTTTTTTGATTAAATATATTGGAATATGTTATTTCTAGAGTTTATAATCTTATAGATTTTATAATATATTTGGAAAGGAGAGGTTGATTAATGTGTTTTAATGTCGGATAATTTTTATCTTTTTATTTAAAATAGTATTGAAATTGTTTACATCCCCCATGAGTAACATATTTTGAAGTATATATTTCATTTTCACTGAAAATTCACTAAACACATACCATATCATATGTAAAAAGACTAAAATGGAAAATTTGATAAATATTACTACAAAAAGGGAAGTAGTATTGCTTACAAACAATTTTTTTTTTGTTAGAGAAATGTTCTCAAAATAATTAAATGTCTAAAAATTTAGTGGGTGTATGTCTGAACATAGAGTAGTAGAAAGTTTACAAATATTATACTGGGGTAAATCTAGTCTTATTTAACTTAATATTCAAATATTATCTATGATATTGATGCTAATAGAATAATGTAAAATGTTACAGGTGGTTACCATTAGTACACTATTTTATATATTAACAAATGTATAGAGCTAGAAAATTTTAAAAGTGAATTACAAAGAATATCCTAAAGACATTTTGGAGCATTATCATTAAGAGAAGTGTAAAATGTAATATTTTCCTAAAAAAATGAATTTCAATTTTTTCAAAAATGAGTTTAGAATATACTAGTCAATAACAATATAAATAGTTACATTTATTTTTTGGGAGAAAATAATAAAATATGATTATAAGGTGGATGATGTTAGAATTAAAAAGAGTTCAATGTAGAAAACTAAACTTTACATCATAACCTATAGATGTTATGAAGATAATGAGTTTGAATATTCCTAAATAATTGAACATTAGAAATTAGATTCATTTGTATATCCATTATTTAAAATATATAGCACTAATTACGGATTATAATCAAATATATTTATCAAATGGTCATAGAGATATGTGATAAGGATTATATATAATTTTAATGAGTTAATAAAACCATTTATACAATAACAAAATGATAGTATTATAGAATATATGTGTGTTAAATAATTTATATATTAGTTTTAATGGTTATTTATGCATCGCAATTCTATAAATATAATATATATTCATCATTCATTTATGTGACTTATAATTTACTTTACAATAATAGCCAAATTATAATATACCCCAATTTATAAACTATTAATTTTCCCTAACCAATTTTAATCATTTAGTATGATGGGATATGATGATTACTAGTGGTTATCATGAATACATTATTTTACTAGTTAAAATGTTTTTTATAAGAGATGTGAAGAATATATTCATGAGGTACTAAGTAGATACTTCTTAGATGGATTGTCCATAAAAGGAATATTTCATCGAGTAACATATAATTATCAATATAATTAGTGGTGTATGCTTATTATGAAACCCACACACATGAGGCTGGCAAGAAACCTAGCATGGGGACACAATTCATTGATATATTGAATATACATGTAAAAATAAAAAATTATCTAATCAAGGGGTGGTTAGGTTTCATTAGATCAAATATATAGTTAGAGTTCTTGAAATATGGTAGTTTATCACTTATTAAAATAGTGTATACATATAATTGTTGAATTAATTAGAGCATGAAAATGTGTTTTTATGATTACTTAGGTAATATATGATGTACTTATCTAAAATAATATTGGACATGTGATATACTAAATGTTAGATTAATGAAATTTGATATATTAAATGACAGGGTTAGTCAATTTTTAAGAATATATAAAAATATGACAATAAATATACTATATTGACATGTTTCATGTCTAGTAGTCACTATATTTCATTGTGAAATGGGAAATATTGGTATATATATGATGACAATCGTATATATATATTGAAGAAAATTTTTGTATAGAGAGAAATTTTTTTTTGATTGATACCACAAAAAACCCATTAACAGCTTGAGTTGCATTGATACATTTATACAGGACACCATTTCATATATCTATTAAATATAGATTTCATTTTTTTCAAGTTGGATTTTCCTATATGTTCATATGGTTAGTACATTGGAAAAGGACAATATTTACGACATTATGTTTTTCCAAAATTAATAGAATATGAAGAATCTGTATCTTACTTTTTAATGGTTTTATAATGATGATTGACATTTGGAATAAAGCCTCACTGGTATTTTAGTTCAAGTGGTATATTTTTTCATGTGAATTAATATATAAATTCATCTGATTCATGCATATTAAATTAATTTATTATATTCATTTAGCATTAATATATATATAGTGAATATATAATACATGCATGTGATTCCGGTAGATTAAAGGAAAATGATGTATTATAGTATATTCATTAATGAATGTAATGAGTATAGGTAGATTATACAAATATGATGCATATACAACAAAAATACATTATTTTAAATAAATCAACATGAAACCAATGAATCATATTTATCCCCATTAATATTTATAAATTTTTAATCCATTATGATTGAATTGAAATATTTTCGTTATGATAATTTAATTCATTAATCAATGAGATGCATATAATGGGTATTTTTTGATAATACCATAGTTTAAATCACACTTTACTGATTTATGATGAAACATAATATATCACCTTAAAATAATTAATAGTTATTCTTATTGTATATAGATTGGATAATAGTTTTTGATTTTTCAAATGATCATCAATTTCATGAAGAGCTTATAAAATATCTCTATATCCTGATACTCATCTATCTCACATTGTAAAGGAACCATCACCCCATTGTCAACATTTGTTTCAATTAAATAAATTTCATGATCTAGAGACCAGTGTATTCCCTTGGAGGTTGAATGTCATTATTTTATGCTTTTAAGACCATCCTATATAATTCCTCATCTATCATTACTAAGTTAGAGGCTACTAGACACAAGATAAATGTACTCCATTATTCTCTATTTTTAGTTGTTTTTGAAAATTAATTTATTGAAGTAATATAATATTCTTTTTCTTTTTTCTTCTAATACCATGGATTATTTAATGATCCAAAAAATAAAAAAAACTACGTCATTTTTCTTTTTGTAATTGTATACATTTAATTTTTTTTCATATTCTTCGTCAACCATGATGTTCAGTCGAGTAACCTATATATATATATATTACAAACATCAAACCTACTGAGTGGGACTGAAATTCTAACTCATTGTTGTCGAACACCTCTAAGTGGAGGAAATAATATAGTAGGATTTAATTAATTAGATAAATTAATTTAAACCCCAAAATGACTTGTTGGTGAATTGGGGTCTTCCATCCACCAACTTGTCAGACATAGAGAACCACATTCGAAGTAAATATACCAATTTTTTTATGGAATTCTAGATAAATAAAACATATTCATTAAGTAAATTTATGTAAAATTGTTATTCCTCTATGTTAGGGTTTATTTCCTAGAAATCTAGTAGCACTTGTCCTTTATTTTCTTTTGGGTGAATAAGACATATGTCAAAATTATTATATAATGACTTCCCACATTTGTTGTCATCACATTAACATATGAATAATATAGATTTATTTGATTGGAATTACATTGGATAATATGAAGAAATCTTGATACTATAAATTATGGAGGATTTTATTTACCAAAAATATCATCATGAGGAAATTCTTCTCAATATTAGTATATCGGGTTATAGCTTCCATAATAGTTATACTGAGATGAAAAAATTGTTCTCATTACCTTAATAAATCATCTCATAAAGGAGATATGAAATCTATCACTATTTATTTTTCATATAGGGGTTGTTAGGACGAACTTATATGGGTGGAATTAGTATAAGAGATTACCCATTACATTGTTTAAGGTATTTGAAGTACAATTGAAAATTAATATCAACACGACATGATTCTTATTTAATTATTAATTTTGAATATATAATACATTTTTTATCATGGATTTATGTGAAAGATTAATTTTAGGCGTAAAAATTATAAATTTAATATAGTTTCTAATGGTTTTGAGGATGGTTTAAACCATGTGTAACTATTTTTTCTTGATATTGAATTTGAAACCAAATTTAATGATATAAAAGCTCATAGATCACATGGATGTGACCCCAAATTCATATTTATGTGCATTCATTTTCATATTTTCATAACAATTTTTGGAAATAACTACATTTTCATTAGAAAATTTGTCATGAACGTGTCAATACATTAATAATAGTTCATATATACATAATTTCAATATATTACCAAGTAAGGAATGAAAAATATAGTACATGAAACATTGGTATTTAGAGCCAGTATTATTCAAAGTATAGTGAAGTACCTTGTTGAAATATACCCCTTGAGGTTCCTTAAATGCAATGTCATTTTCACATTATTAGTATATTAATATCTTGTTTTATCTAATATATATATATGAATGATAGATATTGATATATTCCTTATAAAGCAGTAATAATTGTTTTGATTTTAATCAGGAAGTAATTCTTTGCACATTGGTGAATAAAATATTTGATGTTGACAAATACCATAATTTTTTAATTATTATTATTAAATAAGATAATGTCATTAACACACATTGAATATTGATCACCGTGGTGTAAATTTAGTTTTATCAATGTATTTACATTTACATCTATATTTGTGGAACAAGATAGCTGTATTATATTTTCTAAATATTTGTAACTATATAGTATGTTTAGTAAACCTAGGTGACAAATATGTACCTTGGAATATATTCCATAAATTTATATATTATTCCATGTTATCATTTCATAGTGATATTTGAGAAATTAAATATATTTTTATGGATCATTATGAGTTACTTATTAATAGAACAATATTGACTTTGATAGTTTTAATGTTCTCAAATTGACTAGATTAAGCTCATAAAAAGTGATGGAAACTCACTCCACAATGTTTGGTGGAGTATCCTAAATATGTTATTCATTATAATTATCAAAAATGGAATATGGATATACACTTTGAGAATTAGGGATTTTTCATAGGTTTCATTATCCTCATATTGTTCATACTATTATAATGGGTGTGAGGGTTAACTATGCCTAAATTATACCGTATAAATAGAGGTGAAATTTCCAAATCTCTACTCTTCTCTCAGATGATTCAATTTTAGATGATCAAATTCCTTTGGTTGTGTTGACTAGATAGTATTTGTTCCTTTATTGGGGAAAGGAATCTCAATATTAATGTTCATCTATATTTATTTCATGGGATTCTCTTCCCTGATCAATACATGTAGTTAAATTGAAAAATATTATTTCCCATTATGTGAGAGTAAGGTGATTGGCGGTCCCATATATTTTCTAGAATGAAATTTTGACATACAAAATATTATTTATTTTCATTAAATTTTTTAATGGGATATAAAAATTCATCTCATGTGGAATTCCATGGAATTACTATTTTATATACCTATCCATTAGGTTTAAAGGTTTGTATAGAACCAATCATAAATTAATTTTTACCCTCATGATTATAGTATCTCATTTCATTGTATTAATACTTCTAGAATATAAAAGAGAACAACTACCATAGATTTCCAAGAATTTACCATAAATGAAATACTTCAGGAAAGGGTTTTATGTAGAGAGATCTAATTTAGGGTTATGAATCTAGGTCATTCCCAACAAGTTATTGATGTTTTATTGTTGGTAGAGTGCCATGAACTCAAAATTAGATATGAGGTTCACAAATCTTGTCATAACCCTATATTTCTATGATGAAGGGGGACATAGTACCATCATTATATTTTAGATGATGGCGTTTCCAAAAAAATTAAATTTCTTATATAACTATTATTTACCAAGAATAAGTGAATTTAAATGTTATTGATATTTCAATATGTTGTACCTCTCGAACCCCTTCAAGTGTTTTTGGTTAATATGAATCAAATCAGGTGGCCAAGGAATTGGGCCAAGAAAGAAAGAAGGCAAAGTGGACTGAAATTCAGTCCACCGGCCAACCGGTGGCTTCACCACCGGTCAGCCGGTGGAGCCTGGACAGAAGGCATCCTTCTATCCAGACCACCGACCAGCCGGTGGCACACCAGCGGCCAGCCGGTGGCACCTGCATTCAAGAGGAAGCCACTGCCTCCCCACCGGCCAGCCGGTGGCCTCAGCACTGGCCAGCTGGTGGCACCCTCTCCAAATAGTGTCATCTACTGCCTCACCACCGGCCAGCCGGTGGCTCTGGCACCGGTCAACCGGTGGCCCCTGGACAGGAATCCAATGACTTTTTGCAAACACCGGCCAACCGGTGGGACTGTACCGGCCAGCCGGTGGACACAGTCAAACTAGCCGTTGGGCTGTTGACCAGCCTGTCCACTTGGCTCCCAACGGCTCTTTTTGCCTCTCCAACGGCTCCGAAGCCTCCCCAAGGGTTCCATGCCTATAAATAAAGGCTGAGGAAGCCCCGGACACCTACCGGAACTATACGGAAGCCCACGGACATATTTTGCATCAATTGGCCAACCTCCGGCGACTTCCTCCAAGGGAACTCCAATAGCTCCAACAACTTCCACATCCAAGGAGCCCACTCAAGAAGCTTGGGAGAGCACGCTACGTCAACTCCCTCATCCATTGGCACCCAAATCTTCCCAATTACGGTTTTTATTGTTTATTCTTTTTGAGCTTTAAAATCGGGTTTGTGCCTACAAACCCCCAACCCTTTTCTCATCCCCCTTTCTTTTGGGTTTCACACCTCCACAAAGGTGTGAAAGGGTTTCTTCAAGCCTTTCCTTTTAAAAGGCTTGTGTTTCGGTGAGCTAGCCTTCACCCGTTAAAAAGGCTAGTGGGTTCTTGCTAAACCATCAAAAGCAAGTGGGTTCTTGCTAAACCACAAAAGCAAGCTGTAATAGGTCCTAGTGCTACCTCAAAGCCTAGTGGGTTTCTTGCTAAAACCATTGAAAAGCAAGCGGTAGGAATCTCTCAACGGTTGAGTTGGGAGCGGAGACGTAGGCCGGGTTTTGGCCGAACTCCGTTATCAATTTTGTGTGTCTTGCCTCTTTATTTCCGCTGCATCTTTACTTTGATTTTTTATTTGTTAATCAATTTTTTAAAAGGCAATTCACCCCCCCTCTTGCCATCATTCCCCGTTTTTCCGACTCAACATTTGGTATCAGAGGGAGTATTTGAGTAATACCCTAACCCGGTTTCAAATTTAAAGATCCTATTTTTTGATGGCTTCTACCGCTTCTTCCTCTCAATCCCCCGAGGGCTACTCTTTGGATCGTGCTCCATTCTTTGATGGAGCCGATTATAGTTTTTGGAAAACCCGCATGACCACATTTCTTAAAAGTATTGGATATCCTATTTTTAAAATTGTCATGCATGGTTATACTCTCTCTAGTAAAGATGAATCTCAATGGACCCCCGCCGACATTGCAAATTTCGAGCTTGATGGCAAAGCCATGAATGCTCTTCATTGCGGGTTAGATAGAAATGTTTTTGATTGTATTTCTTCTTGCACATCTTCACATGATATTTGGAAATGTTTAGAGCTAACCTATGAAGGCACTAGCGAGGCTCCAAAGCAAGAACCCGCTCAAAAGCAAGAACCCGATGCAAAATCCGTACCCAATTGCCCACTCCACAAGAAAAGGGCCAAGAAAAAGGAGAAGAAGAAGGCTTCAAAGGCAACATGGAGTGATAGCTCCACCTCTTCATTCTCCTCCTTCTCCTCGAGCGACCAAGGTAAAAAAGGCCTAATGGCAAATCATGAGGTATCATCTTCCTCCTCTTCCGACTCCTCTTCCTCTTGTTCTTCAAATTCCAATTCTTTCAATCATCTTTCTTATGAAGAACTTCAACATGCTAGAGACCAATTAGAAAATGGTTTTCATGAGCTTTCTTCAAAATTTGTTTCTTTAAAAAAGTCTTTCAAAAAACTTTCCTCCGAAAAAGAACAACTTCTCAAAGAGAAGGAGGAACTCTCCCTAAAAATCCAAAATTTCCCAAATGTTGATTCTTTGGAATCAACCATCAAGGACCTTAGAGAATCCCTAGCCAAATTCACTCAAGGGGAAAAAAATCTTTCAAAATTGCTTGGTTCCCAACGCGTTACCCGAACCACCCAAGGGCTAGGCTACACCAATATAGCTTCCTCCTCCCATGCACCCACTGTTTTTGTAAGGGGGAGCTCTAGTTATAAATTTTGTAATTATTGCAAGAAGCCCGGGCACCTTATTTATGAATGTAATTGTAAAAATTCCCGTTATGGCCAACCCAAGTCTTTTTACTTTTCCGATGAATTCTATAGGAGAAGACCCGCTATGAGACAAGTTTGGATTGAAAAATCCCTTCTTGCGAGTCTCTCCGGGCCTAAAATTGTCTCTTTTCAAAATCCCTCTCCCCGGTGACTTTTTGTTTTTATTTAGGGGGAGTTAGGATCTTTTTAGTTTTTTTTCAAATTCAAAATTTTCGATTCAAACTTTCAATTTCAACTCTTGGTTTCAAAATTTTCAATTCAAAATTTTCTAACTGTTATGCAAAACTCTCAATTTCAAAAATTTTATTTGGTTTCAAATTTCAAATTTCAATTGGTTTTTGATTCAAAACTTTCAATTCAAACTGTTATGAAAATTTTCATTTCAATTTTCATTTCAAAATTTTCAACAATTGATATCATTTTCAATTGATTTAAAATCTCGTTTTTTTTTCAATTTATCCCGCAATCAAGTTTTATGCCCCGTTCTATTTTGATAATCACAAAGGGGGAGAAATTTCTTGATTGATTGGGGGAGAATCCTTTTTCATCATGCTTTGCATTGCCTTTAATCTCAGTATTTTACATTGTTTGTTTCGGTGATTGTGATCATCAAAATAGGGGGAGATTGTTGTACCTCTCGAACCCCTCAAGGTTTTATTTTCATGATCACAATCACCATCATATTTATCTAATCCTCTTTCAAGTGTTTTTGGTTA
This sequence comes from Viscum album, assembly GCA_963277665.1. Classification (NCBI taxonomy): domain Eukaryota; kingdom Viridiplantae; phylum Streptophyta; class Magnoliopsida; order Santalales; family Viscaceae; genus Viscum; species Viscum album. Next base: position 1,515,747,555 of record OY728131.1, read on the forward strand.
ATAGGAATCAAATCAGGTGGCCAAGGAATTGGGCCAAGAAAGAAAGAAGGCAAAGTGGACTGAAATTCAGTCCACCGGCCAACCGGTGGCTTCACCACCGGTCAGCTGGTGGAGCCTGGACAGAAGGCATCCTTCTGTCCAGACCACCGGCCAGCCGGTGGCACCTGTATTCAAGAGGAAGCCACTGCCTCCCCACTGGCCAGCCGGTGGCCTCAGCACCGGCCAGCCGGTGGCACCCTCTCCAAATAGTGTCATCTACTGCCTCACCACCGGCCATCCGGTGGCTCTGGCAACGGTCAACCGGTGGCCCCTGGACAGGAATCCAATGACTTTTTGCAAACACCGGCCAACCGGTGGGACTGTACCGGCCAGCCGGTGGACACAGTCAAACTAGTCGTTGGGCTGTTGACCAGCATGTCCACTTGGCTCCCAACGGCTCTTTTTGCCTCTCCAACGGCTCCGAAGCCTCCCCAAGGGTTCCATGCCTATAAATAAAGGCTGAGGAAGCCCCGGACACCTACCGGAACTATACGGAAGCCCACGGACATATTTTGCATCAATTGGCCAACCTCCGGCGACTTCCTCCAAGGGAACTCCAATAGCTCCAACAACTTCCACATCCAAGGAGCCCACTCAAGAAGCTTGGGAGAGCACGCTACGTCAACTCCATCATCCATTGGCACCCAAGTCTTCCCAATTACGGTTTTTATTGTTTATTCTTTTTGAGCTTTAAAATCGGGTTTGTGCCTACAAACCCCCAACCCTTTTCACATCCCCCTTTCTTTTGGGTTTCACACCACCACAAAGGTGTGAAGAGGTTTCTTCAAGCCTTTCCTTTTAAAAGGCTTGTGTTTCGGTGAGCTAGCCTTCACCCGTTAAAAAGGCTAGTGGGTTCTTGCTAAACCATCAAAAGCAAGTGGGTTCTTGCTAAACCACAAAAGCAAGCTGTAATAGGTCCTAGTGCTACCTCAAAGCCTAGTGGGTTTCTTGCTAAAACCATTGAAAAGCAAGCGGTAGGAATCTCTCAACGGTTGAGTTGGGAGCGGAGACGTAGGCCGGGTTTTGGCCGAACTCCGTTATCAATTTTGTGTGTCTTGCCTCTTTATTTCCGCTGCATCTTTACTTTGATTTTTTATTTGTTAATCAATTTTTTAAAAGGCAATTCACCCCCCCTCTTGCCATCATTCCCCGTTTTTCCGACTCAACACAATAAACATACAAGAGAATTATTTTACATTATTCGGTAACTTATGTATTTTTTAATTGATGTATATGATTATATAAAATTCTGTTTGACACATTTCTACTCAATCAATATGTCTCGCTAGTAACAACTCCAATCTTAAACATTAGAGGTCATGAAAGATACCCAATAAGAGCCTCCTTGAGTTATTTGATGAGGTGAATACCATCTAGAATTTATTGTCTGACATGGATGATAGAGAGTGGATTTAAATCATCATATTTTGTTAGGTAGAGGACCATGTTTTCTATTATGTATTTCTTCCCAATTTTGAGGCCTGTGGGCTAGAGTTAATTGTGTTAAGGACTCACTACTGTGTTTATTATTGGGTTGAATTTTGGACAGATGCGTGATAGGATTAGCGAACATCCTCACATGTTTGGGATAACTTGATAATTTTTGTATTTCTATCCAAATCACATGTATAATTGGGTTAGAATGAGTTGTGGGGGATTCATGGAACATTCAAATACATGTTGAGATTATAGAATCATCTAGTTTTATGTCAAAATTATTTATATAATTTTAATGGTAATGATGGTTATGTAATGGTTTCCACAATGACATATCCTTCAATAAACTCCACCGGACCCTACTTGATTTTTTGGTTGGAATACTTGATTTATAAGAGTCATTTTCATCAGTGATGGGGGATTTTAAGTGGGAAGCATTGAAAAAAAATGGTAGTTATATTTTGATGTATATTATTATTATTTGGATATACACATCCACTCAATGTGGATGTAATTAAAACATGCATGGTCGAGATTGGATTGGGTGAATGTCAGGTATCATTTTCTAAAAAAACATTTTATTATAACACCTAGATATTTTAAAAGATGGACATCATATTTGATATAATTTATGACACAAAAAAATTATCGAATATAATGTAACATGCAAATAATTTACAATATATATTTTTTTAAATAAATTTAATCTATTTGATAGCTTCAAGTATATGAAACATGAGGTTTAAAAGAAACATGATACTCTATTATAAAATTATTATTTAATCCCAACCAATATAACCTAGTTGTTATGTTGGCCATATAAATAGTTCAAAAGAAAGAATTAAAATTATATGGTTTAAATATTTATAAAATAAATTCATTTTTAATATATTGAATAGAAATAAAATAAAAACAATTTCAATATAAAAATAAATATATTCTAAAAAACATTATTTTTCAAAAAGGATTTCTAGTCAATCTTTGTGCTCAAATTTTAAAATTTAATTTTACCTCTCTTAGAAATTTTATATGAAAAAATAATATTCATTTTAGAAATTTGTGTATTATAATTTTCTTTGGGTACAATTTTAGAATGATGTAACTACATTTTTTGATGAATAGAAATAATACTATTTTTATTATAAAATTTCTTTATTGTAGAAAATTTTAGTATTGTTTGTTTATTTTTTCAATTTCTTGTACTAAAAAACATATTCAAATTTATTTTTATTTCAATAGTTTATGTCATTAGAATTCATTTTATATTTAATTTTTATATTAAAACATTACATATTTATGATAATTTTTCACTTTTGAAAACCACCCTTTCATCGTGGTTGTGGTTTAATTATGATTTGAAACTTATTATTTTTTTGAGTTGAATTTTGAAAACCAGTTTCCATATTTTTTATAAGTAGAAATAATATCATATAATAATTAAAACATTGTTTTTAACCGTAATAAATATTAATTACCATGGTTAATGTAAAAATAGGTCTACTGGTGGTGTTAAACTATGAAGATAAGAGTTCCAAATGATCTAAAAAACTTCCAAAACAAATTTTAGGAACACAAGATGACCCTATAATCTCTAATATTTGATAATTTCCAATTTTGGAGGTTTTGGAATGGTAAAAACTTGGGTATAACATTATTGATTAAAACATACCGTGTGTTCCTCTCCACCACTTATAAAAAGACATCCCTCCCCTCCATTTTCCACACATCCAAATTACTTTTGATCTGATCATAACTTACAAAATTTCTTAATTACTTAACTAAACACATCATAAAGGCCAAAATTTGATTATTATCCCATCCTACGGTGGTATTATATATAATCCTAATCACGAGATCCATAAAGGATGTAAAATTATTATACGTGTGAATATGTATTATTTTTTATTACAGCTACATAAAAACATATTAACACATGATAATATATAAATAATATTATAGAATATATACTGATATTTTATTATGTTAATGTAACAACCCCTATCATTATTCAATTCTATCGAATGTGATGAAAAACTTTTAGTCATCTGTTCGGTGAACTACCACCTCACAAAACAATACAATTTTTTTTCCATAAAACACATTAATGGATGGATGTAAGGGTGTATTTAAAATAAATATATGAAATATATGAAATTCTTAAACTTATCTAAAAAATATTTCAGATATATATTTTTACTCTCCATTCTATGTGGGATATGATAAATTCACTTGTGTGTATGGTGGACTACCGCCTCACAAGGTGATGTAATCCATTTTTCCCAAACTCATTACATGAAATGTAATATGAATAAATTTAATTTATATATGTGATATTTATTTTCTAAATATTTTTTTAAATATAATATCAAATATATCTTCTTAAATTCTGATCTATTAAAAACAATTACATCACTCAGGTGTACATGAAGACTATCACCTTAACATAGAGATGTGAAATGTTTTTCATTTTATTTTTACTATGATGGTAATAAGGATGTATTTTTGTATTTTATGTGAAATACATGAAAAAATATATTTTTTTTATTATTTAATATTTATTTTCGTTTCACTCCACCATTCATGAAAAATTAAATCAATGTTGATGAATATGTATAACCTACAGCCTTCAAGAATTTTGTAATAGATGTTTTTTCTTTATATTTAGTAGGATAATCTTAATTAATATATAATAAATGCATATAATATTTATATGATTGGAAAATTCTTAATATGATGCAACCATTAAAATTATTAAAATTGTCGATCAAAAAAATAAATGATAAAATGAGCAATTATCTCCCAAAAACGAGATTTTATCATTGAACTATTAACAAAATGTGATAAAAGACTATAATAATATCATATATAATATGACATGTATGAGTATGGTTCTATTATTTATTTATAATAAAACTATATTAGTTATATAATAGGTTCATATTCATTGAATTGAATTCAAACATGTGGAAAGAGTTTCTCATCTCACATTTACATTTGTGAGACATAATACAGGTTCCCCACTTATTACTTTGTGTGACATATATAAAAAAAAAATTTTGTTACATAGATAATATATTTTTCTAAATTTTATTGAATGTTTCATTTGATTTTATTTAATTCATGTGTCTTATTATTAAAATGTTTCTAAAGTGTTAAGGGTTTATTTTACAATCTCATATATATTAATGATTGTTTTTGTCTATGTCTACCATGGGAGAATTTCTGGAAATATATATATATTAAAATAATTATATTTTCATATCCTCTTGTTATTCCGAAAGTTTTTCCAGTAATAATACAATCTACATCTCTTTTTCCCTTATAAATATAGAGAACATGATTTTACAAAAATATATCTTTATTTATTTCTTCGTTTGAAAATCATATTCCATAATAATACATGTTTTCTAATACTAAATTTAAATTTTTTTACGGTAAAAATGTATTATTAAATAAAAATTTAAAAATTGATATTTATTTTATTTATTTTATGGAATATTCATGTCATTTTCAAAAAAATACAGATTTGTATTTTACTAAAAATGTGCAGGAATCATTTTTTATGTTTATTAAATGAAAAAAATATTTCACATTCATGACCAATAAATTTTTAACAGATTATTAGTAACATAACAATTAAGTAAATAATAATATATTTTCATTTATATGTTTATTTATTAATTAGATAGTGTTTTAGAGGCTTAAAATGAGAATAAATCCAATCTTAAGCATAAAATACTCTAATATTTTTAAAAGATTGTTTTACTGCCTTTTGATGGAAAACCATTTTTAAATATAAATTTTGAAAGTTATATAAACTCTATTTTTCCAAACAAACTTATTCATTAGAATTGGGACATTGAAAATTATTTTGGATAAATTTTTTGTATTTTTCTAAAATGTTCAATTTTTAATGAATAGTGAAAATACTGCATTTTACTTCAAAACTACTTTTTCATCTAATTTAATTATATAGTTATATTATCATTTTAATTGTTATTAAATTGTAATTAAAATATATTTTTACCATTTAATCTAATTGTGGTCATTATAATTAATTTCACTTTGAAATTGGTCATAAATTGTTGTCAATATTTTGATAGATATTATTTTTTTTAAAAACGCTATTGGTTTTGACAACCACAATTATTTTTAAATTAATTAATCCAATTTATTTTCTTGGAATTTGTTAAAATTTATTCAAAATTTTTAATCAGAAGGTCCAAAATATGTAATTAAGTCTCTTTTGTTTTTTGACATTATGAATAGTAATGGCAGTAATTATCTTTAATTATCGTGATTAATTAGTAATCGGGTAGTTAAGTGTAATAAAATCATAAAATAATAAAATAAAATTACCCCAAAATGTGTCTAAATCATGTTTATTGATCATGGCCGACCATGGGAAGCTTTTTACCGAACTTAAGGGTCCATCGAGTCACATGGGTGTGATAGTGACATTTAAAACATTAATTTTTTAAAAAGTGAAATATAACAAAGGTTTGTATATCCTAAAAAACAATTTTAATTATGTTTAAATAAATGATCTCTTAGAGTATAAATATTAATTTGAAAGCTAATAAAATTTTCTACATCATGATATTTTTTTTATTTTTTAGACATTATGTAAATAAATTTATTTATGACACCATGATGATTCAGGGATTACCTCATTAATGAATTATTTAAATAAAGTGAAAAGATAAGGTAAACTTTAAGACATAAACATGTATAAAACCTATTGTATGGGTATATTTCTAACTCCTATAACCTTATCCTCTAAATATATCATTTTGGGACATTTAAATTCTGAGAACCATTTTATAATAAACTAACATTTCAAGACTTTCCAAAAGTGACACTCCTCCCTCTTATAAAAGGCCCCCACCTCTACCCCCATACCCACACCTCTGAAGCACTTGGATCATCCAAAATTGGTTTATATTACCTCTCCACATCCCTTTCTCACTTCTATAAGCCTCAAATTTGGCATAAGTTTTTCCAAGTAAGCCTTTGGCTCAAATCAAAAAGAGTTACTCGATTCAGAGGTAATGTCTTCTCCCGAGTTTCTTCATTTTTTTTCCTCCTTCACTCACAAAAATCTTATTATTATTTTATCCCATAATAAAACCAGTATTATCAATATAATAGGATTTCATTATGATATTTATTCTACCTACAATTAAACACACCTCCATCTAATGTTTAAATAACATACTATTTCTGTGGGTGATGAATTACTGCCTCACGAAAGGATGATTGCTCAATCTTCTTTTAAAACCTTTCATGGTGGCCATTCTGATGTCAATGTATTTATATATGATCTATATGGTATTTTTTTCTATATAATTCTGAATTTTATATTTAAATCGCATCTTTATGCTTTTCATGTTGTGGAACTTTGATAATTTAATCTGAGGATGTGTGGACAACCGCCCACTCAAGAGATGTGACTCGTTCCTTCCAAAAATGGAATTTATGAAGAATGTAATTAATGAACTTATGTTACCTATAGAACAAATATATTATACAGTAATTATAATATACATATGTCCCATTTAGTTATAATTCCATTAATATGACAATGAAATGAAAGTAGAGTTCTTGCGTATGTACGACCTACCGTCTCCATGAACGGTGCATTTCATTTTTTGTCTCCAAATGTTATGGAATAGTATAAAATGAATATATACTAGATATATATGAAATTTAAATCATTTATACCATTTTGGAGATGATTTACTTATAACTACATGGAAAATTCTTTTCAAACAAGTTCATTTTTTACTCATGTACCGAACATCGACAAAATGTATCATATGAACTCACATAATTAAATAATTATTATAACATGATAATATGTGAAATGAATTGAATAAAAATATTTAAAGGAATTCGTTAAGCTATTATAAATTCACCAAAATTTATTATTCAGGAATATAAAGAAACGAACAAGACAAGTTAGACATGAGGTAAGGGACTTCATCTCAATCTCCTTTCATTGAGCCACACTTTAATTTATATACGACCTTATTTTATTAGATGTCTAAAAAAACTTTTGACTTTTAATTTCATTCAAAGAGAATCTTCATACACGAATTATTTTACTAAACAAAAAAAGGGAATTTTTGGTCTCACGTATGCAGCGACAATGACTTCTTCGCTGTCATGACCATTATTTGAGTTTTGGCTTCCACTACAAGACATAAAATTTTTTAAATGAAAAAAATACCATGTTTTACTTTATTTTGTTATTTAAAATGGTTTTGATAATTTTTTGATTATATCAATGTGTTTTATTGATATCTTTTGACTTATATGTGGAATTTTTTTTCCTTTTATGCATGTATTATGTGATCTAATTATGTTATGGTTCATGGGAAAAGATTTTGAAGACGGGTGGTTCCGTGATAAACTAATGGCGGCTGAGTCCGAGATATGTCTCTAATGAATTGGGTAACACGAAGGACATAAACTCTAATGTTTCTCCAATGAGATTTAGGGAATATACTGTGATGGGTATTCCAAACATAACCATGAGGGTTACTCCCTAGGTAATCATGTTATGAATCCCACAAGTTACCTTAATGTATTATTATATCTATGAGTTATTCATAAATATTATCATTTCATGAGGTGTGTTAAAGTACCTATTTTTTATGAGTAAAGTAAGATTTCATTGATTCTTATGTATAAAATGACTATTGTTCTATCTGTATTTTTATATCCTTTACAGAACTTTTTATGCTCATCCTATGTTTTTGAAATGTTTTTTATAGGAAAAGGGAAATGTACATGATGTGATGATAGTGTCGAGGAAGTGTCAAGAAAGAATCCATGTTTAATTTTAAATATGATTCCTTTGATGGAAAAAAATCAATATTTTATTTTATGTAACCACCTTGTTTAAATATGTAATGTAATGCATGATTTATGATCTAATTCTATAAAACTCTAAACATGAAATGATCCTCAATGTGTATTCTTTAAATAACACAAGATTAATTAATTTTTAAGTCTGGGCCTTATATTATTTTATTAGTTTGAAATATTATATTAAATAAAATTTATTTTTAATATTATATTTGATATTTTGATTTTAAATGGTGATTTTAAATGTGTTGATTTCATTTTCCTAATGAATTTATTAAACTATATTTCATATAATTTATAATCATAATTGAAAAATAACACTTATTATAGATATAATCCAATATAGATATTTCTTATTGATACCATATTAATATTTTTTATGGATGGATTATGATCAGCTACAGTAGGGAAGTACAATTTTACAACCATTCACCATTTTAAATTGGTTGGTTTATGATTATGTTTATCTGAATGGTGAAAGTATTAACATTTCATATGTTATATTTTTTAAAATATGATTTTTTTTATTATGTTTCACTATTTTTAGGTAAAGAAGGCACTAGATTTAGTAAGTTATGTGTGGGTCCCAGTTTTAGTTAACCCCTTGATGCATCAACAACTTCTGTGAGAGAAATATAATGCCAAATTAGATTGGTTATGACATATATAATTAAATATTCATGTGGGAGGCCTTAACATTATGTTTTACATATTTTTCATTTTGGATTCCATCATTATGATATAATTTATTAATGTCCATGTGAACATTTGATTAATTATAATATCTGTGAAATAGATTTAATATTATGTGATTATTTATATATAGTTATTTTTTCATCATTTATTTGGTCCATATTATGATCAATTTGAATATTATATATCAAGTGCTTCTTTTTTTTACCTCTGATATTTATTATTTAGATTTATTGATGATATTTTTCATTATACTCATACCATTAATAATAATTTTAACTCACCCAATTCGTCTGTTTTATTTTCCTCAGGACACTAGAATGTGTCTTCTAGTCTATATGTAGTGATATGCTATTAAGAATAATTAAATTCCTAAAGAAAACATTTTCTATATTTTATGGATTCAACTATAATTTGAATACAAATTATTTATCTAGTTTACCATGAATTAAAAACTATTAGTTCTTTTGGGATAAGTTTCCTTTTTATATTATGAAAATGTAATAATTTAACCAATGGTTTAGGGATACTGGGTTCAGGGTCTCTATAGTTTTCATTAGAGAAGGTTTAGTAGAGTCCTTTGGAACTATATTTAAGAAAACATATATTTGGTAACATAACCATATGGTAGAAATGTAGGATATATATATAAAAACATCATAATGCTTTGGTATAGTATAGATTCTGTGGTTTTCAAAGAAATGCATCGCTGCATAGATACTAAAAATGGAGTTTGTTCTTTTACAGATTAACGTAGTGGTAATAACACTCAAAAAGGTGCTCAAGTCTTAAATTGAAAATTACATAGTTTATAAAAATGGGCCTCACAATGAACCTTAATTGACACATAATGGGGATATGATTGGGTTAACTAATGTTTTATTTGAAAAATAATAATGTATTTGAATACATCATAAACATGGATAACCTAGGTTATACATAAGGTGTCATTATTTAGAAATCATATCATTAATATTTTCAAGACTATGATACATCCCAATATGATTAGTGTTACTGACACTATGTTGGTTGGTTTTAGTTAATGGACTAAACTATAAAGAATTGGGTCAATATGTATGTGATGAATAATTTGGGGATAAAAAACTAATTGGAATGATGACATGGGTGAAGGATATTTTGAAAATTCAATATTATTTATCATGATATATTATTAATACAATCAACCTTAACCATATCTCAAACTCATCAAAGAAGAGAATGATGGATTCTATTAGGATCTTTAATTGTTTTGGCTATGGATGTAATGATGATTTATTTATTTCATATTAGAAATGTGGAATCATACACCCATGAGTGTGTCACAAAGGAATAATAAAATGTCATTTTTGAAAAATAAGGATACATAGATTGTATTTCCTAATGGAAAATGAATTTTTGGGTTAGGTTAATGTTTGAGAATAATGGTCTCCCTATGGTATTATCAAAAGTTTAATGATTAAAATATAAAATGAAACGAAATAATGAAAAAGTATGTATTATTAGGCATAAAGACAATAATAATAGTAGTAAAATCAATGTTTATATTTATATTGATCAAAATACTATGAATGACATATGAAGGGAATAATGTATTACAGAATATGACGATTAATCGTAATTGATAGTTTAGTATTGAGATAGAGTGATTAATGTTATTTTGTTTGGATAAAATAATAATGTTTTATAAGTATTTTATCAATGATACCTTCCTTACAAAAATTAATAAATGTATATAGATTCTACAATAGAAAATATTCCTTAAGGATTTTGAAGTATATGTTAAATTTTAATGATTAATACGAAAATTTCTGTGGAATTTTTATCATTCTGGGAAATCCATGATTGAGGAAAGATAACCCTTAACATTTCATAGATTTTTAGATAATAGTGATAATGTGTATTTATGGGATTGTATTGATGAACATGAAACTGGTTAGTTATTTTATGGTTTATGTCATATTTGACGGTTTTTAGAAAATTTTTTGATTAATATAATATATTTGATAACTTAAGAATTTATTTTTAGAATAATGTCTGTGTCAAAAGTGTTTTCACAACGGTAAAGGTATTCATATATTTGGAGTGCGACATTACGAGACAAGTTAAATTTTCTTGTGAATATTATATGGATTTAGTGATCTTCCATATATTGTTTTGGACATATTTTGGATGAGGGTTAAGGTTACATAATTATGGAATTGATTAATTTGAAATCTGTGTATTTTTGGATAAATCATTCTAAAAATTTTGTTTTATGTAAACACTTGATGAAAAACTTGTCACTCTTTTATGGATCTTATAATCTATTAAAAGATAAATTTAATGCATTGGGTATAAAAAATAATTATAGGATATTAATTTCTTTTATTAAGTGATGATGTCTAAATTGATAAATACAAAATATGGTGAAATTGTGCATATGAAATAGAAATAGATACTCATATTCTAGTTCATTAAATTATTTAACATTTAATTAATTCATTAACTCTATAAAAAGGATCTCAAGAAAAAATGTTATCCTTATATCATAATTTATGATTAATCGATTGTCTTTCCAAACATTATATATTTACAGTTTTGTGCTTGTTAACATTATTTTTATCATCTAGTTTCTTACAATAAATTATTTCAATCACCTTTTATAATTATTTTTTCTTTTATTCTATGTATATATCTTTACATCCCACCAATGATTTCTTTATTGGAAACCTAGTTGTGTGTAATTCAAGGTAAATTGTACTTACATTTCTATCATATAAAAGAGGGTGATTAATTAACCATTTTATGATGTGGGTTTAAGAAAAATGTATTTTTAAATGTGAAACCCTTAATATCATAGATAAATATTAATTTAATAGGACATAATTTATTTAATGTGGTATAGTGTACATCCACATGATATTAAAAGATGAACAATATATTCAAAAAAATATGACATAGACAGAACTCATAGTTGAGAATGACACACCCCAAAAAATTTCAATATATTATTATTTACATAAGTAAAATATCTTTGATATCATTCCATGCACACAACATCGAGTTTTAATGAAACATGACACTCTATTAAAATATTATTATTTAAACATTACCATTATAGCATAACCATTAAGTTAGATATGGTGAATAATACTAACTAAATTTTGATTATTATATGATTTAAAAATACAAAAATTAAATTCAATGGTTATAGAATGACTAGATTTTTCTATAATAACCTCTTGAATGACAAACAAATATCTTTTTAAAAAATGTATTTTTTAAAAAGTTGTTATAATAATGTTTTCGGCATATAATTTATATTTAGTTTTTAAGAATATTACCAAAATTCATATTCCATAATACAATTCTTTTATTATATCCATAGTTCAAAATTATGTTACCCGGAATTTTTGGGCATTTTATAAAAATAATAATTTTTGGATAAAGAGTGAAAATACTAATACATTTTTTAGAAATAGCCTTTTAGTTTAAATTATTTACAAATATAAATCATAATTAAAATAGTTTTAAAATTTATACTAGTTAAATCATACAAAAATTTATATAATTGATATTATTTTATTTATTTTCATATTGAATTTTGGTATTTTGTTGTTTTATATCTATGTGAATTTTTTTCATTGGATGAAATAACTCTCGTTGACTCTGTGATTTACTTTTAAATAGATTTTTTTTAGTTTGGGAAGTTGAATTTAGAATCATGGATTTCGTTTTTGAAACATGAAAAATGTATATTATCTAATAAGGTATGATTAATTTTTATCCTAATGTACAATGATAATAGTATAAATTAAATAACGCAATTAATGTTAAGTGGGAAGAGAAGGGGTGTTAATTTTAGAAGGTTATGGTTGAAAATAACCATAAACATGAAAAACCCATTTTTATAGACCCGTTTCATCCCTATAATGTGTAATGACTCATAATTACCAATTTTGGAGGGTTTTTTCTTGAAACAAACCTGGGAATTCCATAACATTTAAAATATATGATTTGTATCATCTCCCTCACTTATAAAAGACAACCCATATCCTCACTTGTTCACACTACCGAAGCAATTTTTTAGAAAGAAACTTCCTAAATCCCTTACCTTCTGCCATACACACATATTAGATTCCTTATTTTTATTGTGAATCCCTCCTAATAAATCTTTATGTATAAACATAAATAGGATCTCTGAGGAAGGTGTAAAATTATTAAACCTATATAATTTTTATGTTTATTCTTTTAACTACTTAAAAATTTATTAAGATAAGTAAAAATAATAAAACCAATTTATAATATGTACTAATATGTTAATATTTTAATTACATATGATGTATCTATATCTACTTACATCAAGTGTGTAACGAAACCATAAATCTTGTGTATGAAACACTACCTTCTCGCTAATAGATGTAATTTATTTTATATAACCGCATCTATAGGAAAGATATATTGATATATTTAACATATTAATATCACATATATATATATATGAAATTTTTATACTTTTATAATTAATATATCAAATATTAATTCTTATATTCCACCCCGTAGGGGATATGATAATGTCGCTCATGTGTACGGTGGACTACCACCTCACCAAACGATGTGATTCATTTTTCTCTAACGATTTACATAAAAATTAGTAAGATTAATTTTAATAGGCTTATTTTATATTTATGATCCAATAATAAACATTGAAATATATTGTCACATATATGTTTTTTCTTTCCAATCTCATGGAAAATAGTCTCATTACTCGTGTATATGTGCTGACTATTCCCTCTAAATAATGAAGTGAAATACATTTTTTTTTGTAAATGGATGGTTATGAATATATATTATATTTATATAAATTATATTAATAAAATAATAATTATTCTATAAAGATAAATAAATATATATTTTCAAATTATTCTAACATTCAAGAGAAATGGAAGCCTCGATCATGCGTACATACAATCAATCGTCTACAAGAACAATGTAATAAATTTTTATTCTATATATATTATAGATTAATATGAAATCATATATAATGAATATATGTTAAATTTATATCATGTTTAGAACTCTAGATTTTATTTAGTCATGATTTAGTAATAAGGACCAAAATTTTCAAAATAAATCATTTATGAAAAATGATTAAATTATCACCCGAAATAGTGATTTTAATAATGAATGGTTAATAAATGGGTGGTAAAAGGATATATGATAATAATATATGGTATGATATATATTATTATGGTTATTTAATATATTTTAAATAATACTATATTTATTCTATTGAATTTTTAGATTCATTAAACAGATGTCGAACCTGATGTTGGATTATCTAGTCAAACTTTTACTTTTATGAGACATACACCATTTTCACCACCAAATGTATTATATTGAGTATATAATTCCCATTTTTATATTTAATATGATGAATACATTTCTATTATTTTTATTTATATTTTAATTGTTTTTCATGGGCATTATGAATAAGAAGATTCTAAAGTGGTAAGTGTTTATTTCACGATCTCACAATTATTTGGGATTATTTTTGTTATCACATATAACATGGTGGAGTCATAGATATTTATATCTAAATAATAATATATTTTATTATCCTATGGTTATTATTTATCTTTATCATGTAATAGTACCATTTTTCTCTCTTTGGATGTTAACATATGATAGAAAATGTTTTAACTCAAATATGAAAATATTTCTCTCTTCAGTCGAAAATACTTATTCATTAAAATCCTTATTTTATAAATTCATTTCAAAACATGTTCACTACCCTTTAAAAAGTTTATGGAATAAATTTTTTTTTACAATTTATAATTTTTATATTTGTTTTTATAGAATATTTACTTCAATTTAAATAAAATTACCATTTGTATTTTAAAGAAATTTGAATGAAATATTTGTTTTAACATGTACGATATGAATAAAAATAACTCTAGTCATGGCCAATAAATTTTTTAAGGATTATTTCAGATATTTATATGTTAATATGCAAGGAAATGTATCTTCAAAATATTCTATTAACTATAAGTTTTAAAAGTTAATTTTTAATGTGCAATGGTTATTTTCCTCAAAAATATTTTAATGGATCTTTTGATGGAATTTATATTCTTCAAAAATAATTAATAAACGTATTCTACATTACAGATATGTTATATTAATACAATAATTATTATTTTCCTAATTGGTTTATGATCATAAAGACTTGGGATGTAAAATATTATAACCGTTCATTATTTTAATTAGGATGGTTCATGATATTTTTATTTTATTGGGGTATGTATTAACATTTTTATGTTAGTTTTTCAATACAATTATTTGTATTTGGTATTTTTCAGACCATTTATATGAGTAATGCGTTGGACTTAGCAAGTTATTTGTGGGTGCAATTATAGATAGACCCTTTATGCCTCAGTAAATCTCATGAAACTAATCAGTTGGCCAAATTAGATGAGTTTCTACAAATTGATTTAAACTATCTTCTGAGTAGTTGTTATAGTATGTTCCTGATTATTTGGATTTTGGATTCCATTATTATGAGATAAATTATTTATTTCCATGTAATTATTTAATTGGTTAGAATATACAAGAATATTTTTCATGATTATGTTATTATTTATATGGATATATTTGTTCATCATTAACTTTTCCCTATTATATTCATTTTATAAATAAAATGAAATGTGTTTTAGTTGTTTAATTTTACAAATTAATTATGATTATTATTCATTATATAATCCACTGTATTCATACCCTTAATCATCATTTCAAATTACCCCCATTATTTTGTTTTATTTCCCATAAGATACTATGCTGTTTTGTTTGATTGATATGTTGGGATAAATTTTGAGGAATAATATAGTTCTCAAAATAAACAATATCTATTTTATTTTTCAATTATGATATGAATTTCATTTATTGCCATGTTTTCTAATATATATAAACTATTCCTTCCTTCATTATGTGATTTATTATATTTTATTCAAATGTAACAATGTATCCTCTAGATCCATGCTACTGAATTTTTGGAAATTAAATATATAGTTATTTAATACATATATTTTCAAATTAATTTATGGATAAACTTATTTTTTTTAGGAATTATAAAGGGAATTTAGGTCACGAATGGTCTATTTAGTAATTCCCTACTGAATACATGCATCTTTTGGATTTATTTCATAATTTTATAATAAAAAAATTTCAGTTTTTAAGTATTACAGTCACTATTCTTATTTATGAAGTGCAGTGTTAGAGATAAATTTAACAAGATATGGGGTATATCACAACATCACATTTCCACCATATTTCATCTTCCAAAAAAATCAGTTTAAGTTATTTGTTTCTTAGATATTATTCTATAAAATACTATTCTAATGGAATCAATCATTATGATGATACCATCCCACATCATTGTAACATTTTAACACATATAATGATAAAAATCTATCTTACGAGTGATAATTACATTAAACATATACCATCACACTAAAATATGAAAAAAAATTACTCTTCCTATTTTTGATTTTAATTTGATTCTATAAACCTTTTTTATCTTGATATTGGGATCTATTTTTTTTGGGATAAGGTAAATTAATATATTTTACAATATTAGAAGACAAATATGGAACTGGTTTTACATTGATAATAATGATTAGGGTTTTTTTCTTGTTTTATTTATTTTCTAGTTTTAACGATTCCAAATTATATTTGGAAATGTTTGAAAAAAGATAATATTATAACCATATATACACTACACAAAACTTTTAAAATATACCATGATATTTTAAATGAATGAGGATCAATTTTATAGAATCATATAAATTATGTATGCATATATGCAATAGGTGTTCCTATGTGAGCTCTTTGTTCAGAGAATAAGTTAAACTTCTCCCTTTCGTGATGAAATCAATAACACTATGAAATTCATTTTTTTGTAATTAAAGTGAAAAAAATGGTAATATTACTCAATATAGAATTAAACTATTAGAAATAATGACATCTACATTCCCCCCACCTGAAAATGGATCTATCCACCAGATTTGTGTACCCAAAAAAATGATTTTCCAATAAAATTATGCAAGAACCATATATTATTTACTACTTCCTACTATTCTAGAATTCATAGTATGAAGAAATATCATGGAAGATAATTTCTATGATTATTTGATTTGATTTACATACCATTGATAATTTTAAACGTATTGTTTCCAAATATTGGTGGATGAATAGTTAATTCTACCAACACATGTAAAGGTTCTCTCTCTATCTACAATTTCACTGGATGACTATTTTTATCTTCCATAAAGGTAGAGAGAGACTAAAGGATATATTTGTTTATCATTATTTATCCTAATTCTTGAGTTATAAAATTTTGTATTTCTAGATATTATTTGAGTACATTGACTTATTATTGATAAGTGACCTAAAATGGACTCAGATGACTCATATGAACTAGTTGATGGTGATTCCCAAGTAGAGTAAATTCATGAAAAAAACCAGTGTTAGAGACATATATATTGGTCAAATTAGTACCATGTTACCTTTATGGATTGATGATACCCATATTGGATAAATAGAACTGAAATGTTAAAAATGATCTACCAGATGAGGTATAATGGATTTTTACTACTTGTTAAATTAAAAAGATTTCTTCCATTTAGTAACTCATAATTAATCCATTTAAACCATTCAATATGGGATTTTTACTGATAAATATTTATTTTTGGAGAGAATGGAATAAAATTCTATAATCAACAGGTGCATGGTGTATTAGGACCCATCATTCCTTTTACCCATGGTAGTATCAGTATGAGTAGGTAATGTTGGAATTTTCGAAATAGAACCTAAATCACAAGTTTGCCTCTGATGTTGGGTGAAAACACCAACAACTCACACTTCAGGGTGGATGAATTTTTGACTCGATGTTTCTCAATTTTTAGGACTCTTTAAATTAGTATCATAATTAGTGTTATCTATGACATTCTTATAAAGAAACTTGTTCTACAAGAATCATGTGGATGAAACAAGATTTCCATCCATGTTGTATTCATGTGAATCCTCACCAGTAGAAAAATATCCTTCATTGTATCAATTTTAATCACCATTATTATTTTCCTGATGGGAGGATAGTTTTGATGTGTGGACTCTATAAGAGAGTGACCACCCAAATTGGGGATCTAATATCATTAAATTCATGGATCTTTCATAGAGTTTGATTCATATAAAATAATTTACAAATATCACTAAACATGATCTTAATAATGGCAATCAGTAATTTAATTCCATAAAAGTATATTATAGTATCATGTTCTAAGGCGACTGTTAAAGAATGTAGATCACTGATCTATATAGAAGAGGAGGTAAAAAACCCGTAGCCATTTTTGATAGTTTTTCACAAGTATTGTGTCAATAACATTAATATACCATTGATATTTTTGTGTCTCTAGGAGTGGATGTGGAGGTAACCACCCCCCCTCCAATCAATTTGGATTAGGGATTCCCCTTTCTATATGACCTTGTAGACCAGAGATTGAAGGGAAATAAAAATATCCAACATTGTATGTTTATGTTTGATAAATCCTATTTAATTATTGAGTAGATTACTCATGAATTGATTTTATGGTATTATTATATTTTTCAATAATGTAATCTAATTTGGGGTTCCTAGATCTTGAGAAAATGATTAGATCAAATAGACACACTGATTATCCAATGTAATTAGGTAAATGGTTTATCCCTAAAAAATAAATTATTTTTATTTAGGGAGATCTATTGTCACAAATATATTATACTAGATATTTGTCATGTATTACACTTCAAAAAAAATTAATGTCAAACTAAAATTTAAAATTGGATAAAACATGACCCACAGTTTATCCTCAGATGTATCTCTCCACATGATGGTTTGGTTTTCTTCAACTTTGATAGTGGTTTCTCAACCATTTCAATTGTATATGTTATTTTTTTCATCTTCTAATTGTGAATTAAGCTATTTTTTAATGTATTCATTGAAATATAGGGTGTGACGGTTTGGTGGAGTCATTAATAGTGATTAATTGATTGGTTTTACAATTAATTGAGATTAAACAGTACTAGTTGATGGTTGAATTTATAAATAAGCTGGGTTAATATTTTTATGTGACTCTTAGTCCACATTAAATCCACAATGATTTTTTTTCATGGGGAGGATTGACATGTTATGGTAAAGTGTCATCATGAGGGTGACCATCATAATGAGTCCCGTTAGGCAGATCTCTATTAATGTTTTCAATATCACCATGGGGAGAGAATCCATGGCTGTTGTTTTTATTAACACTAGATTTGGGAGGACATTTTGTTTTTGATATTTTCATTTAATAACAATGGGGACATCTATAATTAATGATTTCATTTTCATCATCATGGGGTTTACCTCCACATATTATAGCTAAATGATCATCATGGGGGGTCTTTTTGGTTGGAGTTTTATTAATCACTTATGTGAGGAGGACTTGTATTTATATTTTTTACATCATAATAGATAAAACCCACAAAGTGAGCACATTGGGGATAAACATCTGAGTCATTTATTTTCTCTTTGTTCATAAGAGGATAACATCCATATTGGTTGCTCATATTGATGTGTGTAGAATCTACGCAAGTAGCATCTCGGGGGCATTGTGACAATGAGATGATGTTCTACCAAATGGAAGGAACCCCATGGTTTGTGATTGTATTATTTTGAGGAGGTCCTTTGAAATGAGGAATAATGGTATGACTTATTAGTTTATACTATTAGGAGGACTATTTTTCTATTTTTTAATTTTCATGTTTATGTAGTCTATCACGAGTTACTTAATGAGAATCTATAGAGTTATTGGATGAATTACACTAGTAAGGACTTCCATGGTTGTTATTAGATCCCATTTATAGTAATTGTCTTACAAATATATCCATCAATTCCTAAATTGAAATAATCTATGGTTTCTTACCCACAGTGGCATAAAATCATCCCTAATTCCTCATTGGGATATGTCAACAAGTGTTAGGAATATTAGTGGCCTCAAAAATTAGGGATCACTCCTGGTACTTCATTGTTGATAGACCTAAAAGGGACATCCTCTTTAGTTCCTTATATTGTATAATAATATTAATAATAACAGTATATATATACTTTTATCAAACAATGGTAACTAGGGATGGTGTTAGTGAGGACTAAGACAACCCTTCACAAATATGATTGACTATCCATATTAAAAAAATAAAAAAACACATCCACCTACCTTAAATAGGAATGGTTGGTATTGTTTCACTTTGGGGATTGAATCCCAAGGCTGTTGAAGGTAGTAATATATGATACTATTCCCTTTTCACCTATCATTTATGTTTTGATTTCCCTATAACTAGATCTATGTTTTTATAATGAGTGGTTTTTAGTATATTATTGCTTTTATTATGCATGTACAAAAGCACTAATTCATTTACCACATGTTTTTATAGGACACATTTTGGTGATAATGTGTGCCAATATTATGAAGTATATAAATTAACTTTAGTAGAAAAATATGAATGTGGTCACCTATAAAGGATGATAAACCATCTAGGTTGTTCAACAAGTTCACTTAGTCTGACTATTAAATATAATTTCTGGTGGTTGATTGAGTGATGATTCCGTTTGGTTATCATGATAAATCTAAGGATAAAAAATAAAATAATTACACATTACTGTAACATCACAAGTAAAAAATTAATTTTTAATTAATATCAATTATATATTAAGGAATTCACATCTTGATCACAATTTTTTTGGATGACTTAATTGATATTTTATCTTATCTCAATCCAATTTAAATGTATGTTGTCATTATATTAAAATATCAACTCAAAGAATTACACATTAAAACTATGATTATGGGAGTTTTTCTGCATCCTACAAGGGTTATTATTATCTATCACTAGTATCCCTTATATATTTAATATGTTCATTCTAAATCAGTTGTAATAAAAACAACACATATCCCTTTTATAGATATTTATCGATTGATTTAATGAATTCATAAGTGTTCTATCATTATTATTGGTTCTATATGTACCCCTTAATGATAAAATAGATATGATCGAGCTTAAATCAATATAGTTTCGAAATATATATTTTATCAATATATAGGGAGGTAGGTTTGGTTATTGAGTCTGGATTACTCCCATGAGAGAGGATATTGGTGTATCCATATAATGTTAGTGAATACCCATGTGATTTAGGGTTATTTAACTAGTAAAAATAACTTATTTTTTTATTACAAGGACTATAATGGTGAAATTTGACGTTCATTATTCCATGTAAAATGAAGTTATTTTTGTGGTCGTCAGATCCAATGATGTTCTCTTTATGATAGTCCATCTAGGAGTATAATTCCACTTAATTTAAATTCATATGACTATTACTAGTTCCAAATAGTTAAAAATTATAAAAAATAAGCAATAATGTGGTAGATATAGTAAATATTTTGATTTCAGACTCAAACATGAGTGAATATTTAGGTTTTCTCATATAAAACATTCATGTGAATATTGGTTGGGGATTATAATAGGTTGGATGTCCATTTTTTTTTCTGTTAAATATTTGTTAGTAGATAATGAAAGATAAATGGAATATTGGATGATGTTAACTTGGGAGTAATTTTTTGAATCATACATAGAAATGTAATCCTATGTGTATTTTTTTGATAATTTATTAAGACTAAAAAGGGGAATAAATGTTTGTCTTGTTCTTTGATATAAATTATCCAAGTTTATAAAAACATGGTTGGGTGTTATGAATGGTTGATCTGATGAAAATTCAACAAATCTTTCATAAGGGACTGTTCTCATTATTACGGGACAACATGATTGGTTCTATCTAGATTATATCACTTATTGTGGTGGATAATGAGGGGGTTATCTCTTATAAGAATTGCAATTCCCATTGTAAAAGGAAATTTATAAAAAAAGTGCATGATCGTTCCATCAATGGTTAAATAATATAAAATGGTCTTGGATGTTGGACATATAAATATGAGGATCCATAGAGTATTCCACAATAAATATATGTTTGAATGATATTTCTTGTAACAAATATATCCCATGTAGTAAACATGGGAAAATGGGTAACCTATATATGTTTTTTATAGTTTAGGTAAAATAAATATAGTGGGGGAGATTCAGGTTCCATGGCTATGGGGCACATGAAAATGAGAATGACACTACATATAGGGTCTATTTGATGTGGTTCTAAATAATATATTTCATGAATTGGGAATGTATTTTTCTATGTTGTTCTCGGCACCATATTTGAGGATCCACAAGTTCATAGAATAACTGCAGGTTGGATACATGGGTTTATTGGAACTATAATATAACCATGAAGTTGTATGTTTGTGTTCACATAGGAATAATCTAGGTTCCATGTTTCCACACTATAGTTTCATTGGTTCCTTATTTATATATGGTCATTTTCACTGGTCTTGAAGATGACATGGGTGAATAAGTACCACATGATAATTTATATTTTTGAAAAACACAAATACCTTTTATATTAATTAATTTTCTGTTGTTTTTATGTAAAATATACTCTATGCTTATATAATATGTATTAGGAGTGTAGTCATGATGATTCATGTACCCCTATATTGTTTTAGACTATCCTATTTTAAATGGTTGTCCTTGGGGTCTCTTTTTTGAAAAAAAACTTCAGCCTCCCTATGAAATAACCTAAAAATAAAAGTGTATAACATTCCCTAATTCCTAATAAATATCCTTGATCATTTTAATTAATCATGTTATTGAAATAGATAAATATTACCTTTTATTTTATCCCTTACATAGTATAGGGATAAGTTATTGAAATAGAATTAAAAAAACATCTATCATGAATAAAATGAATGAATAATTTGAAAGCAGTAGAATAGATTCTAATAAAACAACCTAGTTATGAAAAATGAGATATTTTTATAGGAATGTTTAATTTTTATCCCATGTAATTACATGTTAGCATTTCATATACATAGTTCTTTTAAACTAGGCATATAATTGGGGAACCTGAGAATTCATTATTCCATTTATAATTATTCAATTCTCAAGATGGTATTATATAGATCCCCATTAAACAAATTGGAGCATACAAAAAAATGATAATTTTCTAGGAATAAAATACTTGAAACATAAGTTCATAATTTCATAACAATATATTACAAACTTAAATTGGTTATAATAATAAATGAAAACATTGAACTATGATTGTTTCTAATTTATATAATAAGTTCTGATCATGAATCAAATTATATAAATTCTAATGTATCACATAGAAAATAATGACATGGAAAATAATTATACAATCATGTATTATTGAAAAAAAAACAAACCATGTTGTAAAAAAATAATTATTTAATAAATCTATATGTATTATAATGTTTAAAAAATAAATATTTATTTTGTCCAGTATATTTACATCAATGAATTTTCAAAAAAATCTATCAGCATACCCAAAAAAATATATAAAATCATCTTCATAATTTCAAATTCTATTTTATGTTCAAATTATGAAAATTTTATATTTACATATCCTATGTTACAACCCTAACACTATCAAACTTTCACTAAGACACTTTTAGTAGACTATCATGGTCATTAAATTTTATTTCATGCGCAAAATACATCTTAGATGGTCACCTTAGTCATTGTCACATGTTATGATTAAATAAAATTGTTTTTCTAAAAATATAATGCAATACACTATGGTTTCAAAATATAATCACCATACATATTGTCAACTATACCCTTGTCAAAATATATCCCCACCAAAAAACCCTATTTGGGCTAGAACTAATGGAATGAATGCACTTAGAATCGCATGACCAGAATGTTCTATGTTGGGGGATAGAACCGGGGTTATAAAATGACATAATTGAAGAAATTAACCTTATAAAAACAATAAAAATTAAAAAAACCAATAGTGAACACTGATGAAATAAATAAATAATATACTCCCATTATTAAAATTTTACTAACATGTCATTTAATTTAAAATCGGAAAATTAACAATAGCCTCCTAAGACATTGGATCATTAAATAATCTACTCAAGATATAAAAAAATTAACTCCATGTATCCATTATATTATGGATGAAAAAATTCTAGTAAAACTATATTACTGTGACATTTTGGGAGTAATCTCTTGGATTATATCACAAAACAATAACTATATTCCATCAATATGTAAATATTAGTATATATGAAATCAAAAATAATAATACATATTACATTATCATGAACCAATATCATTTATTTTTTCATAATTTTCTCCACTCAATAAACCCAAAAAATAATTAAATTCCAATATAAATATCAAATTCCAACATTCAACAACTGCACCCTCAATTTTACCCATAAAAATATGTCATCCTTCCTCAGCTATAAATAATGTAGTGAAAATTGAAGAATAATTTCCAAATCAAACCATATTAATAATAAACCCCAAAAAATACATCACTAATATATTAAATTTTTAACAATATAATATTATAAAATAATTATGAATAAATATAACCAATAAAATAGAATTCCCAAAACACCAATAATGGGAAAAGGGGACGGAAAATTAATACTACTCTTAAGTTCATAGAATTCACTCTAACACACCACTTATTGTCAGTTGAAGATAAAATGAACCCTTACTGTTATAATAGGAATGCGATAAAAACAATTTATCAACATTACCCTGTAAATAACTTATTCCCAATAAAATCCATCAATTCCATCACACATTACCACTAAATTAAATTTCCACATTATACAGTAGTCCATATAACCACTTATATATCACTATCACATTACTACCCAATCATCAGATTATGACTTAATAACTACTTATCAACATCAATACATCATTACACATACTCTTTCTGTAACATCCCAGGTAAATAAAGAATAAAGAGTTTTCATATTTATTAATATTTACGAATTAAATATTAATTTTATTTTAAAGGGGTTGCTATGTTCGATAGCGTACCCGATACGCAACGATGAGTTTCTTTGAAACTTACGTAGCACACTAGTAATAAAATAATATTATTTTAAATGTTAGTTAACAAGTAGTCGTTGTACTAACGGGAATGGATAGAAATAACTAAAATATGATTAGATATGTTTTTAAATGTTTATACATTTACCCAATAAAAGATAAAGGCTTCAAATACGGAAAGAGTTCAATTTTAGGGCATATATACTCTAATTTTCACTAAAGGTTCACTTATCAACTTTTAATGGTGAACCGTCATTAAATATAGTTTTAATCACTCTTATACTTTATTTTGGACCAAATATAACTCTTCTTTAGAATCGGGACATCAAAATTTACTTTGTGTAAATTTTTGGTACCTTTCTGATAAAGATCATTTTTTTAATGAATAGTGTAAAATGTTGTATTTTAATTCAAAAACTCTTTTTAATATAATTTATTTATATGATTAGATTATTATTTTAATTGGTTTTAAAGTGAAATTAGAAATTATTTTTACCAGTTAATCCAATGGTGGTCATTGGAATCAATTTCACTTTGAAATTGGACTTAAATTGCTGTCAATCTTTTGATACTTATTGTTTTGTAAAAACACGCTATTTTCTCTGGCAGCAGGAATTAATTATTAAAATAATTAATGTGACTTATATGATTTGAATTTTGTAAAATAGACTTCATTTTTTAATTCAGAATATCAAATATAGCTTAGGGTGAATTTTTGGTAATTTTCTGAAAAACTTCAATTTTTGATGAATAGTGAAACCACTAAGTGGTAATCAAGCAAACTGATTTTTCAGTTAAATGAAAGTTTACCACTAATGTGTATTGAATTTTGAAAATCCAACATACATGGTTGTCATTAAGAAGTAAAATGTGGTTCAATGAGATTAAAATAATTTTTTGGTGAATAGTAACTTTTTTTCATTAATCGCGATTAGAGGTAATTAGTGTAGTTTAAGGTAAAAATGGTATTATAAGAATGTGGACACACCATGACACTTGTCCTACACCTATTGGGTGAGACATGGCCGACCAAGACAAGCCATGGGCCAACTTGGGGACCCAATGGAGCCACTTTAGTTGTTAAATGACATTAATATATTTTTATTTAATGTTAAAGTGAAAATGACACTAACATAAATTGTTTTACTAAAATACTTTTTTAGTGGGGTTATACAAGTCCAAATTTTGATTATAAATATTAATTGGAAAGATAAAAAGATTTACTACATCATAGTATTTTTTTTATAACTTTTAGACATTATATAAATTAAAATATTTATGAAATAATAATGATGCAGTGATGACATCATTATTTGACAATTTAAATAAAATGGAAAGATAATGAAAAATCTAAATCCTACACATGGGAAAAAACAATTGGATGAGTGGATTTCGAACCCCTATCTCCTTATCCACGAATTATATCAATGTGGGACCTTTTAAAACCGAAACACATTTTCAAATAAAGTAATATTTCTTTACATTCCAAAAGTGCCCCTCCTCTCCTCTTATAAGAGGCCCCCACCTCTACCTCATTTCACACACTCCTCAATCCTTTGGCTCGGCCAACCCCCTGCCCAATTACTCTATCCACATACCTCTCCTCATCCTAGAGGATTCCCTTTGGGCATAATCCTTTCAAAGGAATCCTTTAGGCTCAAATCCAAAGGAGTTACACTTTTAAAGGTAATTCATTCTCTCTTATTTTGCTTCTCCAACCCTCTAAACTCTTTTTATTTACTTATTTTGTAACAAAACCAGTAGCTTCAATATACTAGGATGTTGTTATAATATTTATTTGAGCTACACTCTCACAAAACTACATCAAATGGTTAAAGAACATACAGTTTCCGTGGATGGCGAAATTCTGCCTCCCGAAACGATGATTGTTCAATACTCATTTAACACCTTCAAAGGGGGCCATTATGATGTCACTATTTTTATATATGATATATAATATGTTTATGTTTTCTTTAAGCTTCTGTATTTTTCATTTTTGGCATACCTTTATGGTTTCCATTATGGGTAAACACGATGTCTTCATTTAAGGAAGTGCGGACTACCGCCCCCTAAAAGTGATGTGATTCGTTAATGCCATATGTGGGACGTGTAAAGGATGGATTTAAAGTTATTATATATGATGTTATACTGGAATTATAATATACCTCTATATCATTATTATTTCATTCCATTAAAGTATGAGATAGAAATGAAAGTAGTGTTCATGCGTACGTACGGCTTACCGTCTCCATGAACGGTGCATTTCATTTCTTATCCCCAAATGTAATGTACTATTAATATTACATGTATATAATGTATATATATAATTAATGATATATCTAAATGATGAATATAATTATGGAAATAAAATATACATAACTCTCATTTAGTTTTAATTCCACTAATATGACAAAGAAATGAAAGTAGCGTTCATGCGTACGTACGGCTTACCGTCTCCATGAACGGTGCATTTCATTTCTTACCTCTAAATGATTATGTAATATTATAAATACATGTATATGCTGGATATATATGATATATATGATATCCAAATCAGGAATTTCATTCTGGATATAATGAACTTTTGACCACACAAACAACATGTAACTGTAAGAAGTCCACTTTCGACTTAAGAACCAAATATTGTCAAAACAAACATTATTAACTTAAATGGTTACATAATGTTTATAACATGGCAGTAAGTGATATAAAAGGAATAATAAACTTTAAAAAGGTTCTTAATCAATTATAAATTAACTCATGTTTATTATTCAGGACGTTAAAGAACGATCGAGTCAAGTCGGACCCGAGGTAAGGGAACTTCTTAACCCAATTTCCATTCTTTGGGCTAATCTCCTACTTTCAAATTATGTCATTATATTATTATGTCGTATCTTGTATTTGAACTTTATTTATGTGTAATTATAGTGAATACACATAATATATCTATTTCATTTTAAAAATTATCTTTGTAAGGGACTTCGTCTCAATCTCCTTTCATTGAGGCATATTTCGTTTTATACACAACTTTCTTTTATACGGTGTATAAACTCATTTGACTTTTACTTTTATACAAAAGGAATCTTTTTCTACGAAGCGTTTTACTAAACGAAAAAAAGGAATGTTTTTTTAACGTATGCGGTGACAATGACTTTTTCCGCCGCCGCGAGTATTATTTGGTCTTTGGATTCCTCAACAAGCCGTAATGTTTTTCAAAATAAAAGAAATACCATATACTCTTTTATGTATTTTGGTATTGAAAATGGTTTTGATAAAGGATTCTATTATGTCAATATATTTATGATATATTGTGATTGAAATGTGGAAATGTTATCTTTCCTTTATATTGGTTTTATGTTTTATGATTTTATATTGGTACTTGGTCATTTTAACGGGTGGTTACATTTTAAACCATATGACGGGTGGTGCCGTGAATACCAGGACGGGTGGTTACATTATAACCTCCAATGCATTGGGTATGGAAGTTGGCCGTATGGCTATTCCATTAAGTATGTATGTAAATTGGTCGTATGGCTATTCCATTAAGTGATAAGTGTGGAAGTCGACCGTATGGTCATTCCACTTAAGTATGTTTATGTCCCAAGTTACCTTTATATATTCTATGTGTTCTTTATATGGGTTTTATGGTAATCCTTTGGTTACAAAAAGGTAAGTAATGATACTTTTTTCAGTGAAGAGTTTTATTACTTTATAAAGGTGAAAAGTATTACTTTGATATAGTATACATGGTTTACTTGTTATGTTGATAAACTAACAATTTTCATTCTTTGTGTTTCCCTTACTGAGCTTTTTATGCTCACCCCAAGTTTTTCGAAATGTTTTTCACAGGACTTAAAGTGGAATAGGATCAAGGATGTGATCAAGGTAATTTCATGCTATCTAAAACATGAAATCTAGACATCTTTCTTTTTAAGAGTTGTTATTTTATGGAGACTTAGTAGAAGTGTCTACCTTGTAATATTTTAAGATGTAATAGTTATGTTCTAATTCTCTAAAACTCTAAACCTGAAAAGATCCTCAATGTGAATTATTCATTTAATTCAATATTAAGTAAGGTTTAAGGTTGGGGCCTTATAGTTGGTATCAAATGTCGGTTTAGACAACTTTAGGAGTTAGAAAAGTGTTAAATTATAATATGATTGAAATGATATAGCATTTACGGATTACCTTGTTGCTTCACCTTAGATATTTCGGTGTTCAGATTGGTTTTCCACAGAGGAAAAAAAGCAGCTATGTTGGGACGACATCAGGAGGAAGATAACCTTCCAAATCAGCAACCTGAGATGGTCGGAATCGGAACTGAACAGTTTGTTGAAGTGATGGAACAATTGACTCAGGATATAAATGGTGGTGGTATGCATGCACGAGATCAGCCAGATCAACCGCAGAGGAACATGTCAGTGGTGGAACATTTCATGAGGCAACATCCCCCATCATCAAGAGGATCATCTGACACTGTGCAAGATGAAGGGTGGATTAAAGCACTGGAGAAGATTTTTTATGTCATGAGGTGTTCAGATAATCAAAAGGTTAGTCTTGCTATTTACCGTTTGGAGGGTGAAGTAGGTCAGTGGTGGTCTATGGTTAAAAATATCAGGGACGCCGATGAGATTGATGCTCTTGACAGGGATGAATTCAAAGGTATGTTTCTTGAGAAGTATTTTCCTAAGGCTGTTCGACTTAGGATGGAAAAGAAATTCTTGGAATTGAGGCAAGAGGAAGACTCAGTGGCTGCCTATGAAGAAAGGTTCACTCGATTGTCATGGTATGCTCCAAACTTCATACGAGATCTTGATAGTAAAATAAACCGTTTTTACTCAGGGTTAAAGCCAAAGTATCGAAGGGCTTTAGCTTCTCGTGAATTCAAAAGTTATGAAAAACTTGTTCGATGTGCGGAGAAGGTAGAAATGGAGTTTGCCGATGATCAGGTGTTCTATGACAAACAACAGAATAAGAGAACTAGTTGGCAGGCAAAGGGGAAGAATTCATCAAAGAAGCAAGGAGGTAAGAAAACCAAATATCCATCCTATGAGAAGTGTGGTAAAATGCATCCTGGAGAATGTTTATCCAAGTCTGGTAAGTGCTTTCGGTGTGGTAAGTCTGGTCATATTGCTCGTAACTGTAAGGAAGATGATCAAGCAGGAAATGAAAAGCCAACGGTAAGATTTTTTAAGTGTAATGAAATGGGTCATTATGCAAACGAGTGTCAAACGAAGAACTCTACTGGGGGAATGCAGCTAGACTACAAGCAGAAAGGGGTGGTAAAATCATTTGCAAAAACTTTAGCAGATGTTGGGCCATCGAATGAAGTGGTATCAGGTCCAGGGAGCTCAGTATTTTTCGAAGATTGACTTGAGGTCGGGGTACCATCAGTTGAAAGTAAAAGAAGCAGACGTTATGAAGACTGCGTTCCGTACTAGATATGGCCATTATGAATTTTTAGTTATGCCTTTTGGGATAACCAATGCACCTACTGTATTCATGGATCTTATGAATAAAATTTTCCATGAGTTCTTGGATAAGTTTGTGATTGTGTTTTGAGGGTTGTGAAGAGGTTATGAGTTGTTATGTGAGGCTCATAGTTCCCTGTTTTCAGTTCATCCTGGCAGTACTAAGATGTACAGAGATCTGCGGGAGTATTACTGGTGGGATAGAATGAAAAGAGACATTGATGATTTTACTGTGAAGTGTTTGACATGTCAACAGGTTAAAGCAGAGCGGCAGTTACCGAAAGGGATGCTTCAGCATTTACCAGTGCCAGAGTGGAAATGGGAAAACATTTCCATGGACTTTGTTGTGGGATTACCGAGGACATCTCGAGGTAATAATGCAATCTGGGTTATTGTTGATCGCTTGACCAAATCTGCTCATTTCCTTTCTATATGAGATACTTTCTCTCTAGATCAACTTTCCCGATTGTAACTTAAAGAGATAGTCAGGTTACATGGAGTTCCTCTCTCCATTGTATTGGATCGTGAACCCAGGTTTACTTCTAACTTTTGGAAAGGCCTTCAGAAGTCGTTGGGTACTAAATTAAAATTTTAGTAAAGCTTTTCATCCTCAATCAGATGGGCAGTCAGAATGAACAATTCAGACCATAGAGGATATGCTACGAGCATGTTCTATTGATTATCAGGGAAGTTGGGACTAACATCTTTCTTTGGTTGAGTTTTCTTATAATAACAGTTTTCATTCCAGTATATAGATGGAACCATTTGAGGAATTATATGGGAAGCGGTGTCGAACTCCAGCATTTTGGAATGAAGTGGGTGAAAGGAAGCTGATGGGACCAAAATTGGTAGAAGAGATGGCAGAAAAAGTTCAGTTGATTCAGAAAACACATGAGAACAGCTCAGAGTAGGCAGAAGAGTTATGCGGATAACCGGAGGAAGGATCTATCTTTTGAGGTAGGTGATCATGTTTTTGTCAAGGTTTCTCCTTGGAAAAGTGTGATGAGATTTGGTAAGAAAGGAAAGCTGAGTCCAAGGTTTATTAGACCATATGAAATTCTGGAGAGAGTTGGATCAGATGCATACCGGGTGGCTTTACCTCCGAGTTTATCTCAGGTACACAATGTTTTTCACATTTCGATTTTGAGAAAGAATATGCCAGATCCATCTCATGTTTTGAGTCCAGATCTAGTTCAGCTGGAAGAGAACCTATCTTATGAGGAACAATCGGTCCAGATTCTTGACCACAGGGAGCAAGTGTTACGGAATAAGGTGATTCATCAGGTAAAGGTTTTGTGGAAAAACCATGTGATTGAAGAGGCAACATGGGAATCTGAAAATGCTATGAGGGATAAATACCCCCACTTATTTTGTTAAGTGAATAAAATTGCGAGGACGCAATTCCCAAAAGGGGGGAAGGATGTATCATCCCAGGTAAATAAAGAATAAAGAATTTTCATATTTATTAATAATTACGAATTAAATATTAATTCTATTTTAAAGGGGTTGCTATGTTCGATAGCGTACCCGATACGCAACGATGAGTTTCATTGAAACTTACGTAGCACACTAGTAATAAAATAATATTATTTTAAATGTTAGTTAACAAGTAGCCGTTGTACTGGCGGGAATGGATAGAAATAACTAAAATATGATTAGATATGTTTTTAAATGTTTATACATTTACCCAATAAAAGATAAAGGCTTAAAATACGGAAAGAGTTCAATTTTAGGGCAGATATACTCTAATTTTCACTAAAGGTTCACTTATCAACTTTTAATGGTGAACCGTCATTAAATAATGTTTTGATCACTCTTATAATTTATTTTGGACCAAATATAACTCTTCTTTAGAATCGGGACATCAAAATTTACTTTGTGTAAATTTTTGGTACCTTTCTGATAAAGATCATTTTTTTAATGAATAGTGTAAAATGTTGTATTTTAATTCAATACCTCTTTTTAATCTAATTTATTTATATGATTAGATTATTATTTTAATTGGTTTTAAAGTTCAATTAGAAAATATTTTTACCAGTTAATCCAATGGTGGTCATTGGAATCAATTTCACTTTGAAATTGGACTTAAATTGGTGTCAATCTTTTGATACATATTGTTTTGTAAAAACACGCTATTTGCTATGGCAGTGGGAATTAATTATTAAATTAATTAATTTGACTTATATGATTTGAATTCTGTAAAATAGACTTCATTTTTGAATTCAGAATATCAAATATATCTTAGGGTGAATTTTTGGTAATTTTCTGAAAAACATCAATTTTTGATGAATAGTGAAACCACTAAGTGGTAATCAAGCAAACTGATTTTTCAGTTAAATGAAAGTTTACCACTAATGTGTATTGAATTTTGAAAATCCGACATACATGGTTGTCATTAAAGAAGTGAAATGTGGTTCAATGAGATTAAAATAATTTTTTGGTGAATAGTAACTTTTTTTCATTAATCGCGATTAGAGGTAATTAGTGTAGTTTAAGGTAAAAATGGTATTATAAGAATGTGGAAACACCATGAAACTTGTCTTACACCTATTGGGTGAGACATTTCCGACCAAGACAAGCCATGGGACAGCTTGGGGACCCCATGGAGCCACTTTAGTTGGAAAATGACATTAATATATTTTTATTTAATGTTAAAGTGAAAATGACACTAACATAATTTGTTTTACTAAAATAATTTTTGAGTGGGGTTATACAAGTCCAAATTTTGATTTTAAATATTAATTGGAAAGATAAAAAGATTTCCTACATCATAGTATTTTGTTTATAATTTTTAGACATTAAATAAATTAAATTATTTATGACATAATGATGATGCAGCGATGACATCATTATTTGACAATTTAAATAAAATGGAAAGATAATGAAAAATATAAAACCTACACATGGCCAAAACCAATTGGATGAGTGGATTTAGAACCCTTATCACCTTATCCACGAATTATATCAATGTGGGACCTTTTAAAACCGAAAAAAATTTCAAATAAAGTAATATTTCTTTACTTTCCAAAAGTGCCCCTCCTCTCCTCTTATAAGAGGCCCCCACCTCTACCTCATTTCACTCACTTCTCAAGCCTTTGGCTCGGCCAAACTCTGCCCAATTACTCTCTCCACATCCCTCTCCTCATCCTAGAGGATTTCCTTTGGGCATAATCCTTTCAAAGGAAGCCTTTAGGCTCAAATCAAAAGGAGTTACACTTTTAAAGGTAATTCATTCTCTCTTATTTTGCTTCTCCAACCCTCTAAACTCTTTTTATTTACTTATTTTGTAACAACACCAGTATCTTCAATATACTAGGATGTTGTTATAATATTTATTTGAGCTAAACTCTCACACTACTACATCAAATGGTTAAAGAACATACGGTTTCCGTGGATGGAGAAATTCTGCCTCCTGAAACGATGATTGTTCAATACTCATTTAACACCTTAAATGGTGGCCATTATGATGTCACTATTTTTATATATGATATATAATATGTTTATGATTACTTTAAGATTCTGTATTTTTCATTTTTGGCATACCTTTATGGTTTCCATTATGGGTAAACACGATATCTTCATTTAAGGAAGTGCGGACTACCGCCCCCTAAAAGTGATGTGATTCGTTAATTCCATATGTGGGACGTGTAAAGGATGGATTTAAAGTTATTATATATGATGTTATACTGGAATTATAATATACCACTATATCATTATTATTTCTTTCCATTAATGTATGAGATAGAAATGAAAGTAGTGTTCATGCGTACGTACGGCTTACCGTCTCCATGAACGGTGCATTTCATTTCTTATCCCCAAATGCAATGTACTATTAAAATTACATGTATATAATGTATATATATAATTAATGATATATCTAAATTATGAATATAATTCTGGAATTAAAATATACATACCTCTCATTTAGTTTTAATTCCACTAATATGACAAAGAAATGAAAGTAGCGTTCATGCGTACGTACGGCTTACCGTCTCCATGAACGGTGCATTTCATTTCTTACCTCTAAACTATTATGTAATATTATAAATACATGTATATTCTGGATATATATGATATATATTATATCCAAATCAGGAATTTCATTCTGGATATAAAGAACTTTTGATCACACAAACAACATGTAACTGTAAGAAGTCCACTTTCGACTTAAGAACCAAATATTGACAAAACAAACATTATTAACTTAAATGGTTACATAATGTTTATAACATGGCAGTAATTGATATAAAAGGAATAATAAACTTTAAAAAGGTTCTTAATAAATTATAAATTAACTCAAGTTTATTATTCAGGACGTTAAAGAACGATCGAGTCAAGTCGGACCCGAGGTAAGGGAACTTCTTAACCCAATTTCCATTATTTGGGTTAATCTCCTACTTTAAAATTATGTCATTATATTATTATGTCGTATCTTGTATTTGTACATTATTTATGTGTACCTATAGTGAATACACATAATATATCTATTTCATTTTAAAAATTATCTTTGTAATGGACTTCGTCTCAATCTCCTTTCATTGAGCCATATTTCGTTTTATACACAACTTTCTTTTATACGGTGTATAAACTCTTTTGACTTTTACTTTTATACAAAAGGAATCTTTTTCTACGAAGCGTTTTACTAAACGGAAAAAAGGAATGTTTTTTTAACATACGTGGTGACAACGACTTTTTCCGCCGCCACGAGTATTATTTGGTCTTTGGCTTCCTCAACAAGCCGTAATGTTTTTCAAAATAAAATAAATACCATATACTATTTTATGTATTTTGGTATTGAAAATGGTTTTGATAAAGGATTCTATTATGTCAATATATTTATGATATATTGTGATTGAAATGTGGAAATGTTATCTTTCCTTTATATTGGTTTTATGTTTTATGATTTTATATTGGTACTTGGACATTTTAACGGGTGGTTACGTTATAAACCATATGATGGGTGGTGCCGTGAATACCAGGAAGGGTGGTTACATTATAACCTCTAATGCATTGGGTATGGAAGTCGGCCGTATGGCTATTCCATTAAGTATGTATGGAAATTGGTCGTATGGCTATTCCATTAAGAGATAAGTGTGGAAGTCGACCGTATGGTTATTCCACTTAAGTATGTTTATGTCCCAAGTTACCTTTATAATTCTATGTGTTCTTTATATGGGTTTTATGGTAATCCATTAGTTACAAAAAGGTAAGTAATGATACTTTTTTCAGTGAATAGTTTTTATTACTTCATAAAGGTGAAAAGTATTACTTTGATAAAGTATACATGGTTTACTTGTTATTTTGATAAACTAACAATTTTCATTCTTTGTGTTTCCCTTACTGATCTTTTTATGCTCACCCCAAGTTTTTCGAAATGTTTTTCACAGGACTTAAAGTGGAATAAGATCAAGGATGGGATCAAGGGAATTTCATGCTATCTAAAACATGGAATCTAGACATCTTTCTTTTTAAGAGTTTTTATTTTATGGAGACTTAGTAGAAGTGTCTACCTTGAAATCTTTTAAGATGTAATAGTTATGTTCTAATTCTCTAAAACTCTTAACCTGAAAAGATCCTCAATGTGAATTATTCATTTAATTCAATATTAAGTAAGGTTTAAGGCTGGGGCCTTATACTTTCACTAGATGAACAATTTACCATAAATTGCCGCCACTATAAGGCCTTATCCCACATCACAACACTAATATAACACCATTTATTTCACCCCAAAAACAATAGTAAATAAAACATAAAACAACCAGAATTAAATCGTCAATTAATAACACCTTTATCTAATGAAGATAATATAATAACTTGTCTTAATCAACAAAAATTAATTATAACACAAATCTACGAAATCAACGATTCCACAAAAAAAATAGTAAGTAATAATACACCCATTAACTCATCAACATCACATGCATCCATCCATGTGAAGTTTTTTACATTATAATGAGTTGATAATATCTATATAAAAGTCTACATATACTATTTAGAGACCATAAAAGACCCTTAGAAACAAATATTTCATTGAAAATATGAGAAGAAGAGGATTAATCAAAACTTATTACCTTATGAACACACTTACAATCCTCATAATCACATAGACTAACACAACATAACTATCATGATATGAGTCTCACAATACTAGAATCAGCATGTAATGACAACAACAAAAAATTAATTGATGAAAAATACAACACCTCCCAAAAAACTCAACATCATAAAACCAAACCCGATAATAGAAACACTCAACACATAAATATTACAAAAGATATAAAAATATTCCAATATATTTCCACTATTAAACCTCAAATCCTAAATATTAAAACATCCCCTACCAAAAAATTAAAATTTACAATAAATGAAAACTTTCCAACATTAATAGTCAAGTGAAGGTATCGTCAATCCATTAATTATTCCTTACTAACTATGGGAATCCAAAATATCACCCCATATAATTTATTCAATAATACTAAATGATTATTTTATCAAACCAACAACAATTTGTTCTCGATGAATCATTATAAATGAAGAAAAAGGAATAAATCAAGTAGAGTTTAAAAGAAGCATTAGAAAAAACACAATAATAGACCAAGGATAAAAATTATTATTGATAGAAGAAAATTACATGAATCCCTAAAATAAATATATAAATAGGTTAAATAAATCCAATTGAGAATAAAGAAAACCAAATAAAATACTAATAAACTTATTAAAAACTACTCACAAACATATAACACGTAAATCATATATCTTATATTTTCTATCATTATACAATATCTCCATCCATAAACCCCAAAAGGTAGAATGAATATCACATTATAGTAAGGGATTATATAATCACCATAGATCATATGATATTAGTTAAACAATTTTTATGTCTTAAGAGACTAGTTAGGGTTCCCAAATGTCACCAAAACTGAAAGTGTGATATCCTCTTTTTGATGGATGAAAAAATATATAGAATAAATATTAAGAAATCAGATGAACTTATAGTAAAAATATAAAAACGAGAAACCATAATGTCACCCCATGTGTTAAGAAGTAATTTAGATCACATTACTATTCCATTTATACCGACATAAAAAAACATACATTATCTCACCACTGAAACCCAATCAACAACCACCAGGAATTCATTATATAGAGGGAAATTATAGTTTAATGGTATTTATCACGTTTTAATGTCTATTTACATACATTATAGCTTTTAATCCCATCCTCCTCAAATTCACTCATTCAAATTAATTCTGAAATAAAAATGTTCAAAAACTAAACATGATTGGATTGAAATGAAACAAAATGAAGAAATTGAACTACAAACATTAAAAACATAGAATATCATAAATAAAAATAGTCAAATATAACACAGTGCACTATAATTTCATTAACAATAATTTAATTATTTAGTTGAGATGTCCAAAGGATGCAATTCTTTAACACCTCCATTGAGAAACTAATGATCTAATATGAATTCATCATGTTATTATTTGATTTTCAACTATATTTTCTGTTTTAAAATAACTAATATTCCACTAAAAACATCCAAACTCAAACCCAATACCTCTTACATGTCAAATAAATAATGTAAAGAACAAGATGAATGTTTTATTCTATAATAAGTTTCTTAAAATTTATATTTGAAAATATTCCTCAAATAATTGTTGCCTTTAGTTTTGGAGATAATATATTCCACCATTACTATATCACTATTGTATTGTTTAAAGGAATAAATTGATGTTAGAATTATTATAAGAGTAGCATCTTCATTGATTCAAAATAATAGTTCTTAGGGAGTATATAATGAATTTATTTTGTTATAGTGTTAGGGTATAACTCATTTCTTATCTATGAGTAAACTTTTAAATAACATATAATTTTTTAGATGTGACTGCATAGTC
Organism: Viscum album; assembly: GCA_963277665.1. NCBI lineage: Eukaryota > Viridiplantae > Streptophyta > Magnoliopsida > Santalales > Viscaceae > Viscum > Viscum album. The sequence continues at coordinate 1,515,786,004 of OY728131.1, forward strand.
TCTTGAGGTGAGTGGTTATGTATAGGTTGGAACTCAAATACCTTATACATGTTAGTTATAGATGATTATATAATGAGATGAATTATTAGGTGATGTATTGAGATATAAAATCATTCACGGATAAATTACACTTAGAAGCTTTTATTTTATAACTATTAGAGGAAGATTATTTGTTCTTGCACTCAATAGGGTTAGTTAGTGAGGATTATGTATTTTGAGAATGGTTATATATTCAAATGATATATTCTTATTTCCATTACATTACCATAATAGGGAATCTAACAGATTTAACAATGAAATATAATTGTTACAAAAAAATCATACCATTAAAACACATTTAGTTTTTTAACAACACTAAGGGTTTATAAATAAATTTTAGTTGAATGAATTTCCTTCATGATTAAATATCCACATAATCATTAATATAATAAATTAAAACTAATAATAAAAAATATTGTATCAACATATATTAAATGCATGTCTTTTCAAATAAAGTCAAATCAATGTTTTAAAACAATTGGAATTCAATGAAACCCACAATACCCATAGTAAGATACAGTAAAACCCACCTACACCAATACCAACTCAACATCAATAGCCAAGGATACTACCACCAAAACCCAATATATTTTAATGACTTTAAAATATTACATATAATGAATTGTTAAGAATATAAATATGATATGTAGGTTCCTCCCCAAAATACTCATGTTACTATATGAATAAATCATGTAAAAGAATCCATGAACGAACTAAATAACATGAGAGAGTTAAACATCTATCATAATAGTATAACCATCTACCCATATATATCCCATGACTTATTGTTGAAAAATGGCCAATAATTTATCAACATTAAATAAATTCTAACATAGTATAACCATCCATATATAAAATAAACCAAATTCTCTCAACATCCCTTCACTTAGGTATCAGTGTAATGTATAATGGTATGAATGTTGTCCACCAATAAGGACTCATTCAATTATTTATTTAGATCCACAACTACTATACTCAATAAAAATATCCACATCAATAAAATTATTCCTATCAAATAATGGTCGGGACATTATCCTCTCATTGAGCTCTCACAATTATTCAATATCCTCCAAATGGTATTTTCCTCCACACAACCCACTCCCATTATAATATAAATTTTGGAAAAAAATTATTGCAATTATAATGTCACTATTTATAGATGTGTTCTTATATTGAATATCCCCAATGAAACCCAAATCAACATAACCAACGAAACATCACGTATCAAAACCACCACATTATGTCAAAAACCATCACTTTATATCATAAAACACTCTATATGACATCATAATCATAATTATCAATACTCTGAAATGGATTCAGACATCTACCACCCATTATAGATTTTACCTTTGACAATTATGAATTTTTATAAATAATATGTCCATGAGATTAAAATACCATATTTTGTATTTCCACCACAATTCATCATAGTTCAACCAAAATATAGATATGTGGGATTCCATTACCACCCATTAACATTATTTATTTCCCAAGCGTTAATAGTTCAATAATGACTTTACTATCTATTTCATATTTATAAAATACAATTTTCTATAATTTCTCATCAATCCAATGACCTTCCACGATTAAACCTTCATCTAACCACATATGATAGATATTTAAGGGAAATTGATATCATTATAAGACATTAAATACTTCAAATCATACTAAATTTATTATTATACATCATATGAAATTATAATGGATATGATTTTCTATAACAACCATTTATTAGATATGGAATGACTACCATGCCTATATTAATTTCATATGGGAAAACTACACAACCCTCCAATAACTATTTTTGAGAATAACTATCCTAGGAATATATGGAATGAAATTCATTCTAAATCTAATGGAACCTTTTAGGTCACAACCTATTCATCTACTATTCTACTATCATCAAAAAATTAATTCCAGAAACTCTATTTACCCTTATGATAATTTTATATTCCCCATATATAAAATAGAATAAATCCTATAATAAATTAGGATGACCCATTCAAATTTGAAAAAATCCTTCTTAGTGATAATCAGATTAAAAAAAATTTATCACTTTTTAGGTGCAAAATTACTCTAGTATGTTATCATAAAATAAAAAAAAATATTATATATATATATCAACTCAAAGTATTCATAAAAACATATCAATATGATGTCCACACTTTAATAATTATAATAACATTTAATGTAATTCCATAATCAATTATCAACAATTCATAAAAAAATAAATATTCACCTTCATACAGTATATTTCAATAATTCTCATAATTTATTTAAACTATTTTAAAATATTGTAGAAATAATCCATAATATCAAAATTTTCATCAATTTTAGATATTAAAATATGATATATTTACCATTAATCACATATTAATCTTAATTATTTTTCATTTTTACCATCATAATCTCTATCTCAAATTATCACAAATTAATCTCCCATAAAAAATAACCAAAACAAAACAAATTCGTAGATATCATGAAAATATTAAATCAATAAATCATCTTATACAATACATTGATGATGAAATTCCTTTAATAGAAAATAATCACTTCTGTATAAATTCTATCCTTCCATATATCATTGATCACCCACGATGAACACAAGGTTTAAAAAATAAAAAAAAATCATAACATAGACTCATCCCAATAAGACACGCCCATTGAACGAAAAGAACACAAATCAGAATCAGAAATTTTAAGTTTTTGTCATCTGTATCCGGTCAGGTTAGGTTGTGGTGTTAATTTTTTTTAGTTGTCCTCACCCAGCCCACCTACCATATTTATAAAATTATTCAGTAATCCCAAATTTATATTAAAAAAAACAAGATAGGTATTAATACATATAGAAGAGAATGAATATATTATAATTAATTATTAGATATAAAAATGTGATTATATAAAAATACATGGTATATGGAATTGAGGAATGCCATATTTTAAAAATAATTGATTATTATTTTAATAAAATAATATATTCCCAGCTTGATATGAAATGGGTTATAATTATTTGTGTGTTATCTAAACTATGTGAATTGCGACTCATAATGTGAGCCTCTAATAGGTTGTGGAATTACCATAAGGTAATTCATTCTTACCCCCATGATTCCTTGATAAAATTTCTTATTACCCTTTTATTTTGTATTGTAAAAATGGGATATTCTTCACTCAATCGTTGTATGAGGAAACAATGGATTCAAAGTGGCAGGCCTCCCAATAAAATATTGATGACATGAGCTTCCCAAAGATACATTCTCACATTAAATAACTATGTGGAATACTCTCATGCACTACAAAATATTGGAGGTGAAATAGTGTTATGTGTATATTAATGATAAAAAAGAAACCTTTAATGAAGGGGTTGACATTATAAGTTATAACATACTAATAATGTTCCCTTTTACTTGTTATTTTTTCCATAAAATGGGTGACTATTATTATTTTCTTTAACAAATAAAACATTTTCCATTATCATACATTTATTGTTATTTTAAATGGCTTCCCTTTCTTGGTGATATTTTAGTATTGATAATGTATACCGTATGTGAAATGAATATCTAAAAATATTAAATCAAAATAAAATTATTTTTTAAATTTTATTTCCTAAACATTTGTAATAAATATTTACTAATCTATATTTAGTAATAATTATATTTAATAATATAATAAAACAATGTTGAAAATGTATAATATATATATGATATTTTTTAAATAGATATAATACATATATAAAAATGAATAAATATTTATTTATGTATAATTCATTGAGAATTTTAATATGTATTGATATATACTATCTATATTATAACTATAATCCAGGTTTACATATATTGAATTCTTTATAATGTGATGAAAGAAAATTAATGATAGAAAATTAGAGGATCAATTATATATATAAATATATAAATATAAATTTAAATATAAATACATATATGTACATTTTTATAATAAATATATATTAATAGACAGAAAAATATTTGTAATATGTATATAGATATATTTATATATATATTTATAAATATAAAAATATATATAGTTTAAATATATATGAAATATAAATTTATCATTGTCTAATAGAAAAATAAACTCTGACTAGTGGTAAGGTTTCGTGTTCATAATGTATTGCATATGGGTTTGAAACTCACAAGAGGGAAAAAATTGAGAATATGTTGTGGTTTTCATGTATAGGGTTTTCTAGGCCCGTAAGAGGATATTCCTGTAATGGTGCATAGCCACCCATGCATTTTGGGTTGTACATTGAAAATTATTTTTTAATATTTTTGGAATATTTTAAATTCATAATAAATTAAAATTGATAAAGAACTACATTATCGATGAAAAAAATGGATGATAAAGGACTAGTGCTAAAAAATTTGATCGTAAAACCTTCTGCTATCAACTATAAGTTAGAACTTGTTGAAGATGATTTACATAACCAACACATATATTACTTTTTTTTAGTGTCAGTATAATATATTTTAATTATTTTTAAATCCATGATATTTAGTAGTGAGGTGATGTGACACAAGCCAGTATAAACCTATGATACCCCACATATTATAATGATCCATGAACTCCTTTAATTATTCAAATATAATAATTCCTTTGATAAACATGAAATGTTCTATTTTGGGATTGGTAAAAAAATATTCATTTCATTATAAGATAATTTAATATACTACTATAGTTGAAATAGTTTTATTTTTAGACATAAAAAATTTTATATATCTGTACATTTTTATAAATTTTTCCATCCTAAACCAATAATAAATTTAAATAACCTGAATTAATTTTATATTTTTGTTTAATGTTGTTATCATTAAAAATTATAAATTTAGATACGGTAGTGGTTAAATTTTATTTTAAAATGAAATACATTTTCTTTTCAATGTTGAATATTGTTTGTAAGGTATTTATTTTCCTAGAATGATGTTTGGAGATTGAATTATTCTTTGAAATGCATGGTTTCATAATTCTGATGGTAAAAATAATGTATGGTGTATTTAATATAGAGACCTAGAATTTCTATTTGTTTTTTTTAAATTTATATGAAATTAAATGAATTTGAATATATAAAGTGTTAAATGGAAAGGTATATAATCTTAAAAATTAATTTTTTTTGCATTTTTGGGTCAATAATAAGAATTTTTTCATAGAGTATATCTTTGGTGGGAATTCAAGTTATTGATTGAAGTTTTTAATAGTTTTGAAAAAAATGCATGGCCAAGTACATATTTTAAAAAAACTAATCATTGTTCAGAAAATTATGAAGAGAAAAATTTATATTTAGATGTAAAATATTAGTAAACCCTTATTATTAATTGTTATAAATAATTAATATAAAATATGTAGACTTTAAAGATAATTAAAATACAAACTTGAACACATAAAACGTAATTATATTGCATTGATAGAAATTAGAATGATTTTTTTGATAATTTTTTGGATCACAATTATCTAAAAGTGGATTTCATTGTGTTAATTAGATGATAAAACAATAAATTTATTGTACGTGAAGTAAAAAATATTCCATTGTAATTGATTGAATAACATCATTTCTTCAGTAATTTTCATGAGAATAACATGTGAAAATAGATAATTTTGATTGGTTTTGAAATTTTTTCCATCAATAGGGATTTAAGTATATAAGGTTGGAGATTTATAAGTATTATTCTATGTTATATTATGGATCTTTAGGATATATGGTATTATAATTTTTTTTCATGAGTGAATTTGTAAAATTTTAATTAAGTCGGGTTTCATAAATGTTATAATTATTTAAAATTTAATAATATTAAAAAAATATTATGTTCTAATTTTTGTTGATGTGATTGATTATTTTTTATAATTTAGTGGATTAATAGTGTTTACATGTTAAATTTTTTTTGGGTGTATAATTAGAAATAATAGATGAAATTTAGGAAAGAGATCATCCTTTAGGTATTTGTCACAAACCGACCCAGGTCAACCGTTACTCGGTCACCACTGCCGACACACATCATCACCAAAGCACATTCACGATTTCCCTATGGTGGCGTTATGCACTATGGGAATCAATAAGAATTAGTGGAAATTATTTCTCAAATGATAAATAAAAATTAAAAGAAGATAAAAGTGAATTACAATATAAATAAAATGGACCAAACCAAAAAACTAAAAAATATTTAAAAATAAAAAAATGAACATTTCGACAACTAAACCATCATGTGATCATTTAAGTAACTCTCTAAAAAGAAATCAAAATAGTATTTTATGTTGATCAAGACCAAGATCTAACCTCCACCAGAGTGTAAAAATTGATATATAAGAATAGGAATGATTATTAATACTATGTGGCATTCCCATGAAAACTATTCCAAATGAATTTACGTCCACTAAAATATTAACATACTTTTATGTTTAAATACAATAAATAAATATACGTTTGTCACACAATTATTTTTCAACAATCATGGACCATTGTATCTTTATTTTAAAAAATATATTTCACAAAAATAGTGGTTTGAGAATTTTAAATGAATTGGGATGAGGGAAATAATGATAGAGTGTGACTAATATTTTAAAAAATATTTCAAGAAAAATTTTAATAAAAAACAATCTTTTATGTCCACAAGGGATAGACATCACTAAGGAAAATCTAGATGAAATACCACAAAAATGGAAATGGAAATAAATACTCAACTGACAACACCACATGGGACACCCAAATTATCCGCCAGAAATATATTAGTTCCAATGTACATGCGAATACCTAGGATCTCCGGGGAATGTCTAGAATATACAGTTGCTTGATCCATCCTATCTGTTATCCTAATGAAATAAATCATCCCTCACACTTGGTTATACCTACATGGCTTAATAGATGATAATCATCCCCATAGAATAGTGTATCTATATTTTGGGACCACTAACCAAATTTTAATCCTAATATAGTAGAGAATATTTTCATGGATATTCCACTAGTAAATATAGGTTCTCATGTATTGTTTGAAGTAAAAGTGAGAAAAGTAGTTCTCTAAAAAACAACTAGATATATTAAGGATAAACAAAACAGACACACATAAGAATATTCCTCAAAAAACTCATATGAATAATCTCTTACCTTCTAATAATCAATTCATAATGGATTTTTAACTCCATGTACATCCCATTTCCATTAATATGAATGTGTACAAAAACGTATATCCAAAGGAAATGTTTCCCATGAAAACCATTTTCAAAAGTTCCAACTGGGCCTGACATATTATTTCTATGACATACAATTTTAAAGAGATATTAACACACCACTCAATATCTTATGATTGATTAAAAACACATTTAGAGATATAAAAACCATTTAGAAATGAAAAACCAAATTTAATGGCTTACCATAGATTTTATCGATAACTTGGTGTGTAATTCAATATAAAAAATTCCACACAAATTGATTTCAATGGGAAAAAGTATTTCACTTTAAATAGTTTTTCAAAACATCCTATATCCCTAGTTAATAGAAAAATAAGGTGTGAACTAGATAAAATTAATTTTTTTACATTTAATGGACATCATAGAGGGTACAAATACCGTAAACTATTGACCCTTGGACAAGAGAAACCCAATACTACTCCAAAAGTGTCAAGAGAGGAGAGAACATGCACGAGGAAACCAGACCAAGCAAGAAATCCAATTTTAATCAATGTAAACATAAACCCTTTATCAATGGATCCAAGGGAGAAATGGGAACAAGAAGATAATGGAATACAATTTTATTTAAAGAATTAATAATGGGAATACATTGAAATGCAACAAAATATCATGAATAAACAACGTGAAATTACCATGTAAGGTTGGTCGGAGGTGTAAGGAAGAGGGTATGATACTTCCTAGGGTTTAATGATTGAAATATAGGAAAATTTGGTGGGGGTCAAATCAAATTAAAAAAATAGAAAAAATCCATTTTTAACCAATATGGGAATTGTGAACTGTTTGGTCTCATTGTTTGGGAAATAATACACCAACTATGAGTCCCTTACAGGAATCACAATACACTGACATTGTTTGGCTACATGTTTTGGGAAACCATGTGCTATCCATTTTATTTTGTTCAATCATAAATTACATAGCTATGCCCAAACATCTCACAATGATTATACTAACTATGATCAAGTTGTAGCCATAATCTATGGAACCCCCCAAGACTTGATCTTTTACCTCTAAGAGTCACATGTTTTGAATCTAACCACACATTATCCATGAAACTCCAACCATACAAAAAGAAAATGAACAAAAAATAGACTAAATGTTATAAGGTATCAATGTTTCCCCAAAACTGTGAACACTAATCATGCATCAGTGAATAAAATCCAATGAATAAGATTTAAATCCAAAAATCTCAAGAATCAAGATAAAAACATAATGAAAAATCATAATCTCAAATAAAAGTGACAAAAGAAAACAGATGGAAGGTCATTATTCTATCTAAAATGGTTTCTTCTAATAGAAATTATCATTTATTCCAGTTGATTCAGTTACATAACGAAGGACCATTATCTCCCATGATCAAACTACTCAAATAGTAGAACACCTGAACCACCAGAAGGACCAAACCTATACCTCTAAACTGAAACACACTATTAGATCACAATCACATCCTGATGAATTTAAAAACCCCCAATCGTTACACCATGCACCATACAAACCCCACAATAATTACTATTTCTTCATGATCATAAATTTTACCATATAATAATAAAATGTCATGTTTAGACGACCAATGTGGATATAGAGTAATTACTATAAACAATCCTAAGTGTAAAATAGGAGAAAAGATATGTTAAAAACATGGATCAACAGTAATGAAATACACGAGTATAGGGTGGCCTCCCCACCATATGTGGACTCTATCTAGTTTCCCAACCATTTTCATCCACGAAACACCACATATCAAAACAAGAACATCTGCAAAAAAAACTAAAAACTTCTATGTGATAGGAATATGACACACCATACAACACAATTTCTCTGTATGATTATGTTATCCTGAATTTCTAAAATATTCGTATATTAAAATATAATTAAACAAAACATAAAGATAGAGCTTTTTTAGTCCAAAAAAAACGATACCGCATGGTTCAACTATAAAATAAAATGGAGAACATACACTATAATCCTAAAAAAAACTCACACATGTGGCTCATTTTTCTGATTGATCATTACACCTATTTGAGAGAATGGATATGGATTCACAATTATTTAAAGAGACACACATGCAAAGTACATTGAGATGTCCGAATTGAACTCAAACCTGAATAGACATAAAATCACTTAGAAATTAAGGCAACTTTTGAACCATATTTTTGTATTGTTGGCACACTAGGGAATTAATCCTATAAGAAGGTGAAAAAATATTATCAGAAATACTAATTACACCATTATCCAAAACAAATTCATGTCTAATTTTCATCACAATACATAAGCTTACTCCACGGAATCCCAGGAATAAAGGATGATTAGATACCTCAAGCTCCCCACTAACATGACCTGCACTCAAACTGCTTGCCTACCCACATTAGAAAAGGATGATGTAGCTAATTATGACACCCTCAACTAATGATCAGAATGATTATCATTCTCAAAATGAAAATAATTAGAGAATAACCATAGGTAAACATTGGGAGATAAAAAATGAGACTGAAAAATTGATGGATGAATTCCTACAATAATATATCCCCTTGATGAATTCATCACTTATCTATCATCCATTCCACCATCAATGCCTCAGAGAATTAATTTTTCAGGAATGAAGACTTGATGAATTTTATGGAAATTTCTTCTTAAATATTATTCCTAGTGAACGATATCTAAAATATCTGAAAATGATCTTAAATCATAATGGTAGTAAACATTACCTTTATAGAATTAGAAAACTGATGACAAACAATGATCCTTTCAATTCTTCGCATCCAATATTCTTCATTAAAAGGGTTTTTTTGACAAAAAAGAGAGCATGGTTCAAATTCCAAAACTTTTAAATAATGTCATTAGGATTATTATATAGAGGTTATATTAATATTGATCCACCCATAGATGCAATTATAATGTCCATTGATTCTTCTATGGAAGAATACTCTAAAAAATAATACATGTACTCAATGAAAACAGAATCACCATAAAAAATCATTATAATTAAATAACAAACATAAAAAACCAACAAAAAAATTCACAAAAACCTTTTTAGAAACAATGTGTAATAACACATAAAAAACTAAATTCAAATAAACAAATTCATATATTTCATTCAGTTAAATCCCTTAATTTCCATCAATAAGTCTGACCCATTTCCCATTAAAAATAATTTTCATTTTAAAAAATTCCTTAATTCCCATTTAAAATATGTCATAGAGGATTTTTTAAATTTACAATGAATAATGAAATTATTTTTTCCAAAAAACTCTATATCAAAAATCATTTAAATTAGAAATCCATTTTCCAAGAAATTTGGAAATGTCGATTGAAGAATTAATTTATCTTGTTTTAAAACTAACACAGTAATATTTAAAATTCTGGTTTTCTAATTCAAAATAGGGATTTATAAACAATTTTGAAATTTATAATTCTAAAAAACATATCTCTCGCAATGGGGAGGAGAGGACTAGTGACAATGGAAGATTTAGGAAAATGGTCGGTGGCCATATTCTAATCACAAAACTTCCATAGTGAGTAATTTAGGGCCATGTCCCCATTACCCACATATATTTTCGAGCCCTAAAAGGTCAGCGAAAACCATTTTCCAAACCCTCATTTCTTTACCCAAGAACAAAACAAATCCATATATAATCCTAAAAATATAAATACATAAATCATTATCTACCAAACCCAAAAATACTGCTAAAATATTGGAAAAAATATCAAATAAAAACTCAAATCCAAAATTCCCATGGTAACCCACGGTTCGACATATAAAGTGTTGTCTAGAAACCTCCTCATACCAAAAACCGAGGATCGGAATGTACTAATAATTCTACATTCAAATACCAAAAATAATAGGGTTATTTGAATTCTAGGTAATCTAAAGATCCAACCATTCTCTGATAAAATTTCATTATGAACCATCCAAGGTTAACCCCAACCTGGTCACTTGATATTACTCAATACATCCATGAGGTGCATTCCCAATCACTCTATGGTGGTGAAAAGCACAAAATGAACTCAATTAGAATTAGTGTGAATTATATTACCCATGATAAATAAACAAAAAGAGTGGAATATGAAATATAATTGAAATAAAAATATAAATGATTATAAAAAGAACCAAAAATATGAAAATAAAACCAACACCAATTTGAAAATGAATAATTCTCCATCTGACCTCATGGGACACTCTTCAAACAAAAAAATATCACTCCACACAATTAAATAATGGGTCAGAACACTAAGCTGAGGCAAAACTATATGGATTATATTACTGTCATGATTTTTATAAATCAGTAGGGGTACCTAATTAAACTATTCAAAAATCATTTTCATTAAATAAAAGATATATTTACTACGTGTTTGTATATAATAAATAAATATTGGGTTTTTGCCAATAAATTTATTAAACAAATCATGGAACAATTATATATTTATTAAAATATAGTTCTTAATAAAAAAGGTTTTAAAATTTCAATTCTACTGGGGAGAAGGAAATAAAGTGAGTGTAGGAGAAATCATTCAAAACATTTTTCCTTAAATTATTTACGAAAATAAAAAATGTTATTTCAAATTGGATAAATGTCGCCAAGTATATTCCATAAGAAATACCACTTTAAATAAAATGGAAATATATACTAAAAGAAGCATTCTATATGATGTACTATAATTATCCACTCATAGATAAACAAGTTCAAGTATACATGAGACTACTTATGAGGGCATGAAAAAGTCTAGAACAAAATATACCCCTATCTATTTTTTCGGCTCACCTTATGTAATAAAATTGCACTAATTCAAGTTCATAATCTACCAGGACTAACCTTTAGGAATAATTCCTAGATAAGAGTTTTTTTTATACTAAGGGGCCAAAATCTGGATCGTTATTATAAACTGTTATAGAAAATTTTCTTGTATACTCTGTATGCTATATTAGGATCACACGTCAGGTCAAATGTGTGTGTTATCCATGAAATTCAAAACAATTGATTATATATATATAATAGATATACAGAAAGAACATATAGTATCATGACCCCATAAAACAACTCCATAAAATAATATCCTTCCTTCCAATCATCATATCATATGGATGTTCCCATACCAATGACCTCTCATTTACATTGACATGAATGATGCTAGAAAATGATAACCAAAGAAGATAGTTCCCAATAAAACTATTTTAAAAGGTGAAAACCATGAATAAAATAGTATATGAGTGTTAAATTTTTTTGTAGAGGGCCCAACAAACCACTTAATATTTTAGAAGCGATTAAAGAATACTATATAAAAGTGTAACACCAATTAGAAATGAAAAACAATATTTAATTGGTGAATCACTCAATTTATTGAAGACTTGGTGTGAATGACCTTGTAAAACAATTCAATAGAAGCCAATTTGAATGAAAATAATTGGATTTAACTTATAATATTTTTTATAAACATCACATATCATTAATTAATACCAAACTAGATTTAGAAGATGTAGTATTTCCCCTTAATGTTGCACATTGATTATGTAACTGAATAAACATCCCAAAACATATAATTTCGATCTAAACCACCCAAATATTAATTTAAAATACAAATGAGAAAATAAATAAAAAATAAATTATATAGTGGAAAAAAGGGTCGATTGTATTGATAACATTTTTGTAGAATCAATGAATTGAATAAAAAATGAGGGGGGGGGGTTGAATAAGGGGTTGTCTTTTTAAAAATGGAAATATTAGGAAAGATAACCCCTATAACTAGATAAGTTTTATTCCACATATACTTTTCAAAAAATAAATATAATATATGAATAGAAATGTTAACAAGGAACTGAAAATTTAAAAGGTTCAACCCCAGTTTGAGAAACAATATTACTTCCGTAACCACACCCATGTGTATATGGAAATTCACTATTATGTTCAATTGAATACATTTTATTTCAAATACTATTAGATTCTTCATATTTTTGGATAGAAAAGATTATATTTATTCTAATAAATTTAAAAAAATTATACAAATAGCTTATCCATTAATGAAGGTGTATCAATGAAAAATTCTTCTCCATAAATAATCCATATAGATAAAGAATATAATGTGGCTAATTTCAATGGTCTGTATTCCAATGAACCATGTCTGATAGACTTAATCCGATGGAAAATTTGAAATTATGACTAAATCACACCCTTCAATGGGTTGTATTAACAATATCTGTGAATTTTAGAAAATCGCCTCAAATTATCAATATGTTCATTCACAGACCGAAACTCTCTTTTTAGTAATCTGTAATTGTATCATTCCAATATTCTATTCATAATTATTATTTCTAGAAACTTATCATGAACATGAAACACCATCATTTGGAAAACATACTTTTTAATTCAATTTTTCAGAGAAACAACTTTCTCACATGGGTGGACAGTGCTACGTATTGTCACACTATGCTCTGCTATTTATATGTAATCCAGGAATAATAATTGTTGGAAACTATAATATTTATCCCACTCACCCAAATTAAAAAAATATGAATTTCACACACATTTTAACTTCATCTAATAAAATGTCAATGCTTCTAAACTCATATCAAGTAATCCTGAAAATTTATTGAATATTCACAGCTCTCCCCAAACTAGAAAACCTTATCCTGGAAATATTGATCTCAATAACACATATTTTGTATAATCCACATGAAATAAATTCGACTAAAAAATCACAATTTTCAAATACTCTTTCCAGAAATTGGATTTCTTGAAAATGTTGTTTTAGAATTTTTTCATCATTTTAGTTGTCTTGACCCAATTAACAAAAATTATTTAATTCATCAATTCTAAAGGACAATAGAAAATGATTAAAAGATAGTTTCAACTTCTAAGGACTTCAGAACCATTCAACCACTATCATGTAGAAATTACAGAATTTTTGTTGCTATATATTTCATTCACTTTCTTAGCATGATATAACTTCTCAGTCTGATTTAACATAATCATTCTGATATAAATATTATATATAAAATAATATATTAGTCTACTAAAACATTATAGTATGATTTAACAACAGTGTCTCATAGAACAACTCATTATTATATAACAACATTACTTTAAATAACTTATTATGACACTTCTGGAAAACATTTTTGGAAACTCAAAAAAATACTGCTCTTTTCATCTTCTATCTCCATCTAATAAAATGAAATATTGAATATTTTTAAGATCAAAAATGAAAAAAATGAATCATCTAATAGTAATTTTTCAATTTATTATCCTTCCAAATTTTAAAACCGTCTAATATCAATGTATTTCTTTATATCCCTCAAACAACTTTTCATTACAAAACATCATTTCCTCATCTAAGAAAAAATGATTTTCATCATCATAAAAAATATGTTCAGAACATAAATTATATTATATAACATAAAAAATTTATTATTTTAAAACAACAACGGACTTGATGACTTTATTTTCTAATTATATTTTTGTGATTCGGTGTGTCTAATCACTATCTTCCAAAAACTATTTCATTATTAAGATTCACAAAAACATGTTAACAAAGATGTTATATGTAAAAAAAATATCTCATTATTTTAGAAAATTATTGTTCAAGATGTCATTTTGTAATAAATAACATTGATATTATACCAAATATTATTTAACTACCCCCTTTGGATTTTTTTACAACCCTCATTAAAAACTATTCAAACACCTCATTTTTCTACACTAATATTTTTTCATAACTCATTTTTTATCATTTACTAAAACACATCATTTCTCATAATGGACTATCATGACAACACACTACATGATACTGTAATGTTTTTGGATGAATTACACCCATCAAGGGTAAGAAAATTTACATTCATGTAATGATATATTACCTCTTACATTTATATTTGTTCCTCTCACATTACTTTTTCTCTACCATTTTATTATAACCCCCAGTTTAGATTCATTTGAGTAATAAATTTACTCCAATATACCTTATAGGATAATGTTGTTCCATGTATCCCCATTTTTCAACATTATAAAAATAATGTTTGTGGTTCTTCCATGATATACATAGTATGTATTTTTTGGAGGCTAAACATGAAGTTGCAGCCTCAATTCCTGAAATCATTCACTATATATTTCATTATTGATGATATCATAAATTTGATGCTTAATGTAATATATTCTATAAAAACATCTCCACAAAAAAATTCTCTTTTACTAAGTGAAAATTCACATCAATATGTTTGGATATTGAATGCTTTAAGGTATTTTGAGAATGATCAATTTCACTGTTATGATGAAAAAGTATCTTCAATGCTTTTAAATACTTATCATTCAAATCATCCATCTGAACCATCAACCAAAAAAATGTGTAAACACCAATGTAGTGTCTACATATTCTATTCCAACTACTAACACATTTATTGTTCTCAAATACTTATTATTATATCTCACACAACATTATACCATGTAAAATGTTCCTCCTAATGTTTACATACAGTCATTGCAATCTATAGAAAAATAAGAATATGTAAAGACAAGAATGTTCATTTCAGATATTGATTTGCATAATTTCCAATGAGATGTTGTTCATTTTACGTATCTCAGAATTCACTGGGAATCAAATAAATGATATTATAAAGTGTATCTTTGATACCTGGAACACGAAGTCATATCCATAAAAATATTAGTTCTTGAGTCCAAGAGATAAAGAATACTTTCTATAAAGGTCTAAAAATCAAGCAAACTCATAATTTTGGTAGTTTCATATTTACCCAAATTAACGCTAACTAAAATAGGATTCGAAAATTAATTGGATTAATTAATACATATTTATTTATGAAATCCCTCTAATTCATTTCTTGAGATAATAAATATTATTTTTTATTTTTGAACTTGTAAATTGAGGAAGAATATTAATTCTCCCAATATTTAGATCTCAATGATTTTTATAATTTCTTAATAATTTTTCTTTAAAACTTTTCTTCATTTAAATTAAATATTATATTATCCACATAATCAAATAAAATTAGGGTGCTAGGCAATATAGCAATCACATGTAGGTATCAATCTAAATTTACATAAAAAAATTCAACATTCTCAAATAGTTGTTGAGTTTAGAATACCAATAACCTGGGGCTTCTCTCAGCTAATAAAAGATATTGATCAATTTGAAATCATATCTTCCAAAATTATCATCTATAACACATATATTTTAACAATGTAAAATTTTTATTCAATATCAACATTTATAAAACTTGACTTTATATCCATCTGATAAACATTATAATTTCAATGTGAATCCACAAATATGAAAAATAATATTTTTTCTAATATTTTAAATGGGGGAAATTTTTTTCTATATCTACTCTGTAAACATATGCATAAACTTTTAAAATAATTATTTCTTGGTATATATAAACTTATCCATATTATTTCAATATCTTTATGCTCAGAAATATTATCCCAATAACATTTTTTTGGGCATAGAACAAGTTCTGATTTATTTTTTTATCAATACAATAATTCACTTTATTTTTTTAATCAACACATTATTTACGTTCAATTTCATATAAAACTATATTTTCTACAATTTTTGAAATGAGTGATGTATTTTCTAATCTAAATATACTTCTTATTTATAACAATTCATCCTAATTCCAAAAAAATGGATTCAAAAAGTTTCTACAATCTGGATAATTACATAGACATATTAGTCATCTCATTTTCTTCTTCACATGATTCATCAGATTCTTCATAACCCTAAATTGATTCACAAGAATATTCTCTTTTTTATCTGTATATATTTCTTTTTTGTCCACAATATTCACATCGACTATTTTATGGAATTTTATTTTCAATAACTTTTAAATAATTGTAATCCGACAACTTATGTAAAAATATATTCCAATATTTATATCTTATTCCATTTGTTTATTGCCCTATGAAAATTTCTTGTTCACATTTATCATAAAATTTTCTAATATCTATATTTTTAGTTATTTAGAATGAAATTAATTCCAAAAAAAATGTATTTCAATAAAGGTTTTATTAGAAAGCAGTTCGTTGGAAGTAATTTGAAATATTTACTTATAAAATTTATTTTGTGATGATTTAAAAGAGAACTAATAGTCACATTATGTTAGAAATTTGAAAGATTGTATTATGCTAAAATTATTATTCTCATTTCCATCAATTTTATATTTTCTATTATGTAACTCTATTTTGATTAGGGGTTTATGGATCACAATATTGATATACAATTCCATGTTTCATAAAATATTATATAATAAAATTTCCTGTGTATTACATTCCATTATTAGTTCTCAACTTCTAAACGTAAATAAACTAATTTCATTATTCTTCACTTTTGAAAACTATGAATATTTCTAATAACACTTTTTTATAAAATGATTTTGGTGATTTGAGTGAAAACATTAATAAATTTGATAAATATACATCCTTTAGTTTATTAATGTATCATAAACATTTTTAAATTATTAATAATATGTTTAATAGGTATAAAAGACTGAATGTCAACGTTATTATAACTTTTGAATCAATATTCCTTTTGTGACATATTATAGAAAAATCCCTTATCTTTAATTAAAGAAAATATTGAATAGCATAAAATATAGAATGTTTTCTTATAAATTTCATCCCCTAGTGACTGATTCTATGATTCCATAACTCATTCTATCCATCTTTACATACATAACATGAGTTATCTTGTTCTCTAAAATGATAAAATTTCTAAAATCACATTATATCATTGTAAAACAATTTCCATCATTCACACTTCTGATAATAAAAAAATCATTTATAAAAATAAATAAATTAGAATAATCACAATGTTGAAAACCACTAATTATGTTATGTTTTATCACATAAAATAGAATATCCATATATATGAATTTTTCTTCTTTAATTTTAGGCATTCTGAATGAAATGATTTTTTAAAAACTTTCATTTGTAAATGTAATATCTCCCATATTAGGATTGTAAACATATTTTATGATTTTCAAATCAACTCTCATGTGTTATGAACTACCATAATCCTATATCCATGGTTTTATATTATTACTTATTTTAATGGTTATCTCAATAACAATGGGTTTTCCCTAAAATTCATATTTTTTGATACATTTTAATTTCATATCTAAATAAAATGTTCGGAATGGAGTCTAATACATTTTTTGGTATGAGTTCTCGGCAGGTCACATTATGCACATACATCTTATAGACATTTACATCGATTTGATCTTTTCCAATAAAGTGTGCTTTTAATTTTACATATTTCTATATATAAGTAAATTTACTCATTATTTTATCATCATTACATAGTCTATGATAAAACCTTATTCTTGGAAAAAGTATATTATGCCAACAGTTGTACGATTTGTACCCATAAATTCCCAAAATAAATATATAGAATCCATTAAATAATGGGTTTATATTGAATTAGTATCATTTTTTTAGAAATTGTATTTAATTTTATAATTTATTATAGTTCTAACATATTCTGGGCACGTAGAAACCATCTTATAGGGATTCATTGTATCTTTTGGGAATATGATAGAATTTTCAAAACCATTTTCATGAAAATATTTCATAACACAATTTCGAAAACATGAATTGTTTTCTTAATTAGATAAAATTTTTAGTGAGTTGGTGTAGATGTCTACAAATTTCTAGAATGATATTTTCTATTACAATAATTAATTTATCTATATATGCTTTATAGCTTTACAATAGTATTTATTTAGTTTCATAATGTACTATCATCATCAAGAAGTTTTTATTGAGACATGTTACCATTATCTTCAATATCTACTAAAATATTACACATATTTTCAAATTTCTTTCCATTTTCATATATTCTCAGTTTCTTTCTAAAAATCATTATATTATATTCTTCTTCACTATTGAATATATATTTTCCCCGTTCAATATTTTTTCCATAATATTTCATTATCACAATTATGTTTTTTGTTTACTGATCTATTTTATTCAATACCTGAAATAATTTCTAATATCAGATGATACATTTTTTAATATTATTTTCCTCCTCTTCCTTACTATCATATGAATCTATAATTTTCTCATCTTTTTTAATAAATGATCTGAACATTTCTAGACATTCAAATTAAAAATAAATGTTTTCAGTTGAGTACAATTATTTTTTCTTAGTTATTTTATTTCATTAAATTCTAGTTAACATATCCCAATATTTTTTTGATGATTTTTCTTATTCAGAAATTTTCTCCCACTAATCCAATATGGGTTTTTCATTAGAGTCATCTCAATATTATCAAATACAATTCCTGGGAAAATTATTAGCAATGTGACTGAGTACACCACACTCAAAAAATTTGAGACTATGTTTCCCATATTACATTACCCTTCTACATATATAGATTTTATTGATAAAAGACATGATATTATCATTCAATTGATCATCCTCCTTATCTTCTTAACCAATGGTCTATAATATTCAACATCTTGAATTATATTCTTTCTCATAACATCAAAATTTATTTTATCTATCATATTCTATTTTAAAAATTTATCCTTTCTACATTATTATTATGATATTTGAAGTTATTTTTGTGGTTTTTGGATGAGGGAAAATCCCTATGTATTCCCCTCCCATCACTTTCATGTAATTTTTCCTATGTTTAATAAATAATCAGAAGCTTTGCTTATAGATGGAATTTTTTGTTAGAAATACAAAATCACATCTTGATTTCTTCTCAAGAGCATCATTACATTTGTAGATTCCTCCATAAAAAGCTTAATTTCTTTTATTTTTAAAAAATATTTATTTACTCTGGTGAAGTACTCATAAATAGTTTCAACATCTCTCATTCTTATTTCATCAGACATACTATTCTATATTAGTTTATATTCATCCATTACATTAGTATTCCATTCAAAAATACTTTCTAGATTATCCCATACAATAATTGATGTTTTTGAGACACATCAAATTCATATAATCATTTTTTAACACAAACATAAGAATTTCATTTATATAGTTCCTATAAATATCAACATTTCTCTTGTTTTTTCATGTTTTATAATAATATTTCTCAATAAGTTGGAAACCAATTATTGCAGCGTCATCAACTTCCAGGCCAAGAGATAGAATATTTAAAATCAACTTGTTTTATAACTATATTATTTTTTCTATCAAATATTGTAATTTCTCTACTATTAAAAGAATCGTGATTGTCCATGATAATGATTCATTAAGAGAACCTTCCCTTCGATACCATATTTAGTTCGAATGGATAAAATAACAAATAGAAAGTGGGTGGAATTGAATAAATTATTTCCAATTTAAAAATTTCATCATTTAGAAATGTAACCCCTCTAAGTTTTTTTTTCTTTCCCAATCAAAATTTAGATAACTCAAGTGAATAAATTAATAGAAAAATATACAAGGAAGGAATAATTTACAAATTTTAAAGTCATTCAGAGATCCAACCTAATTTGAAATTTCACTCCCATAGGTCTATAGGAATTCACTATTATAAAGAAGTGAATATTAATTTTGTGAAATACTATAAGACACCTTCTATTTATCGATATGAAATATTATAATGACTCATGTCGATTAAATGATATAATACAAAAAATTCAGAAATAAAAATATTGTAACAAAGAAACATTACGCTCCACAAGGAGTCCATTTAGAGGCTCAGTCCAATATGGATGATTCATAAGGTACTCAGGATGATGTAACCTTTCATATAGACATATTTTGATATCCCTTTTGAATATTATCTTAAATAAAAGTATTTATTCTATTTGATTAACAAACACTACACCTTTTATAATATCTATTCAAATAATCAATCTAGTCATCACATTACTTATAACACTATATCCCTTATTCTTTATTTGTATTATTCATAGCTTCAAATAATAATTCATTATTTTGGAACACTTCTACAACTCGAAACACCATTGTTTGAAAAAAGGTCACCAGAAACCAAATATTTAGAGAAATAGATTTTTGAAAACATTTTATAGTGTCACATTCCATCCTACATTTATCCTCAAATTATAGGTACTCTATAATTAATAAAGGTGGTAAAATAAAATAGTTTTCGCAGTCACCAAAATTATAGAACTCTAAATTTAATTCATAGTTGAACATTATCATTGACCACTCCAACAATTTTCAATTATTCTAGAGCCATATTGAATCTTCTAGAATCCATAAAAATAATACCAAATTTAGTACAATAATCACATAAATTGTGAACCATAACACTTATTTTGTCTAACTCTCATGAAATAAATTTTATAAAAAAATCAAAAAATTTAAATAATATTTTAAAAATTTAATAGTCTGAAACATCTCAGTTTATAATTATACTCATCATTCGGAATACAATAACCCAATTGAAATAAAATAAAATATAATTTCTTCCCCTGATGTAGTTGAAAAAATGAACAAGGATTTTAATATAGTTGAAACTTCTAAATATTTTCTAATACTTTAACCATTATCATTTACCACTTCTAAAACATATTATGAAAAATTATCTTACTTCTACTTTCTATGTATAATTAAATTTCTCAATCTGATAATCCTTTCTCATTTTGATAGAAATTATTAGTCTAATATAACATCACAGTATGATATAATATCTTAGTCTAATATATATTCTAAATATGATAGAACTTATCAATTTGATATAATTTTTTAGTTTGAAAGGACATTTTAGTCCAAAAGAATTTCCCGATTTGATATAAATTCTGATAGTTCTTCCAAAAGACAGAAATTTTTGGAAACTCTAGAAAAATATCAAATCTCTTTTCTTCATCCAATACCATCTCATATTGTGACATATTTATGAATTTTTTGTAAAATTATATAAATAAAGTCATCATAGGACCAATATTTGGAATGTTATTTCCTTTCCAACATACAATACATTCTGACGTAAGAACATTGCTACATCTTCACAAAACAAATTTTATCCAGAAAACAAATTTTATACCTCTTAGGACACAAACTTATCATCATCTCAGTAAACAATATTTCTTTTTAAAACAAATTTTTTTCAATAACATCCATCTTTCTATATATCAATACAACATCACACTTAAAAAATTCACTTAATGTTGATCTTAGTCTGATATGTTGCATCTGATTACCATATTTTAAAAAACACATTCTTCATTTAGATTCAAAAAATAATAATATATAAAAAAAGTTATAAAATATATGAAACGAAACATTCATATTATTTACAAAAAAATTAAAAAATATTATTTTTCTAAAATAAAATTTAATTATCATTATGTTTCTTCAATTTGGTTAACATAATTTATTTGATGGAATAATACAATAAATATGGAATTTGGAAGAAATATTTATTATTTAATTAAAATTAATTATTGCATATATATATTTAATATTTCTATATTTTTAATTTGGGATGTTTGATATATTCCATTACTATTATTCTCATAGTGTCGTAATGACTGTTAAATATTAGATAATGATATTGATGAACCATATGATATAAATTGGTTATGTTTGTTATATTATGATGAGATTATATAAGGGGTATGACTTGATGTGTGATTTGATAATATTTTTTCCCAAGGACATTTATATGTTACGAAGGTGGTGTTGATGTCTTTTGAGATTCTTATATTAAAAAAAGAGTCAAAATAGAGGTAATTAAACAAATTAAACATAATTATTTTGTTTAATGATGGGTTTTTGGGATACCTGGTCAACATTATTGATATGAATTGTTGGAATAAAATGATAAAATGATATCATAACCAAATAAATGAAATTATAAATATTTTTATGGGTGAAAATTCTATTTTTTTCTTCATTATGTTTTATAAACATTGTGGGATATTCCATTTGGATTTGGGAGATGATATTATGAGTTTGTTATAGGCCTATGGTGTTATTTGATAAATATTATCCTATTATATATTATAATTGTTTTGTTATTGTACATGAGTTTCATTTATTATCATGACGATGTGGTATTCCATAAAAATTACTACATTATGGAGGTTTATTTTTTACATTAGAAGGTGTTATACCCCATTATAAAGAATATAGTGGTAGTTCTGATGAACCGCTGCTAATATGCCCACCTAGTATCATTTGGGACGGTTTTGTGGAAGTGCTGGTAAATTGAAAGAGGTGTTAGTGGCAGGTATATTAGAGGGGGTTTAAACCACATATAATATTGATATAAATTCAATTAGAATGCATGTATTTCAAGAGGAAATAGTCGAAACTGTCACTAATGGAGTGTATTAGGGGCCGTTTAAACAGCCCCTAAAGGAGGTTACATTAGAGGTGGTGGAGGTTTTTCACAATTTCCCATAATGATATTTTTTATCCACTATTTTTCTCCAATCTGTCCACCATCCTCATCCCAGGTCACCCAGTGCCCCTACCCTGGTGGTCCCCTACTTCGCCCCCTTAGGTTACCTGCGCCCCCCCCCCACCTCGTCCCTTTCCCACTCAAGTTCCCCTTGCCCCCATCCAGTTCCATGCCTCACCACCAATTTCGTTACCCACTACCCACTCACCCCTTTCCCATTCCTAGCTTCTCCCACATCCAGTTCCCCACTAACAAGGCACCCCCATCCCATTCATGCTTTATAGGTGCCCCCTGTACCATTCCCGATTCCCAGGCGCCCATCCAATTTTCATGCGCCCCTGCATAAAATTAATCGACATGTATTGAGAATCATACTTCGACTAGAATCCATCCACACAACACATCAAACAAAATAGATACAACTATACCAAGTTATTTTACTGACTATTATATGGACATATCATTATGTTTATATATTTATATATGATTATCTATTTAAAAAAGATTTTTTTAGAAATTTTTTTTAAATATATTTATATGAAAACCATTATATAAATATATGTAAACTATACATATATTCTTATATATTTATAAATATATTTATATGAATTATCTATATACTTAAAAATATATTTCAATATTATTTATATGTTTATTCATATAATATATACAAACAACTATATTTACATATATTAATATATGTTAAAAATTACTTCTATACTTCATTATGTATGTTTATGTATTTTTTAAATATTTATTGATATAATATAATTTTAATATATATTTATTTATTTATTTTTAAATAATTTTATATATGTGTTTGTGTGTGTGTGTATGATAACAATAACATAAATAATTATTATTATTCTTACTAAACCCGTTTTTAGAGTATGAAAATTATATATTGGTTTTATAAAAACTATAATTTATTTTAGGATTTATATCACACATATAATATAATAAATAAATTTAAATTATATATTTATGTAAATTATTTATATAATTAAATAAATATTTATATATTATATACATGTTTATTTAATATATATATATATATATATAAGTATTTACTTAATATATTAATATAAGGTTTTTAAAATATATTTTCATAGTGTTTTTTAGTACATATATTTATTATTATTTATATTAATATATATTTTTAAATGTATTAATAGTATTAAATTATATACAATTTTTATATAATAATTATTATAGGAAATAAAATTTATAAAAATATTTATATTATATATAATTGATATTTTATGAAATGCGCTTTATACCAATATTTATAAAAAGTCATGTGAAAGGTAATTTTATATTATATATAATCAATATTTGTATGTTATATAACCAATATTTTATGAAATATAATATATACACATTTATAATTAATCTTATATAAATACAATTTATACAAATAAATAAATATTAATGTACAAAATATTATACATTTGTATGTATAAAAATTAATATGATTAAATTAAATCATATAAATATTTTATAGATTATGTTCATATAATGTATTTAAAAACCTTTGTATATTGTGTTCTAATTATGTAAATTTCTATGTATATATATATATATATTTCGAAGTTTCTTTTATTAAATAATTGGGGTTCACAACCCCATGTAATCTATTAAATTTGAGGGGTTTTTGAAACCCAATAATTTAAAGACATTAGATGGGTTTATAAACCCCCTCTAATTTAAGATATAATTTTGGGTTTTTAACCACTATAATTTAATGAACATAGAGGGTTTTTGAACAACCTCTATTTTAAGTCATTATATAAGTTTCTAACCCACATAAATTTATGATACAAGAGGGGTTTTGAACCCCCTCTAATATCCAACTAAATATTAAAATAATAATGTTAAAAAAATAGAGGGGGTTAAATTAGAAAGGGACCATAACCCCCCTCCAAATTCTATGATTGATGAGGGTTCTACATAATTCCCTAAATAATATTTATTGAAAATAATGTTAGAGGGGGTTGTGCATAACCCCCTCTAAATACCCCATATAAATTTCCGTTTTTTTAATAATATATGGTAGAGTATTATATTCTATTATGATAATTATTCTTTTGTATAATGGGATGTATTATTTTTTATCATATTGCTGATGTGGGGTCAATGTATGCAATATTTTTATTGGTATGTTACATTCCCCACTGATGAGTTTTTTTACAATGATGTGTAATTTCATAGGGATTTTTAATTCTAACTAAAAGTATTTTTTATTTGATATAGTTATAGTGATATGTTGTTGGGACTAATTGATTTTTATGGTATTTATATGTAGTAATTTTAATTGTTCCAAAAAAAATATTTTTATTTTTTCAATAGAAAATACATAATTTGTTACGTAAAATTAGATGTTAGGGATGATGTGATGTGTTTGTGGTTATATGTATGAGGGATGAAGCTGTTGTTAATAGATGGATGATGAATAACAAAAAATGGTTGTTGAATTGAATTAATAATCTCGTTTTTTATGATGAAATTTGATAATTAATATGTATATATAGTGAATTATTTTTTAAGGTTATTCAATTGAAACATTAGACGTTTTGATAAAAAAAATTCCCACTATTCGGAGAAAATAATTATAGTGATATAGGATCAATGTCATGTCATTATAAAATAAGGATTGGAATACATGTCCAATTAACGATGGGATCCTGTATATAGGCTGGTAAAGAAGTGGATACAATAATGGGGATTCCTTTTATATGGTCAACATAATATAGGGGTCAATGTTTTGAGGCTGATAGAGGAAACAAAAGTACATAAAGGAAATAATAATCTGGATATTATTAATAAAAACCATTTAGTAATATTATTTCGTACCTACACCATTAATGATGAAATAAATATGATATCAACACCATATAAAATGAATAAATCAATATATTCATATAAGTTATGTCATATCTATTGAATTAGAAATGATTAATTGATACAGAGGACTGACACCACTAAATATTTCCTATAATGGTCATTATATTTCTAGAATCCTCATTTATATGGACATTCCCCCATTAAATTGACGTACCAAAAGATATAAAGCATCACAATCTATACTGAAAACAAGATATTTTCCACAGACTCTAAAAAAACTCAACAGAATGTATTCAATAATGGTAAATAATGAAATTAAAAATTCATTTTATTTGGTAAATACATACATCCAGAATTCATGGAGAACATCGTTACCATTTTTAATTTCTATCAAAAGATGCAAATTTTAAAACAAATGAAAAAAAATTAATACCATCATTAGTTTATATATTTTTTATATTTTACTTATATATATGTACGTGTTTTCTCACTCCACATTTAATGTTGGTCCATGCTAGTCATCATGTTTCTTCACCATCTGAGACCCAAAAATGTCCCACCATTTCAACAAAGAGACTACCATTATACCATATCTATCAATACTTGACCACTATAACCATTGGAAAATCCATGTTACTTCAATTTAAGTATGAATAATATATTGACTAGTCCCATTTTTCAAAACATCTAACAATGAAACGTATTTTTCCATCATTAGAGAACCTAACGAAACAATGTTACTTCTAATAACACTCTTTAGATCACTAAACAATACATAAGGTCATTTTAAAGTTACTTTGTCAAATCAATCATACTCTGCTTGATTTCACTATTTTGGCATGCACCCCATGTCCCTGATATCATATGGTTCATTTCCATTTTTAAAATCAACCAACAAAATAATTTGATTCAAAACCCAACCAATATAAATCTTCAATACCACATTAAGTAACATCAATGATCAATATAATAAATTGGAACAATATTTAACTACAATAAGATAGTTGTATGTTCTCTCCATCTACATCCACTCACCCACGTCCCTCTTAATAAAAAGTGTTTCGATAGACATTAATGGTCTACCATTTTGGTGAACATATCAGTTAGATTATTCATTTAATATATTATCCCCAACTCATTATCATTTTCTTCTAGTGTCTTCTAGTTTAATTGACATTTCATGGTTATGTGTTTCACATATGAATAAAACATTTGATTTTCACTAAGTGTGTGTCACTAAAAATATAACTAACGGGAAATTCACACACTTGATACCTTTTATTTATTTATAATATACTCCTCAACAAAATATCTTCTTTCCCCTCATCTATTTATAACATATACTCTTCCTCCACTGTGAGAAAAATATATCATATGTTATAGTAATGAAATCCTTATATTGATCATTCCATCATATTGGAACCCAAAACACATTATACTCTTCAATGTATCTAAATCATTCCTGAACAGTGTGTCTATTTACCCATGAAATTGACACCCCATCTTGAAATAGAAGGATATATCTTTTTACACATTAAGATACTTGATGAACTATTTCCCATCTTCATAGTTTCCATAACCAAAATTTTACATTAGATTTTATATGAATCTCACAACATAAGGAATGGCTTAGTGAGTTCACACCATTTAATACATTATGATTCCTAGCACTAATTAACATAACACCTCTAACATGTAATTTTACACATTCTCTATTTTGAGATCCTTCCACTTGGATATCTTTATTTTTATAAACATGGATGATGAGATATAATTATATATATATACATACAAAATATCTTAGTAATACATTGGAAGTAGTTCCTATAAAATAACTAAAAACATGATGATTTCATATATCATTCAATCACATTCTCTATTATTTTGTTATTCATAGTAATATCATCCATATTCATTCATCAAGAAATAAGATTCTTTAGCTTTTCAATCCTTTTAATACACAAACGTCCTTGATGTATATCATCAACAAACTAGAGAATCAATATGAAACTGACATCATAAAATTCATTTTGGAAGAAATAATGTCCTAAATATATCTATATGAGACTAATTTTCATCCATGAATGCATAGAAATTTTTTTTATATTCGTAATCATGATTACTTCACAATGTGACCTTCTATCTTCCCCTTTATCAACAAGAAATAATTTTGATAACATGTGAAACCCACTGATTTTTATATGTAAATATAATCCTCTAAAACCATAGCGATAATTTGTACCAATGTAAAAATTATCATAATCAATCATGATCAAAGTGGTCTGGATCGAAGTATTCTTCACTTATGGGAATAAAATTCATAAAAGTGAAAACATTCCTTCATTTGAAGCCCATTCCCCACAAAAATAAAATTACTCCTACTACTTTCATGATCTTATTATGTTAAACATATGACCCATTTTATTTAATGTACCATTATTTTGTGCAGAAGATCTATTGATCCCTTGTTTTATTTCAATATAGTAACTTTTAATGTCCATAATGGATAACTCAATGATACTGGAATAACTATGTCATTCAACATCATCTATAAATTTATGTTCCCATTAATAATTTAAAAGAAGTTAATTTAGTTTAGTTCCATACCTATTGACAAGATTCCTAACTCTATATTTCCTCTACAATGCTGCCTTCAAATCATCTCTCTTGAGAACATCAAACTAAAAAGTATCAATGTTCATCACTTGAACTCTATCCTTTTCATCCCAATATCCATTTGTTACATCATAAACTATCCTATATATAGGACATTTTATGATTCTATATCAACTATCTATAACTTATACCCTTTAGATTTTATAATTTATATTTACATGGATTTTTTCTATATAATCCTTACCATAATATTATGTCTCGACTATGTTATTGTTTCAATACAAGACCCCAACATTAATGATAATATTATTCCTTCTGATGGATAATTTATTTTTGTCCTCCCTGCAATGTAATATAATTTTTTTGAAATCTATATCCAATAAAAAATAATTCTTTTGATTTTTCCTCAATTTTATCATGATCATTAGTATCCACACGGACAAAATCAAAACTATTGAAGACATTTAGGTGGTTAAGTTATATTATCTTACAAAACTATGTCACTCCTAAAATCATTCACACCTCTATGGATAAACATATATTAAATAAATATGTTTAAAAAATTACCACTTAGACCTTAATTTAGATCTACATTTTTGGTTAAAACTCCTGATTCATTCATTATTCATTAATATCTAATTTATTCATTTATATGTACCATTATAGTCTATAATATTAGGTGATTTTCTATCATTTTTTCCCACCACGCATGGAGATGTTTTGAAATATTCATCTTTTTTACTCAGTTACATTGTCAACCCTTAATAATTTAATCATACATATGTTATTTTTATTCACAATTTCCCTCCAATTAGAATGAACTTCACAAACATCATATTTAGAATTCACAATTAAAACAATATTTTCCTAATGATTTGATTAATGAATATCACATGGTGTTTTGACCCTATAAGAAATCAGATAGAGGAAGGTCCTCAAACAAACATGTGAATAAGGTCTATCCAAATACAATTAGGTTTCTTTATGGTAAGAATTTGTGATGACATACATTTTTTCAATATTAGAAAAATTTATAAAATTCAACAATTGTATGATTCATCTAGAATATACCTTAATTCGAAGAACATTATATTTCTTCATAGTGAGATACATGAGATAATGATTCCATAACTATTAAATTTTATAATTTAATATTCTATTACTTTTCAATTAATATAATATTCATGTTAGATAGATGGTTCAATATGTTTTCCCTAATTCTGATACCATTAATCTCTTAATAATATTTCACCCTCTATATGATATGATTTTTCTAAATCCTTCCACATCAATCATGTCATATAAAAAGCGTTTTTTCTATAAATATAGTATTTTATGAAATTTTTTGAGAAAAGGTGCCTTTTAATATTTATTAAGAATATAACAAAAATAATAACTATAATTTCAATAGCATTATCATTGTTTATGTATGGAATTATAAAAATTCCAGAAAAAATATTTTTCATGTATGCATTCTATACAATGGAGTGAATCGATGATCCAAAATCAATGATCTATGATTCAATCAAAATGTAAAAATTTATTATTAAATTAATGCTCATTATAGTTATTACGAAATAACTATAAATTAAAATTCTAGATGAAACTCATAAAACATTTACACTTTTACATATAGTCTTTCGTGAGATTATCTATCTTTCTGTAATACCAAAAATCTGGTACAAGACCAATAAATATTCCACAAGACTTATTATGAGGATCGAATTATAATTTTCTACAACTCTTTAATGAGAATACAATTTTATTCCATCCACACTATGTATACCTCAAGAATGTTCATAGACTTCCCTTCATCTAAGATCTTCATTCAAGATTCACTATTTAATATCCTCAAACACTACATTATAATTCACACAATAATAATTAATGAATGATACCATTTCATCCCAACCTTCTGAATGATATGATAAAACAAATTCCCCACACATATTTATTGAACTGGAACTTATAATATTTATTTCTTATTTTGAATAATGTTATATTCATTCACACAATGAACCAAAAATATATGTTTTAAAAATATAATATAGAATAAAATATTCATCATTAATATCTCGGTCAGATTTATTGGAATATCAAACTTTTCTACTAGATTATTCTTTAAATATTCTATGGTAATCACACCATGGGTGTGAAAGGTCACGTTATAGTTTAAATACATTAGAACAATGCTGAGTTCCTTTTGGTCCATCTACTCTTATTCCACCTTTTCTCTTCTATATGTATTAATTATAGTCGATTAACCATTTATGAAATATTTTATGACATAATCCAACATCTATATCACTTAAATAATAATTTCCTAACCATCAAATTTATCAATCCATTAATTTTATACGTTCGAATTCATAATTTCTATTGTAATAATAGTAACTAAAACAAAATAATATTTAGATAAGAAACATATACATGGGTCTTGTACTATGTTAGTATTTCTGATCCTTATAACAAGATATGATATAACTTTTGGGGGCTACAAAGTCTATAACAATCCACCAATTTCATAGTATCAAATAACACACAATAGGGATAGTAAATATATATAATATTTCAATAAATTGAAAATATAATGAAAACCTGAGTTTCTAAAATTTAGGTAGTTCCACACACCCTACTCTCCACAACAATTCAATTTTAGACACAATAGAAAAAATCTAAAAAAATTATAAAACTATATCAGGAAAGAGAACATTCATTTTACACGGTCTGAACATGAGACGTACCCCAATGGGAGAACACATCTATGATTTTTTATCTATAATTGATGACAAATATACTACATAACAAAAATGAAAATTACAGTCAAAATAGATTAACACATGTTTTTCAATTACACGTGTTCCCACCCCAACATTAATGAGGTTCTTAGTCAATCATCATCTTTAATTTCTATCCACGATTAAAAAATGAATCATCATTTCAAATTAGTGATTTATGAAACCATATAGCCATTGACACATCAATATTGAAGGCAATAAAAAATCAATTTTAATGTAAAATTATTCTTAATGATTCAATTTCCCATACATTGTTGTAAACATATAAGCAATGAACCATAAAATTTCATCATTAAAGAACCAAAAAAAATCTCATAACTACTATTTATATTATCTTGACCATTAAATATTTTATAGGATCATCATGAAATTTCCCCATCTGGTCATCCTACCTCCGCATGATTATACTAAATTAACCTACACCACATGACCTAGACTTTTTCTTATTATTCTCTATTGGGTAAAATGATTCAACACTTCAATAAGATTCACAATCTATATAGTTTCTATAAAATTTGAACCACAATAATAGTGAATAATGGTGTGTGATCCATTCGGGATGTGATGTTATAATAGTGATATAAACTTCCATAGGGAGGGATGAAATGTCAAGAAATAATACAAAATAAATAGTCCCCTATTGGATGAGATTCCAACGTCATAGAGCGAGAAAGAGGTATATAAAAGACACATCATTGAGGGAAACCACCAATAGTGTGTGGATAAAATTAAATGTTGATATTCAACAAATTAACAAATATATTGTTATCAATGAAGGCGTTGGTTTGTACATACGCTATTATAAATCAACTAAATCCTTAAAAAATGCCATCATAAAAACCCAAGACAACATATGATGTGAAAAGAAACACCAAATCTAGAAAATTAATTTTATAGTGAAGATATCGATATACACATAGGGTTGGTGTAAGGATATGTATGAAGGTTATGAATGACCTTGTGAACAACCTATACACACCATGAAACTGGGAAAAGATAAATACTTGATTCTATAAATATTTACCATTTGAAAGAGAGGTTAACATAAACCCCAAAAGAATTATATATTGTGATAAAATAATTATTTTATATTCAAAATCAATTACTTGTTATTTTTTCATTCAATTTGAAAAAATAATATTACACTATATCATATTCAAAAAAATTTCATATTACTTTATTTATATTATATATTTATTTATATTTATATTTATACACACACATTCCTGAAATATTTTTAAATATATAAAAATATTATTGTCATATACTCAATAAAACACAAGAAAATGATGTACTAATTTCATATTTAAAATATTTTTAAAAAATTTTACTTGGAATGGTTTATCAACATTAAAAAGCAATGTATTTTTTATCAATGAATTATTTCTATAAAAAAATTACCCATGTATTATCAATTAAATTTTATTTTTAAACCAACACATGTTTGATGTGATGAGTTATTTTAAAAAGGATTATTCTATATTTTTTTATTAAAAAATAATACAATTCGTTTTTTACATGTGTTAAACTGATTTATATTTATTATTTATTCTGAAAATTTAACTTCTAATTCACATGTTCTAGATGAAGTGGCTCGAAACCCTATATATTGTATAAAATCGTGAAGTAAATTGACAAATCATTGATAAAATGATATGGTTAAAGAATCATCATTTTTCTGGTGAAATGTAGCATCGCAAGTCTCATACACAAATTATTACATGATTTTTAATATAAACATACAAACATAAAAACCATAAAATATCAAATCCCTGAGTATTTGGGAGATTTAAAAAATAATATGTCATAAAAATTGAAATTAAAAGTTATTTATTTTATTTTACATATTTCAATAATCCATACCTTAAGTCATTTATTACTAAATTTTATACACATTCCATATAAATGAGTAATGGTTATCTAAGCATACCTATAAGGTAACTTGTATGATAATTAATTATATGATATAAGTCAAGGGGAATAAAATGATATCACAAAAGGAGAGGATAATAAATACTCATATAGAATCATGGAGTCAAAATGATTTTGAAACAACATAAACCATGATATTATTTATATAATACATGGCTCTCTTAATAGAAAACATAATATAATGTTTATGGATTATTTCTCATGTACCATACAATGTATCTCGTGAAATAAATGGATTATTTAATAGATTGATGATATGTATAATTTTAGGCCCTCCGGTTAGATTATAAATTTCCATGACCATATGTTATATAATATGATAAACCATATGTAATAATAAACATGATAAAATGCATGGAAAGGTAATGAGTTTCATAATCATATAAAAATACATAAAAAATGAAGAATATTAAGGTTACATAATGAAATATGGAATTATGTAATTTTTTGGTCATAATTTAATAATTAATCGTGGTTCATGAATACATATTTTAATTAACCAAATTCAAAATAATGAACATTGGTGAAAGGTAGAGACATGATCCTCTTAAATGACGTCATATGGAATGGGTAAAGTAACTTTATAGAAAAAAATTCCATTGGGTTTTCCTTAAAACAAAGAATATAATAGAACCATTACTCATAATTGAATGTGTATTTATTGAAATCATATAATATTTATTCTTTCACAATAGTGGAACCTGAAATGAAATAAAAATAAAAAAAACTTCTTTTAATTTGGATCAATTAAAATAAAATAGTGAGAATGTAAATTTAATAAACATGCAAATCCCAAGAAAAGAAAGGGAAGATAAACTAAGTAAATATATATGAAAATATATATAGAATATAATAATGTGTATATGAATAAGGGATAAATAGAGTTAACCAGAGGAAACGGATAAACCAAAAGAAAAGTGTGTGGTTTGGGAGTTCACAAACATCAGGTCTTGACTCTATTTGTACGTACATCTATTGTAATGTATATTCAAATTAAATTTAATAATTCATTGTTTTAGAACCATTTTCATTTATAATTAATGTATTATTGTACTATTATTTTAATTTATAATATTTATTTATGGTTATACAGTTATGTTCATCTTGTCGAGGGTGATTATTTCCTAGATCAAAGGTCACTTCTGTTAATTTTTATTTAAAGATTTTATTTTTAAAGGATTTAATAATTCCAAATTTGTATTTGTTTAGAGTCTCCATCATTAAAGAGTAACAAATGTTCTAAAATTTCATATATGGTCCAAATAGTTTCAAACTATGAAATATGGCTCCATATTCTTATGTTATGTGATTAATTACTATGATGATTTATTGTTTTTGTCATTAATATAATTCCCAATTTATCTTTCAATAATCTTAATAATTTCACAAATATTAAACTAATTCATTAAATAGTTTTTTGAAACCATATATTTATGGTACTAATATATGATTTCTAACATCATCTATAAAGAAGGAAGAAACAATCCATGATGTAATGCATGTTTTATCAACGATAATGTGGATTTGATGAATTATATGATAATATTATTCATATAAAGGGATAATTATTATAAAATATTCCATATAGAACATTAGTTAAATTAATATTTATAGAAGTAGGGTACATATATAAATGATGAAATTGAATGATCTTATAAATGACAACATTATCCAATGAGATAAACTCCTTAGGATTACACCATATGGATTCTAGTAATTTTCATTTGATAATAAAATTCCATATTACATGTCTTTTTTACCAAGAAGTGTTATATTGGTATATACATTTCTACTGAATATGTTTTCTGTGATAATGATTTGGGTGGTGGAGTGTGGTATTTATAAGGGGAGGAGGCTTTTTTTAGAATAAATTATTTTATATCTAAATATTGAATTATAATGTGTTTCAAATTAATTTTCATGTAATATATTTGTAAGTGACACATTAAAATATTTATTTAACTTCTGGAAAATTAATAAATGTTTTCATATAAACAATTAAAATATATGATAGTTATACGATATTTTATAATTTTAATATGTATTTTTAATATGTGAAGAAAATAACATCACCCTAACATGAATTAATTTTATGATTTCTCAAATAAATTAAATTTTATCCAAATAATCATCTAAATATGTGAAATTTAATTTTTTTTCCAAATATTATATATTTAATTAAAACTATATTATTTTATGAAATTATAAAATTTATTAACCATAGAAAAATTACTGGTGATTTCATAAAATTATATTATTATTTTTATAGAAACAAGTAATGTTTTCTAAATATTTTTTATGATTAAAAAAAATTGTATCTAATTTTTAATTCAAAATTATAACATAATAATTAAATTTAATGAAATCTAAAGACATATATTTTCATACAATAGATTTATTCGTGCCAAGTTCCAAAATTTATTTTATCATATTTAATCATTTAAAAAATTTATTTTGATATTTTTTTATATTTTTCTCATATGATACTAGAAATTTTTCTTTACTATTCAAAAGGACAGGTTACTATTCTAAATGGTCAATTTACTAATTTAACTATCATATTGGATTTAAACATCATGTAAATTCCTATTTTTTCAATCAATAAACATTCAAATCAATTTAATGTTATAAATCCATCATTTTCAAAAAAATTATCACATTACTCTTTTTTTCTTTTTTATAGTGTTTTCATGTGCTTGATAATTATATGAGACATAAATGATTGTAAATTTTCAATTATAATTCGATTATTATATTTATTATTATTTTCTTAGTTTAATAATTTCAATTTTATTGAATATATTTATTCTCAAAATATAATTTTCTAAATTTTTATCATAATGTATTGATAATTTTAATTATACGACGCATGTTTTTTCGATATACTATATTTCTATCAATGACACACATATTTATTCATAAGGAATATTTTATTTATAAAATGACTGGTTATTAATTTCATCCCTATTAAGAAATTTCTAAAAAAATAATTTAACACAATAAAATTAAAATATATATGGGAACCTCGATATATTCTCTTTCTCATTTTTCTATTTTTCTTCTATGGACATAAAGAATCTCAAAAGTATATTTATAAGTTAGTTTTCCTTGGTGAAAAAAACATTCTATCATCAACCCATGATCTTCACCATATACTCCTTGTAAGAGATATCATGCTCCAGTTATAATATATATAGATTTATTAAATTTAAAAAAATATTTAATATTATTATATAAGTTCCATATATAGAACATGTTACCCACTTGAGTAATATTTGTTGGAGTGTATGTGGGTATGCCAAAACCAGAAGGCTATAAAAAATATAATAGTCAGAAAAGTATATCAAACATATATTTACCTTTTCCCCAAACATCATACCCCTATCCAATGTAGATATTTCAAGGAACACATTATTTCCACCCTAAATCTTTTTTACTCATCTATGATTTTTAGTGAAGATTTTCCTTCACCCCAGTTATGTTTTAATGTGTTTCTTATTGGATTTTACTTTTTATTCTATTTCATCAACCATATCATGTCCCAATAAACCAAATTATATAAAATAATCCCAAAAAGTTATATATGTATATTAATTCTCATAGAGGTATTCATAGGGACTTGTTTATATGCTCGAGTGTAAGCCATTGTTATAGGATAACATGACTAGAGTAAAATGACGATATTTTTATCCTTCAATGTTTATAAAGTATTTTCAATGATCTTCTAAAATAGTTTTAATAATACGTTCATATTTATTATTTTTCTAAAGATTATAGTCCATTCTGAAGTTCAACTCTCTATTTATGTATTTTTTAATAATATTTGAGATCTTTGTGGTGAATATCATTAATTGATCAAATATAATCGATATTGGTGTACCATGTTCCATCACAACTTCAATAATTTATATCATTGTAATTTAATCAAGTGATATGTAAAATCGAAAAGAGATGGAGTGCGACATATTTGTATGAACATCCCCTAAATGAAATATTGTGTTGCTTTAAATTGATGACCTGGTAATATTGAGGACAAAATCTATAGTGATGTTCTCCCATTTCCATATAGGTATGGAAAATTATTGAATCATCAAATTAGACCTTTTCCATTTCACATTATCTTTATTCCATTACATTCCCATTTGTTAATATATTGAAATATTATTCCTTATATTAACCGACTAGAGGATCTATTTTAGATCTATATAAATATATTTTATCTCCACAGGTTTATAGAGTCTGTTTTCTATGAGAAAAATTCAATAGATCCAATATTATCATAAGCTATGATGGTATGTTTGACTATGTACTAAATATCAATTCTCTTTCCTTATCAATGATTAATTATGACTATTTGCCCATCCTTATTAAATCCACTATCTTATTTATACAGGTATCCTCCCTCTACTATTTTATAATCATCTCAATAGTGGATAATTGACTTGTAAAATCACAGGTAAATAAAGAATAATATATTTTCATACATATTAATATTTGTTAATTAAATATTAATTTGAATTGAAATGGGTTTCTTTGTTCGATAGCATACCCGATATACAACAACGAGTTTCTTTGAAATCTTACATTGCACATTAATAGGATAATATAATTATTTTAAATGGAAGTTTACTCCTAGATATTTTATTGGTGGTAATGAACAAAACTGAAAATAATATTATTACACATGATTGTAAAATCACTTATCCAATAAAAATTTAGAGGTTTAAAATATGAATAAATCTAATTTTAAGCATAATTTACATTAAAAGGCCAATTTAACGCCTTTTACTGTAGAACCCTCTATAAATATATTTTTGGTCTCTTTAATACATTTAAATTGACAAAATAAAATACATCTTTAGAATGGGGACATCATAATTTAGTTTATTTAAATTTTTAGAATTTTTCTTATAAAGTTCATTTTTTATTGAATAGTGAAAATATTTTATTTTAATTAAAAACTATGTTTTAATCTAATTTATTTATATTGTTAGATTATCTTTGTAATTGGGATTAAAGTGTAATTAGAATATATTTTTACAATTTAATACAATGTTGGTCATTGCAATTAATTTCACTTTAAAATTGAACATAATCAACTGTCAATCTTTTGATAGTTATTGTTTCTTAAAAACACGATATTTGTTTTCATAACAGGAATTAATTTTACTTAATTCCACTTCTATGTTTTGAATTTGGATAAATAGACATCATTTTTGAATTTGGAATATGAAATATAGCTTTAGCTGAATTTTTTGTATTTTTCTGAAAAACATCAATTTTTTTATGATTAATGAAACCACAAAGTAGTAGTTAAAAAACTGAATTTTTCATTTAAATAAAAATTCACCACTTCTTTGAATTTTATTTCAAAAATTTGACATACATGTTTTTTATCAAGAGTATAATGTGGTTAAATAAGATGATAATAATTTTTAGTGAATAGTAACTTTTCACTTTTATTTACCGCATTTAAAGGTAAATAGGGTAATTCATGGTTAACGGAATATTATAATAATTCAAAATTACCTTAACACTTTTACAAACATTATTGGTTGTTTCATTTATGACCATAGGAAACTTTGGGTCGATTTTGGGACCCCATTGAGCCTCTTGAGGTTGATAATGACAATTTAGATTAATTAACTTAAAGTAAAGGAAAAAATGACAAAAGCAAATATCTTTTAATAAATTATTTTTTAGATGTGTTTATATAAATTATCATTTTGACAATAAATATTCATTGGAAGTATAAAAATATTTCCTATATATTGGTTTTTATATAATTTTTAGACAGCAAATAATTTAAATTATTTATGACACAATAATGATGCATTGTTTACCTCATTAAT